>NC_069416.1:12412805-12430904 GCF_026875155.1 Cherax quadricarinatus | reverse complement strand
GCCTACAGTTTTACCGTGTCCAGACTAACCGCCTCTTGACAATCACAGTGCACCTATGTTGTTAACCGAGGTGTGACAGCACCACTTCACCCCCACTGCAGCCAGGTAACTGACAAGGGAGCTCGCCTACAAACAGCAGAGGGGTGCAGAGCACAACCGCACTCTCCCGGGGTCAGGCAGCGAATGTTGAAGTTAGATGTGGGAGTACATATCATGTTGAAGTTATGATGTGGGAGTACATAGGTGAGTAAATTTTGAAACGAGTATTTAGCATTTAGTCTAGGGTGATTAAGTGGCTTTTGAGAAGAGTCTTAAACTGGTTTTCAGACTGGGTTACTTTAATATCCTCGGGTAATAAAATTCCATATTTGGGGCCCTTTATGTGCATAGGTTTTTACAACAGTGTGTTTATAACACTAGGTATATCAAAAGAGATCTGTGTCTTGTGTTGCGGCATGTGTCCGTTTAAGTTGGTGAGGAGAAGTTTGAGTGGGGGTTAATATTTGCGCGTATTGTTCTGTGTATGTAGTAGGCACATGAATAAGTATGGATGTTCTTAAGGGTGAGCAGATACAGACTTTTAAAAATTGGTGGAGTGTGCTGGTGGGAGTGGGAATTCATTATCATTCTACTGCGCCTTTTGCTGGGTTATAAAGGGGTTTTTAGGTGTTTGGATGTTGTTGATCCCCATGCAAAAATTTCCATATGTAAGATAAGGGTAAGATTTTATGGTACAGTGCCAGGAGAGCTGATTGTGGAACGTATACCTTATCTTTGATAGTATGCCAAACGTCTTGGAGATTTTTTGGGATTTGTTGTATGTGTGTCCAGAACTTAAGGTTACTTTCAAGGTGGATCCCTAGGAATTTTCCCTCTGTGAGTCTTGTGACTGATGATCCATTTAGCGTTACGTTAATCGGATCATTTGCAGTTTTATTTCCAAACTGAATGAAATAGGTTTTATCAGTGTTCGGGTAAGTTTGTTAGTCATCAACCAGCAGATTTTTCTGCAATTCGACATTGACTGTGTTTGCTAGTATGAAACGTGTCTGGGTGGGAAAAGACATATTAATGTTATCTGCAAATAATATGGGTTTGAGTAGCTGTGATGCATTCGGTAGATCATTGATGTAGATGAGAAAAGGAGTGTCCAAGGACCTTTCCCTTTTGGGACTCCTACTGTGATTGGTTGGGTGGAGGAGTTTGCCCATTTGTATACACATATTGAGTTCTGTTACTAAGGTATGACTTTAGGTAGTTGAGGGAGTGGGCCCCTGAATACCATAGTGCGTTAATTTGGAGTACAGTAGTTCATGGTCGACTGTATCGAAAAACTTTACGTTTAAATCAATGAAAATGCCCAGCGGGACTTCTTTCTTTTCAAGTGCGGTATATATTAGTTCTAGCAAGTGTATGATAGCATCATTTGTGCTTTTATTATTCCTGAATCCAAACGGGACAAGGTTTTAATATGTTGTGAAAACGAGGTGGGAATAGATCCGTCTATGAATTATTTTTTCAAAGATTTTAGAGAGCAGGGTAAGTTAGATATTGGTCTATAGTTATTCAAGTCAGTTTGGGGTTCCCTTTCCTTTAGGGATCGGAGTGACCCTCGCTATTTTTGAGGTTTGGGTTGGGGAAAGGTAGATGATTCAAGGGAAATTTGTTAAAGAGTGTTGAATAATTGGTGACAATACTTGATAATTTTTTTTTGTACATAAAAGCAGCAAGTTGTTTATGTCTCCTGCCTTGTTTTTAAGGTATTATATGAACATAAACTTCATGGGGTTTGGTGAGCTAGGAATAGTGTATTTGGGTAGGTTCCTATGAAGTAGTCGATGGACGGGTGTTTTGGCTTGGTATTTGTTTGCTAATTTTTACCTATGGTGGAGAAGAAAACATTGAGTCTGTTTGTTGTTTCAGTAGGAGTGAGTAGGTGTTCGTCTGTTTTGTTAGTTTGTTTGTTTTGTTTTTGGATAACTTTTTATTTCCAAGAATTTCAGATAGAGTTTTCTTGGGTTTGTTTCATACCACCTTTGGGATGTATGTAATCTTTTTTCATAATACAATTTTTTAGATCTTCTTATCAGGTTTGGTAAGTGCTGACGAGTAACGTTTAGACTGTTCTCTAGTTTTTTTGACCCATTCTATACTATTTTTCATCTTGTGCTTTGCGTTAATGAATTTGAAGATGCTTGGTGTTAACCAGGGATTATTCATCTCTTTGCTGTGATCTGCTTAGTTCTTTTGGGGGAATGTCTGTTATAGAGGCATTGGCTTTTTTTAGAAAATTTTTTAAACATTCATTCATATCTGTATATGTTTCGAGCTCATTTTGCCAATCGATGTTATTCATAGCTGCTATAAAGTTGTTAACTGCTGTCTCGTTATGTAGTCTGAAGGTTACTTTAGTAATGTCTTGTGGCGTTTTCCCAGATTAGTTATGAGAAAAGTTGGGTAGTGGTCTGTAGTGTTCTGTGATCATGCCTGATTTTAAAGGGGATATGGAGTATATGGGGATGGGGCCATCCCATACTCGACCACTTTATGAGTCATTTCAACATTAACGAATCTGCCTACTGGTTGGGGCTTTGTTGGACAGCCAGGTCTGATGTGGCCTGATTTGTTACATCTAAAACAAGCTATCTCATTTTTGACCTTGGTTCCCTGCTGGTGTTGTGGCTGGCGCCACTCTGGTACTATGTCGGGATTCACCATGTTAAGTGATTTGTCACTCACCAGGTTGACCATGGATTGAGTAGCATGGCTCAGCAGGTGACTTAGTTGGTTGATGTCACCGTTCACCTTCGTCCTGGCACTTTGTTCTCCAGTCTGGAACTCTTCTTTGACGAACTCTGTTCATGCCAGGCTGATGAAGAGAGAGATAAAGACTGCTCAAACAAGGATCGGTTAGTTTCGAAAGCATCAGCCAACCTGGCTGCTTCCAATGCAGTAACCAACGAATGATCTTGCAGAAAGATTCGAACCTCTGGTCCAACCGACTCCAGCAAGTTATCCACGAAGATTAGTTGGACAAGATCCCCGAAATTGGCGACACCACTTGCCTTGTGCCAGTGGGTAAAGGCTTTGGTCTGTTGTCTTACGAAGTCGACATAAGACTGACCCAGCTGTCGTTTGCCTATCTTGAACTCCTGCCTGTACTTGGCAGGAATGCACTGATAAGCACCAAGAACCGTGGTTTTCACCACGCGATAGTTACCAAAATCAGTGTCATTTAACACTGTTGTAAGTTCCTGTGCCTTACCAAACGATGCTGTATGCGCCAATGATGCCCAGTGTTCTTCAGGCCACCTTAAAGCTCGAGCCTGGTTTTCGAATGCTTTGAAAAATTGTTCTGGCTCGCTTCAATAAAACGAGGAATGAGCTATACTGCTTTTTGCAAACTAAAGTCATTTACAGCTTGTGTAAACTGCCTCCTCTCTTTCTCTCTATCAAACCCTTTCTTAGCATAAGCTCGCTGTTCCCTGCTCTGCTCAAGATTGATTTTTTTCTAACTCAAGCACCAATAAAGCTGACTCGCCTTCAGACAAACCTGATGCGCCTGCTTCACGAGATTGCTGGTTTTGCTCAGGAGTTGTGTATCTCCCATTCTTCTGCAGGAATCTAAGCGAAGATCTACGCTTAGCTCCTGTAGTGGAAGAAACAGGAATCTGGTACGCCATCTCTTCTGCTTTCAGCTTTGCATGTATAACTTCACGAAGCTGTGCAGCAGTAAGAGTGCTTTGATATTCAATGCCAATATAACGAGCAATATGTTAACAATGCTGTACAAAAAACTTGGGCAGGTTTAGTAGAGTGAATTCAGATACTAACTGTCTGACTCGTATAAGTGGCATTAACCGCAATGTAACACTGTTTGCAATACACGCTCAACCAGCTATGCACAGTAAAAAATGCAGAATCTTCACACTTTAGCAAGGCTGACACGCAATAGCAAAGCCGACTGCAGAATACACACACACAATAGCAGGCTGACAATAGCGAAGTGAATGCAAATTTTGACATGCAAAAATCCGATGCGTTGGCAAAGCTGACTCAATGCCAGATAGCAAGCATCTAAATACAAAGATTAGCTCCTGCTCCAGCTTCAGTTCTAAGTCCAGCTCCATCTCTCGACAGGCTTCCCATATTACGTTTCCCCAGGTAATCAAGACCTGTTATCCTGCGCATAAAGAGAATTGGAGTGAAATAAGCACAACAGAGAGCTTTGAATTGCATTTTCCTTCACCAAGTATATTAATTTTTTAAACAAGTATGTACACTATATACAAAAATTTTTTTTAGATTTTATTTAAAACATCATAAATTACAAGGAGTAAAAAAATATTAAATACCACAATAATACAGATCTGGACAAGATTACGAAGAATTATATCACAAGTGCAAGAGAAAAAATTTTGAAACACGAAAATACATATACACCATTCACTGACACAAAATTATACAAAATGATAATATATCGACACATACACACAAAACTGTTGGAGGGGGGACGCCCCCCATGAAAACTCATCTATAAATACACCCACATCATTCCAAACACGTATTGATCACAGCAGTGACAAACAAATTTTTGTAACTTTATATATACATGCAACTGATTGTGAGATTTAACTTAAAACAAAGTCTGGTAATTATCCGTCAACATTACTCAATAACAAAAATAAGCATTACACAAAATCATATAAGCGTTTAAAGCATCAACAACTGCAGATGTTTAAAAACATACGTTGCATCAGCAACCAAACTTAATAACATTACAAAAAGTGATGGAAAAAAAATTATGAAAACAAATATAAAAGCCATCTAAGAGGAAATAAATTCCCTACAAAATTACAATAAATACTACGAAAATACATACAAGAAAAATTATCTTTGCAAAACTGGTAGACCAACATGGACAGTGACTTCTAAAACTCCCTTTTAATCACAAGGACATAATTTTAACAAATCTTGGGCTAATCAAAATCTTTCACACAAAACTTACATGTCAACACAGCACCACGCAGTACATACCTTCCCGACCCTCACATACCTTCGCAAGTCCTTTACCTCATACACTCCCCTCCAAAAAACTAACGTCAACCCGATTATAAAGGAAACCAGTCCTTTACGTATAATTAGCTCGCCAACTGAATGAGGCCATTTCCCTAAGTTTGCAGTAGGTTTTCCGGAAAACATGCCCTCCCTGTCCCCCGTAAATAAGTTTGTTTCTGCAAACCTTCTATATATGCCCGCCGCAATTGCCCTAATCCTAATTCTTCCCCCTCCCGTGTCCCTCATCCCCCAGGAATCATACAGAAAATCCACCACTACATACATAATCGCCCTTTTCACTTCTCTGGAGACTCCGCATACTTCTAATGTTAAGGCTCGCAGGGTCCTACATTACCCCCACCCCTCAACCTATAAACCTTTGCTAAAACCCCACCCTTACCCCCCTCAACTCTTCACAGAAATAAACCCCATGAAAACTGTTTCCTGTTTCTCCACAGTGATCGCAGGTCTGTTCCCTCACCAATCCCCTTGAACACAAAAAAGCTTTTAATGCTAATATACCCATCATAAATCTATATACAAAACTCCCGTACTCTCGGTAAATTTAAATTAAGCTTTCGAAAGTCATTCCATATCATCACCCAATCATACAAGGGATAAACCCGTACCCCCTGTATGATTTCCGGCCTCCTGCTCATCGTCACCAAACGCCTGCCCAAAGTTTTTTTTTCCCCCTCCCTAATCAATAACAATAACCTCAGCATATCCTCGCATTCAATTAATTCTTTTTCCCCCTCCACCATCTCCACACATCCTCCATCACTTTCCCCACTCTAACCCCTCTTTCCCCCCCCCTCCCAAACGAACCTCTGTTTCACATATAAGGCCTTTACTCTCGCCCCAACGCTAAAAAAGGGCCCACTCCTCCACTGCGTATATTCGACATCACCACCTCCTTGCTTAGCCATGCCCTTCCGAAACCCCAAACTAACGTAATGCCCTCCTCTGAATCTCATGTACGTCTTGGGGCCGCAGTGGATACACCACAGCCATACTCCACATTTTACTATAAACTAATGAATTTAAAGATTATCGCCCGCTGTTGTAAGGTGACGTCCCCACCCCGCAAACTCCTTAACCTTTTTACTGCTTCCTCCCTCACCCTCCGAATTCACCTGCCTAGCCCCCCGCATCTTCATGATATAACTCCACAATTTTAGCCTAGCCACTACTTCCCCCCAAACTCCACCCCAAGCCCCTTCCCACCCAGGCACCCACCTCCCAAATTGAAATTTGCTCTGTTCACCCGCATTCCAGATGCCTCCCAAAAGCCCAACCCCACTTTCCACCTACCAACCCCCACTTTCCCGGGATCAGAACATGGTATCTCCACATACCCACCACATCATACACCCATTCCTCTCCCCATTTAAAATCCCCCCCCCTCCCAAAGAGCCAAAAATGGATGCTGAATACACCAACAATATTTGAACAGGACCCCCTTCTCAAACCCCTCTCCATCCTAAGGCCTTTCCCCAACCCGCCATTAATTTGGGCCCCACCATTCAGATGAATACATGTATCAACCCCCTCACCCTTCCATCCCAAACCGAGATGCAACAACTACCCTCAAAAGTTCTATCCACACCCGTTGTACCATTTTCCCAAACAATAACCCCAAAACCCTTCCCCATTGCAACCCTCCAAAAAATCCCTAATTCGCCATGTCCATCTCTCATGCTTCTGCTGGAATACCCATCTGCCCCTTTGAATAACCCCACTAACACCTTTTTCATCCTATTGCCCGTATCTTTCGAAAATCTTGTAGTCGGCACACTTTAGCGAAATAGCTCTGTACTCCTAAATACTCTTCCCTCTTGCTTTTTGCGTACTAATAAGACTTCACCCGTTCGCTGGTCTGTCCTAACGTCCCTCCCGTCGCATACAATTCATGGCCCTCACCAGACAGTTCTTAATGTGCTCCCATTGAATTCTATAAAATTCATTTGAAATCCCATCTTTTACTCGGCGCCTTTCCAGTACTCATGTTGAACACAGCCTCCTCAACTCCCCCATGCTAATCTCACCTCCCACCCCATGCCCTCCTCTCCACATGACCCTAAACCTCTCCCCCCACACCTCCTCAATAGCATCGCCCTCCTCCCCATTTCCCCCACTGCTTTTGGAACCAGAAATCAGCATACTTATGCCTTCTGTAGTATTCAGTACCTGTCCCTTATGATAACCACCCATATCCTCACTTACCTCCAAGATTAAAATAGTCGAATCCTTTTGCCTTACCCTAAAACCTCGCAAAACACTCCCGAAGGTTTTCCCCCCACAGCACAGCCTCCATTCCCCCCTTACACGTACCGCATCAAATCTACCATTATGTAACTCTGCCAAAACCCGTCCTTGAGTTGCACCATGTTTCTGTACTGCCGCCCCCCCTTCCTCATAACACCCATTTAGCTGATATTCAAAATAATTTTGCAACCCTACCTCCACCCTGCCTCTTCCCTTCCCTTCCTTTTAAGAAACCTGCATACCCAGCTTAGCGTGCCTTTCCCACCATTCTAAGACACAAGACTCCACCTCTCTAGAATCCCAAAAAGTTTGCCACCATTCCCCAAAAGCCATACTCACCTCCTCACTCCTCACGAGTCTTGCATTTAATTTCCAAAACCCGATTGTATTCTAACCATACCCTCCCAATCAAGATCTGCCATAACTGCCTATGAACAGAAAATCCCACATCAAAAGTCCTGACTCCAACACACGTACAGCTTCCATTGCATAGATCCTATCTAATTTTGCAGCATAATCCCGCCTGACAAATGTATACTCAATCTGCCAACCACCCCTCCCCACAACATCCAAAACCTCCACGTCTCCAAACACATTGCGTAACATGCCCAACATACAGGGCCAGATTAAGAAGTCTCCGGGCCCTAGGCTATTCAGATTGGTGGGGCCCCTTTGAGTTACGGGTAAGCGAAGCGACCCCTTCCAGCTTGGGAGTGGGGGGGGGTCGGTGTGAGCCTGTTTAACCCTGTAACCCTATCAGGTACCTCCCTTAACATTTAGAGGCGAAAACAAACATTTATCCATACACATCAATGTCTATCAACAACACTTCAGTTAATTTGTCACAGTACAAGTCTAGATAACGTGTAATTACTACAGAAAATTGGAGAGGAATCTCCCATACTCACCCATTAGCGGGAAAACACAGCTGTTCTGATGTAAACAAAGGCGTGTTGAGTGTTGCCATCTATGGTTAGGTTTATTTATTTTTATTTTATTTTATTTCATTATTTATTTTTGTTTTGATTAATTTTAAAAATAAATTTTACTCTCCAAACACTTGAACTTTTTAGGTAGGGACCCCTTTGCACTTGCACCATGTGCGCAGTCTTGGATGAGCCCCTGAACCCCTTGGACCGCGGGGCCCCCAATGCATGGGGCCCTAGGCAAATGCCTAGTTTGCCTATGTGGTAATCTGGCTCTGCCAACATACACCCCGCCCCCCTCGGTTCCACATCCCCACCCCGAATAACACAATTCCAATCTCCCCCTATGACAGTGACTAAAGGTCAAAGTTCTCCTTGACTCATGCGCTGCCATCCGCCGGCATATACACTCCTATAAAACAAACCCTCGTTGCACCCCATTCTCCCTCCACCCTCACGACCCTCCCCCCCTCCTCCCACCCCAAAATACGCAATGGACTGGTTTCCTTTGCAGCCACAGCAACCCCAACCTTTTAACCTCAACGAGCCACTCACACACAACTTACATCCTTTCAAAGACAACTCACAACTAAACTTTTAAATCTCTTTAAAAACCATTCTACCCATACTCTTTTAACCTCGGCTTTCAGGCCATTAACATTGAGCGTTACAACCTTGAATTATGACAGTAGAGGCGGCTTGCCCTGCCGCTTTTGAAGGTTGCTCGAAAGACGTGGCTGTTGACTATAGCCACGTTTGTCACTTGGTCTATCCAGACCTCCGATCCCCCCCTTTTCCTTCGACCGTTGCAGCACCACAGAACCGGTGCCACCATTCCCCGGGAGGCCTAGCATGGTCTTCCAAGGTTTCTTTCCAGATCTCTGCCCTGGCGTTAAGACATCTTCCATATCAGACGTCCCAGCTGCTCGCTTACGTGTGCCACCTCCACACGTTTCCTCAGCATCCATGTCCTCCTGGTGCACCTCAACCACCACCGTGTGCTGCTTACTTTCGTTGCACAAGGTGTCCTCACACTCCTGTGCAACTGCTACCCCCTCCAATACCCTCCTGTCCTTCTCCCCTTCCTGACTGTCTTCCACCTCCCCCAAGAAGTCTTTCAAGACCTCGTCCAACAGACCATCCTGTTGTAAGTCACTTCTGTCAACAGTCGCATCCGTAGATGGTCGCTCAGACACAGTTCCCACAGGTAACGTGGCGCACGCTCCCAACTCCGACTCCGCTCTGTCTACTTCTTCACTCCAACTTCCAGATGCCTGTCTTTCAGCTCACCTGTCCCAGGTGCCAAGGAGCCCAGCTGTCGTTCCACAGTTGTTGGCGCCTGTTCCCTCCGTCCCTGCCTTTGATGACATTGGGCCGCCATATGGTCATAAGACCCGCACAGCCTACATGTCCGACGCTGTCCTGCATAATATACATGAACCTGTGTTCTGAACTCTTCCATCAGAACGTACAATGGTATAGGTTGTCTCAATGTCATCTTCAATGTGAAAGATCCCTCTGGCAGCCCCATATAAGGCCCATCCTTCCATACTCCCCTCTCTGCCGAATGGATCTTGCCATACCTACGGAATACCTCCAAAAAACATCATATTCCAAGGCCCAAAGGGATATTTCTCACCTTTACCCACGTTACATAGCTTGATACGTCATGTAGGCAGACGTCCACTGCAAAATTTAAAACGGTCATCCTTTTTTTCTTGGAACGCGTCGACTATGCTGGAGTAAAACCCAGCACTCTTGAACTTGACGAAGTTTCCGGGACACTCCATTCACTGCTACACCATACAACTCGTCGTTCGGTATGCCATACACATCGCGGATGATATTTTGGCAGAAGCACCTGCATTGTAGAACTACTCAGGTACCACGTACCAGCTCCGCACAGACAGTATTTACCCTGCTCCATGTCTGTCCGCCATTTTGATTGCTCAAAACAGGAAAACTGCGCAGAAAACCAAGGATTCGGGAGCTACTGCGCAGCCTGTCCACACGGCCTGGGAGCGATGAGGACAATATACAAGAATTGGAAATAAAAGTGTACAACCACGGTGATTCAAGGCAAAGACAATAGCCAGCTATATCATTGCTTTCATCCCGCAGCTGTGTGGTTTATGGCAATGATTAAACTTTGGGACACAACAACACTTCCGCCATTGTCATACTCACCTATGACGGGTTGGGAACCAAGGTACTGATTTAAAAGGGGCCTCCCCTGAATTGTTAAACACTTAGTACATGGTTCGCTGGTTGCGGGGCAGCCTATATGAAGGTGTGTACATAAAACCAAATAAAGGTGACGTACTCTTTTCATGCCACATATGTTCAAAAACAATGATGGTTTACCAGGAGTTTACCATGGAAGGGTTTCGGGGGTCAAAAGCCCCTGTGACCCAGTCTGAGACCAGGCCTTGTTGTGGATCAGGTCTGTTCAACCAGGCTGTCACTGTGGCCGTATGTAAACCATGTACGAACCACGCCTGGCTGGTCAGGTAATGACTTTTTGGGTGTCTGTCTTTAAGATAACCAGGGTCTATTGGTTTAAACCTCCTTATGTATGTTGGGAGGCAGCTGAACAGTCTGGCCCCTGAACTTGCTGTGTCGTCTCTTAGTGTACTCTATCACTCCTGCTTTCCATTGGGGAAGTTGCATCTCCTGTCGACTCATTTGCTTTCGAAGGAATGGTTTTCGTGAGTAGGTTTGGTACTAATCTCTATAGGATTTCCCAAGTGTATATTATCATGAATCTTTCTCGCTTTTGTTCCAGGGAATACAAAACAAGGGACTTCAACACCGTTCCCAGTAATTTAGGGGCTTTTATGGTATTTATGTGCAAATGTGAAAGTTCTCTGTACATTCTCCGAAACAGCAATTTTTTCCCCGCCTTTAAGGAGCCTAGACAAACAAACGATTTGAAGAGAATCTCAGGGCTTCGTGTCCCTAGTTTTTAAGGTTTTCATTATCTATCCTATCATTTTTCTAGTAGATGTGGTAGATACATTGTTGTGGTCTTTGAAGGTAAGATCCTCTGACATTATCGCCCCCCATCCCTTTATATTAGTTTCTCGCTTTATTGTGTAGTTTTGAACTTATTTTATCCCTGATAAAGTTTTAATTTACTCAAGTTTTCCATATCTGAGTAGTTGAAATTTCTCTTCATTTAACTTCATATTGTTTTCTCTGGCCAATTTAAAGATTTGGTTGATGTCCACTTGGGGTCTTGCGGTGTTCTTCGATGAAGGACACTGTCATGGCAATTCGGGTGTCACTGCAAAGGAAGACACGAGCTATAGCTTACATCACTGTCTATGTCAGATATGAGGATGAGGAACAGGATGGGAGCGAGAAACTGTGCCTTGTGGAACAGAACTTTTCTCTGTAACTGCCTCAGACTTTCCTTTTCCTTGTTTATTAGTTTTTATTTTCTATTTTATTAATTTTTTTTTATCAATCTACGAACTTTTTATCTTTTTTTCCCTTTGTCACGCATTTTGCGCGCTATTACCCCCTGATTGCATTTGTTAAAGGCTTTTTGCAAAGTCTGTGTATGCTACAACTGCATTTCTGTTTATCATCCAAAGCACCCAGGCCCCTTGTCAAAAGTGGTCCAGTAGCTGGAACAGGCAAGAGCACCCTGTTCTAAACTCGTGTTGCCCGGGGTTTGTTAATTGATGGGTATCTGGGTGGCTGGCGATCTTGTTTCTTACACCCTCTCAAAACTTTTGTGATACGGGATGTTATCGTTACGGTATGTAGTTCTTTTGCTGTTGCTTTACTACCAGTTTGTGGGGTGGGGATATGTCTGTTGTTTTTAGTGAGTGTGAGATGACCCCTGTGTCCATGCTCCTCTCCATAGAATGCTGAAGTACGTGACAGGGGTTCCTTGCAGTTCATTGCCTTTTCGAAGTCTTTGGTGTTAGGATAAAATCAAGATTTTTGAAAAAACCAAATTTTAGGTTTCGGTCATAAAAAATTCATTTAGTTTGTCGAACTTGAGTCTGGTTTTAAAGGCTCACTGTGCACTGAGTCATACTGGGGCTTTTGTAACCACTCATTTCTTTGGGATAAGAGAAGAGGTATTTTGGGTTTTCTTTTGGTTTCATTGATGACTTTTAAGTTCTTCCTGAGATTCTTTTCTCCTGAAGATTCCTTTAGCTTAAGTTCGATATTTGCTATTTCTCTGACTAGTGCTTAACTTCGTATTTCAGATATATTGGGCCCTCTCAGCAGCTATGTGATTCTTCGCCCTCGCCTGTAAAAGGGAGCATCTTTCTCCTTTCTAGTTTACATCTTCTTTTCTTTTTTTTTAACAGAATGGCCTTTATCAGACCTCAAGTGCCACACAGTTAATTTTTCAAGGCAAAGGTTCGGATTCGTGTCGTTTAGGATATTTTAACAGCTCGTGTCATTTAGGACATTGTTGAATTGTTCCCAGTGTATGTTTTTTGTTTTCTGAAGTTAGATTTTTGAAGACATTCTTGACTGATCACATTTTGCTGGCCAGCTCCCTGTGCATACATGTCTGTACTTCTGTTATGTTGTGATCTGAGTGTATTGTCTTTGATACGATTATATTATGTATCACATCATCGTTGTTAGTGAAGATGAGGTCCGGTGTATTTTCTAGTCTTGTAGGCTCTATTGCTTGCTAATTTAAGGTGAATTTAGTGCAGAGATTTAATAGCTAATGTGTATGTGAATTTTCATCTGAGCTGCATCCTGGGGTGATCTTTCCTTAAACTTTGTTTGCAATTACTCCTCCATTTTAGGTGTCTTAAGTTGTTGATCCGTATTCAAGAACATCGGTGGTGTCTGCTGCATGTTCAAAAACATTAAGACCTGCTTAATACTATCATCAATCAGCAGACTAGTACCATACTATCATCATGACCAACACCATACAATCAGCACACAAGTACCATACTATCAGCAGACTAGCACCTGACCATTTTTAAACCAGCACTTTATTATCAGCAGACCAGCACGATGATTATTTCCAGACCAACTCCAAACCAGACCGGAACCAGAGGTTAGTTAAGTATACAGGAGTAAAAATAATATAACAGAGGACCGTCACTATGTCAGAAGTAAGATCATCAGACCATATTAGAGGTGAGACCATTTGACCAATCGAAAGACCAAGATCAGATCAACACCAGACCAACACCAGACCATTACCAGACCAACTCCAGACCATTATTAGACTATCACTCAGAACCATTCATCACTGAACAACACCAGATCATCACCAGACCAACACCAAACCATTAACAGTCCTCAGATTATTACAGACCAACAGTAGACCAACACCAGACCAACAGTAGACCAACACCAGACCAACACCAGATCAACACCAGACCAACACCAGACCATCAACAGTCCAACACCAGACCATTGCCAGACCAACACTAAACCAACACCAGACTAACACCAGACCGACAAGACTTCAACATCAGGCCATTGCCATACCAACACCAGACCGACACCAGATCATCACCAAACCATTACCAAACTAACACCAGGTCATCACACGGGACCATCCATCACTTATCAGGACCAGACCATCCATCATAGACACTACCAGACCATCATGGACTACCACCAGACTATCGATCATGGACCAGCACCGGACCATCGATCACGGACCACAACCAGACCATCCACCATGGGCCACCATCAGCCCATCACAATGGACCATCCATCACGGACCAACTCCAGACTATTACACTGGACCGTCCATCACGGACCAACTTCAGATCATCCATCACGGACCAATACCAGCCCATCACACTGGACCATCCATCACGGACCAACTTCAGATCATCCATCACGGACCAACACCAGCCCATCACACTGGACCATCCATCACGGACCAACTTCAGACCATCCATCCCGGACCAACACCAGCCCATCATACTGGACCATCCATCACGGACCATCACCAGACCATCACACTCGACTACCCATCATGGACCACAACCAGACCATCCATCATGGACCAACACCAGACCAGCACTAGACCATCACACTGGACCATCCATCATGGAGTAACACCAGACCATCACACTGGACCATCCATCATGGAGTAACACCAGACCATCACACTGGACCATCCATCACGGACCAACTCCAAACTATTACACTGGACCATCCATCACGGACCAACTCCAGACTATTACACTGGACCATCCATCACGGACCAACTCCAAACTATTACACTGGACCATCCATCACGGACCAACTCCAGACTATTACACTGGACCATCCATCACGGACCAACTCCAGACTATTACACTGGACCATCCATCACGGACCAAGTTCAGATCATCCATCACGGACCAACACCAGCCCATCACACTGGACCATCCATCACTGACCAACACCAGACCATCACACTCGACTACCCATCATGGACCACAACCAGACCATCCATCATGGACCAACACCAGACCAGCACTAGGCCATCACACTGGACCATCCATCATGGAGTAACACCAGACCATCACACTGGACCATCCATCACGGACCAACTCCAGACTATTACACTGGACCATCCCATCAAGGACCAACTTCAGATCATCCATCACGGACCAACCCCAGCCCATCACACTGGACAATCCATCACGGACCAACTTCAGATCATCCATCACGGACCAACACCAGCCCATCATCCTGGACCAACCATCACGGACCAACTTCAGACCATCCTCACGGACCAACACCAGCCCATCACACTGGACCCATCCATCAAGGACCATCACCAACCATCACACTCGACTACCCATCAGGACCACAACCAGACCACCCTCATGGACCAACACCAACCAGCACTAGACCATCACAACAGGACCATCCATCAGGGATTAACACCAGACCATCACCTGGACCATCCATCATGGATAAAAACCAGCCCAAATCCACACTGGACCATCCATCAGGGGACCAACTTCAGATCATCCATCACGGACCAATACAGCCCATCACACGACCACCACACGGACAACTCAACTATACCTGGACCATCCACACGGACCAACTTCAGATCATCCATCACGGACCAACACCAGCCCATGACACTGACCATCCATCACGGACCAACTCAGATCTTCCATCACGGACCAACACCAGCCCATCACACTGGACCATCCATCACGGACCAACACCAGCCCATCACACTGGAACCATCCATCAGGGACCAACTTCAGACCATCCATCACGGACCAACACCACCATAAACACGGGACCATCCATCACGGACCATCATCAGACCATCACACTCGACTACCCATCATGGACCACAACCAGACCATCCATCATGGACCAACACCAACCACACTAACCATCACACTGGGCCATCCATCATGGAGTAACACCAAAACCATCAAAACTGGACCATCCATCAGGGACCATCACCAGACTATTGCACTGGACCATCCATCAGGGACCACCCCCAAAGACTATTACACTGGACCATCCATTATGGACCAACTTCAATAATCCATCAAGGACCAACACCAGCCCATCACACTGGACCTCCATCACGGACCAACTCCAGACTATTGCACTGGACCATCCATCACGGACCAACTTCAGATCATCCATCAGGGACCAACACCACCCATCACACTGGACCATCCATCACGGACCAACTTCAGATCATCCACACGGACCAACACCACCCATCACACTGGACCATCCATCACGGACCAACTTCAGATCATCCATCACGGACCAACACCAGCCCATCACACTGGACCATCCATCACGGACCATCGCCAACCATCACACTCGACTACCCATCATGGCCCCACAACCTGACCACCATCATGGACCAACACCAGACCAGAACTAGACCATCACACTGAACCTTTCCCATGGATTAACACCAGACCATCACACTGGACCACCATCACGGACCAACTCCAACTATTATACGGGACCATCCATCACGGACCAACTTCAGATCATCCATCACGGACCAACACCAGCCCATCACACTGGACCATCCATCACGGACCAACTCCAACTTTTTACACTGGACCATCCATCACGGACCAACTTCAGACCATCCATCACGGACCAACACCAGCCCATCACACTGGACCATCCATCACGGACCATCACCAACCACACTCGACTACCCATCATGGACCACAACCAACCATCCATCATGGACCAACACCAGACCAGCACTAGACCATCACACGGGACCATCCATCATGGATTAACACCAGACCATCACACTGGACCATCCATCAGGGAGTAAAGGAAAACCAACATCAACCATCCATCACGGACCAACAATTGCCCATCACACTGGACCATGCATCACGGACCAACGTTAAACCATCTATCACGGACCAACACCAGACCATCACACTGGACTACCCATCATGGACCACAACCAGACCATCCATGACGGACCAACATCAGACAATCCATCAAAGACCAACACCAGCCCATCATACTGGACCATCCATCACGGACCAACGTCAGACCATCCATCACGGGCTAGCACCAGACCATCACACTAGACCATCCATCAAGGGCCTCCAGCAGACCATCCATCATGGAGTAACGCCAAACCATCACACTGGACCATTCGTCATGGACCAACACCAGACCATCACACTGGACCATCCATCATGAACCACCACTAACTCCAGTACACTTTCTGACAACTAAGATAACTGGTATGTTTTTCCCAGTGACTGGAGTGGGCTGAGCAGCAGGTATTAATTAAAAGTTTATCTTGGCTATGAGAAAGAAAAAGCTGGTGAACTTGGCTTCCATAATTAAAACTTTATAATGATACTCCACTCCCCAAACTTGTTCTGAATCCCAGTGGAAAATATGTGGCAGCAATGTTCCCTGACATTCTCAGACCATTAATATGTGGCAGCAATGTTCCCTGAAAATTCTCAGACCATTAATATGTGGCAGCAATGTTCCCTGAAAACCCTCAGACCATTAATAATGTGGCAGCAATGTTCCCTGACATTCTCAGACCATTAATATGTGGCACAATGTTCCCTGACTTTCTCAGACCATTAATATTTTGGCAGCAATTTTCCCCTGACTTCTCAGACCATTAATATGTGGCAGCAATTTTCCCTGACATTCTCAGACCATTAATATGTGGCAGCAATGTTCCCTGACATTCTCAACCATTAATAATTATACTATGTTACAAGTACCTAATTTATATAAGGTCGGAAGAGATTGTGCTCTGTGTTGTAATATACTGTAGAAAGTATATCTGTTAATAACTGTAAGATAATGTTCAGGTAAAATCTTTAATAACATAAGGTAATGTCAGGTATATTTTGTTAATACGTAAATAATGTTCAGGTATATCTGTTTAATAACAGTAAGGTAATGTTCAGGTATATCTGTTAATAACAGTAAGGTAAGTTTCAGGTATATCTGTTAATAACTGTAAGATAATGTTCAGGTATATCTGTTAATAACTGTAAGGTAATGTTCGGGAAATATCTGTTAATAACAGTAAGAAATGTTCAGGTATATCTGTAATACAGTAAGGAATGTTCATGTAAAACTGTTAATAACAGTAAGGTAATATTCAGGTATATCTTTTAATAACAGTAAAAATAATGTTCAGGTATATCTGTTAATAACAGTAAGGAATGTTCAGGTATATCGTTAATAACAGTAAGGTAATGTTCAAGTATATCTGTTAATAACAGAAAGGGTAATGTTCAGGTATATCTGTTAATAACAGTAAGGTAATGTTCAAGTATACTGTTAATAACAGTAAGGTAATGTTCAGTATATCTGTTAATAACAGAAAGGGAAGTCAGTTTTTTAA
>NC_069416.1:12335041-12410041 GCF_026875155.1 Cherax quadricarinatus | reverse complement strand
TCCTCCTGATGTGGTTGTACAACAGTTACGGGTCAGATTTGGCTTTCGCTGCTATGTCATTTTCATATTGTCTTTGGGCCTCCCTTCTTATCTGTGCATATTCGTTTCTGGCTCTACGACTGTTCTCCTTATTCTCCTGGGTCCTTTGCCTTCTATATTTCTTCCATTCCCTAGCACACTTGGTTTTTGCCTCCCTGCACATTTGGGTAAACCATGGGCTCATCCTGGCTTTTTCATTATTCCTGTTACCCTTGGGTACAAACCTCTCCTCAGCCTCATTGCATTTTGTTGCTACATATTCCATCATCTCATTAACTGGCTTCCCTGCCAGTTCTCTGTCCCACTGAACCCCGTTCATGTAGATCCTCATTCCTGTGTAGTCCCCTTTCTTGTAGTTTGGCTTCATTCGTCCTGGCCTTCCTGCTTCTCCCTCCACTTGTGTACTCGCTCACCTATTTGTACTCACCTATTTGTGGTTGCAGGGGTCGAGTCTTAGCTCCTGGCCCCGCCTCTTCACCGGTTGCTACTAGGCCCTCTCTCTCCCCGCTCCATGAGCTTTATCAAACCTCGACTTAAAACTGTGTATGGTTCCTGCCTCCACTACGTCATTTTCTAGGCTATTCCAATGCCTTACAACTCTATTACTGAAGAAATACTTCCTACTATCTCTCTGACTCATTTGTGTCTTCAACTTCCAATTGTTGCCTCTTGTTTCTGTGTCCCCTCCCTGGAACATCCTGCCTTTGTCCACCTTGTCTATTCCACGCAGTATTTTATATGTCGTTATCATGTCTCCCCTGACCCTCCTGTCCTCCAGTGTCGTCAGGCCGATTTCTTTCTTCATAGGACATTCCCCTTAGCTCTGGAACTAACCTTGTCGCAAACCTTTGTGCTTTCTCTAGTTTCTTGACGTGCTTTATCAAGTGCGGGTTCCAAACAGGTGCTGCATACTCAGTATGGGCCTGACATAACGGTGTACAGTGTCTGAATGATTCCTTACTAAGGTATCGGAATGCTGTTCTCAGGTTTGCCAGGCGCCCATATGCTGCAGCAGTTATCTGATTGATGTGTGCTTCCGGAGACATGCTCGGTGTTATACGCACCCCAAGTCTTTCTCCTTGAGTGAGGTTTGCAGTCTTTGGCCACCTAGCCTATACTCTGTCTGTGGTCTTCTGTGCCCTTCCCCTATCTTCATGACTTTGCATTTGGCAGGATTAAATTCGAGAAGCCATTTGCTGGACCAGGTGTCCAGTCTGTCCAGGTCTCTTTGAAGTCCTGCTGGTCCTCATCAGATTTAATTCCCCTCATTAACTTCACATCATATGCAAAACAGGGACACTTCTGAGTCTAACCCTTCCGTCATGTCGTTCACATATACCAAAATAGCACTGGTCCTAGGACCGACCCTGTGGGACCCCGCTCGTCACAGGTGCGCACTGTGTTACATCATTACGTACCATGACTCGTTGTTGCCTCCCTGTCAGGTATTCTCTGATCCATTGCAGTGCCCTTCCTGTTATATGCTCCTGATGCTCTAGCTTCTGCACTAATCTCTTGTGAGGAACTGTGTCAAAGGCCTTCTTGCAGTCCAAGAAGATGCAATCAACCCACCCTCTCTTGTGTCTTACTTCTGTTATTTTATCATAAAAACTCCAGGTTTGTGACGCAGGATTTGCCTTCCGTGAATCCGTGCTGGTTGGCATTTATACTCTTGTTCCGTTCCAGGTGCTCCACCACTCTCCTCCTGATAATCTTCTCCATAATTTTGCATACTATACACGTCAATGACACAAGTCTATAGTTTAGTGCCTCTTTTCTGTCTCCTTTTTTAAAAATGGGAACTACATTTGCAGTCTTCCATACCTCGGCAGTTGCCCAGTTTCCAGGGACGTGTTGATGATTGTGGTAAGTGGCACGCACAAACTATCTGCTCCCTCTCTAAGGACCCACGGGGAGATGTTGTCCGGTCCCATTGCCTTTGAGGTATCGATGTCCCTTTGCAGTTTCTTCACCTCCTCCTCATCTGTATGTATGTCGTCCAACACTTGTTGGTGTATTCCTTGCTGGTGTCCCCATCTGGTCTGTCCCCCAGAGTCCTTCTGTCTCTACTGTAAATACTTCCTTAAATCTGTGTTGAGCTCCTCACATACCTCTTGATCGTTTCTTGTGAGTTCTCCACCTTCTTTCCTCAGCCTTTCACCTGGTCCTTGACTGTTGTCTTCCTCCAAATGTGGCTATACAGCGTTTCGGGTCGATTTACTTTCGATGTTTTGGGTCGTTTCATACTGTCGTGGGCCTCCCCCTTATCTGTGCATACTCGTTTCTGGCTCTTCTACTAATCTCCTTGTTTTCCGGGGGTCCTATGCCTCCTGTACCTTTTCCATTCTCTGTTGCACTTAGTTTTTCCCTCCCTACCCCTTCGGGTAAACCAAGGACTCGTTTTGGTCTTCCTATTATTTCTGTTTTCCTTGGGAACAAAACTTTCCTCTGCCTTCTTGCATTTTGTTGCCACATATTCCATCATCTGTTTATGATTTTCCTACCATTTCTCTGTCCCACTGAACCTCCTGCGGAAGTTTCTCATACCTGTGTAGTCCCCCCTTTTATAGTTTGGCCTGTCCCCTTCAGTTCCTGTTACCTTCTCCACTTGTAACTCTACTATAGTCAAAACTCAGAACCACATGATCGCTTGCTCCAAAAGGGGCCTCTCGTAAGTGATGTTTCCCCAATGTCTGAATGCTCAGGGTGAACACAAGATCCAGTCTTGCTGGCTCATCCTCCCCTCTCTCTCTGGTTGTGTCCCTGACATGTTTATGCATGAGGTTTTCAAGTTTCCACATCCATCATCTTGGCCTCCATGTTTCGGGACCCCCATGTGGCTCCAGGTTTTCCCAGTCGATCTCCCTGTGGTTGAAATCGCCCCTTACCAGTAACTTTGCTCTGCTCGAGTGAGCTCTTTTGCCACCTCAGCCAGTGTGTCCCATCACCCTGTTGTTTTCTTCGTACTCTCTCTTGGCCTCCTGCAGTTCTGTGGTGGGTTATACATCACTCCAATGACTACTTTATGTTCTCCCGGGCTGAATTGTACCTACAATGTAGTCTCTTTCTCCAATCATGTCCATGCCTTCCATTTCCTCAAATCCCCATTGGTGTTTTATGAGCAGTGCAACCCCTCCTCCCCCTCTACTCCTTCTATCTTTCCTCAGGATCTGATATCCTTGTTGGGAAGATTGTGTTTTGTTATTGTCTCAGCGAGTTTTGTTTCTGTGACTGCTATGATGTCTGGGGATTTTTCACTGATTCTTTCGTTCCACTCCTCATGTTCATTTTCGTTGCTTCTCGTTCCTCCTTGCGTCTCTGTACCCTCTCTTTCAGTGTAGTCCTTTCTTCTTGTGTTCTGTCGCGGGTCGAGGTATACTCTCTGGTACCCCTCTTTGTCCCTCAGTCTTGCTTTCTCTTGCAGAATCCTGGTTCGAACTGATTCTTCCTTGAAAGTTACTCTGACAGGCCGTATCCTTCCACTCGCAAACCACCCAATTCTCTGAAAATTTGTCACCTGGGTCATATCGCCCTCCCGTATTGTTTTCATGATGCCTTCAATCATTTTTTTCTCCTCCTGTTTTATTTCTTCAAAGTTGTCCCCCTTGGTTTCTTGGAGCCCGTACACAAAAACTGACCTCGCCCTTTCCTCCTCCCACTGAGTCTCCATCTGCTTCCTCTGAGGCATTTTATTTCCTTCCTTTGACATGTTCTTGCCTTCAGTCCCTGTCATATCTGAAACTTCTATTCTCAGTGAACTGTCTTTCCTGACCAGCTGTCCCTTGCTACTGCAGTTGGCTGTTAGAATCTCTGCATATAGCATACCTTCATTGTCTTCGGACCTGTCGTTTGATCTTAGTGTGCTCATCGTCTTTTACCCTGGCCCCACGTGGGTCTGATAGGGCCTTCGTGTACGGCATGTCTCCGTTGTTGCTTACCGTCCCCTTGTCTGTGCCTGACTTTGAATTTCCTGATGTCACATCTGAATTGTCATTTTTCTCTCTAATCTGTTTCAGGCTTTACAGTTTCTCTTCTAAGCACTGTGTCCTAGCTTCTGCTGCTAAGACCTGTACTTCCCACTTCCTGCACTCTTCAGCTATCCGCTCCTCCATTTTCTTACCAAGCTCTACTATCTTCCTTCCCCACTCTTCCTCCCGTTTTAGGAGCTCTAACTCCCAGTCTTTCCTCCCTGGTTCGTCTACCAGATCTCTGGTTTTCCGTCCTCTAAGGCCACCCATTTGTGTGTGTGTGTATGTGTGTGTGTGTGTGTGTGTGTGTGTGTGTGCGTGTGTGTGTGTGTGTGTGTGTGTGTGTGTGTGTGTGTGTGTGTGTGTGTGTGTGTGTGTGTGTATGTGTGTATGTGTGTGTGTGTGTGTGTGTGTGTGTGTGTGTGTGTGGTGTGTGTGTGTGTGTGTGTGTGTGTGTGTGTGTGCGCGCGCGTTTACGTGCTTGTCTTTGTCTTCGGAAAAGGGGGGGGGGTTACTTCATCACACTAGGCTACGCTACTCTTTTGAAGATTATAGAATTGTCTCTCACTATTCCTTTTTAATATATACTAATATTTACTATTATAATACTTAATGGTGCACACGAAATATTTAAAAAAAGAAGCCCAAAGTACATTCAGTATTTCCCATGTACTTGAAAAAATAATATGCTGGGCTGCACCACATTTTTAAGTTATATAGAATTATACATTGCACTAAGCCTGATTAATTATGTATCAACAATTATTGTTACATCATTTGTTGATGCATATGAGAGCTTTTATAAACAGAAATAGGTACAATCAGCAGTTTTTGATAGCCACTATTTACATTATGAGAAGCTCCTCTTCCAATTTTCAAAGAAGTTTTTTTTCTTTCGCTCTCTTACTAATTATATACAATAAGAGTCATTATTATGTTACACTGAGGCACAGGAGATAGTATGATACACTCGTCAGTGCCCAGGTAGTTGAAAATTAACTTTTTATCTTAATGCCTTACTAAATAATGTGTGAGGGCTGCCACTACCTAGCACTAGAGGCAGCACTCAGAGGCAGCACTCAGAGGCAGCACTCAGAGGTAGCACTCAGAGGCAGCACTCAGAGGCAGCACTCATAGGTAGCACTCAGAGGTAGCACTCAGAGGTAGCACTCAGAGGTAGCACTCAGAGGCAGCACTCAGAGGTAGCAGTCAGAGGCAGCACTCAGACGCACCACTCAGAGGTAGCACTCAGAGGCAGCACTCAGAGGTAGCAGTCAGAGGTAGCACTCAGAGGTAGCACTCAGAGGCAGCACTCAGAGGTAGCAGTCAGAGGCAGCACTCAGACGCAGCACTCAGAGGTAGCAGTCAGAGGCAGCACTCAGAGGTAGCAGTCAGAGGTAGCACTCAGAGGCAGCACTCAGAGGTAGCACTAGAGGTAGCAGTCAGAGGCAGCACTCAGAGGTAGCAGTCAGAGGCAGCACTCAGACGCAGCACTCAGAGGTAGCACTCAGAGGCAGCACTCAGAGGTAGCAGTCAGAGGCAGCACTCAGACGCAGCACTCAGAGGTAGCAGTCAGAGGCAGCACTCAGAGGTAGCAGTCAGAGGTAGCACTCAGAGACAGCACTCAGAGGTAGCACTAGAGGTAGCAGTCAGAGGTAGCACTCAGAGGCAGCACTCAGAGGTAGCACTAGAGGTAGCAGTCAGAGGTAGCACTCAGAGGCAGCACTCAGAGGTAGCACTAGAGGTAGCAGTCAGAGGCAGGAGAGTGTGATCCCATACAGAGAGCTGGGCGAGGCACAAAAAACAAAGACAGAGACCATATCCAAAAATAGATGAGTATTCAAGCTTGCAGGCGTAGCTGACAGTCAGTTGATAGTCGTTGTCGAGTCGTGGTTCACAGTATCTGACAGTCAGTTGACAGTCGTTGTCGAGTCGTGGTTCAGAGTAGCTGACAGTC
Source organism: Cherax quadricarinatus (assembly GCF_026875155.1). Taxonomy (NCBI): domain Eukaryota; kingdom Metazoa; phylum Arthropoda; class Malacostraca; order Decapoda; family Parastacidae; genus Cherax; species Cherax quadricarinatus. The sequence goes on along the minus strand of NC_069416.1, from coordinate 12,404,077 downwards.
AGTTGACAGTGGTAGTCGAATCGTGGTTCACAGTAGCTGAGAGTTAGTTACAGTCGTTGTCGAGTCGTGGTTCAGAGTAGCTGACAGTCAGTTGATAGTGGTTATCGAGTCGTCGTTCACAGCAGATGACAGTTACAGTCGTTGTCGAGTCGTGGTTCGCAGTAGCTGACAGTCAGTTTATAGTCGTTGTCGAGTCGTGGTTCAGAGTAGCTGACAGTTGATAGTCGTTGTCGAGTCGTGGTTCAGAGTAGCTGACAGCCAGTTGACAGTCGTAGTCGAGTCGTGATTCACAGCAGCTGACAGTCAGTTTATAGTCGTTGTCGAGTCGTGGTTCAGAGTATCTGACAGTCAGTTGATAGTCGTTGTCGAGTCGTGGTTCAGAGTAGCTGACAGTCAATTGATAGTCGTAGTCGAGTCGTCGTTCACAGCAGATGACAGTTACAGTCGTTGTCGAGTCGTGGTTCGCAGTAGCTGACAGTCAGTTTATAGTCGTTGTCGAGTCGTGGTTCAGAGTAGCTGACAGTTGATAGTCGTTGTCGAGTCGTGGTTCAGAGTAGCTGACAGCCAGTTGACAGTCGTAGTCGAGTCGTGATTCACAGCAGCTGACAGTCAGTTTATAGTCGTTGTCGAGTCGTGGTTCAGAGTATCTGACAGTCAGTTGATAGTCGTTGTCGAGTCGTGGTTCAGAGTAGCTGACAGTCAGTTCACAGTCGTAGTCGAGTCGTGGTTCACAGTAGCTGGGAGTTAGTTACAGTCGTTGTCGAGTCGTGGTTCAGAGTAAATGACAGTCAGTTGATAGTCGTTGTCGAGTCGTGGTTCACAGTAGCTGACAGAGAGTTGATAGTCGTTGTCGAGACGTGGTTCACAGTAGCTGACATTCAGTTGAGAGTCGTTGTCGAGTCGTGGTTCAGAGAAGCTGACAGTCAGTGGATTGTCGTTGTTGAGTCGTGGTTCAGAGTAGCTGACAGTTACAGTCGTTGTCGAGTCGTGGTTCACAGCAGTTGACAGTCAGTTGACAGTCGTTGCCGAGTCGTGGTTCACAGTAGCTGAGAGTCAGTTACAGTCGGTGTCGAGTCGTGGTTCACAGTAGTTGAGAGTCAGTTGATAGTCGTTGTCGAGTCGTGGTTCACAGTAGCTGACAGTCAGTTACAATCGTTGTCGAGTCGTGGTTCAGAGTAGCTAACAGTCAGTTGACAGTCGTTGTCGAGTCGTGGTTCACAGTAGCTGACAGTCAGTTGACAGTCGTTGTCGAGTCGTGGTTCACAGTAGCTGACAGTCAGTTGATAGTCGTTGTCGAGTCGTGGTTCAGAGTAGCTGACAGCCAGTTGACAGTCGTAGTCGAGTCGTGATTCACAGCAGCTGACAGTCAGTTTATAGTCGTTGTCGAGTCGTGGTTCAGAGTATCTGACAGTCAGTTGATAGTCGTTGTCGAGTCGTGGTTCAGAGTAGCTGACAGTCAGTTGACAGTCGTAGTCGAGTCGTGGTTCACAGTAGCTGGGAGTTAGTTACAGTCGTTGTCGAGTCGTGGTTCAGAGTAAATGACAGTCAGTTGATAGTCGTTGTCGAGTCGTGGTTCACAGTAGCTGACAGAGAGTTGATAGTCGTTGTCGAGACGTGGTTCACAGTAGCTGACATTCAGTTGAGAGTCGTTGTCGAGTCGTGGTTCAGAGAAGCTGACAGTCAGTGGATTGTCGTTGTTGAGTCGTGGTTCAGAGTAGCTGACAGTTACAGTCGTTGTCGAGTCGTGGTTCACAGCAGTTGACAGTCAGTTGACAGTCGTTGCCGAGTCGTGGTTCACAGTAGCTGAGAGTCAGTTACAGTCGGTGTCGAGTCGTGGTTCACAGTAGTTGAGAGTCAGTTGATAGTCGTTGTCGAGTCGTGGTTCACAGTAGCTGACAGTCAGTTACAATCGTTGTCGAGTCGTGGTTCAGAGTAGCTAACAGTCAGTTGACAGTCGTTGTCGAGTCGTGGTTCACAGTAGCTGACAGTCAGTTGACAGTCGTTGTCGAGTCGTGGTTCACAGTAGCTGACAGTCAGTTGATAGTCGTTGTCGAGTCGTGGTTCAGAGTAGCTGACAATCAGTTGACAGTCGTTGTCGAGTCGTGGTTCACAGTAGCTGACAGTCAGTTATAGTCGTTATCGAGTCGTGGTTCAGAGTAGCTGACAATCAGTTGATAGTCGTTGTCGAGTCGTGGTTCAGAGTAGCTGACAATCAGTTGACAGTCGTTGTCGAGTCGTGGTTCACAGTAGCTGACAGTCAGTTGATAGTCGTTGTCGAGTCGTGGTTCAGAGTAGCTGGCAGCCAGTTAGCCGTTGTCGAGTCGTGGTTCAGAGTAGCTGGCAGCCAGTTGATAGTCGTTGTCGAGTCGTGGTTCACAGTAGCTGACAGTCAGTTGACAGTGGTAGTCGAGTCGTGGTTCACAGTAGCTGACAGTTAGTTACAGTCGTTGTCGAGTCGTGGTTCAGAGTAGCTGACAGTCAGTTGACAGTCGTAGTCGAGTCGTCGTTCACAGTAGTTAACAGTCAGTTACAGTCGTTGTCGGGTCGTGGTTCAGAGTAGCTGACAGTCAGTTGACAGTCGTTGTCGAGTCGTGGGTCACAGTAACTGACAGTTAGTTGATAGTTGTTGTTGAGTCGTGGTTCACAGTAGCTGACAGTCAGTTGACAATCGTTGTCGAGTCGTGGTTCAGAGTAGCTGACAGTCAGTTGACAGTCGTTGTCGAGTCGTGGTTCAGAGTAGCTGACAGTCAGTTGACAGTCGTTGTCGAGTAGTGGTTCGCAGTAGCTCACAGTTAGTTACAGTCGTTTTCGAGTCGTGGTTCACAGTAGCTGACAGTCAGTTGACAGTCGTTGTCGAGTCGTGGTTCACAGTAGCTAACAGTTACAGTCGTTGTCGAGTCATAGTTCAGAGTAGCTGACAGTCAGTTGACAGTCGTTGTCGAGTCGTGGTTCACAGTAGCTGACAGTCAGTTGACAGTCGTTGTCGAGTCGTGGTTCACAGTAGCTGACAGTCAGTTGACAATCGTTGTCGAGTCGTGGTTCACAGTAGCTGAGTCAGTTGACAGTCGTTGTCGAGTCGTGGTTCAGAGTAGCTGACAGTTAGTTGACAGTCGTTGTCGAGTCGTGGTTCAGAGTAGCTGACAGTTAGTTGACAGTCGTTGTCGAGTCGTGGTTCAGAGTAGCTGACAGTTAGTTGACAGTCGTTGTCGAGTCGTGGTTCAGAGTAGCTGACAGTTAGTTGACAGTCGTTGTCGAGTCGTGGTTCACAGTAGCTGACAGTTAGTTGACAGTCGTTGTCGAGTCGTGGTTCACAGTAGCTGACAGTTAGTTGATAGTCGTTGTCGAGTCGTGGTTCACAGTAGCTGACAGTTAGTTGATAGTCGTTGTCGAGTCGTGGTTCAGAGTAGCTAAAATCTTTAAGTATCTTCTGGTAATGTACGATGTCTGTAACACTATTTTATTATGCTCTACTTATAATACATTCCAGTTTTTGTCACTGATCCAATCAATACGATGGCATTCACACGTTTATTCTTATTATTGTTGTCATAATCAGGACCATCTAATATTATTTAATTCACAGCTCACTTTGGTAACGCCAACTGACCGAATATTGATTATTTTTTTCCTATCTTTCTTTCTTAATCAAATCGCTCATTAATGACTGTATCACTACCCTACGGTCATCACTGGCCAGATATTTGCACGTTTTTCTGATTAAGGTCACAACATGGACCTGTTGTTAATATCTGATTTGGTCATCACTGCCGCCAGCAGTGATGACCAGCCACTTTGCTGCCCCTCATACATTTCCAGTAAACAACTCGCACGTTCAAATTTAAATTGTAAATTATGTAGTAGGTTGGTAGACAGCAACCACCCAGGGAGGTGCTACCGTCCAGCTAAGTGAGTATGAAACAGAAACCTGTAACTGTTTTACATGATGGTACGATTGCTGGAGTTCTTTTTTCTGTTTAAAAGACACGCTCGATAAAGGGTATATCTTGCTACTTCTACTTACACTTAGGTAACACAACACAGACATGCATATGCATATATATACATACAAACAACTAAGTTTTTTTCTTTTTTCTTAATAGTCTTGTACTTATTTATTTTCTATATTCTCCATGGAGAAGTGGAAAAGAATCTTTCCTCCGTAAGCCATGCGTGTCGTATGAGGCAACTAAAATGCCGGGAGCATTAACCCCTTGTCCTGTAGAAAATATTAAAAGGTGAAGAAGAAAAACTTTTTAAAACTGGGATGCTTGAATGTGCGTGGATGTAGTGCGGATGATAAGAAACAGATGATTGCTGATGTTATGAATGAAAAGAATTTGGATGTCCAGGCCCTAAGCGAAACAAAGCTGAAGGGGGTAGGTGAGTTTCAGTTGGGAGAAATAAATGGGAATAAGTCAGGAGTATATGAGAGAGTTAGAGCTAAAGAAGGTATAGCAACAATGTTGAAGGATCATTTATGGAAGGAGAAGAGAGACTATAAATGTATAAATTCAAGGATTATGTGGATTAAAATAAGGGTTGGATGCGGAAAGAGTTTAGAGGATGAGATGTTGGGGCATGTTAAGCGAGTGTGTAGGAACTTTCGAACCACGTGAGAGAGTAATTGTGGTAGGGGACCTAATTGCTAAAGTAAGAGAAACATTTACAGAGGGTGTAGTAGGTAAGTTTGGGGTGCCAGGTGTAAATGATAATGGGGGCCCTTAGATTGAACTTAGTATAGAAAGGGGTTTGGTTATAGGTAATTTTAAGAAAACGAGGATAAATAAGTATACAAGACATGATACAGGGCGGAATGACAGTAGTTTGTTGGACTACGTATTGGTAGATAAAAGACTGTTGGGTACACTTCAAGATGTACGTGTTTATAGAGGGGTTACAAATATATCAGGTCACTTTTTAGTTGTAGCTACAATGAGAGTAAAACGTACATGGGATACAAGGAAAATGCAAGCAGCAGGTAAGAGAGAGGTAAAGGTTTATAAGGAGGCAGTTAGGGTAAGATATAAACAACTATTGGAGGATAGATGGGCTAGGAGAGAATAGGCAATGGGGTCGAAGATGGATTGGTAGGTTAAAGAATGTAGTGTTAGAGTGTTCAGCAGAAGTTTGTAGATACAGGAAAGTGGGTGCGGGAGGAAAGAAAAGTAATTGGTGAAATGATGTAAAGAGAGTAGTAAGAGATAAAAAGTTAGCATACAAGAGGTTTTTACAAAGTAGAAGTGATGCAAGGAGGGAGGAGTACTATATGAAGAGGAAATGAGAGGTTAAGAACAATGAAGCAATGTAAAAAGAGAGCAAATGACAGAGTGGGTGAGATGTTATCAACAAATTTTGTTGAAAATAAGAAAAAAGTTTTGGAGTGAGATTAATAAGTTGAGGAAGCCTTTTAGAACAAATGAATTTAATTGTTTAGAATAGGAGAGGAGAGTTATTAAATGGAAAGTTAGAGATGTCAGGAAGATAGAGGGAATATTTTGAGGACTTGTTAAATGTTGAGGAAGATAGGGAAGCTGTGGTTTCGTGAATATAGCAAGGAGGACTAACATCTTGTAGGAGTTGTGAGCGTGGAGGAAGTTCGTGAGGCAGTGGGTAGAATGAAAGGGGATAAAGCAGGTGGGATTCATGGGATAAAGATAGTTTGGGAGCAAGTGTGAGAAGGATTTAGCTGGTAAGGAAGGAATGGTCGCCAACAGTGATAGTGGCAGCCGCTCTAAGTGGCAAGTGGCTCACAGTTCAGGAAGAAGGAAGATGAGGAGAGTTAATAGAGAAGATGTGAAGGTATGAAATCGATTCTCTGTTCTCCAAGACGAGTGTACTTCATTGGTTAGTGAGGTTGAAGGTACCACTGATTCCCCTGCTAATCAAGGTAGGAATATTTTAATAGCAGGCGATTCTCAGGTAAGATATATGGACCGTGCATTTTGTAACAGAGACAGAAAGGTCAGACAGAGAGTGTGTCTTCCTGGAGCTGGTGTTGGTGACATAGTCAGCAGGTTGGATAATATTATGGCAGGTAATGGGAACAAACCCATTATCTGTCTTAGTGCTGGGGGTAATGACATTGGGAAGGGCAGGAGAGAGGAGCTGCTGGTTAAGTACAGTTCAGCCTTAGAAGTAGTTAGGTCTAAGGGAGGGATCCCAGTCATGTGTAGCATCTTGCCTAGAAAGGGAGTGGGCAATGAATAAATGTTTAGGGCAATTAGTATAAATCGTTGGCTAGACAGGTACTGCAAGGAACTTGCAATCCCATTCATTGATAATTGGGACCTATTCTTTGGCAAACATGATATGTATGCAAGGGATGGGGTTCATCTCTCTGGGGATGAAGTGGTTGCATTAGCCAATTCAACTGAGAGGGCAATTGATGACTTGTCTAGGAATTTAAACTGGCAGATTATAGAGGTATGAGTGTTTGTGGGTAACCTTCAGGCTGCTGCATTAAAGTTAAAAACAGCAGTTATTACCGGGATACCTCAGGGATATGTTTAAAAGACAATATTCAATATAAAGTTGCTAGTAATGGCAAATCAACTGATCAACAAACAAAGAGAGATAGTAGAGGGCAACGAGTGACTAGCTCCCTTAAAATTTATTATACAAATAGTAGGAGTCTAAGAAATAAGATAGATGTGCTAAGATTACATGCAAGTGTAGGTAATATAGATATTATTGGTATAACAGAGACCTGGTTCAACCTGAAAGATAGAGAAATGCCTTCTGAATGCAACATACAGGGTTATAAACTATTCCACATTGATAGGGTCAACAGGAAGGGTGGAGGAGTGGAGATGCATGTCAGAGAAAATTTAAATTGTTGCCTTAGACATGATATAAGATTAGAAACATCGAACACAGTATCTGTTTGGCTACAGTTTCTCGAGGGACATGAAAAATTAATTTTGGGTGTGATTTATAGGCCCCCAAACCTTGATACTGAGTGCAGTAAGCTGTTATGGGACGAAATTCATGAGGCATCTAGATATGAAAATGTCGAGATAATGGGAGATTTCAACTTTAGACAAATTGACTGGAACAATATGACAGGAAATCTTGAGTCTAGTGACTTTCTTGATACGGTTCAGGATTGCTTTTTAGAACAGGTTGTGGCAGAACCAACTAGAAAAAGCAATCTGCTTGACTTGGTTCTTGCCAACAAATATTCACTAATTAATAATCTTGAGGTTAATGATGAGCTTGGGGAAAGTGATCCCAAATTACTTAGTTTTAATATATCATGGAATTACCCAGATAACTGCAATCAAATCTCTGTCCCAGATTTTCGCTTGGCCGACTTCATGGGACAGAAATATTAATCTCAGTCTTAAAATAATGAATCCTGTGATACTCCAATACTGAAACTATATACTGTGCCAAAACAAAAGCATTCACATTGCTAAACTCACAAACTAGTATTTAGTCACTTAGCCATAATACCAACTTACCTCATAATTTGTAATATTTTACAATTAAGAATAAAACTAAGTATGCCCGAAATGCCTAGCCATGCTAAGCGTTCTATTGGTACACTCTGTAATCACAATTTTACTACATGTAAACCAAACAATAACCAAATTTCTGTAAACTCAGCATTGTAATCCTTATAGAGAATAAACTTTGAATTTGAATTTGAATTTGAAAAATTACCTGGGTGGGCTAAATTGGGATGTCCTGACTATGGGTCAGGTAGGTGATCTTGGTTGCCAATATGACGTTTTTCAGAGCATAGTTCTAGCTGCCCAGACAACTTTTGTTCCGAGTAGGGAAACTAGATCTAACAAAAATGATCCCAAATGGATGAACAATAGATTAAAACATCTCATTGGTCAAAAGAGAGGCATATATAGGCGTATCCAAAGAGGGGATAGGCAGTTAAGAAATCAATATATTCAATTAAAGAGAGAAATAAAGAAAGGAATAAGAAAAGCAAAAAGGGATTATGAGGCTAAGGTCGCAATGGATTCAAAGACTAACCCAAAAGGGTTCTTTCAGGTATACAGAAGTAAGATTAGGGACAAGATTGGCCCACTTAAGGGTAACTCTGGTCAGATCACTGACAGTGATAAGGATATGTGTGAAATTCTAAATACCTACTTCCTCTCAGTTTTCACCCAGGAAAATACTAGTGATATTCCTGAAATAATAGATTATGTAGAACAGGATGATAATAAACTATGTACGATTGCGGTAACTAGTGACATGGTCCTCAGACAAATAGAGAAACTAAAACATAACAAATCCCCAGGCCCTGATGAACTGTTTTCAAGGGTGTTAAAGGAATGTAAAAAGGAACTTAGCATACCTTTGGCTAATCTTTTTAACATATCACTACAAACTGGCATAGTGCCTGATAAGTGGAAAATGGCAAATATAATACCTATTTTCAAGGCAGGTGGCAGGTCCTTGGCTTCGAACTATAGACCAATAAGCCTTACCTCCATAGTGGGAAAATTTATGGAATCAATAATTGCCGAAGCAATTCGTAGCCATCTTGACAGGCACAGATTGATTAATGAATCTCAACACGATTTTACAAAGGGGCGTTCCTGTCTTTCGAATTCACTAATTTTTTTTCACTAAGGCGTTTGAGGAGGTAGATCATGGTAATGAATATGATATTGTGTATATGAACTTCAGTAAGGCTTTCGATAGAGGTCCACACCAGAGGCTATTGAGGAAACTTAAGGCTCACGGAATAGGAGGAAAATTTTTTTTATGGGTAGAGGCATGGCTGACAAATAGACAGCAGAGAGTTTGCATAAATGGGGAGAAATCAGAATGGGGGCACGTCACAAGCGGTGTTCCTCAGGGGCCAGTGTTGGGCCCGTTGTTTTTCACAATTTACATAAACGACATAGATGAGGGAATAAATAGCGACAAGCAAATTTGCTGATGACACCAAAATAGGCCGCCCAATTCATTATAATGAGGACACTAGAGCACTCCAGGATGATTTGAATAGACTGATGCAATGGTCGGAGAAGTGGCAGATGCAGTTTAATATAGACAAATGCAAAGTTCTAAATGTTGGACAGTTAAATAACCATGCCACATATAAACTAAATAATGTAGATCTTAATATTACTGATTGCGAAAAGGATTTAGAAGTTCTGGTTAGCAGTAATCTAAAACCAAGACAACAGTGCATTAGTGTTCGCAATAAAGCTAACAGAATTCTTGGCTTCATATCTAGAAGTATAAATAATAGAAGTCCTCAGGTTGTTCTTCAACTCTATATATCCTTGGTTAGGCCTCATTTAGACTATGCTGCTCAGTTCTGGTCACCGCATTACAGAATGGATATAAATGCTCTGGAAAACGTACAGAGGAGGATGACAAAGATGATCCCATGTATCAGAAATCTTCCCTATGAGGATAGACTGAGGGCCCTAAATCTGCACTCTCTCGGAAGGCGTAGAATTAGGGGGGATATGATCGAGGTGTATAAATGGAAAACAGGAATAAATAAAGGAGATGTAAATAGCGTGCTGAAAATTTCCAGCCAAGACAGGACTCGCAGCAATGGTTTCAAATTGGAAAAATTCAGATTCAGAAAGGATATAGGAAAGCACTGGTTTGGTAATAGAGTTGTGGATGAGTGGAACAAACTCCCGAGTAGAGTTATTCAGGCTAAAACGTTGTGTACTTTTAAAAATAGGTTAGATAAATACATGAGTGGGTGTGGGTGGGTGTGAGTTGGACCTGACTTGCTTGTGCTGCTGGGTCTGGTGCAGTGCTCCATCCTTGAGTGGAGTTGATCAGACTGGATGGGTCATTGGGCTAATCCGTGGGGGATCATTGGTCTAATCCGTGGGGGGGACATGGACCTGCTCCGCATGAGTTAGTAGGCCTGTTGCAGTGTTCCTTCTTTCTTATGTTCTTATGTTCTTATGTATTATTGTAAGAATTAAGAGTAAGACGGAGAGGATAGCAGATGAACAAGGAGGCTTTAGGAAGGGTGGAGGGTGTGTAGACTAAGTGTTTACAGGGAAACAGTATTTAGATAAGGGTAAAGAGATTTTTTTGGTATTTATGGATTTGGAAAAAGCGTTATACAGAGTGGATAGGCGGGCAATGTGGCAGATGTTGCAAATGTATGGAAGAGGAGATAGGTTATTGAAAGCAGTGAAAAGTTTTTACGAGGATAGTGAGGCTCAGGTTAGAGTATGTAGGAGAGAGGGAGATTATTTCCCAGTAAAAGTAGGCCTTAGAGAAGGATGTGTGATGTCACCATGGTTGTTCAATATAATTATAGATGGGGTTGTAAGAGAAGTGAATGCTAGGGTCTTGGCAAGAGGTTAGGGATTAAAGATAAAGAATCTAACACAAAGAGGGAGTTGTCACAGTTGCTTTTTACAGATGACACTGTGCTTGTGGGAGATTCTGAAGAGAAGCTGCAGAGGTTGGTGGATGAGTTTGGTAAGGTATTTTAAAAGAAGAAAATTGAATGTGAGTATAAGAAAGAGTAAGGTGATGAGGATAACAAAAAACAATAGGTAACGAAAGAGTGGATATCAGGTTGGAGGGAGAAAGTATCGAGGACGTGAATGTAATCACATATTTAGGAGTGGACGTATCAGCAGATGGGTCTAAGAAGGATGCGGTGAATCACTGAACTGATGAAAGGAAAAAGGTGAGTGGTACACTGAGGAGTCTGAGGAGACAAAGAACTTTATCCATGAAAGCAAAGAGCGGTATGTGTGAGAGTATAGTTATACCAATGCTCTTGTATGGGTGTGAAGCATGGGTGGTGAATGTTGCAACAAGAAGGTTGGAGGCAGTGATGTCGTGTCTGAGTTCAATGTGTGGTGTGAATATAATGCAGAGAATTCGTAGCAGGGCTGAGGATGAGTTATTGAGGTGGTTCAGGTAAAGGTCGGCCTAGGAAAGGTTGGAGGGAGGGGGGTAAAGAAGGTTTTGTGTGCAAGGGGCTTGGACTTCCAGCAAGCATGCATGAGCGTGCTAGATAGGAGCGAATGGAGACAATTGGTTTTTAGTACATGATATGCTGTTGGAGTGTGAGCATGGTAATATTTATGAAGGGACTTGAGCCCTGGAGATGGGAAGTACACAGCCAGCACTCTGAAGGAGGGGTGTTAATGTTGCAGTTTTATTACATGTAGTGTAAGCACCCCTCTGGCAAGACAGTGATGCAGTGAATGATGGTGAAAGTTTTTCTTTTTCGCGCCACCCTGCCTTGGTGGGAAACGGAAACCTTGGCGGGAAACCTGGGAACCTTGGTGGGAAACCTGGAAACCTTGCTATACTCTTGTATGTATGTTCCCTGACTATACGATGCACAATGACCGCTGACAGTTTCCTAGAACCGGAACTAGACAGCTAAATGCTAGGAGCACCGTTGAAGAATACTGCCTCGTGTCTGTGTGTGTGTTCGCCTAATTGGGAATTCAAGAGTCTCGGCTCCTGGCCCCACCTCTCTCTTCCATGTGAGCTCTGTTATACCTATTCATAAAGCCTTGTATGGCTGCTGCCTCTACCACTTCGTCTTCTAGGTCGTTCCACTTCTGATCACTCTAAGGCTAAATAAATGTATCCAAGCGTCCCTGTGTCTTATCTGTGCTTTTAAATTCCACCTGTGCCCTTATATACTTCTCAGTTCCTTCTTTCCCACCGTGTTAATTCCTCTCAGTATATTGTACCTTGTAATCATATCACCTCTGGTTTTTGTTTAATGGTGTTAACTTTAGCTCCTCGAACCTCTCTTTACAAGTCACTCCCCTCATCTCTGGGAATAGTCTCGTTGCAAACCTCTGCACTTCTTCCAGCTTCTTGACTTATTTTAAGATAAGCATGACATATGCCGTTCATAATGTCTTAAATGCTTCCTAAATTTGTCAGTTGCGTTTGTTCCAGCGGTTTTTCAGTTGATGACTGCTTCGGGCAACATGCATGGCACTATAGCCACACCGAGGGCTTTCTCATTTAGGAACGTTCAGTGTCCCTCTAGCCTGTACACTGCATCACATCGTGTTTTCCCTTCTCTGATTTTCATAACTTATCATTTGCTGGGGTTGAATCCCAGTTGTCATTTTTTCCATTTTTTTTTTCAATAGCCTGAGAACACCTCATCTGACAATCTATAAACTGTTTATTTTCTTTGTATTAAAAAAAGAGAGAGGTCAGTGTCGCTGTCGGTAAGTAAAGAGGCCCACTCCTTTAGATTCCTTTAGATTCCTTGCTTCTTGTGGTTGGCTTCTAACATCGTATATGTGTCAGTTACCTAATTACATTTAAAATTGTTTTGTATTATTTTATGGAAGTTCTCAGCTGCCTTAATCTTAAAGTGCCGATGAATAACCTAGAAAGGACGATTCATTACAAGCCTGGACTGTGAAGGTTGAAAGTTGGAAATTTAGTAACATTTCGAATATATTGGGAATTACTGGTTTCTGGGAGATAACTGAAGGATGACTAATCTGATCGGAATCAATTTTTTTTCGTGTTGATATAATGGTTCTGAAAGATGGTTTTCAGTGTTATGTGGCTCCGAAAGTCTAAATTTTCATTTTTTTTAATAAAGTCCCATTCTGTAATAAAGTTGGTAGAATTACCGACAATATGTAAAGTAAAAGGCCACAAGTGCAACTAATGTGACATTTTATTGTGGCAACGTTTCGCTCTCCAGGAGCTTTGTCAAGCCGTTACAAACAATACATGGACACAGAGGGTATATAAAGGCCTTTATATACCCTCTGTGTCCATGTATTGTTTGTAATGGCTTGATAAAGCTCCTGGAGAGCGAAACGTTGCCACAATAAAATGTCACATTAGTTGCACTTGTGTCCTTTTACTTTACAAGTCCCATTCTGATTACTGTGTAGTAACTCTTAAATGCTTCTTCTAATCGGGTTCAAACTTTTCACATTACAATATCTTGGAAAAGGATTTAGTCAGTGTTGATTTTATCTAATAACTTGAATAATAAAAATGGTATCGGATTGGATGCCATTTCTTGAGAATGTTGAATAATATGTTTAAACATTGTTCAGTATGCTTGAAACAAACATTGAACAATATAAGTGCAACAAACATTGAACAATATCCTTGCAACAAACATTGAACAATATGAGTGCAACAAACATTGAGCAATATGCCTGGAACAAACATTGCAAAATACGCTTGCACCAACATTGATCAATATGAGTGCAACAAACAATGAACGCAACTCCTTCAAAAATCATTAAACAATATACCTGCATCAAACATTAAACAATATACCTGCATCAAACATTAAACAATATACCTGCATCAAACATTAAACAATATACCTGCATCAAACATTAAACAATATACCTGCATCAAACATTAAACAATATACCTGCATCAAACATTAAACAATATACCTGCATCAAACATTAAACAATATACCTGCATCAAACATTAAACAATATACCTGCATCAAACATTAAACAATATACCTGCATCAAACATTAAACAATATACCTGCATCAAACATTAAACAATATACCTGCATCAAACATTAAACAATATACCTGCATCAAACATTAAACAATATACCTGCATCAAACATTAAACAATATACCTGCATCAAACATTAAACAATAACCTGCATCAAACATTAAACAATATACCTGCATCAAACATTAAACAATATACCTGCATCAAACATTAAACAATATACCTGCATCAAACATTAAACAATATACCTGCATCAAACATTAAACAATATACCTGCATCAAACATTAAACAATATACCTGCATCAAACATTAAACAATATACCTGCATCAAACATTAAACAATATACCTGCATCAAACATTAAACAATATACCTGCATCAAACATTAAACAATATACCTGCATCAAACATTAAACAATATACCTGCATCAAACATTAAACAATATACCTGCATCAAACATTAAACAATATACCTGCATCAAACATTAAACAATATACCTGCATCAAACATTAAACAATATACCTGCAATAAACATTAAACAATATACCTGCAACATACATTTAACAATATACATGCAATAAACATTAAACAATATACCTGCAATAAACATTTAACAATATACCTGCAATAAACATTTAACAGTATACATGCAATAAACATTTAACAATATACATGCAATAAACATTTAACAATATACCTGCAATAAACATTTAACAATATACCTGCAATAAACATTTAACAATATACCTGCAATAAACATTTAACAATATACCTGCAATAAACATTTAACAATATACCTGCAATAAACATTTAACAATATACCTGCAATAAACATTTAACACTGGCCAATCTTATTCAGAGGAAAATTAGAATTTTCAGTGGACCTTAAAACCATCGGTGTGTAAGTGTTATTTACAAATATTTATGTGTCTTACTGACCTTTGTGGAGCCACTAAGAAACTGAGACACATGACTGAAAAATACACCAGATGTTGAAGTTGTGGACAACGTAGATATAATACTTTTATCTGCGGAGCACTCTAGATAAATTAGAGAAGAATCAAGTATGTGTGAAGCACTCTAGATAACTTAGAGAAGAATCTAGTATGTGTGGAGCACTCTAGATAACTTAGAGAAAAATCTATTATGTGTGGAGCACTCTAGATAACTTAGAGAAGAATCTAGTATGTGTGGAGCACTCCAGATAACTTAGAGAAGAATCTAGTATCTGTGGAGCACTCTAGATAACTTAGAGAAAAATCTAGTATGTGTGGAGCACTCTAGATAACTTAGAGAAGAATCTAGTATGTGTGGAGCACTCTAGATAACTTAGAGAAGAATCTAGTATCTGTGGAGCACTCTACATAACTTAGAGAAGAATCTAGTAACTGTGGAGCACTCTAGATAACTTAGAGAAGAATCTAGTATCTGTGGAGCACTCTAGATAACTTAGAGAAGAATCCAGTAACTGTGGAGCACTCTAGATAACTTAGAAAAGAATCTAGTGTCTGTGGAGCACTCTAGATAACTTAGAGAAGAATCTAGTATCTTTGGAGCACTCTAGATAACTTAGAGAAGAATCTAGTATCTTACGAGCACTCTAGATAACTTAGAGAAGAATCTAGTACTGAGAAGCAATCTAGATTACTTAGAGAAGAATCTAGAATCTGTGGAGCACTCTAGACAACTTAGAAAAGAATGTAGTGTCTGTGGAGCACTCTAGATAACTTAGAGAAGAATCTAGAATCTGTGGAGCACTCTAGATAACTTAGAGAAGAATCTAGTATCCGTGGAGCACTCTAGATAACTTAGAGAAGAATCTAGAATCCGTGGAGCACTCTAGATAACTTAGAGAAGAATCTAGTATCCGTGGAGCACTCTAGATAACTTAGAGAAAAATCTATTATATGTGGAGCACTCTAGATAACTTAGAGAAGAATCTAGAATCTGTGGAGCACTCTAGATAATTCAGAGAAGAATCTAGAACCTGTAGAGCACTCTAGATAACTTAGAGAAGAATCTAGTAACTGTGGAGCACTCTAGATAACTTAGAAAAGAATCTAGTATATGAGGAGCACTCTAGATAACTTAGAGAGGAATCCAACAACTGAGGAGCACTCTAGAAAACTTAAAGAAGAATCTAGTATCTGTGGAGCACTCTAGATAACTTAGAGAAGGATCTCGTATCTGTGGAGCACTCTAGATAACTTAGAGAAAAATCTAGTATCTGTGGAGCACTCTAGAAAACTTAGAGAAGAATCTAGTATCTGTGGAGCACTCTTGATAACATAGAGAAGAATCTAGTATCTGTGGAGCACTCTAGAAAACTTAAAGAAGAATGTAGCATCTGTGGAACAGTCTAGATAACTTAGAGAAGAATCTAGCATCTGTGGAGCACTCTATATAACTTAGAAAAGAATCTAGTATCTGTGGAGCACTGTAGACAACTTAGAGAAGAATCTAGTATCTGTGGAGCACTCTAGATAATTTAAGGAAGAATCTAGTATCTTCGGAGCACTCTAGATAACCTATAGAAGAAACTAGTATCTGTGGAGCACTCTAGAAAACTTATAGAAGAATCTAGCATTTGTGGAGCACTCTAGATAACGTAAAGCAGAATCTAGTATCTGTGGAGCACACTAGAAAACTTAGAGAAGAATCCAGTATCTGTGGAGTACTCTAGATAACTTAGAGAAGGATATATTTTCTGTGAAGCACTCTAGATAACGTAGAGAAGAATTTAGTAATTCTGGAGGACCCTAGATAACTAAGAGAAGGATCTAGTATATGTGGAGCACTCTAGACAACTTAGAGAATAATCTAGTATCTGCGGAGCACTCTAGGTAACTTAGAGAAGAATCTAATATCTATGGAGCACTCTAGATAACTTAGAGAAGAATCTAGTATCTGCAGAGCACTCTAGATAACGTAGAGAAGAATCTAGTATCTGCAGAGCACTCTAGATAACTTAGAGAAGAATCTAGTATCTGTGGAGCACTCTAGAGAACTTAGAGAAGAATCTAGTATCCGTTTAGCACTCTAGAGAACTTAGAGAAGAATCTAGTATCTGTGGAGTACTCTAGATAATTTAGAGAAGAAACTAATATCTGTGGAGCACTCTAGATAACTTAGAGAAGGTGTCATGTAGGGGGGGGTAATGATTATGAGAATATGGGGGTAGGGGTGTCAGTAGGCAGGGGACAGGCAGGCGAGGTGGTAGGAGTGAGGTATGTGGAGGTAGGTAATGTGAGGTCACTGGTGATTACAACTTCACCTCTCATTACTCTACCCACCACTCCACTCTACTCACCCTCTCACTACTTTAACTAAACATAATAAAATATAAGAAATAGCAATAGCAAATAACGGGAACAGTGAATATTACTATTCTTCTCAAACACAGTTTATAATTAAGTCTTTGTTCAATAATATATTTGGGAACAGGAGAACATTATTGTGGTTTAGACAAATGGGGTGGTACATATAAGCCGTGAGACAGGGAACACAATCAACTTGACGAAAATGAATATAACTTACAATATAGTACAGAGGACAGTTCACTACAGGAACTAAGCCACAGGTCCCAAGACCTACACAGCACGAGTACTGTTCCAAGCCAGTACTCTGCCCAATGTGTCCAACAGTCTCTCCTCCCGAGACTCTCCAGCTCAGCTCTGCTCCCAGGCTAGAGCTCTGCCCGAATCTCCTCTGCTCAGCTGTTCCTTGGGTTTATATGGTGGTCCAAGGACACCCCACAACCACGTGTACGACCTGACGCCTAGGTCTGATGCTGTCAACAACAAAAGACCTCAAACGTGTGTGTGGCTGACAGACGTTTGCCAAGGCAAGGTGTGACCATATTATTGGTTAAATTAGGTCTCCCCAGTGACCTCACAAGCCCAGCTGGACTACATCGCATCTCCCTTTCTCCCCCAATTTAAAATATCTGAGAACTAGGACAACTTGTCCTAGTTATTAGACTATTTTAATCCTAACTCCTTAATTCTATTACAAAACAAAGACAAAATTATACATAATACAAAATTGTTCAACTACATATATTTCCCTCAACCATCTCATCTACCACAAGGCAGCGTAATCAGTACACCTCGCAGTTGGCCAGCATAATAGTTGCTCTCTGGTGCAAAGCCTCCTTACCCATCATTTCTCCTTAAACCTAAATATCGGGCTCCAGTGCCTTCCCTACTTCTACTAGAAATGCACTAGCCAATGCTAGTCACCCTCGCACGTTATCCATTGGGCCAAACCTCTCTAGGCTTCTATGGCGTGGAAAACTGCTCCAACGGGTTGCATTCTTTCAAGTAACTGCAACTGGACTAGTTCACGACCTCCAAGGTCGCATTTTCGGCACACTTCACATGCACACTACAACATCTGAAAATCGAGACAGGGCAGGCATCGCAGCTAAGACCCTCCATTATCCTATGCCATTACTAGGTTTCACTGGCCTCATAAAACAAGGCGGCCATAATCACTGGACCGTATTCAAGGTCGCCTTATTTCACACAGGTAACACTAACACTTCTGGCAAGTCAAAGTAGGCTGGGGACATCTCACACTCTTAACTGTCTCTCATGGCTGGCAGGGCATCCCCGCATAACGGTCGTACAGATCGACCAGCAAAGCAGGATACACCTCCATACTGCTCTTGAAAGCAGGCTGGTCACAGCAGCTGGAGTCCATCTACGCGGCTCACGTCCTTCCACATCTCCAAGAATGGCAACTCCTTCATAGTAAATTCTCCTGTCCTGGCACACCAGCCAGAATTCCTCACACACCACTGCAGCATCACTGCCAACTCCTCCTCTTGAGCTAGGTAGCATCGCAGCATCACAGCACGGCTACCGCATATCCATCATCACAGCATGGCCGTATCACAGCAGCACACAGCATGGCCACCGCATCGCAGCACGGTCCCAACATCTCAGCATCACAGCATGGCCACAGCATCGCAGCACGGCTACAGCATCCCCGCATGGCTACAGCATCTCGGCAACACAGCATCGCCACAGCACTACAGACAGCATCACAGCAGCCGACATCAGCAGTAGCAGGCTATGGTCAGTTGCTCGAGGTGAGGTGAGGTCACTTCAGGTCATCAACGGCAGGTGCGGTCCGCGGGTGATGGTCACAGAGGCTGGGTGACGCAGACAGACACCCACTACAATGGATGACCGACCAGGGCAGCAACACATCTACTGGGGCACATCAGCTGGGTGACTGGGCACATCAGGTGGATAGCAATCATAGGCATCTCTTCAGTGGGTGACAGTTGTGGGCTAGTCTCACAAGGCGGGCTGGGTGACTTCTCATTCCTCTGTAAATATTCAATTTCGGCCAGCAATTGCTTCCCTCAAAAGTCTCACCCAAATACTGATAATCTCCATCATTTATCTCAAACCAACAACCAACTCCACCAAATATAATAATACAACCACACAATTACTCAGACACACCTTCAAAAAAAACAAGGTCAGTTAAGGTCACTAGTATTATAATATCACACTGATATTTACTTTAACTTTACACACACAAGAAAAAAAAAGTGGTAGCAAATGGTAGCATAACAAGCATAACCGAGCAGTCAAAAGGACACATGGGACTGATTCCTATTATAAAAATAATAAGAATCACCATCGCTTGGACACCATGTCATGCAGGGGGGGTTTAATGATTAGGGGAATATGGGGGTAGGGGAGTCAGTAGGCAGGGGAGAGGCAGGCGAGGTGGTAGGAGTGAGGTATGCGGATGTAGGTAATGTGAGGTCACTGGTGACTACAGCTTCACCCCTAATTACTCTACCCACCACTCCACACTACTCACCCTCTCACTACTTTAACTAAACATAATAAAATATAAGAAATAGGAATAGCAAATAACGGGGACAGTGAATATTACTATTCTACTCAAACACAGTTTATTATTAAGTCTTTGTACAATAATATATTTGGGAACAGGAGAACATTATTGTCGTTTAGACAAATGGGGTGGTACATATAAGCAGTGAGACAGGGAACACAATCAACTTGACGAAAATGAATATAACTTGCAATATAGTACAGAGGACAGTTCACTACAGGAACTAAGCCACAGGTCCCAAGACCTACACAGCACGAGTACTGTTCCAAGCCAGTACTCTGCCCAATGTGTCCAATAGTCTCTCCTCCCGAGACTCTCCAGCTCAGCTCTGCTCCCAGGCCAGAGCTCTGCCCGAATCTCCTCTGCTCAGCTGTTCCTTGGGTTAATATGGTGGTCCAAGCACACCCCACAACCACGTGTACGACCTGACGCCTAGGTCAGACGCCGTCAACAACAAAAGACCTCAGACGTGGGCGTGGCTGACAGACGTTTGCAAAGGCAAGGTGTGACCATATAACTGGTTAAATTAGGTCTCCCCAGAGACCTAACAAGCCCAGCTGGACTATATCACAAAGTATCTAATATCAGTTGAGCAATCTAGATAACCTACAGAAGAATCTAGTATATGTGGAGCACTCTAGATAACTTAGAGAAGAACCTAATATCTGTAGAGCACTCTAGATAACTTAGAGAAGAATCTATTAACTGTGGAGCATTACTAGATAACTTATAGAAGAAACTAGTATCTGTGGAGCACTCTAGATAACTTATAGAAGAATCTAGCATCTGTGGAGCACTCTAGATAACTTAGAGAAGAATCTAGTATCTCCGGGTCACTCTAGATAACTTTGAGAAGAATCTAGTATCTGCAGAGCACTCTAGATAACTTAGAGAAGATTAAAGCTTCTGCGCAGCACTTTAGAAAACTTAGAGAAGAATCTAGTATCTGTGGAGCACTCTAGAATACTTAGAGAAGAATCTAGTATCTGTGCAGCACTGTAGATAACTTAGAGAAGAATTTAGTTTCTGTTGAGCACTTTAGATGATTGAGAGAAGAATAACTTAGAGAAGAATCTAGTATCTGTGGAGTACTCTAGGTAGCTTAGAGAAGAACCTAGTATCTGTGGAGCGCTCTAGATAACTTAGAGAAGAACCTAGCATCTGGGGATCACTCTAGATAATTTAGAGAAGAATCTAGTATCTGCGGAGCACTGTAGATAACTTAGAGAAGAATCTGGCAACTGTGGAGCATTCTAGATAACTTAGAGAAGAATCTAGTATCTGTGGAGCACTCTAGATAACTTAGAAAAGACTTTAGTATCTGCGGAGCACTCTATATAACTTGTAGAAGAAACTAGCATCTGTGGAGCACTCTAGATAACTTAGAGAAGAATCTAATATCTGTGGAGCACACTAGATAACTTAAAGAAGACTCTAGTATCTGTGGAGCACTCTAGATAACTTATAGAAGAATCTAGCATCTGTGGAGCACTCTATATAACTTAGAGAAAAATCTAGTATCTGTGGAGCACTCTAGATAACTTAGAGAAGAATCTAGCAATTGTGGAGCACTACAGTTATCTTTGAGAAGAATCTAGTATCAGTGGAGCACCCTAGAAAACTTATAGAAGAATCTAGCATCTGTGGAGCACTCTACATAACTTAGAGAAGAATCTAGTATCTGCGGAGCACTCTAGATAACTTAGAAAAGAATCTATCATATGTGGAGCACTCTAGATAACTTAGAGAAGAATCTTGTATCTGTGGGGCACTCTAGATAACTTATAGAAGAATCTAGTATCTGTGGAGCACTCTAGATAACTTAGAGAAGAATCTAGTATCTGTGGAGCACTCTAGATAACTTAGAGATGAATCTAGTGTCTGTGGAGTACTCTAGTATCTGTGGGGGACTCTAGATAACTTAGAGAAGAATCTAGTATCTGTATAGCACTCTAGATAATTTAGGGAAGAATCTAGTATCTGTGGAGCACTATAGTTAACTTATAGAAGAAACTAGTATCTGTGGAGCACTCTAGATAACTTATACAAGAATCTAGCATATGTGGAGAACTCTAGATAACTTAGAGAAGAATCTAGTATCTGTAGAGCCCTCAAGATAACTTATAGAAGAATCTAGCAATTGTGGAGCGTTATAGTCAACTTAGAGAAAAATCTAGCATCTGAGTAGCACTCTAGAAAACTTAGAGAAGAATCTAGTGTCTATCGAGCACTCTAGATAACTTAGAGAAGAATCTAGTATATGTGGAGCACTCTAGAAAGCTTAGAGTAGACTCTAGTATCTATGGAGCACTCTAGGTAACTAAGAGAAGAATCTAGTATCTATGGAGCACTGTAGATAACTTAGAGGAGAATCTAGTATCTGTGGAGCACTCTAGATAGCTTAGAGAAGAATCTAGTATCTATGGAGCACTGTAGATAACTTAGAGTAGAATATAGTATCCGTCGAGCACTCTAGATAATTTAGAGAAGAATCTAATATCTGTTGAGCACTCTACATAACTTAGAGAAGAATTTAGCATATGTTGAGCACTCTAGATAACTTAGAGAAGAATCTAGTAATTCTGGAGCACTCTAGATATCTTAGAGAAGAATTTAGTATATGTGGAGCACTCTAGATAAGTTAGAGAAGAATCTATAACTGTGGCGCACTCTAGATACCTCAGAGACGAGTTTCGTATCTGTATAGCACTCCAGAAAACTAAGAGAAGTATCTAGTACCTGTGGAGCACTCTAGATAACTTATAAAAGAATATAGCATCTCTGGAGCACTCTAGGAAACTTAGAGAAGAATCTAGTGTCTGCGGAGCACTCTAGATAACTTAGAGAAGAATCTTGTATCTGCGGAGCAATCTAGAAAACTTTGAGATGAATCTTGTATCTGCAGAGCACTCTAGATAACTAAGAGAAGAATCTAGTATCTGTGGAGCACTCTAGTTAACTTATAGAAGAAACTAGTATGTGTGGAGCACTCTAGATAATATAGAGAAGAATCTAATATCTATGGAGCACTCTAGGTAACTTAGATGAGAATCAAGTATCTGTGGACCACTCTACATAACTTAGAGAAGAATCTAGTATCTGTGAAGCACTCTAGAGAACTTAGAGAAGAATCAAGTATCTGTGGAGTACTCTAGATAGCTTAGTGAAGAATCTAGTATCTCTGTAGCTCTCTAGATAACATAGAGAAGAATCTAATATATGTAGAGCACTCAAGATAATTTATAGAAGATTATAATATCTGTGGAGCACTCTAGGTAACTTAGAGAAGAATCTAGTGTCTGAGGAGCACTCTAGATAACTTAGAGAAGAATCTAGTAACTGTGTAGCACTCTATATATCTTAGAGAAGAATCTAGTGTCAGTGGAGCACTCTAGATAACTTAGAGAGGGATCTAGTATCAGTTGAGCAATCTAGATAACCTAGAGAAGAATCTATTATCTGTGGAGAACTCTAGATAACTTAGAGAAGAATCTAGTATCTGTGGAACACTCTAGGAAACTTATAGAAGAATCTAGCGTATATGGAGCACTGTAGATAACTTAGAGAAGAACCTAATATCTGTAGAGCACTCTAGATAACTCAGAGAGGAATCTAGTGTCTTTGGAGCACTCTAGATAGCTTATAGTAGAAATTAGTGTCTGTGGAGCGCCCTAAATAACTTATATAAGAATCTAGGATCTGTGGAGCACTCTAGATAACTTAGAGAAGAATCTAGCAACTTTGGAGCACTATAGATAACTTCGAGAAGAATCTAGTACATGTGGAGCACTCTAGAAATCTTAGAGAAGAATATAGTATCTGTGCAGCACTCTAGATAACTTAGAGAAGTATCTGGTATCTGTGCAGCACTCTAGATAACTTAGAGAAGGATCTAGTATCTGTGGACCACTCTTTAAAACTAAGAGAAGAATCTAGTGTCTATGGAGCACTGTAGATAACTTAGAGAAGAATCTAGTATCTATGGAGTACTCCAGAAAGCTTAGAGAAGAATCTAGTATCTGTGGAGCACTCTAGATAACTTTAAGAAGAATCTAGTATCTGTGGAGCACTCAAGATAACATAGAGAAGAATCTAGCAATTCTGGAGCACTCTAGATATATTTGAGAAGAATCTAGTACATGTGGAGCAATCTAGATAACTAAGACAAAGATCTAGTATCTCTGGAGCGCTCTAGATAACTTACAGAAGAATCTAGCAACTGTGGAGCACTCTAGGTAACTTAGAGAAGAATCTAGTATCTGCGGAGTACTCTAGATAACTTAGAGAAGAATCTAGTATATGCAGTGCACTCTAGATAACTTTGTGAAGAATCTAGTACCTGCGGAGCACTCTAGATAACTTAGTGAAGAATCTAGTATATATGAAGCACTCTAGATAACTAAGAGAAGAATCTAATATCTCTAGAGCACTCTAGATAACTAAGAGAAGAATCTAGTATCTGTGGAGCACTCTAGATAACTTACAGAAGAAACTAGAATCTGTGGAGCACTCTAAATAATTTAGAGAAGAATATAATATCTATGGAGCACTCTAGATAACTTAGATGAGAATCTAGTATCTGTGGACCACTCTACATAACTTAGAGAAGAATCTAGTATCTGATAAGCATTCTAGAGAACTTAGAGATGAAACTAGTGTCTGTGGAGCACTCTAGATAATTTAGAGAAGAATCTAGTATATGTGGAACACTCTAGGTAACTTAGAGAAGAATCTAGTGTCTGTGGAGCACTCTAGATAACTTAGATGAGAATCTAGTGTCTGTGGACCACTCTACATAACTTAGAGAAGAATCTAGTATCTGTGAAGCACTCTAGAGAACTTAGAGAGGAATCTAGTATCTGTGGAGTACTCTAGGTAGCTTAGTGAAGAATCTATTGTCTGTGGAGCACTCTAGATAACATAGAGAAGAATCTAGTGTCTGTGAAGCACTCTAGATATTTTAGAGAAGAATCTAATATCTGTGGAGCACTCTAGATAGCTTAGAGAAGAATCTAATGTCTGTGGAGCACTCTAGATAACTTAGAGAAGGTGTCATGAAGGGGGGGTAATAGTTAGGGGAATATGTGGGTAGGGGAGTCAGTTGGCAGCGGACAGGCAGGTGAGGGGGTAGGAGTGAGGTATGTGGAGGTAGGTAATGTGAGGTCACTGGTGATTACAACTTCACCTCTCATTACTCTACCCACCACTCCACACTACTCACCCTCTCACTACTTAAACTAAACTTAATAAAATATAAGAAATAGGAATAGCAAATAACGGGGACAGTGAATATTACTATTCTACTCAAACACAGTTTATAATTAAGTCTTTGTACAATAATACATTTGGGAACAGGAGAACATTATTGTGGTTTAGACAAATGGGGTCGTACATATAAGCACTGAGACAGGGAACACAATCAACTTGACGAAAATGAATATAACTTACAATATAGTACAGAGGACAGTTCACTACAGGAACTAAGCGACAGGTCCCAAGACCTACACAGCACGAGTACTGCTCCAAGCCAGTACTCTGCCCAATGTCTCCAACAGTCTCTCCTCCCGAGACTCTCCAGCTCAGCTCTGCTCCCAGGCCAGAGCTCTGCCCGAATCTCCTCTGCTCAGCTGTTCCTTGGGTTTATATGGTGGTCCAAGCACACCCCACAACCACGTGTACGACCTGAAGCCTAGGTCTGACGCCGTCAACAACAAAAGACCTCAGACGTGGGCGTGGCTGACAGACCTCTGCAAAGGCAAGGTGTGACCATATAACTGGTTAAATTAGGTCTCCCCAGAGACCTAACAAGCCCAGCTGGAATATATCACAAAGGATCTAGTATTAGTTGAGCAATCTAGATAACCTACAGAAGAATCTAGTATCTGTGGAGCAATCTAAATAACTTAGAGAAGAATCTAATATATGTGGAGCACTCTAGATAACTTAGAGAAGAACCTAATATCTGTAGAGCACTCTAGATAACTTAGAGAAGAATCTAGTATATGTGAAGCATTACTAGATAACTTATAGAAGAATCTAGCATTTGTGTAGCACTCTAGATAACTTAGAGAAGAATATAGAATCTGTGGAGCACTCTAGAAAACTTAGAGAAGAATCCAGTATCTGTGGAGCACTCTAGATAACTTAGAGAAGGATCTATTTTCTGTGAAGCACTCTAGAGAACTTAGAGAATAATCTAGTATCTGCGGAGCACTCTAGGTAACTTAGAGAAGAATCTAGTATCTGCGGAGCACTCTAGGTAACATAGAGAAGAATTTAGTATCTGTGGAGCACTCTAGATAATTTAGAGATGAATCTAATATCTATGGAGCACTCTAGATAACTTAGAGAAGAATCTAGTATCTGCATAGCACTTTAGATAACGTAGAGAAGAATCTAGTATCTGCAGAGCACTCTAGATAACTTAGAGAAGAAACTAGTATCTGTGGAGCACTCTAGAGAACTTAGAGATAAATCTAGTATCTGTGGAGCACTCTAGAGAACTTAGAGAAGACTCTAATATCTGTGGAGCACTCTAGATAACTTAGAGAAGGTGTCATGTAGGGGGGTAATGATTATGAGAATATGGGGGTAGGGGTGTCAGTAGGCAGGGGACAAGCAGGCGAGGTGGTAGGAGTGAGGAATGTGTAGGTAGGTAATGTGAGGTCACTGGTGACTACAACTTCACGTCTCATTACTCTACCCACCGCTGCACACTACTCACCCTCTCACTACTTTAACTAAAAATAATAAAATATAAGAAATAGGAATAGCAAATAACGGGGACAGTGAATATTACTATTCTACTCAAACACAGTTTATAATTAAGTCTTTGTACAATAATATATTTGGGAACAGAAGAACATTATTGTGGTTTAGACAAACGGGGTGGTACATATAAGCAGTGAGACAGGGAACACAATCAACTTGACGAAAATGAATATAACATACAATATAGTACAGAGGACAGTTCACTACAGGAACTAAGCCACAGGTCCCAAGACCTACACAGCAAGAGTACTGCTCCAAGCCAGTACTCTGCCCAATGTCTCCAACAGTCTCTCCTCCCGAGACTCTCCAGCTCAGCTCTGCTCCCAGGCCAGAGCTCTGCCCGAATCTCCTCTGCTCAGCTGTTCCTTGGGTTTATATGGTGGTCCAAGCACACCCCACCACCAAGTGTACGACCTGACGCCTAGGTCTGACGCTGTCAACAACATAAAACCTCAAAAGTGGGCGTGGCTGACAGACGTTTGCCAAGGCAAGGTGTGACCATATAATTGGTTAAATTAGGTCTCCCCAGTGACCTCACAAGCCCAGCTGGACTACGTCGGATCCCCCTTTCTCCCCCAATTTAAAATATCTGAGAACTAGGACAACTTGTCCTAGTTATTAGACTATTTTAATCCTAACTCCTTAATTCTATTACAATACAAAGACAAAATTATACATAATACAAAATTATTCAACTACATATATTTCCCTCAACCTTCTCATCTACCACAAG
The DNA here is from genome assembly GCF_026875155.1 of Cherax quadricarinatus. Lineage (NCBI taxonomy): Eukaryota > Metazoa > Arthropoda > Malacostraca > Decapoda > Parastacidae > Cherax > Cherax quadricarinatus. Next base: position 12,377,234 of record NC_069416.1, on the reverse strand, counting down.
GCAGCGTAATCAGTACACCTCGCAGTTGGCCAGCATAATAGTTGCTCTCTGGTGCAAAGCCTCCTTACCCGTCATTTCTCCTTAAACCTAAATATCGGGCTCCAGTGCCTTCCCTACTTCTACTAGAAATGCACTAGCCAATGCTAGTCACCCTCGCACGTTATCCATTGGGCCAAACCTCTCTAGGCTTCTATGGCGTGGAAAACTGCTCCAACGGGTTGCATTCTTTCAAGTAACAGCAACTGGACCCCTTCACGACCACCAAGGTCGCATTTTCGGCACACTTCACATGCACACTACAACATCTGAAAATCGAGACAGGGCAGGCATCGCAGCTAAGAACCTCCATTATCCTATGCCATTACTAGGTTTCACTGGCCTCATGAAACAAGGCGGCCATAATCACTGGACCGTATTCAAGGTCGCCTTATTTCACACAGGTAACACTAACACTTCTGGCAAGTCAAAGTAGGCTGGGGACATCTCACACTCTTAATTGTCTCTCATGGCTGGAAGGGCATCCCCGTATACCGGTCGTACAGGTCGACCAGCAAGGCAGGATACACCTCAATATCGCCCTTGAAAGCAGGCTGGTCCCAGCAGCTGGAGTCCATCTCCGCGGCTCACGTCCTTCCACATCTCCAAGGATGGCAACTCCTTCAAAGTAGATTCTCCTGTCCTGGCACACCAGCCAAAATCCCTAACACACCACTGCAGCATCACTGCCAACTCTTCTTCTTGAGCTAGGCAGCATCGCAGCATCACAGCACGGCTACTGCATATCCATCATCACAACATGGCCGTATCACAGCAGCACACAGCACGGCCACACCATCGCAGCACGGTCCCAACATCTCAGCATCACAGCACGGCCACAGTATAGCCATCATCAAAGCACGGCTGTGTCACAGCAGCACACAGCACGGCCACAGCACCGCAGCACGGCTACAGCATCCCCGCATGCCTACAGCATCTAGGCATCACAGCATGGCTACAGCACTACAGACAGCATCACAGCAGCTGACATCAGCAGTAGCAGGCTATGGTCAGTTGCTCGAGATGAGGTGAGGTCACTTCAGGTCATCAACAGCAGGTGCAGTCCGCGGGTGATGGTCACAGAGGCTGGGTGACGCAGACAGACACCCACTACAATGGATGACCGACCAGGGCAGCAACACATCTACTGGGGCACATCAGCTGGGTGACTGGGCACATCAGGTGGATAGCAATCATAGGCATCTCTTCAGTGGGTGACAGTTGTGGGCTAGTCTCACAATGCGGGCTGGGTGACTTCTCATTTCTCTGTAAATATTCAATTTCGGCCAGTAATTGCTTCCCTCAAAAGTCTCACCCAAATACTGATATTCTCCACCATTTATTTCAAACCAACAACCAACTCCACCAAATATAATAGTGCAACCAGACAATTACTCAGACCCACCTTCGAAAAAAACAAGGTCAGTTAAGGTCACTAGTATTATAATATCACACTGATATTTACTTTAACTTTACACACACAAGAAAAAAAAAAGTCAAAAGTCAAAAGGACACATGGGACTGATTCCTATTATAAAAATAATAAGAATCACCATCGCTTGGACACCATGTCATGTATGGGGGGGGTAATGATTAGGGGAATATGGGGGTAGGGGGGTCAGAAGGCAGGGGAGAGGCAGGCGAGGTGGTAGGAGTGAGGTATGCGGAAGTAGGTAATGTGAGGTCACTGGTGACTGCAACTTCACCTCTAATTACTCTACCCACCACTCCACACTACTCACCCTCTCACTACTTTAACTAAACATAATAAAATATAAGAAATAGGAATAGCAAATAACGGGGACAGTGAATATTACTATTCTACTCAAACACAGTTTATTATTAAGTCTTTGTACAATAATATATTTGGGAACAGGAGAACATTATTGTGGTTTAGACAAATGGGGTGGTACATATAAGCAGTGAGACAGGGAACACAATCAACTTGACGAAAATGAATATAACTTACAATATAGTACAGAGGACAGTTCACTACAGGAACTAAGCCAAAGGTCACAAGACCTACACAGCAAGAGTACTGCTCCAAGCCAGTACTCTGCCCAATGTCTCCAACAGTCTCTCCTCCCGAGACTCTCCAGCTCAGCTCTGCTCCCAGGCCAGAGCTCTGCCCGAATCTCCTCTGCTCAGCTGTTCCTTGGGTTTATATGGTGGTCCAAGCACACCCCACAACAACGTGTACGACCTGACGCCTAGGTCTGACGCCGTCAACAACAAAAGACCTGTTGTTAGGTAAGACATATATGCAACAGTTAGACAACTTTATTCCGAAACGTTTCGCCTACACAGTAGGCTTCTTCAGTCGAATACAGAAAGTAGGCAGGAACAGTAGAGATGTGAAGACGATGTAATCAGTCCATCACCCTTAAAGTCGTAGAATTTGAGGTTGTCAGTCCCTCGGCCTGGAGAAGTTCAGTTCCATAGTCAGGAACTATCTGAAGATCAAGCGACAGTGCGGAGACTTAAATACTGTCGGAAGGAGAGGTGCAGGGTAGTAGTAGTAGTAGTAGTAGTAGTAGTAGTGAGAGGCAACTGAGAGGTCATGTCCCTCTCAGATCCAACCCTTCTCACTTGAAAAGCTTATCCAAGTTGTTTTCTGTACCAAGATGCCACGTGTTGCAGTGTCTGACAAGATGAACATCAAAATGGTATACAATACCGACAGGTTGTTAGGTAAGACACATATGCAACAGTTAGACAACTTTATTCCGAAACGTTTCGCCTACACAGTAGGCTTCTTCAGTCGAATACAGAAAGTAGGCAGGAACAGTAGAGATGTGAAGACGATGTAATCAGTCCATCACCCTTAAAGTCGTAGAATTTGAGGTTGTCAGTCCCTCGGCCTGGAGAAGTTCAGTTCCATAGTCAGGAACTATCTGAAGATCAAGCGACAGTGCGGAGACTTAAATACTGTCGGAAGGAGAGGTGCAGGGTAGTAGTAGTAGTAGTAGTAGTAGTAGTAGTAGTAGTAGTAGTAGTAGTAGTGAGAGGCAACTGAGAGGTCATGTCCCTCTCAGATCCAACCCTTCTCACTTGAAAAGCTTATCCAAGTTGTTTTCTGTACCAAGATGCATATGTTGCTTATGTGTCTTACCTAACAACCTGTCGGTATTGTATACCATTTTGATGTTCATCTTGTCAGACACTGCAACACGTGGCATCTTGGTACAGAAAACAACTTGGATAAGCTTTTCAAGTGAGAAGGGTTGGATCTGAGAGGGACATGACCTCTCAGTTGCCTCTCACTACTACTACTACTACTACTACTACTATACTACTACTACTACTACTACTACTACTACTACCCTGCACCTCTCCTTCCAACAGTATTTAAGTCTCCGCACTGTCGCTTGATCTTCAGATAGTTCCTGACTATGGAACTGAACTTCTCCAGGCCGAGGGACTGACAACCTCAAATTCTACGACTTTAAGGGTGATGGACTGATTACATCGTCTTCACATCTCTACTGTTCCTGCCTACTTATTGTATACCATTTTGATGTTCATCTTGTCAGACACTGCAACACGTGGCATCTTGGTACAGAAAACAACTTGGATAAGCTTTTCAAGTGAGAAGGGTTGGATCTGAGAGGGACATGACCTCTCAGTTGCCTCTCACTACTACTACTACTACTACTACTACTACTACTACTACTACCCTGCACCTCTCCTTCCGACAGTATTTAAGTCTCCGCACTGTCGCTTGATCTTCAGATAGTTCCTGACTATGGAACTGAACTTCTCCAGGCCGAGGGACTGACAACCTCAAATTCTACGACTTTAAGGGTGATGGACTGATTACATCGTCTTCACATCTCTACTGTTCCTGCCTACTTTCTGTATTCGACTGAAGAAGCCTACTGTGTAGGCGAAACGTTTCGGAATAAAGTTGTCTAACTGTTGCATATGTGTCTTACCTAACAACCTGTCGGTATTGTATACCATTTTGATGTTCAACAAAAGACCTCAGACGTGGGCGTGGCTGACAGACGTTTGCAAAGGCAAGGTGTGACCATATAACTGGTTAAATTAGGTCTCCTCAGAGACCTAACAAGCCCAGCTGGAATATATCACAAAGGATCTAGTATTAATTGAGCAATCTAGATAACCTACAGAAGAATCTAGTATCTGTGGAACACTCTAGATAACTTAGAGAAGAATCTAGTATCTGTGGAGCACTCTAGGTAACTTAGAGAAGAATCTAGTATATGTGGAGCACTCTAGATAACTTAAAGAAGAACCTATCATCTGTAGAGCACTCTAGATAACTTAGAGAAAAATCTATTAACTGTGGAGCATTACTAGATAACTTATAGAAGAAACTAGTATCTGTGGAGCACTCTATATAACTTATAGAAGAATCTAGCATCTGTGGAGCACTCTAGATAACTTAGAGAAGAATCTAGTATCTCCGGTGCACTCTAGATAACTTTGAGAAGAATCTAGAATCTGCAGAGCACTCTAGATAACTTATAGAAGATTATAGCATCTGCGCAGCACTTTAGAAAACTTAGAGAAGAATCTAGTATCTGTGGAGCACTCTAGAATACTTAGAGAAGAACCTAGTATCTGTGCAGCACTCTAGATAACTTAGAGAAAAATCGAGTTTCTGTTGAGCACTCTAGATGACTAAGAGAAGAATAACTTAGAGAAGAATCTAGTACCTGTGGAGTACTCTAGGTAGCTTAGAGAAGAATCTAGTATCTGTGGAGCGCTCTAGATAACTTAGAGAAGAATCTAGGATGTGTGGAGCACTCTAGATAATTTAGACAAGAATCTAATATTAATGGAGCACTTTAGATTACTTAGACAAGAATTTAGTATGTGTGGAGCGCTCTAGATAACATAGACAAGAATCTAGTAACTCTGGAGCACTCTAGATATCTTAGAGAAGAATCTAGTATATGTGGAGCACTCTAGATAACTTAGAGAAGAATCTAGTAACTGTGAAGCACTCAAGATATCTTAGAGACGAATGTAGTATCTGTGTAACACTCTAGATAACTAAGAGAAGGATGTAATATCTGTGGAGCGCTCTAGATAACTTGGAGAAGAATATTGCATCTGTGAAGCACTCTATATAACTTAGAGAAGAATCTAGTATCTCCGGTGCACTCTAGATAACTTTGAGAAGAATCTAGAATCTACAGAGCACTCTAGATAACTTAGAGAAGATTATAGCATCTGCGCAGCACTTTAGAAAACTTAGAGAAGAATCTAGTATCTGTGGAGCACTCTAGAATACTTAGAGAAGAATCCAGTATCTGTGCAGCACTCTAGATAACTTAGAGAAGAGTCTAGTTTCTGTTGAGCACTCTAGATGACTAAGAGAAGAATAACTTAGAGAAGAATCTAGTACCTGTGGAGTACTCTAGGTAGCTTAGAGAAGAATCTAGTATCTGTGGAGCGCTCTAGATAACTTAGAGAAGAATCTAGGATGTGTGGAGCACTCTAGATAATTTAGACAAGAATCTAATATTAATGGAGCGCTTTAGATTACTTAGACAAGAATTTAGTATCTCTGGAGCGCTCTAGATAACATAGACAAGAATCTAGTATCTGTGGAGCACACTAGATAAAAAAGAGAAGAGTCTATTACCTGTGGAGCACTCTAGATAACTTATAGAAGAAACTATTATCTGTGAAGCACTCTAGAAAACTTAGAGAAGAATCTAGCATCTTTGGAGCTCTTTAGATAACTTAGAGAAGAATCTATTATCAGCGGAGCACCCTAGATAATTTAGAGAAGAGTCTAGTACCTGTGGAGCACTCTAGATAACTTATAGAAGAAACTAGTGTCTGTGAAGCACTCTAGATAACTTAGAGAAGAATCTAGCATCTGTGGAGCACTTTAGATAACTTAGAGAAGAATCTATCAACTGTGGAGAATTCTAGGCAACTTAGAGAAGAATCTAATATCTGAGGGCACTCTAGATGACTTAGAGAAGAATCTAGTATATGTGGAGCACTCTAGATAATTTAGAGTAGAATGTAATATCTGTGTAGAACTCTAGATAGCTTAGAGAATAAAATAGCATCAGTGGAGCACTCCAGATACATTTTAGAAGAATCTAGTATCGGTGGAGCACTCTAGATAACTTAGAGAAGAATTTTTTTATCTGTGGAGCACTCTAGATAACATAGAGAAGAATCTAGTATCTGCAGAGCACTCTAGATAAGTTAGAGAAGAATCTAGTGCCTGTGGAGCACTCTAGATAACTTAGAGAAGAATCTACAACTGTGGGCACTTAGGAAAATTAGAAAAATGTAATTCTGAGAGCACCTTAGATAACATTGAGAAGATCGTTCTTTGGGGCACTCTAATAAATTAGACAAGAACTAGTATTTAGGACATTAGATGAATTTGAGAAGATCTGTGTATTGGGCCCCTAATAACTTATGAAGAATTTTAAAACCTGGAGCACTCTAGAAACTTTGAGAAGCATCTAGTGTATGTGGAGACTCTAGGGTAACTTTGGAAGAAACTATAACTGTGGGGCCCTTAATTTTTTTTTTGATAAGAATCTAGGGTTTTGACACTCTAGATAACTTTGAGAAGGATCTATAGCGTTAAGAATCTAGAAAACTTATGAAGAACTAGCAAACTGAGGAGCACTAAAGAAAACTTAGGAATAATCTAGAAATTTTGGAGCCCAAGATAACTTAGAGAAGAATCTAGTAGTTGGACATCTAGATAACTTAGAGAAGAATCTATATTTGTGGGGCACTCAATAACTTATAGAAAAACTAGTTTCTGTTGAGCACCCAAATAAATTAAAAGAAAAATCTAGCATCTGAGGACACTCTAAAAACTTAAAAAGAACTATGTGTGTGGAGACTGTAGATAAATAGAGAAGACTCAGATCTGTGGACACTGTAGATAACTTATAGAAGAATCTAGTTCGTGGGGCACTCTAAAAACAAAAGAAGAATTTTGATATGTGGATCACTCTAGATAACTTTGGAAGAACTAGTAATTTTATAGCATCTAGATTCTTTTAAAGAATCTAGTATATTGGACCTCCTTTGAAATTAGAGAAAATTAAAAAACTTGGGAGCCCAGTGTCTTAACCACGAATTTAGTAATGTGGAGCATCTTTAAAACTAAGAGAAAGGGTTAGTATCTGTGGAGCACTTAGGTAAAATTATAGAAAATCGCATCTGTTTTCACTCTAGATAACTTAGAGAAAAATCTGAAACTTGCTTATAGAAGAATCTAGTATCTGAGGAGCACTCTAGATAATTTAGAGAAGAATCTAATATCTGTGGAGCACTCTAGAAAACTTAGAGAAGAATCTAGTGAATGTGGAGCACTCCAGATATCTTTGAGAAGAATCTAGTGTCTGTGGAGCACTCTAGATAACTTTCAGCAGGGTCTAGTATCTGTGGAGCACTCAAGATAACTTAGAGAAGAATCTAGTATTTGTGGAGCACTCTATGTTACTTAGAGAAGAATGTAGTACCTATTAAGCACTCTAGATAACTTATAGAAGAATCCAGCAACTGTGGAGCACTATAGATAAATTAGAGAAGAATCTAGTACCTGTGGAGCACTCTAGATAACTTAGAGAAGAATCTAGCAACTGTGGAGAACTATAGATAACTTAGAGAAGAATCTAGTATCTGTGGAGCACTCTAGAAAGCTTAGAGAAGAATCTAATATCTGTGGAGCATTCTAGATAACTTAGAGTAGAATCTAATATCTGTGGAGCACTCTAGATAACTTACAGAAGAAACTAGCATCTGTGGAGCACTCTAGAAAACTTAAAGAAGAATCTTGAATCTGTGGGTTGGAAAAACAACTTTAGACTAGAAAACTTAGAGAAGAATCTAATGTCTGTGAAGCACTCTAGATAATTTAGAGAAGAATCTAGTATTTGTGGACAACTCTAGATAAATTCGAGAAGAATCTAGTATCTATTGAGCACTGTAGATAACTTAGAGAAGAATCTAGTATCTGTGGAGCACTCTTGATAACTTAGAGAAGAATCTAGTATTCATGGAGAACTCTAGATAACTATGAGAAGAATCTAGTATCTATGGAGCACTCTAGAAAACTTAAAAAAGAATTTAGTATATGTGGAGCACTCTTGTTAACTTAGAGAAGAATCTAGAAATTCTGGAGCACTCTAGATATCTTAAAGAAGAATCTATTATCTGTGGAGCACTCTAGATAATTTATAGAAGAATCTAGTATCTGCGGTGCACTCTACAAAATTTTGAGAAGAATCTAAAATCTGTGGAGCACTCTAGATAACTTAGAGAAGAAACAAGTATCTGTGGAGCACTTTAGGTAACTTAAAGAAGAATCTAGTATACGTGTAGCACTCTAGATAACTTTGAGAAGAATCTAAAACCTGTAGAGCACTCTAGATAACTTAAAGAAGAATCTAATATCTGTTGAGCACTCTAGGTAACTTTGAGAAGAATCTAGCATCTGTGGAGCTCTCTAGATAACTTATAGTAGAAACTAGTATCAGTTGAGCACTCTAGATAACTTATAGAAGAATTTAGCAACTGTGGAGGACTCTAGATAAATTTGAGAAGAACCTAGTATCTGTGGAGCTCTCTAGATAACTAAGAGAAGAATCTAGCATCTGTGGAGCACGCTATATAACTTAGAGAAGAATCTAACAACTGTGGAGCACTATAGATAACTTATAGAAGAATCTGTCATCTGTGGAGCACTCTAGAAAACTTAGAGAAAAATCTATTGTCTGTGGAGCACTCTAGATAACTTAGAGAAGAATTCAATATCTGTGGAGCACTCTAGACAACTTAGAGAAGAATCTAGTATCTGTGGAGCACTCTAGAAAACTAAGATAAGAATATATCATCTATGGAGCACGGTAGATAGCTTGTAAAAGTATCTATTGTCTGTGGAGCACTCTAGATAACTTAGAGAAGAATATAGTATATGTGGAGCACTCTAAATAACTTAGAGAAGCATCTAGTAATTCTGGAGCACTCTAGATATCTTAGAGAAGAACCTAGTATATGTGGACCACTCTATATAACTTAGAGAAGAATCTAGTAACTGTGGAGCACTGTAGATATCATAGAGACGAATTTAGTGTCTGTGGAGGACTCTAGGTAACTTATAGAAGAATCTAGCATCTGTGGAGCACTCTAGATAACTTAGAGAAGAATCTAGTATCTGTGGAGCACTCTAGATAACTAAGAGAAGAATCTATTGCCTGTGGAGCACTCTAGATAACTTATAGAAGAAACTAGTATCTGTAGAGAACTCTAGATAATTTGGAGAAGAATCCAATATCTCTGGAGCACTCTCGATAACTTAGATGAGAATCTAGTCTCTTTGGACCACTCTTCATAACTTAGAGAAGAATCTAGTATATGTGAAGCACTCTAGAGAACTTAGAGATGAAACTACTATCTGTGGAGCAATCTAGATTATTAGAGTAGAATCTAATATCTGTGTAGCACTCTAGATAGCTTACAGAATAAAATTGCATCTGTAGAGCACTCTAGATACCTTATAGAAGAATCTAGTATCTGTGGAGCACTCTAGATAACTTAGAGAAGATTTTTTTTATCTGTGGAGCACTCTAGATAAGTTAGAGAAGAATCTTGTGTCTTTGGGGCACTCTAGATAACTTACAGAAGAATCTAATATCTGTGGAGCACTCTAGATAATTTAGAGAAGTATCTAGTATATGTGGAGCACTCTAGATAACTTATAGAAGAATCTGATATCTGTGGAGCACTCTAGATAATTTAGAGAAGCATCTAGTGTATGTGGAGCACTCTAGATAACTTCGAGAGGAATCTAGTAACTGTGGAGCACTCTAGAAAACTTAGAAAAGAATCTAGTAGCAGTAGAGCAATCTAGAAAACTTAGAGAAGAATCTAGCAACTGAAGAGCACTATAGATAACTTAGAGAAGAATCTAGTATCTGTGAAGCACTCTAGAAAACTTAGAAAAGAATCTAGTATCTGTGGAGCACTCTAGATAACTAAGAGAAGAACCTAGTATCTATGGAGCACTGTAGATAGCTTAGACAAGAATCTAGTATCTGTGGAGTACTCTAGATGCTTAGGAAGAAACTAATATTGTGGAGCACTCTAGATAACTTAGAGAAAAAAATCTAGGATTCTGGAGCACTCCCAAGGGTTTAAATTTTGGGAAGAATCTAATGTCTGACTAGCACTTAGATAAAAAATTTAGAAGAATCTGTATCTTTGGGCATTTCATAACTTAAGAAAAAAACTGTATCTGGGGGGGAAAATTAGATAACCCTTTGAGAAAAATTAGTATCTGTGGAGCATTCAATATATTTCAGGGAAAAAAATCTAGTATCTGTGGAGAACTTTAGATAGCTTAGTGAAGAATCTATTATCTGTGAAGCACTCTAGATAACTTACGAAGAGTTTTAGTATCTGTGGGGGCACTCTAGGGAATTAGAGAAGAAAACCCGTATGTGTGGAGACTCTAGATAAACTCAGGAAGAAACTAGTTTTTGTGGAGCACTCTAGATAACTTATAGAAGAAACTAGTTTCTGTTGAGCACTCTAAATACCTTACAGAAGAATCTAGCATCTGAGTAGCACTCTAGATAACTTAGAAAATAATCTAGTATGTGTGGAGCACTCTATATAACTTAGAGAAGAATTTAGTGTCTTTAGAGCACTCTAGATAACTTAGAGAAGATTCTATTAATTCTGGAGCACTCCAGATAACTTAGAGAATAATTTAGTATCTGTGGAGCACTCTAGATAACTTAGAAAAGAATCTAGTATCTGTGGAGCACTCTAGATAACTTGGAGAAGAATCTAGCAACTGTGGAGCACTCTAAATAACTTAGAAAAGAATCAATTATCTGTGGAGCACTCTAGATAACTACGGGAATAATCTAGCAACTGTGGAGAACCATAGATAACTTAGAGAAGAATCTAGTATCTGTTAAGCACTCTAGATAACTTAGAGAAGAATCTAGAATCTGTGGAGCACTCTAGATAACTTAGAAAAGAATCTAATATCTGTGGAGCACTCTAGATAACTAAGAGAAGAATCTAGTATCTATGGAGCACTGTAGATAGCTTAGAGAAGAACCTATTATCTGTGGAGCACTCTAGATAACTTAGAGAAGAATTTAGTATCTCTGGAGCACTCTAGATAACTTAGAGAAGATTCTAGAAATTCTGGAGCACTCTATATAACTTAGAGAAGATCTTAGTATCTGCGGAGTACTCTAGGAAACTTAGAGAAGAATCTATTATTTGTTAAGCACCCTAGATATCTTAAAGAAGAATCTAGTACCTGCGGAGCACTCTAGATAACATAGAAAAGAATCTAGTATCTGTGGAAGACTATAGAAAACTTATAGAAGAATCTAGTATCTGTGGAGCACTCTAGAAAACTTAGATAAGAAACTGGTGTCTGTGGAGCACTCTAGATAACTTAGACAAGAATTTAGTATCTCTGGAGCACTCTAGATAACTTAGAGAAGATTCTAGAAATTCTGGAGCACTCTATATAACTTAGAGAAGATCTTAGTATCTGCGGAGTACTCTAGATGACTTAGAGAAGAATCTAATATCTGGCCAGCACTCTAGATAACTTAGAGAAGAAACTATCAACTGTGGAACACTATAGAAAACTTATAGAAGAATCTAGTATCTGTGGAGCACTCTAGAAAACTTAGATAAGAATCTGGTGTCTGTGGAGCACTCTAGATAACTTAGAGAAGAATCTAATATCTGTTCAGCACTCTAGACAACTTAGAGAAGAATCTAGAATTTGTGGAGCACTCTAGATAACGATGAGAAGAATCTAGTGTCTGTGGAGCACTCTAGATAACTTAGAGAAAATCTAATATCTGTGTAGCACTCAAGACAACTTAGAGAAGAATCTAGTATTTTGGAGCACACTAGATAACTATGAGAACAATCTAGCGTGTGTGAAGCACTCTAGATAGCTTATGGAAGAATCCATTATCTGTGGAGCACTCTAGATAACGTTAGAGAAGAATTTAGTATAAGTGGAGCACTCTAGATAACTTAGAGAAGAATCTAGTAATTCTGGAGCACTCTAATTATCTTAGAGAAGAAACTAGTATATGTGGAGCACTCTAGATAACGTAGAGAAGAATTTAGTAACTGTGGAGCACTCTAGATATCTTAAAGGCGAATTTAGTATCTGTTGAGCTCTCTAGATAACTAAGGGAAGGATCTAATATCTGTGGAGCACTCTAGATAACTTATAGAAGAATCTAGCATCTGTGGAGCACTCTAGATAACTTAAAGAAGAATCTAGTATACTTGGAGCACTCTAGATAACTTAGAGAAGAATCTAGTATCTGTGGAGCACTCAAGATAACATAAAAAAGAAATTAGAATCAGTGGAGCACTCTAGATAACTTATAGATGAATCTAGCACCTGTGGAGCACTCTAGATAACTTAGAGAAGAATCAAGTTTCTGCGGAGCACTCTAGATAATTTTGATAGGAATCTAATATCTGTAGAGCACTCTAGATAACTAAGAGAAAAATCTAATATCTGTGCAGCACTCTAGATAACTTAGAGAAGAATCTAGTGTTTGTGGAGCACTCTTGAGAACACTGAGAAGTATCTAGTATCTTTGGAACACTCTAGATAACTTAGAGAAAAATTTAGTAATTCTGGAGCACTCTATGTAACTTAGAGAAGAATCTAGTAATTGTGGAGCACTCTAGATATCTTAGAGAAGAATCTAGCATCTGCGGAGCACTCTAAAAAACTTTGAGAAGAATCTAGTATCTACGGAGCACTCTACGTAACTTAAAGAAGAATCTAGTATCTGTGGAGCACTCTACGTAACTTAGAGAAGAATCTAATATATATGGAGCACTTTAGATAACTTAGAGAAGAATCTAGTATCTGCGGAGCACTCTAGATAACTTAGAGAAGAATCTAGTATCTGCGGAGCACGGTAGATATCTTAGAGAAGAATCTAATACCTGTAGAGCACTCTAGATAACTTAGAGAAGAATCTAATATCTGTTGAGTACTCTAGATAACTTAGAGAAGAATCTGTCATCTGTGGAGCACTCTAGATAACTTATGGAAGAAACTAGTATCAGTGGAGCACTTTAGATAACTTATAGAAGAATTCAGTAACTGTGGAGCACTCTAGATAACTTATAGAAGAATCTAGGATCTGCGGAGCACTCTAGATAACTTAGAGAAGAAACTAGCAACTGTGTAGCACTGTAGATAACATTTAGAAGAATCTAGTATCTGTGGAGCACTCTTGAAAACTTAGAGAAAAATCTAGTGTCTGTGAAGCACTCTAGATAACTTAGAGAAGAATCTAATACCTGAGGAGCACTCTAGAACACTTAGAGAAGAATCAAGTATCTGTGGAGCACTCTAGATAACTAAGAGAAGAATCTAGTATCTGTGGATCACTGTGGATAGCTTATAAAAGAATCTAGAGTCTGTGGAGCACTCTACATAATTTAGAGAAGAATCTAGTAATTCTGGAGCACTCTAGATATCTTAGAGAACAATCTAGTACATGTGGACCACTCTAGGTAAATTAGAGAAGAATCTAGTAACTGTGGAGCACTCTAGATATCTTTGAGACGAATTTAGCATCTTTGAAGCACTCTAGATAACTAAGAGAAGGATCTAGTATCTTTGGATGACTCTAGGTAACTCATAGAAGAATCTAGCATCAGTGGAGAACTCTAGAAAACTTAGAGAAGAATCTAGTATCTGTTGAGCACTCTAGATAACTTAGAGAAACATCTACTGTATGTGGAGCACTCCAGATAACTTTGAGAAGGATCTAGTATCTGTGGAGAAATTTTTATAACTTAGAGAAGAATCTAGTGTCTGAGGAGCACTCTAGATAATTTAGAGAAGAATCTAATATCTGTGGAGCACTCTAGATAACTTAGAGAAACATCTACTGTATGTGTAGCACTCCAGATAACTTTGAGAAGGATCTAGTATCTGTGGAGAAATCTTTATAACTTAGAGAAGAATCTAGTGTCTGAGGAGCACTCTAGAAAGCTTAGAGAAGAATCTAGTATCTGTGGAGCACTCTAGAAACCTTAGATAAGAATCTAGAATCTGTGGAGCACTCTAGATAACTTAGAGAAGAAACTAGTATCTGTGGAGCACTGTAGATAGCTTAGAGAAGAATCTAGTATCGGTGGAGTAGTCCAGATAGCTTAGAGAAGAATCTAATATCTGTGGAGCACTCTACGTAACTTAGAAAAGAATCTAATATCTGTGGAGCACTCTAGATAACTAAGAGAAGAATCTAGTATCTATGGAGCACTGTAGATAGCTTAGAGAAGAATCTAGTATCGGTGGAGTAGTCCAGATAGCTTAGAGAAGAATCTAATATCTGCGGAGCACTCTAGATAACTTAGAGAAGAATCCAATATCTCTGGAACACTCTAGATAACTTAGAAAAGAATCTAATATCTGTGGAGCACTTTAGATAACTAAGAGAAGAATCTAGTATCTATTAAGCACTGTAGATAGCTTTGAGAAGAATCTAGTATCTGTGGAGCACTCTAGATAACTTATAGAAGAATCTAATGTCTGAGTAGCACTCTAGGTAACTTAGAGAAGAATCTAGTATTTGTGGAGAACTCTAGGTAACTTAGAGAAGAATATAGTATCTGTGGAGCACTCTAGATAACCTAGAGAAGAATCTAGAATCTGTGGAGCACTCTAGGTAACTTTGAGAAGAATCTAGTTTAAGTGTAGAACTCTAGATAACTTAAAGAAGAATCTAGTACCTGTAGAGCACTCTAGATAACTTAGAGAAGAATCTTGCAACAGTGGAGCGCTATAGACAACATATAGAAGAATCTAGTATCTTTGGAGCACTCTAGATAACTTTTAGAGGAATCTAGCATCTGTGGAGTACTCTAAATAACTTAGAGGAAAATCTAGTATCTGTGGAGAACTCTAGATAACTTACAGAAGAATCTAGCAACAGTGGAGAGCTATAGATAACTTACAGAAGAATCTGGTATTTTTGGAGCACTCTAGAAAACTTAATGAAGAACCAAGTATCTGTGGAGTTCTCTAGATAGCTTATAGAAGAATCTAGTATCTGTGGAGCACTCTAGATAACTTAGAGAAGAAACTAGCAACAGTGGAGCACTATAGATAACCTGTGGAAGAATCTAGTATCTGTGGAGCACTCTGGAAAACTAAGAGAAGAATCTAGAGTTTGTGGAGCTCTCTAGATAACTTAGAGCAGAATCTATTATCTGTGGAGCACTCTAGACAACTTAGACAAGAATCTAGTAATTCTGGAGCACTGTAGATATCTTTGAGAAGAATCTAGTATATGTGGACCACTCTAGATAACTTAGAGAAGAATCTAGAAACTGTGGAGCACTCAAGATATCTAGGAGAAGAATCTCGTATCTGTATAGCACTCTAGATAACTTAGAGAAGAATCTAGCAACTGAGGAGCACTCTAGATAACTTTGAGAAGAATCTAGCAACTCTGGAGCACTCTAGTTAACTTAGAGAAGAATATAGCATATATGGAGCACTCTAGAGAACTTAGAAATGAAACTACTATCTGTGGAGCACTCTAGATTATTTAGAGTAGAAACTAATATATGTGGAGCACTCTAGATAACTTAGAGAAGAATCTAGCAACTGAGGAGCACTCTAGATAACTTAGAAAAGTATCTAATATGTGTGGAGCACTCTAAATAACTTAGAGAAGAATTTAGTATCTGTGCAGCACGCTAGATAACATTGAGAGGAATTTAATATCTTTGGAGCATTCTAGATAACTAAGAGGAGAATCTATTACCTCTGGAGCACTCTAGATAACTTAGAGAATAAACTAGTATCTGTGGAGCATTCTAGATATTTCAGAGAATAACCTAGTATCTTTGGAGCACTCTAGATAGCTTAGTGAAGAATCTATTTTCTGTGGAGCACTCTAGATAACATAGAGAAGAATCTAGTACCTGAGGAGCATTCTAGATATTTCAGAGAATAACCTAGTATCTTTGGAGCACTCTAGATAACTTATAGAAGAATCTAGTATCTGTGCAGCACTCTAGAAAGCTTTTAGAAGAATCTATTATCTGTGGAGCACTCTAGATAACTTAGAGAAGAATCTAACATCGGTGGAGCACTCAAGATGACTAAGAGAAGAATGTAGTATCTATGGAGCACTCTAGATAACTAAGAGAAGAATCTAGTATCTATGGAGCACTCTAGATAATTTACTGAAGAATCTAATATCTGAGGAGCACTCTAGATAACTTTGAGATGAATTTATTAATCCTGGAGCACTCTAGAAATCTTAGAGAAGCACCTAGTATATGTGGAGCACTCTAGATAACTTAGAGATGAATCTAGTATTTGCAGAGCACTCTAGATAGCTTACAGAAGAATCTAGTATCTGCGGAGCACTCTAGATAACTTAGAGTAGAATCCAGAAACTGTGGAGCACTACACGTAACTTAGAGAAGAATCTAATACCTTACGAGCACTCTAGATAACTTAGAGAAGATCATAGTATCTGTGGAGCACTCTAGATAATTCAGAGAAGAATCTATTATTTGTGGAATACTCTAAATAGCTTAGTGAACAATCTATTATCTGTGGAGCACTCTAGAAAATATATAGAAGAATCTAGTATCTGTGGAGCACTCTAGATAATTTGGAGAAGATTCTAATATATGCGGAGAACTCTAGATAACTTTGAGAAGAATCTAGTGTCTGTTGAGCACTCTAGATAACTTAGAGAACAAGCTAGTAACTGTGGAGCACTCTAGAAAACATAGAGAAGAATCTAGTATCTATTCAGCACTGTAGATAACTGAGAGAAGAATCTAGTATCTGTGGAGTACTCTAGATTGCTTAGAGAAGAATCTAGTATTTGAGGAGCACTCTAAATAATTTAGAGAAGAATCTAGTCTGTTTACTGCTCTAGATGACATAGAGAAGAATCTAGTATCTATGGAGCACTGTAGAAAACTTAGAGAAGAATTTAGTATAAGTGGAGCATTCTAGATAACTTAGAGAAGAATCTAGTCTGTTTACTGCTCTAGATGACATAGAGAAGAATCTAGTATCTGTGGAGCACTCTAGATAAATTAGAGAAAAATTTAATATCTGTAGAGCACCCTAGATAATTTAGAGAAGAATCTAGTTTCAGTGGAGCACTCTAGAAAACATAGAGAAGAATCTAGTATCTGTGGAGCACCGTAGATATCTTAGAAATAATCTAGTATTTGTGGAGCACTCTAGATAACTTAGAGAAGAATCTAGTAACTGTGGAGCACTCTAGATATCTTAGAGACGAATCTAGTATCTGGGGAGCACTCTAGATAACTAAGAGAAGGAACTAATATCTGTGGAGCACTCTAGATAACTTGGAGAAGAATATAGCATCTGTGAAGCACACTAGAAAACTTAGAGAAGAATCTAGTATCTGTGGAGCTCTCTAGATAACTAAGAGAAGAATCTAGTATGTGTGGAGCACTCTAGAAACTTAGAGAAGAATCTGGCAACTGTGGAGCACTCTAGATAACTTAGAGAAGAATCTATTATTTGTTGAGCACTCTAATTAACTTAGATAAGAATCTAGTATCTATGGAGCACTCTAGATAACTTAGAGAAGAATCTAGTGTCTGTTGAGCACTCTAGGTAACTTAGAGAAGAATCTAATGTCTGTGGAGCACTCTAGAAACTTAGAGAAGAATTTGGCAACTGTGCAGCACTCTAGATAACTTAGAGAAGAATCTAGTGTCTGTTGAGCACTCTAGGCAACTTATAGAAGAATCTAGTATATGTGGAGCACTCTAGATAACTTTGAGAAGAATCTAATATCTCAAAATCACTCTAGATAACTTAGAGAAGAATCTAGTATCTGTGGAGCATTCTAGATAACTTGTAGAAGAAACTAGTATCTATAGAGCACTCTAGATAACTTATAGAAGAATATAGCATCTTTGGAGAACTCTAGATAACTTTGAGAAGAATCTAGTATCTGTGGAGCGCTCTAGATAACTTACGGAAGAATCTAGTGTCTGTGGAGAACTCTAGACAACTTAGAGAAGAACCTAGTGTCTGTGGAGCACTCTAGATAACTTATAGAAGATTGTCTTATCTGTGGAGTACTCTAGATAACTTATAGATGAATCTAGCATTTGTGGAGCACTCTAGATAACTTAGAGAAGAGTCTAGTATCTGCGGAGCACTCTAAATAACTTAGAGAAGAATATAGTATCTGTGGAGCACTCTAGATAACTTAGAGAAGAATGTAGTGTCAGTGGATCATTCTAGATAATTTAGAGAAGAATCTAGTCTGTTGACCACTCTTGATGAGTTAGAGAAGAATCTAGTATCTGTTGAGCACTCTAGATAACTTAGAGAAGAATCTAGTGTTTGTGGAGCCCTCTAGATAACTTAGAGAAGAATCTAGTATCTGTGGAGCACTCTAGATAACTTAGAGAAGAATGTAGTATCAGTGGAGCATTCTAGACAACTTAGAGAAGAATCTAGTCTGTTGAGCACTCTAGATGATTTAGAGAAGAATCTAGTATCTGTGGAGCACTCTAGATAGCTTAGTGAAGAATCTAGTATCTGTGGATAACTCTAGATAACACAGAAAATAACATAGTATCTGTGGAGCTCTTTAGATAACTTAGAGAAGAATCTAGTATCTCTGGAGCACTCTAGATAACTTAGAGGAGAATCTAGTTTCTGTGGAGCACTCTAGATAACTTAGAGAAGAATGTAGAATCAGTGGAGCATTCTAGATAACTTAGAGAAGAATCTAGTCTGTTGAGTGCTCTAGATGACATAGAGAAGAATCTATCATCTGTGGAGCACTCTAGATAGCTTAGAGAAAAATATAATATCTGCAGAGCACTATACATTATTTAGAGAAGAATCTAGTATCTGTGGAGCACTCTAGATAACTTATAGAAGAAATTAGTATCTGTTTAGCTCTCTAGATAACTTTGAGAAGAATTCAGTATCTGTGGAGCACTCTAGATAACTTAGAGAAGAATCTAGTAACTGTGGAGCACTCTAGATAACTAAGAGAAGGATCTAGTGTCTATGGAGCACTCTAGATAACTTAGAGAAGAATCTAGTATCTGTGGAGCACTCTAGATAACTTAGAGAAGAATCTAGTAACTGTGGAGCACTCTAGATAACTAAGAGAAGGATGTATTATCTGTGGACCAGTCTAGATAACTTAGAGAAGAATCTAGTATCTGTTGAGCACTCTAGATAACTTAGAGAAGAATTCAGTATCTGTGGAGCACTCTGTATAACTTAGAGGAGAATCTAGTATCTGTGGAGCACTCTAGATAAGTTAGAGAAGAATTTAGTATCTATGGAGCACTCTAGATAACTTAGAGAAGAATCTAGTATCTGTGGAGCACTCTGGATAACTTATAGAAGAATTTAGTATCTTTGGAGCTCTTTAGATAACTTAGAGAAGAATCTAGTAACTGTGGAGCACTCTAGATAACTAAGAGAAGGATCTAGTATCTGTGGAGCGCTCTAGATAACTTAGAGAAGAATCTAGTAACTGTGGAGAACCCTTGATAACTAGGAGAAGGATCTAGTATCAGTGGAGCACTCTACATAACTTATAGAAGAATGCAGTATCTGTGGAGCACTCTAGATAACTTAGGGAAGAGTTTAGTATCTGCGGAGCACTCTAGATAACTTAGAGAAGAATCTAGCGTCTGTGGAGCACTCTAGATAACTTAAAGAAGAATCTAGTGTCTCTGGAGCACTCTAGATAACTTAGAGTAGAATCTGGCAACTGTGGAGCACTCTATATAACTTAGAGAAGAATCTAGTGTATGTGGAGCACTCTAGATAAATAGAGAAGAATCTAGTATCTGTGGAGCACTCTAGATAACTTAGAGAAAAATCTAGTGTCTGTGGAATGCTCTAGATAACTTAGAGAAGAATGTAGTAACAGTGGAGCATTCTAGATAATTCAGAGAAGAATCTAGTATCTGTGGAGCACTCTAGATAACTTAGAGAAAAATCTAGTATCTGTGGAACACTCTAGATGACTTCGAGAAGAATCTAGTATCTGTGGAGCACTCTAGATAACTTAGAGAAGAATCTAATTTCTGTAGAGCACTCTGGATAATTTAGAGAAGAATCTAGTATCTGTGAAGCACTCTAGATAACTTTTAGAAGAATCTGTTATCCGTGGAGCACTCTAGATAACTCATAGAAGAATCTTGTATCTGTGGAGCATTCTAGGACAACTTATAGAAGAATCTAGTATCTGTGGAGCACTCTAGATAACTTATAGAAGAATGTGGTATCTGTGGAGCACTATTTATAAGTTAGAGAAGAATCTAGTATCTGTGGAGCACTCTAGAAAACTTAGAGAAGAATCTAGTGTCTGTGGAGCACTCTAGATAACTTAGAGAAGAATCTAGTGATTCTGGAGCACTTTAGATATCTTAGAGAAGAATCTATTATATGTGGAGCACTCTAGATAACTTAAAGAAAAATCTAGTAACTGTGGGGCACTCTAGATAACTTAGAGAAGATTCTAATATCTGTGGAGCACTCTACATAACTTAGAGAAGAATCTAGCAATTCTGGAGCACTCTAGATAACTAAGAGAAGGATCTAGTAACTGTGAAGCACTCTAGATAACTTAGAGAAAAATCTAGTATCTGTGGAGCACTCTAGAAAACTTAGAGAAGAATCTAGTAACTGTGGAGCACTCTATGTATCTTAGAGAAGAATCTAGTATCTGTGGAGCACTCTAGAAAACTTAGAGAAGAATCTAGTAACTGTGGAGCACTCTATATAACTTAGAGAAGGATCTAGTGTCAGTTGAGCAATCTAGATAACTTAGAGAAGAATCTAGTATCTGTGGAGCACTCTTGATATCTTATAGAAGAATCTAGTATCTGTGAAGCACTCTAGATAACTTAGATAAGAATCTAGTATCTGTGAAGCACTCTAGATAACTTTGAGAAAAATCTAGTATCTGCGGAGCACTCTAGATAACTTAGAGAAGAATCTATTATCTGTGGAGCACTCTAGATAACTTAGAGAAGAATCTAGTATCTGTGGAGCACTCTAGATAACTTAGATAAGAATCTAGTATCTGTGGAGCACTCTAGATAACTTTGAGAAGAATCTAGTATCTGCGGAGCACTCTAGATAACTTAGAGAAGAATCTAATTTCTGCGGAGCACTCTAGATAACTTAGATAAGAATCTATTATCTGTGGAGCACTCTAGATAACTTTGAGAAGAATCTAGTATCTGTGGAGCACTCTAGATAACTTTTAGAAGAATCTAGTGTATGTGTAGCACTCTAGATAACTTATAGAAGAAACTAGATTCTGTGTAGCACTCTAGATAATTTAGAGAAGAATCTAATATCTATGGAGTACTCTAGATAACTTAGATGAGAATCTAGTATCTTTGGAGCACATTAGGTAACTTAGAGAAGAATCTAGTATCTTTCCGTAATTCGAGAACACTTTCTAACATGTTACCTTTTAATAGCCAGCGAATTTGTTTACGAAACAAGATATCTTGATAAGCTTATTTCTGATTTTAGGGTGGATTTTTAAGATACTCATGTGCTGAGTGCATTAACTTTGATGTAATTCACTATCTTTACGGCAGTTTGTAACACCATGGAAAAGTCCTGAGGAAGAATTTTGAAGCAAGTGACTGACGATGAATCGTGCAATGAATACCTACAACTGTCTGAATGAAGCCTCATCATGAGTCAAGCATGATAGTCCCATGAGAGACCTGTTCTTTCATAATACTGTGTACATCAACAGTTGTTTAAAGTGGATGACAAAACGAAAATTCCTCATCACTGGAATCTTCTTACTGTCATTGGGCAAAAAATAAAAGATATGAACGAGAAACTACATCTGTTGTTGCATCCATCTGAAATGAAAATCCATCTGACTGTTTTATTCTTCTTTCCACTTGATCAACAATGTCTGCTGACATACAGTATCAGAGATACGGGATTTGACTGTATCATTTAACCTCAGCACAACCTGACTCCCTAAAAAACAAACGAACTGTAAACACGATGTAAATCCTGATTATTTCTTCTTTTACACGAGCGGTCATCATGATACTTCGCATGAGGCCTCAGTAATAATTTTATTTGTGCTGGCAGAAGGATTCGTCTACTTTAGCTTTCTTCAAACCAGCAAATTTTGCTGTGTAATTCTCAATAGCTGTATCAGCTAACCCCGGTTGAATTTTGGTTAGATTTAAGTTGATATTTTATGGCTTCGTTAAGTCATTTGTTAATACCTTTGCACAAATAAATGTACTGTGGAAGTTGAAGGTAATCTTTTGTTAAGAATATCAGTCCAGGTTCAAACAAAGATTCATCAAATTTTCTTACCATTGTTGGAGGACCCCCGATGCTTGTGACAGAAAAAAAATCATGAAAATAATAATGTAATACAGTACTATCCCAGAGATTAGTATGAAACGGAATTTGAATATGAGTCATCAGTGTATCTCAGGACAGTCAGACGGATCATGAAAACTGCACAGATTTATCAGTTGATATTCAACTGCATATAGCCAATCACTGCCACTTAATTTGGGTAATGGTAAGTGGAAGGAGATCAGAGAGTAAAACACACCTGTCACCTGTGACAGCTACAACACACCTGTCATCTGTGATAGCTACAACACACCTGTCATCTGTGATAACTACAAAACACCTGTTACCTGTGATAGCTAAACACACCTGTCACTTGTCATAGCTACAACACACCTATCACCGGTGATAACTACAACACACCTGCCACCTGTGACAGCTAGAACACACTTGTCACCTGTGACAGCTCCAATATACCTGTTACCTGTGATAGCTACAACACACCTGTCACCTGTGATAGTTACAACACACCTGTCACCTGTGATAGCTACAACACACCTGTCACCTGTGATAGTAAAACACACCTGTCACCTGTAATAGCTACAACACACCTGTCACCTGTGATTGCTACAACACACCTGTCACCTGTGATAGTTACAACACACCTGTCACCTGTGACAGCTACAACACACCTGTCATCTGTGGTAGCTACAACACACCTGTTACCTGTGATACCTAAAACACACCTGTTACCTGTGACAGCTACAACACACCTCTCACCTGTGACAGCTACAACACACCTGTCACTTGTGACAGCTACAACACACCTGTCACCTGTGACAGCTGCAACACATCTGTCACCTGTGACAGCGACAACACACCTGTAACCTGTGACAGCTACAACACACCTGTCACTTGTAATAGCTACAACACACCTATTACCTGAGACAGCTACAACACACCTGTTATCTGTGATAACTAAAACACAGCTGAGTCAGAACATCTGCTGACTAACTGCCAAATGGGACCAGCAACATTTTCAATTACCCTGCCAATAAAAAACTAATAATTAAAGTTCTATTTATGGACTATTCCAGATGTCTGACATATTTTTCGCACATGACCCAGGAAAATAATTTCACTTCGTTGAAGTTTTTGCTGTTTTTCCATCTTTCTGTGAACCAATGGATATAAATCAAGGATCTCAGGTTGAGAACCTTGCCGACTTGAAGATAATTTGGCTGAATGTAATGTTGATTATAATTTACATTGACATTCTTCAGCAAGATTTATGGCATCACACGTTAACTGGTGTGAGCTTCATTATGGTTAGTTAGTTTCTGTGATACACCAGAGAGACTGTCTCACTTGGACACCAGTCTCCACCACTTACGATATTCACAGATATTCCACAAGTATTAAGTTAATATTTCTTGTATATATGGAATAATCCATCCTGAGAGATGGAAGTTATCAAGTCTGGCAATGCTAGAATGAAACCTTTCAAGCTACCGTAGGTAATGAACCCAAGCTGGAATGCTTGACAATATCATTATTGCCCAAATGAAGTCTTCCAGCTCAAGCTGACAGAGTCAACACTATGTGCTTCATCCTGCGTATTGAAATAATGTGACAGAGAAACTTAACTTGCTTTCTTTCTCAGTGAGTAGTTACCATGCAGAACAGGGTAGCAGTACACTGCTATTTATTTAATTAATTAATTAATTAATTAATTTATTTATTTATTTATTTATTTAATTAATTAATTAATTAAAAATCTATAATTTTGCACGGTGTTTACTGATCACAGTACAGTAGTCTTGGACTCTAGTGTACTCTGTGTTGTCACTAGAGTCACATTTCATGAAGTAACATGAGAACGCTTCATCTGATTTACTTCAAGCTCTCATCATTGGTGTATCTTATTTAAACGTAGGTTCACTTGGGTAGTAGCTAATTACCAACTTTATACATGTAAACAGGGCAGCACTTTTCATGTGATTATTTGAATATGATTCTTCTGATCTCTTTCAAACTTTCCAAACAGAGGTATCCTAGCGTAATAAAATCATAATTCCTTGTTAGATCGGCTTCAAACTTACAGAGCAACTGTATTTTACGTTAGTAAGCCGTGTATTTACCACTGCCATTTTTATTAATTAAACAGAGTTTTTTTCTTCTTCAATAACCGCAAAATTCATCATCTGATCGGCTTCAAACTTTCAAAGCTAGCGAGTCATCTGAGAGAAAGGTTCAGTTATGTCTGAACTGTGCATGTGTGTCAGTGTGTTAAGTTTGTCAGAGATATTGTCTTATTCTTTCTATATAATATGATCGGCTTCCAAGTTACTGTCTCATATATGTTCCTCAGAGGAAGGTTCACATAATTACGATTTTTGGAATTATCAAAGGTGTTGGTCTGCAGCTGCAGGGCCTTTTGAAGAAGTTCAGCAAGAGGCCCTGCCTTTTGGATTGTACTGAGCTAAAAATTTTGAGAATTATGAAGAGCTTGGTCGCAGCTCCTGCACCACTGTGGAGGGTTGAACCTCAGTATACAAGTCTCTTCAGGTAGTTTAGCTGGTGATCCTCTGTTTTTAGAAGGTGCGGTGGTCACTTACTATGGACTAAGGTAGAAGAGGCAAGGGTTATGGCATTCAGGGATACCTCACACTGATCGTGCACCCACTGAAACACATCATATTTTTCTAGAGTGGAGAATGTTAGTAGATTTGATGTGTGACGGATAAGGTAAAACATTCTCATCAAAATGCATAATACGGTAGGTCTTTATCAATATTCCAGGCAATTTTTTCACATACCTTGCAGTAATACTCCATGGTACACAATCATACTGGACTGTGTTAACAGAATACTCCATCACACACAATCATACTGGACTGTGTTAACAGAATACTCCATCACACACAATCATACTGGACTGTGTTAACAAATACTCCATACACACAATCATACTGACTGTGTTAACAGAATACTCCATCACACACAATCATACTGGACTGTGTTAACAGAATACTCCATCACACACAATCATACTGGACTGTGTTAACAGAATACTCCATCACACACAATCATACTGGACTGTGTTAACAGAATACTCCATCACACACAATCATACTGGACTGTGTTAACAGAATACTCCATCACACACAATCATACTGGACTGTGTTAACAGAATACTCCATCACACACAATCATACTGGACTGTGTTAACAGAATACTCCATCACACACAATCATACTGGACTGTGTTAACAGAATACTCCATCACACACAATCATACTGAACTGTGTTAACAGAATACTCCATCTCACACAATCATACTGGACTGTGTTAACAGAATACTCCATCACACACAATCATACTGGACTGTGTTAACAGAATACTCCATCACACACAATCATACTGGACTGTGTTAACAGAATACTCCATCACACACAATCATACTGGACTGTGTTAACAGAATACTCCATCGCACACAATCATACTGGACTGTGTTAACAGAATACTCCATCACACACAATCATACTGAACTGTGTTAACAGAATACTCCATCTCACACAATCATACTGGACTGTGTTAACAGAAAACTCCATCGCACACAATCATACTGGACTGCGTTAACAGAAAACTCCATCGCACACAATCATACTGGACTGTGTTAACAGAAAACTCCATCGCACACAATCATACTGGACTGCGTTAACAGAAAACTCCATCGCACACAATCATACTGGACTGCGTTAACAGAAAACTCCATCGCACACAATCATACTGGACTGTGTTAACAGAATACTCTATCTCACACAATCATACTGGACTGTGTTAACAGAATACTCCATCTCACACAATCATACTGGACTGTGTTAACAGAATACTCCATCTCACACAATCATTCTGGACTGTGTTAACAGGACACTCCACAGCACACCATACAGAGGATGTCAGAGCTCCCCCTTCCCGTACTTACACAAAGAGATGTGTTTACAATATTCCTCATTCAATCTCCACACCTCCTACACAGAGGGCGGTGATTACAGTGTGGCTTATAATCCCTACACATTGAGGGCTTTTTGCAGAATTCCGTATCTCCACATGCAAAAACCTGTGTATACAACATGTCCCACCCTCCCACATACAAAGGGCTGTATTCACAAAGCACACAATACCGAAACAAACAAAAGAACCCTGTGTACGCTGCACCTTTTTCTTCCCACCTCACACACACACACACACACACACACACACACACACACACACACACACAAACACACACACACACACAAACACCACACACACACACACACACACACACACACACACACACACACACACACACACACACACACACACAAACACACACACACACACAACACACACACACACACACACACACACACACACACAACACACACACACACACCACACACACACACACACACACACACACACACACACACACACACACACACACACACACAACACACCCACACACACACACACAAACACACACCACACACACACACACACACACACAACACACACACACACACACACACACACAAACACACAACACACACAACACACACACACACACAACACACACACACACACACACACACACACACACACACACACAACACACACACACACACACACACACACACACACACACACACACACACACACACACACACACACACACACACAACACACACACACACAACACACACACACACACACACAACACACACACACACACACACACAAACACACACACACACACACAACACACACACACACCACACAAACCACAACACCAACACCACACACACCAACACACACACACACGACACACACACACACATACGATAGCAACGCAGCCTGCAACCTACGGATAGCGTTCCGATACCTCAATAAGGAGTCGTTCAAGACACTGTACACCATCTACGTCAGGCCCATACTGGAGTATGCAGCACCAGTTTGGAATCCACACCTAGTCAAGCACGTCAAGAAATTAGATTAAGTGCAAAGGTTTGCAACAAGACTAGTCCCAGAGCTACGGGGATTGTCGTACGAAGAAAGGTTGAGGGAAATCGGCCTGACGACACTGGAGGCCAGGAGGGTCAGGGGAGACATGATAACGACATATAAAATACTGCGCAGAATAGACACGGTGGACAAAGACAGGATGTTCCAGAGATGGGACACATACACAAGAGGTCACAATTGGAAGTTGAAGACTCAGATGAATCAAAGGGATGTTAGGAACTATTTCTTCAGTCATAGAGTAGTCAAGTCGTGGAATAGTCTAGAAAGTGAAGTAGTGGAGGCGGGAACCATACATAGTTTTAAGGCGAGGTATGATAAAGCTCATGGAGCAGGGAGAGAGAGGACCTAGTAGCAATCAGTGAAGAGGCGGGGCCAGGAGCTATGAATCGACCCCTGCAACCACAAATAGGTGAGTACAAATAGGTGAGTACACACACACACACACACACATACACACACACACACACACACACACACGCGCGCGCACACACACACACGAGAGAGAGAGAGAGAGAGAGAGAGAGAGAGAGAGAGAGAGAGGAGAGAGAGAGAGAGGGGTGGGTTGACTGCATTTTCCTGGACTGCAGGAAGGCCTTCAACACAGTTCCTCACAAGAGATTAGTGCAGAAGCTGGAGAATCAGGTGCGTATACCAGAAAGGGCACTGCAATGGATCAGAGAATACCTGACAGGGAGGCAACAACGAGTCATGGTACGTGACGAGGTATCACAGTGGGCGCCTGTGACGAGCGGGGTCTCACAGGGGTCATTCCTAGGACCAGTGCTATTATTGATATATGTGAATGACATGCTGGAAGGGATAGACTCTGAAGTGTCCCTGTTCGCAGATGATGTGAAGTTATTGAGAAGAATTAAATCAGATGAGGATCTGGCAGGACTACAAAGAGACCTGGACAGGCTGGACATATGGTCCAGCAACTGGCATCTCGAATTCAACCCTGTCAGATGCAGAGTCATGAAGATTGGGGAAGGGCAAAGAAGACCGCAGACAGAGTATAGGCTAGGTGGGCAAAGACTGCAAACGTCCCTCAAGGAGAAAGATCTTGGGGTGACCATAACACCGAGCACGTCTCCGGAGGCACACATCAACCAGATAACTGCTGCAGCACATGGGCGCCTGGCAAACCTGAGAATAGCGTTCCGATCCCTTAGTAAGGAATCGTTCAAGACACTGTACACTGTGTACGTCAGGCCCATAATGGAGTATGCAACACCAGTTTGGAATCCACACCTAGTCAAGCACGTCTTCGTAGGAAGGTCCTACGAAGAAAGGTTGAGGGAAATCGGACTGACGACACTGGAAGACAGGAGGATCAGGGAAGACATAATAACGACATATAAAATACTGTGTGGAATAGAAAGGTGGACAGAGACAGGTTGTTCCAAAGAGGGGACACAGAAACAAGGGGTCACAATTGGAAGCTGAAGACTCAGATAAGTCAAAGTTGTCTGGTAAGCGATGTAGTGGAGGCAGGAAGCATACATAGTTTTAAGACGAGGTATGATTAAGCTCATGGAGCAGGAAGAGGGGGAGACCCAGTTGCGGTCAGTGAAGAGGCGGGGCCAGGAGCTGAGTCTCGACCCCTGCAACCACAATTAGGTGAGTAGACACACACACATCACACACACACAACACACACACACACACACACACACACACACACACACACACACACACACACACACACACACACACACACACACACACAAGACTTTGTACACCATTTACGTCAGGCCCATACTGGAGTATGCAGCACCAGTTTGGAACCCACACCTGGTCAAGCACGTCAAGAAATTAGAGAAAGGGCAAAGGTTTGCAAAGAGACTAGTCCCAGAGTTAAGGGGATTGTCCTACGAAGAAAGGTTAAGGGAAATCGGCCTGACGACACTAGAGGACAGGAGGGTCAGGGGAGACATGATAACGACATATAAAATACTGCGCGGAATTGACAAGGTGGACAAAGACGGGAAGTTCCTGAGATGGGACACAGCAACAAGAGGTCACAATTGGAAGTCGAAGACTCAGATGAACCAAAGGGATGTTAGGAAGTATTTCTTCAGATATAAAGTAGTCAGGCCGGGGAATAGCCTAGATAGTGACGTAGTGGAGGCGGGATCCATATATAGTTTTAAGACGAGGTATGATAAAGCTCATGGAGCAGGGAAAGAGAGGACCTAGTAGCAATCAGTGAAGAGGCGGGACCAGGAGCTATGACTCGACCCCTGCAACCACAAATAGGTGAGTACATATAGGTGAGTACACACACAAACACACACACACACACACACACACACACACACACACACACACACACACACACACACACACTTTCTGCAGGAGGTTCAGTGGGACAGAGAAATGGTAGGAAAATCAGTAAACGAGATGATGGAATATGTGGCAATAAAGTGCAAGGAGGCAGAGGAAAGGTTTGTTCCCAAGGGAAACAGAAATAATAGGAAGACCAAAACGAGTCCTTGGTTTACCCGAAGGTGTGGGAGGCAAAACAAAGTGCAACGAAAATGGAAAAGAGGAGGATAGGACCAGGAAAACAAGGGATTAGAGAAAAACCAGAAAGAGTTGCACAAAAAGGGAGGGGGCCCGCGACATTTAAAAAAACGACATAGCACAAAACCCCGCCCCAAAAATGCTGCAAAACACATTGGAGGAAGAAACAGTAAGGACCAGGTGTAAGGCTGGGGGAAAGAAGGTGGGAACTCACAAGAAACGTCAAGAGGTATGCGAGGACTAACACGGATTTAAGGAAGTATTTACAGTAGGACGGGAAGGACTCTAGGGGGACAGACAGATGGGGAAACCAGCAAGGAATACACACAAGTTTTGGGATGAATACATACAGATGAGGAGGGGTAAAAAAACTGCAAAGGGACATCGTTACCTCAAAGGCATGGGACCGGAAAATATCTCCCGTGGGTCTTTGGAGGGAGCAGATATTTTGCGCATGCCACTTCCCAAAATCTTCAAACCCCCTAAAAATGGGCAACTACCTGAGGTAGGGAAGACGGAAAAAGTATTTCCCCTTTTTTAAAAAAAGGGAAGAAAAGAGGCACTAAACTATAGACGTGTCATTGACGGTATGTATGCAAAGTTGTGGAGGGATTAGCAGGGGAGAGTGGTGGAGCCTGGAACGGAAAAAAGAGTAAAAAATGCCAACCAGCAGGATTCATGGAAGGAAAATTTCCTGTGTCAAAATTTGGGTTTTATGATAAAATAAAGAAGTAAGAACGAGAGAGAGGGGTGGGTTTTTTGCATTTTTTGGCGAAAAGAAGGCCTTTGCACATTTCCCTCCAAGGGATTTGCAGAAGTAGAGCATCAGGCGAATAATGGAAAGGGACTGCAGTGGATAGAGAATACCTGACAGGGGGAAAACAACGAGCATGGTAGTAATGTTTTCACAGTGGGCACCTGGACGGCGGGGCCCCAAGGGGTCGGTCCTAGGCAGTGCTTTTTTGGTTTGTGAACGACATAAGGGAAAGGGGTTTAATCAGAAGTGCCCCTGTTTGCAGACGATGTAAGTTATGAGGAGAATTAAATCGATGAGGCCCAGGCAGGACTTAAAAGAGCCCTGGACAGATGGAACCTGGTCCAGAAATGGTTCTCGAATTTAACCCTCCCAAATGCAAAGTCATGAAGATGGGGAAAGGGGACAGAAGCCCACGAAAGAGGTGGCTAGGGGGCCAAAAGACACAAACCTCACTAAAGGGAGAAGATTTTGGGGGTGAGTATAAACGAGCAGTCTCCGGAACACACTAAATAGAAAAAACTGCTGGATTGGGCGCTGGAAAACCTGAGAACAGCATTCGATACCTTAGAAAGGGGAATCGTTAAAATGTACCCGTGTTTTGTCGGGCCCCATACTGGACATGAGCACCTTTTTGGAACCCGCACATGATAAAGCACGTCAGAAACTAGAGAAAGTTCAAGGTTTGCGAAAAAGGAGTTCCAGAGCAAAGGGGTGTCCTATGAAGAAAGTTTAGGGAAATCCGGCAGGACACTGGAGGACAGGAGATCAGGGGAGACATGTTAAGAATATAAAATACTCGTGGATTGACAAGGGGACAAAGACAGGATGTTCCAGGGAGGGGACCAGAAACAAGAGGCCACAATTGGAAGTTGAAGACCAAAAATGAGTCAGAGAAAATTGGGAAAGATTTCTTCAGTCTAGAGTTGTCGGGCTTGGAATAGCCTAAAAAAGGGACGTGTGGAGTCGGGAAACCCATACACATTTTTAAGACGGGGTTTGATAAAACTCACGGGCGGGAGGAGAGGGCCCGTAGAACCGGGTTTGAAGAGGCGGGGTCAGGGCTAAGACTCGCCCCCTGCAACCAAAAATAGGTGAGTACAAATGGGGCGAGTACACACCACACACAAAAACAACACCAACCCCCACACCCCAAACACACCCACACACACACGGGTGAAGGTAGCGAGTTGTAATTTTCAGGAATAGGGGGGAGAAACGACAATAAAGTGATTCTCAGGAGGGAAAAACATGGGAACAGATCCCCCAAGGAAACCCGATTGAATACTGGAAGAGTAAAAAGAGGGTGTTCCTAGACAGAAAAGAACAAAATCAAAACGACAGCAGCGAGGGAGAGGACAAAAAAGCGAAAGGAGTAGGAAAAGAGAAAAGGGAGGGAACACCAGAGTGTAGAGCGAACAGAACGCGGGGGAAGCACCCCACAACTTTTCAGAACCATAACCTATCACCCCATCCCAAACAACACTACAATCCATTCCCACAGCCCCCCCCCCAAAACACCGGCTATAGAATCCCAATTTGCCACAGGTTCCCACCCTCACGGGCCCCCCCAAACCACAGGTTGGAAGGAAACTGAAGGTAGGGTACACAAACGTGAGGGAAAAAACAATAAGGGGGAGGAGGGCATGAAAGAGTCAAAGAAGCATCACGGACTCATAGCTCTCCAGAAACCAAGTTAAGGTATAAAAACAGATGCCATCTTCCAACGGGTTCCCAAATTGGGGGGAAAGACGAGGGAACGGGGGGGGGGTAGGAGTGGCTTTTGCGATAAAAAATCGGGAATTTTGATGAGTGGAGGAGGAGACGGGGGAGAAGAAATGATTAATGTGGGAACACTTCATCTGGGGCCCCAGGTGGTAATAGCAGTGATGATAACCCCACAGAACAGCAGGGGCGGGAAAAGTACGACGAGACCCAAAGAGCGATGGTTGAAACTGGCAGGTGGTCAGAAAGAGCTCATGCATGGGGGCAAAGCTCCGTTCAGGGGTGACTTTAACCACAAGGAGATGATTGGGAAAAACTTGGCCCCCCAATGGGGGCCAAGATACATGGGGGGCTAGATGATGGAGGGGGTTACGGGAAAAACGTCATGTGTCAACAGTAAGGGACATACAAGAGAGAGAGGAAGGTGAACCAGCAAGGCTGGATTAGTATTCCCCTTGGTAGTGAGATATCGAGGACTCACTATGAAAGACCCTTGGGGCCAGTGCATTGGGTTTTTAAAGCTTCGAATACACGTAGAGCAAAGTGGAGGGGAACAGGAAGGCCAGGGACGAATAAAGCCAAACTACAAAAAGGGGATACCGGAATGAGGAACTACCCGAAAAGGGGTTCGTGGGGCGAGAACTGGCGGGAAGCCAGTTAATGAGATGATGGAATATGTAGCAACAAAATGCAAGGGGCTGAGGAGAGGTTTTACCCCAAAGGGGAACGGATTAATGAAAAAAACCAGGATGAGCCCATGGTTTCCCCAAAAGGGGCAGGGAGGCAAAAAAACCCAAATGGTGGGAAAGAAGAAATATGAAAGGGAAAGGACCAGGAGAATAAGGAGAAAAAGTCGTAAGCCAGAAACGAATATGCACAGATAAGAAGGGGGGCCCAAAGACAATTGAAAATGCATGAGCGAAAAGCCAAATCTGCCCGAAACTGTTGTACGCCAAATTTAGGAGGAAAAAAAACAGTCAAGGACAGGTAACAGGAAGGAAGGAAGGAGGAGGACAAAAGAAATGACGGAAGTATGTGAAGAACTCAAAAAGAGTTCAAAGAAGTGTTCACAGAGGAGACAGAAGGGGACTCGAAAAAGGGAGAGGTGGGGACACCACAAGTGCGGACAAGTACACAACCCAGGAAGAAATGAAAGGGGGTTTTGAGGAGCTAGATACCTCAAAGGAATGGGGCCAGATAAAATTCCCCTGGGGGGATTGGAGAGGGGCAGAGGGGTATGTGTACCCCTAACAACAATTTCAATACTCTATCGAAACAGGGGGATTGCTGGGCATGGAAGAAGCAAAAGTTGTCCCCAAACTTTAAAAAAGGAGACAGAAAGAAACATTAAACTAAGACAGTGTCACTGACATGTATAGTTGCAAAATCATGGGGGAAGATTTAAGGGAAGAGTGGTGGAAACCTGAAAAGGGAAAGATTCATCAACAGCAGCCAAATGGGTTTTAGGGGGCGGGAAATCCTGTGTCACAAACTCTGGGTTCTAGAATGGGACAGCAGTAAGAAAGAGAGGAGGGGGGGGTGGATTGCATTTTCTTGGACTGCAAAAAGGGGGTTTTACACAGTTCCACACAAGAGATTGGTGAAAAATGGAGGCCAAGCAGGGAAAAAGGGAAGGAAAAGGGAAAGGGGGGGGGGCCGGGCGGGGGGGGGAGGGGGCCCGGGACAGGGGTCCCGCGGGGAGCCAGGCAGGGTTTTTGGTAGTGCGAAGGGTAGGGTGCCTGGGGGCCTTTTCGGGTGAGGGGGTTTATCTGGACCCGGCGCGGGATTGGAAGGGGAGACCGGAGAATTGGCTCTGAGTTTTTCCCCCGTGCAAAAATGAGTTTGGGGAAGGGGAGGGGGAAGGGAATCACTTGGGGGGCAAGACAAAACACCCAAAGGGATCTTTGGGGTGAGTTCCCGAATTCCCAAAAAATCCCCAAAAACCACATTTGGGCCCAAAAATCAGAAGTTGAAAATGGAAAAGGCCGAACCGGTCTTTGCCCCAGGGGGGCAGGGAAAAATACAACCCCTAAGAAAAAAAAGTCGGGTTTTAAAAACCCCCGGAATTCTGAAGAAAAATCAACCAAATAACGGGAGATAGGGGGGCCCTTTAAGCCCAAAACTAAAAAAACAAGGGGGCCCATTTTTGAATTCCTTAAAAGGGGGAACATTAAAAAGGGGCCAAAAGTCCCCGGGGGGGGTATTTTTTAGCCCAAGGAGTAAGTGGAAGTTTGGAAAAGCGGAGTGGGGAAACCTACAGAAAACAAGGTTTGAAAACCCCCAAGGAAGTCCAGGCATAGTGAAGAGGGGGGAAGGGATCCCGCACCTGGGGAGACAAAGGGGTAAGAAAAAAACGACAACAAAAATAATGAGGGGGGGGTTTAGGGGGAAAAAAAGACCCCGGGGGGTTTCAGGTTAAAAACAAAATTTTAAAAGGGGGAAACAGTGGAAGGGGGAAACAACAGGGGGTCACCCGATGTTGGATAGGGACTAAACAGGGGGTGAAGGTGTTTGGAACGAATAAAAGGGGGGGACCAACAACTTTCGGGGTTTAAAGAGGGGAGGGAAATTGTGGACCCTTAAGAAAACCCCAACTTTGGAAAATGGGCAACCCTTTTATAGTGGAAGTACCCCTTTTAAAAAAAAGGAAGAAGACACAAACACAGCCTTTTCACACGGTTTTAATTTAGGAAAAGGGGGAAGGGTGGATGGGAAAAAATTTAAACAAAAAGGCGGGGGGGGAAAAACGGTCACAAATAAGAGTTTTCAAAATGAAAAGTAAGAAAAAGAGAGGGGGTGGCCGAGGCGAAGAAAGGTTACATTTCCAAAAGGGTTTGAAAATGAGGAACGGACACTCAAAGGCGTGGGGAAAAACCAGGGAAAAAAATCTTCGGTGGGTTCCAAAGGGGGCCGGACAAGTGGGTTCCCTCAGTCCTAACCTTTTTTTTGAAAAGGAAACTAGGAAGGGGAAAATCAAAGTGTCCTTTTTAAAAAAAGGAAAAACAACATGGGCAAACTACAAAAAACCTGGCACTAACCTGGGAGCAAGGTCTTGGAAGAAATCAAAAAGGAGGGGGAAAGGGGAAAACCGAAAAAAGTTTAATTGCAAATTTTAAATTCAGGAAAAAATCTGGGGGGGGTAAAACCGAGAATTTTTGAGGGAATCAAATAGAAAGGGAAAGGGGGTGGAAATCGGGTGGGCATTTTTGGACTTCAAGAGACCTTTCGGAAAGGTTCCCAGAGGTTACCCTGCTAAAAATTTTGAGAAAACAAAAGGAACAAACAGAAGCACGGGATTGTTAGAGAAAGGGGGGGAAAAACCCCTTACAGGGGAGGATCAGGGGGGGGCATGTTAAACTATTTAAAAAAGGGGAAAGGGGGTGGCAAAGGGGGGGGTTGACAGGGGTCAGCCCTAGGACCTGTGGGGTTCTTTTTTTATGTGAATGACATAACGGAAGGGATAAAATCGAAGTGTCCTTGTTTCGGACGATGTGAAGTTAATGAGAAGAATCAAATCGGTTGGGATCAGGCAGGACAAACAAAGAGACCGGGCAGGCTACAACCCGGGTCGGGAAAACTGGCCCCTTTTTTTTAAACCCCGCCAAATAAAAAAGTAATAAAGATTGGGGAAGGGCAAAGAAGACCGCAGACAAAATATAGTTTGGGATTCCCAAAGTTTGAAAACCTAATCATGGAAAAAGATCTGGGGGTGAGTATAACACCGAGCAATCTCCTGGGGGCAAATAAATTCAGATAACTGCGCAAAACGGGGCCCCTGGAAACCTACGGATAGGGCCGTTTACCTCGTTAGGGTCGTTCAAAAACTTGTTTTCCTTTTACGTCAGGCCCAAAAGGAGTATGCAGCAAAAGTTTGAAATTCACCCCCTAGTAAAAGAAGGTCAAAGAAATTAGAGAAAGTGCAAAGGTTTCCAACAAGACAAAGCCCCAGAGCTAGGGGGATTGCCCTACAAAGGAAAAGGTTGAGGGAAATCGGCCGGGTGACAGGGGGCCCAAGGAGATCAGGGGAACAATGAAAAAAGGGCCTTTAAAAAAATACGGGCCGGGAAAAAGGGACGGGGTTTGGCAAAGACGGGATTTTCCCAGGGATGGGACACAGACAAAGAGGTCCCCAATTGGAATTTGAAGCCCTCAGTGAATAAAAGGGGATTTTAAAGGAAAGTATTTTTTCAGTATAGAGTAGAAAAGCCTTTGGAATAGCCTAAAAAGTGAAGTAGTGGAGGGGAAAACCAAAACATATTTTTAAAGGGCCCGAGGTATGTAAAGTCAGGGGAAGCGGGGAGGAGAGGGACCAAAAGAAAGCAATCATTTGGAAGAGGGGGGGCCGGGAAAGCTATGAATCGACCCTGAGCCAAAATAGGTGAGTACAAATAGGTGAGTACACCCCACCCCAACACACACCCCACGCACCAACACACACACACACACACACACACACACACACCCCACACACACACACACACACACACCACACACACACACAAAAAACACAAAACCCACACCCAAAACAGGTTTCCTGGTAAAGTAGATCCCTCAAAGGAAAAAGGGGGGCCCAGATAACTTTTCCCCATGGGTTTTGAGAGATGGAGCGAGGCGCTATTGTACCCTAACAACAATATTCAATACATCTATCGAACAGGGAGATTCCCTGAGGCATGGAAGACAGCAAATGTAGCCCCAAATCTTTAAAAAAGGAGACAGACATGAAGCATTAAACTACAGACAGTGTCACTGACATGTATAGTATGCAAAATCATGGAGAGAAGTTATCAGGAGAAGAGTGGTGGAACACCTAGAAAGGAATGATCTCATCAACAGCAGCCAAAATGGTTTCATGGACGGGAAATCCTGTGTCACAAACCTACTGGAGTTCTATGACATGGTGACACCAGTAAGACAAGAGAGAGAGGGGGTGGGTGGATTGCATTTTCTTGGACTGCAAGAAGGCGTTTGACACAGTTCCACACAAGAGATTGGTGCAAAAACTGGAGGACCAAGCAGGGATAACAGGGAAGGCACTACAATGGATCAGGGAATACTTGTCAGGAAGACAGCAGCGAGTCATGGTACGTGGCGAGGTGTCAGAGTGGGCACCTGTGACCAGCGGGGACCCGCAGGGGTCAGTCCTAGGACCAGTGCTGTTTCTGGTATTTGTGAACGACATGACGGAAGGTAGGTAGGTAGTAGGTTGGTAGACAGCAACCACCCAGGGAAGTACTACCGTCCTGCCAGATGACTGTGAAACAAAAACCTGTAACTGTTTTGCATGATGGTAGGATTGCTGGTTTCTTTTTCTGTCTCATAAACACGCTAAGATAACAGGGATATCTTGCTACTCCTACTTACACTTTGGTCACACTTCATAGACACGCACATGCATATATATATATATATATACATACATCTAGGTTTTTCTCCTTTTTCTAAATAGCTCTTGTTCTTTTTATTTCTTCTATTGTCCATGGGGAAGTGGAAAAGAATCTTTCCTCCGTAAGCCATGCGTGTCGTATGAGGCGACTAAAATGCCGGGAGCAATGGGCTAGTAACCCCTTCTCCTGTATACAATTACTAAAAAAGAGAAGAAGAAAAACTTTATAAAACTGGGTTGCTTAAATGTGCGTGGATGTAGTGCGGATGACAAGAAACAGATGATTGCTGATGTTATGAATGAAAAGAAGTTGGATGTCCTGGCCCTAAGCGAAACAAAGCTGAAGGGGGTAGGAGAGTTTCAGTGGGGGGAAATAAATGGGATTAAATCTGGAGTATCTGAGAGAGTTAGAGCAAAGGAAAGGGGTAGCAGTAATGTTAAATGATCAGTTATGGAAGGAGAAAAGAGAATATGAATGTGTAAATTCAAGAATTATGTGGATTAAAGTAAAGGTTGGATGCGAGAAGTGGGTCATAATAAGCGTGTATGCACCTGGAGAAGAGAGGAAATGCAGAGGAGAGAGAGAGATTTTGGGAGATGTTAAGTGAATGTATAGGAGCCTTTGAACCAAGTGAGAGAGTAATTGTGGTAGGGGACTTGAATGCTAAAGTAGGAGAAACTTTTAGAGAGGGTGTGGTAGGTAAGTTTGGGTGCCAGGTGTAAATGATAATGGGAGCCCTTTGATTGAACTTTGTATAGAAAGGGGTTTAGTTATAGGTATACATATTTTTAAGAAAAAGAGGATAAATAAGTATACACGATATGATGTAGGGCGAAATGACAGTAGTTTGTTGGATTATGTATTGGTAGATAAAAGACTGTTGAGTAGACTTCAGGATGTACATGTTTATAGAGGGGCCACAGATATATCAGATCACTTTCTAGTTGTAGCTACACTGAGAGTAAAAGGTAGATGGGATACAAGGAGAATAGAAGCATCAGGGAAGAGAGAGGTAAAGGTTTATAAACTAAAAGAGGAGGCAGTTAGGGGAAGATATAAACAGGTATTGGAGGATAGATGGGCTAATGAGAGCATAGGCAATGGGGTCGAAGAGGTATGGGGTAGGTTTAAAAATGTAGTGTTAGAGTGTTCAGCAGAAGTTTGTGGTTACAGGAAAGTGGGTGCAGGAGGGAAGAGGAGCGATTGGTGGAATGATGATGTAAAGAGAGTAGTAAGGGAGAAAAAGTTAGCATATGAGAAGTTTTTACAAAGTAGAAGTGATGCAAGGAGGGAAGAGTATATGGAGAAAAAGAGAGAAGTTAAGAGAGTGGTGAAGCAATGTAAAAAGAGAGCAAATGAGAGAGTGGGTGAGATGTTATCAACAAATTTTGTTGAAAATAAGAAAAAGTTTTGGAGTGAGATTAACAAGTTAAGAAAGCCTAGAGAACAAATGGATTTGTCAGTTAAAAATAGGAGAGGAGAGTTATTAAATGGAGAGTTAGAGGTATTGGGAAGATGGAAGGAATATTTTGAGGAATTGTTAAATGTTGATGAAGATAGGGAAGCTGTGATTTCGTGTATAGGGCAAGGAGGAATAACATCTTGTAGGAGTGAGGAAGAGTCAGTTGTGAGTGTGGGGGAAGTTCGTGAGGCAGTAGGTAAAATGAAAGGGGGTAAGGCAGCCGGGATTGATGGGATTAAAGATAGAAATGTTAAAAGCAGGTGGGGATATAGTTTTGGAGTGGTTGGTGCAATTATTTAATAAATGTATGGAAGAGGGTAAGGTACCTAGGGATTGGCAGAGAGCATGCATAGTTCCTTTGTATAAAGGCAAAGGGGATAAAAGAGAGTGCAAAAATTATAGGGGGATAAGTCTGTTGAGTGTTACCTGGTAAAAGTGTATGGTAGAGTTTATAATTGAAAGAATTAAGAGTAAGAGGGGAGAATAGGATAGCAGATGAACAAGGAGGCTTTAGGAAAGGTAGGGGGTGTGTGGACCAGGTGTTTACAGTGAAACATATAAGTGAACAGTATTTAGATAAGGCTAAAGAGGTCTTTGTGGCATTTATGGATTTGGAAAAGGCGTATGACAGGGTGGATAGGGGGGCAATGTGGCAGATGTTGCAAGTGTATGGTGTAGGAGGTAGGTTACTGAAAGCAGTGAAGAGTTTTTACGAGGATAGTGAGGCTCAAGTTAGAGTATGTAGGAAAGAGGGGAATTTTTTTCCAGTAAAAGTAGGCTTAGACAAGGATGTGTGATGTCACCGTGGTTGTTTAATATATTTATAGATGGGTTGTAAGAGAAGTAAATGCGAGGGTCTTGGCAAGAGGCGTGGAGTTTAAAAGATAAAGAATCACACACAAAGTGGGAGTTGTCACAGCTGCTCTTTGCTGATGACACTGTGCTCTTGGGAGATTCTGAAGAGAAGTTGCAGAGATTGGTGGATGAATTTGGTAGGGTGTGCAAAAGAAGAAAATTAAAGGTGAATACAGGAAAGAGTAAGGTTATGAGGGATAACAAAAAGATTAGGTGATGAAAGATTGAATATCAGATTGGAGGGAGAGAGTATGGAGGA
This sequence comes from Cherax quadricarinatus, assembly GCF_026875155.1. NCBI lineage: Eukaryota > Metazoa > Arthropoda > Malacostraca > Decapoda > Parastacidae > Cherax > Cherax quadricarinatus. The sequence continues at coordinate 12,336,771 of NC_069416.1, read as the reverse complement.
GGTGAACGTATTCAGATATTTGGGAGTGGACGTGGGCAGCGGATGGGTCTATGAAAGATGAGGTGAATCATAGAATTGATGAGGGAAAAAGAGTGAGTGGTGCACTTAGGAGTCTGTGGAGACAAAGAACTTTGTCCTTGGAGGCAAAGAGGGGAATGTATGAGAGTATAGTTTTACCAACGCTCTTATATGGGTGTGAAGCGTGGGTGATGAATGTTGCAGCGAGGAGAAGGCTGGAGGCAGTGGAGATGTCATGTCTGAGGGCAATGTGTGGTGTGAATATAATGCAGAGAATTCGTAGTTTGGAAGTTAGGAGGAGGTGCGGGATTACCAAAACTGTTGTCCAGAGGGCTGAGGAAGGGTTGTTGAGGTGGTTCGGACATGTAGAGAGAATGGAGCGAAACAGAATGACTTCAAGAGTGTATCAGTCTGTAGTGGAAGGAAGGCGGGGTAGGGGTCGGCCTAGGAAGGGTTGGAGGGAGGGGGTAAAGGAGGTTTTGTGTGCGAGGGGCTTGGACTTCCAGCAGGCATGCGTGAGCGTGTTTGATAGGAGTGAATGGAGACAAATGGTTTTTAATACTTGACGTGCTGTTGGAGTGTGAGCAAAGTAACATTTATGAAGGGATTCAGGGAAACCGGCAGGCCGGACTTGAGTCCTGGAGATGGGAAGTACAGTGCCTGCACTCTGAAGGAGGGGTGTTAATGTTGCAGTTTAAAAACTGTAGTGTAAAGCACCCTTCTGGCAAGACAGTGATGGAGTGAATGATGGTGAAAGTTTTTCTTTTTCGGGCCACCCTGCCTTGGTGGGAATCGGCCGGTGTGATAATAAAAAAATAAATGACGGAAGGAATAGACTCTGAGGTGTCCCTGTTTGCAGATGACGTGAAGTTGATGAGAAGAATTCACTCGATCGAAGACCAGGCAGAACTACTACAAAGAGATCTGGACAGGGTGCAGACCTGGTCCAGCAATTGGCTCCTGGAGTTCAATCCCACCAAGTGCAAAGTCATGAAGATTGGGGAAGGGCAAAGAAGGCCGCAGACGGAGTACAGTCTAGGGGGTCAGAGACTACAAACCTCACTCAAGGAAAAAGATCTTGGGGTGAGTATAACACCATGCACATCTCCTGAAGCTCACATCAACCAAATAACTGCTGCAGCATATGGGCGCCTAGCAAACCTCAGAACAGCATTCCGACATCTTAATAAGGAATCATTCAGAACCCTGTACACCGTGTATGTTAGGCCCATATTGGAGTATGCGGCACCAGTTTGGAACCCACACCTAGCCAAGCACGTGAAGAAACTAGAGAAAGTGCAAAGGTTTGCAACAAGACTAGTCCCAGAGCTAAAAAGGGATGTCCTACGAGGAGAGGTTAAGGGAAATCAACCTGACGACACTGGAGGACAGGAGAGATAGGGGGGACATGATAACGACATACAAAATACTGAGAGGAATTGACAAGGTGGACAAAGACAGGATGTTCCAGAGATTGGACACAGTAACATGGGGACACAGTTGGAAGCTGAAGACACAGATGAATCACAGCGATGTTAGGAAGTATTTCTTCAGCCACAGCAGTAGTCAGTAAGTGGAATATTTGGGAAGCGATGTAGTGGAGGCAGGATCCAACAAGCTTTAAGCAGAGGGTTTAAAACTCAGGGCTAGGGGAGTGACCTAGTACGATCAGTGAAAAGGGGGGGCCAGGGGGTCGGACTCGACCCCCCCAA
>NC_069416.1:12311114-12334541 GCF_026875155.1 Cherax quadricarinatus | reverse complement strand
CCCTTTTTTCCCGGGGGCTTCGCCACGTCCAGGAGTTGGTAAATATTGTTTAGTGTAGTGGTGAGTGTAGTGGTGTGTAGTGGGGATGTAGTGTTGAGTGTAGTGTTGAGTGTAGTGTTGAGTGGAGTTTTTGAGTGTAGTTTGGGGAGTGTAGTGGTGAGTGTAGTGGTGAGTGTAGTGGTGATTGTAGTGGTGAGTGTAGTGGTTTAGTGTAGTGGGAGTGTAGTGTTTGAGTTAGTGGGGTTAGTGTAGTGGTGAGTGTAGTGGTGAGTGTAGTGGTGAGTGTAGTGGTGAGTGTAGTGGTGAGTGTAGTGGTGAGTGTAGTAGTGAGTGTAGTGGTGAGTGTAGTGGTGGGTGTAGTGGTGAGGGAGTGTTGAGTGTAAGTGGTGAGTGTAGTGGTGAGTGTAGTGGTGATGTAGTGGGGAGTGTAGTGGTGAGTGTATGTTGAGTGTATGGTGAGTGTAGTGTTGAGTGTAGTGGTGAGTGTAGTGGTGAGTGTAGTGGTGAGTGTAGTGGTGAGTGTAGTGTTGAGTGTAGGGTGAGTGTATGTTGAGTTATGTTGAGTGTAGTGGTGAGTGTAGTGGTGAGTGTAGTGTTGAGTGTATGGTGATGTAGTGGTGAGTGAAGTGGTGAGTGTTGTGGTAAGTGTAGTGTTGAGTGTAGTGTTGAGTGTAGTGGTGAGTGTAGTGGTGAGTGTCGTGTTTTATGTAGTGGTGATGTAGTGGTGAGTGTAGTGGTGTTGCAACCCCTGAATGGGTTACAATGATTATTATGTATATATAATGTATATTACCTTTTCAAATTTTAAATTTTTTATTGCTTATATTTGCGATAATAGCTAAATCGTAAATGTATGACTTTATATTTTTATTTGACTGTTTATATTCTTATTTGACTTATGTTGTTAGGATGTATATAAATGTGCTCAGTTAGTCTTGATTGTCAAACTACTGTAATTATCGCTTGTCGCTCGTTTTTACTGCCGGCTTCTGAGCTGCAGTTGTCCACGTAGCTATCACGTGATCGAGGGGGGGGGGGTGTCCTCACCTCTCGTGAAGTTTTCAGTCTGCTCTAGACTCTCTTGGTGGTTTTGACAGATTGTCTGTCTCATTATTCTTGTTAGTTCTGTAGAACTTTGTTCACAGAACATTGTAAAGACTTTGTGAAATTTTTGACGTTGTACTGAGGTTGTGTGTCGCTTAGACACTCTGAACATCTCAGGTCCTTAGCTATAGCTTCTGACCTAATTTGTACTGGTTTTCCTTTGTATTGTCACAGTCACAGTTTTTCCTATGCTGAACATAGATTCCCGTATTATGGGAGTTTTGTAACTTTTGTGGAGGATCTGCTGATGGTCCCCACTTTAGTGTCGTTATATTATTTTCCTAGTTCCGATTCTGTGTCGCAGTCCCCTTGATATTGTATTGCTATTGGGCTTAGCATTTTTTTTTGTTCAAGCAGACTGTTCGGGTTGCCATCGGTCAAGAAGTAGTTTATTTGAGGACTTTGTCCCTCACTTGTTTAAGTCTTATTCGAGTCATGAGACATAGCTAACTACTTAAGAGCACTTACACGCATACACACACTTGTACAATTGTAATATCTTATTAATGTTAATGTACCTGACGGTACTTAAGAATTATAAATGTGATATGTGCTTTCAGCACAATAATACTGAACTCGAGAGATTGATTTTATTTTGATTGATGTGATTTAATTTACTTTGATAATATACCTCTAGACAACTTATAGACTTAATAAATTTATTAAATTTTATTTCTCTAGTTAGTAGCCTACCAGTTGTAATCCTAAAGAACTATTGAACCATACTGAATTCAATGGATAATTGGACAAGGATACTGACTACTTGTTAAAGAAAACCCAGTAACAGGCTGGATGCTAGAAGGGCAGTCCTTTCTAGTATTCACTGGAGATCTCTAAGCTTTTAGAATCGCGTTTTTTGTAACAAGTGGTGAGTGTAGTGGTGAGTGTAGTGGTGAGTGTAGTGGTGAGTGTAGTGTTGAGTGTAGTGTTGAGTGTAGTGGTGAATGTAGTGGTGAGTGTAGTGTTGAGTGTAGTGTTGAGTGTAGTGGTGAGTGTAGTGTTGAGTGTAGTGTTGAGTGTAGTGGTGAGTGTAGTGTTGAGTGTAGTGGTGAGTGTAGTGGTGAGTGAAGTGGTGAGTGTAGTGTTGAAAGTTTGTGGTGAGTGTAGTGTTGAGTGTAGTGGTGAGTGTAGTGGAGAGTGTAGTGGTGAGTGTAGTGGTGATGTAGTGTTGAGTGTTAGTGTTGAGTATAGTGGTGAGTGTAGTGTGAGTGCAGTGTTGAGTGTAGTGTTAGTGTAGTGGTGAGTGTAGTGTGAGTGTAGTGGTGAGTGTAGTGTGAGTGTAGTGTTGAGTGTAGTGGTGAGTGTAGTGGTGAGTGCAGTGGTGAGTGAAGTGGTGAGTGTAGTGTTGAGTGTAGTGGTGATGTAGTGTTGAGTGTAGTGGTTAGTGTAGTGGTGAGTGTAGTGGTGAAGTGTAGTCGTGAGTGTAGGGGGTGAGTGCAGTGGTGAGTGTAGCGTTGAGTGTAGTGGTGAGTGTAGTGGTGAGTGAAGTGGTGAGTGTAGTGGGAGTGTAGTGGTTAGTGTAGTGGTGAGTGTAGTGTTGAGTGTAGTGGTGAGTGTAGTGGTAAGTGTAGTGTTGAGTGTAGTGTTGGTGTAGTGGTGATGTAATGTGAGTGTAGTGTTGATTGTATGGTGAGTGTAGCGTTGGTGTAGTGTTACTGTAGTGGTGAGTGATGTTGAGTGTAGTGGTGAGTGTAGTGGTGAGTGTAGTGGTGAATGTAGTGGGGAGTGTAGGGTGAGTGTAGTGTTGAGTGAGTGGTGATTTTATGTTGAGTGTAGTGGTTAGTGTAGTGGTGATGTAGTGGTGAGTGTATGGTTTAGTGTAGTGGAGTGTAGTGGTGAGTGTATGTTCAGTGTAGTGGTGGTGTAGGGTGTGTGTAGTGTTGAGTGTAGTGTTGAGTGTAGAGGTGAGTGCAGGGTGAGTGTATTTTGAGTGGGAGTGTTTAGTGTATGTTGAGTGTAGTGTTGAATTGTAGTGTTGAGTGTAGTGGTGAGTGTAGTGTTGAGTGTAGTGTTGATTGTAGTGGTGAGTGTAGTGGTGAGTGTAGTGTTGAGAGTAGTGGGGAGTGTAGTTTTTGAGTGTAGTGGTTAGTGTAGTGGTGAGTGTAGTGGTGAGTGTAGTGGTGAGTGTAGTGTTTGAGTGTAGTGGTGAGTGTAGTGTTGATGTAGTGGTGAGTGTAGTGGTGAGGTAGTGGGGAGTGTAGTGGTGAGTGTAGTGTTGAGTGTATGTTGAGTGTAGTGTTGATGTAGTGGTGAGTGTAGTGGTAAGTAAGTGTAGAGTGTAGTGTTGAGTTAGTGGTGAGTGTAGTGGTGAGTGTAGGGGAGTGTAGTGTTTAGTTATGTTGAGTGTAGTGGTGAGTGTAATGGGTTGAGTTAGTGTTGAGTGTAGTGGTGACTGTAGCGTTGAGTGTAGTGTTGAGTGTAGTGGTGAGTGTAGTGTTGAGTGTAGTGGTGAGTGTAGTGGTGAGTGTAGTGGTGAGTGTAGTGGTGAGTGTAGAGGTGAGTGTATGGTGAGTGTAGTGGTGAGTGTAGTGGTGAGTGTAGTGTTGATGTAGACTTGAGTGTAGTGGTGAGTTTAGTGGTGAGTGTAGTGTTGAGGTAGTGTTGTGTGTAGTGGGGAGTGTAGTGGTGAGTTAGTGATGAGTGTATGGTGAGTGTAGTGTTGAGTGTAGTGGTGATGTATGTAGAGTGTAGTGGTTAGTGGGAGTGGGGAGTGTAGTGGGTTTGTGTAGTGGTGAGTGTAGTGGTGAGTGTAGCGTTGAGTGTAGTGGGGAGTGTATGGTGAGTGTAGTGGTGGGTGTAGTGGTGAGTGTAGTGTTGAGTGTAGTGGTGAGTGTAGTGGTGAGTGTAGTGGTGAGTGTAGTGGTGAGTGTAGTGGTGAGTGTGGTGGTGAGTGTAGTGGTGAGTGTAGTGTTGAGTGTAGTGTTGAGTGTAGTTTTGAGTGTAGTGGTGAGTGTAGTTTTTGAGTGGGAGTGTTGAGTGTAGTGGTGAGTGTAGTGGGGAGTGTAGTGGGAAATGTAGTGTTGAGTGTAGTGTTGATGTAGTGGTGAGTGTAGTGGGAGTGTAGTGGTGAGTTTATGGTGAGTGTAGTGTTGAGTGTATGTTGAGTGTAGTGGTGAGTGTAATGTTGAGTGTAGTGTTGAGTGTATGGGAGTGTAGCGTTTTAGTTAGTGTTGAGTGTAGTGGTGAGTGTAGTGTTGAGTTATGGTAGTGTAGTGGGGAGTGTAGTGGTGACGTTGTTGTGGTGTATGGTGAGTGTAGTGTTGAGTGTATGGGGAGTGTAGTGTTGAGTTAGTGGTAGTGTAGTGGTGAGTGTATTTGGGGAGTGTAGTGGTGAGTGTAGTGTTGAGTGTGTGGTGAGTGTAGTTTGATGTAGTGTTGATGTAGTGGATGTAGTGTGAGTGTAGTGTTAAAGGGTAGTGGATGTAGTGTTGAGGTATGTGATGTAGTGTGATTATGGTGTGTGGGGAGTAGTGGGGAGTGTAGTGGTGAGTTAGTGTTGAGTAGTTTAGTGTAGCGGTGAGTGTATTGGTGATGTAGTGTTTAGTGTAGTGGTGAGTTGTAATGGTGAGTGTAGTGTTGATGCAGTTTGATGTAAGTGTGAGTGTAGTGGTGAGTGTTTTGTGATGTAGTGTTGAGTGTAGTGTTGAGTGTATGTTGAGTGTAGTGGTGAGGTAGTGTTGATTATGTTTGAGTGTATGGTGAAATTATGTTGATGTATGTGATATGTAATTTGATTGTAGTGGTGAGTGTATGGTGAATGTAGTTTGAGTTAGTGTTATTGTAGTGTTGAGTGTAGTGTTGATGTAGGGTGATTTAGTGTTAGTGTAGTGTTTGATTGTAGTGTTGAGTGTATTTTTTATTGATGTTGATGTGTGGTGAGTGTATTGTGATGTAGTGGTGAGTGTATGTTTGAGGTAGTGTTTGATTGTAGTGTTATGTATGGTGAGGTAATGGGATTTGTGTGAAGTGTTGTGTTGATTAGTGTTGATTGCATGTTGATGTAGTGTTTTATTGTAGTGTTATTGTAGTTTGAATTAGTGTGAGTGTAGTGGTAGTGTAGTGTTAGTGGGATGTTGATTGTAGGTTGATGTAGTGTTTGATTGAGTTTGAGTGTATGTTGATTTATGGTGAGTGTATGTTGAGTGTATGGTGAGTGTAGTGGTGAGTGTATGGTTAGTGTAGTGTGATTTGTATGATGATGTTAGGTTTGATTGTATGTTGATTTAGTGTGATGTAGTGTTGATTAGTGGTGAGTGTATGGTGATGTATGTTATTGTATGGTATGTATGGTGATGTAGTGTTGAGTGTAGGAGTGAGTGTAGGTTTGATGTATGTTAGGGTATGGTGATGTAATGTGAGTGTAGTGTTTATTAGTGTGATGTAGTGGAGTGTAATGTGATGTAGTTGTGATGTGTGGGGAGTTAATGTTTATTGCAGTGGTATGTTAGTGTTTTATTGCAGTGGTGAGTGTAGTGTGAGTGTAGTGTTGATTTAGTGTTAGTGTATTCTTGCATGGTGAGTGTAGTGGATTGTAGTGGTGATGTATGGTGATGTAGTGGTGAGTGTGTGGTGAGTGTAGTGTTGATTTCAGTGGTGAGTGTTTGTGTTTATTGTATGTGATTATGGTGAGTGTATGGTTTAGTGTAGTGGTTTAGTGTTTTGGTGAGTAAATGTTGATTGTATTGTGTGTGTGTGTGAGCGTAGTGTTGATTGTAGTGTGAGTGAGTGGTGATGTATGGTAGTGTAGTGGTGATGTATGGTGATTAGTGGTGAATGATAGTTTGATTTAGTGTTTAGTGTATGTTAATTAATGTTGAGTGATGGTGAGTGTAGTGGTGAGTGTATGTAGTGTGGGTGAGTGTATTTGGGGAGTGTAATTTGATGGTAGTGGTGAAATGTATGGTGAGTGTAGTGGTTTGGGAGTGTTGGTTAATGGTGAGTGTAGTGGTGAGTGTAGTGGTGATGTAGTGGTGAGTGTAGTGGAGAGTTGTTGGGAGTGTAGTGTTGATGTATGTTGAGTTTTAGTGTTTAGTGTATGGTGATGTAAATGGTAAGTTTTAGTGTAGTTATGTGAGTGTATTATTGTAGTTAGTGGGTTAGGGGGGGTAGTGTGTATGGTGTTAATGTTGAGTTGTATGTTGGGGTATTGGTGTAAGTGTTGAGTGTAGTGGTGAGTGAATGTTGAGTGGTAGTTTTGAGTGTAGTGGTGAGTGAGTGTGAGTGTAGAGTGAGTGTATGGTGAGTGTATCGTATGATGTAGTTTGGTTGAGTGTAGTGTGATGTAGTGGTGATGTATGGTGATGTAGTGTTGAGGGGGTTTTGTATGTGAGGTTTTTAGTGTATGGGAGTGTTGAGTGTATGGGTTTTGTTGAGTGTAGTGGTGAGTGGGTTTAGATGGTGAAGTGTAGTGTACTGTAGTGTGTGTGTATTGATGAGTTAGTGAGTGGGAGTGTATGTGAGTGTAGTGGTGGTGTAGTGGTGATGTAGTGTTCATTTTAGTTTTGAGTGTATGGTTGAGTGGTGATTTTGGTGAGTGTAAATGTGAGTGTTGGTGATGTAGGGGGTTTAGTGTGAAATAGGTTGAGTGTATGGGTTGTTGAGTGTAGTGGAGTTAGTGGTAATAGTGTATGTATGGTGAGTGTAGTGTTTAGTTTGGTTAGTTTTAGTGTAGTTTGGGGATGTAGTTATGTATGTGAGGTAGTGTTGAGTGTAGTTGTTATGTAGTGGTGAGTGTATGTTTATGTAGTTGAGTGTTTAGTGTTTCTGAGTGTAGTGTTTTATTAGTGGTGATGTAGTGTTTGATGTAGTGTAGTGAGGGTGAAAGGGGTGTACTTTTATGTAGTGTGAGTGTAGTGTTGAGTGTAGTGTGAGTGTAGTGTTTGATTTTAAAATGGTTGTGTATGTGAGTGTAGTGTAGGAGTGTGAGTGTAGTGTGAGTGTAGTTGTTGATTGTTTAGTTTATGTAGTGTTAGTGTATGTGAGTTAGTGTGAGGGATGTATGTGTGTGATGAGGTGAAATGTAGTGTTTAGTGTATGTGAGTGTAGTGTTATGTAGTGGTTAGTTAGTGGATGTATTGGTGATTGTATTGTGGGGTGTAGTGGTGATGTGTGTTGAGTGGAGTGTGAGTTATGGTGATGTAGTGGTATGTAAAGGTGTGTAAGGTGTTGAGTGTATTTGAGTGTTATGTTTTAAATTTAGTTATTGAGTGTAGTGGTATGGTGTAGTGTTGAGTGTAGTGTTAAGTTGATGTATGGTGAGGTATGTATGAGTTATTATGGTGATTAGTGGATGTATGTTATTGTGGTGAGTGAGTGGTGAGTGTAGTGGTGAGTGTAAGTGTATGTATTAGTTATGTTTAGTGTAGTGTTTGTATTGGAGTGTATTTAGTGTAGTGTTGATTAGTTTGGGGAGTATAGTGTTTGAGTGTATTGAGTGTAGTGGTGATGTATTATTAGTGTTGAGTGTATGTGAGTGTATGGGAGTGTTTTGTTAGTGTAGTGTAGTGTAGTGTGGAGTGTAGTAGTTGAGTGTAGTGTAGAGTGTATGTGAGTGTATGTTTATGTAGTGGTGATTTATTGCTATAGTGTGAGGTTAAATGGTGAGTATGAAGTGGTTGGTAGTAGTTTTTGATGAAGTGGAGTGTATTCTTGTGTTATAGTGTTATTTTAGTAGGTGATTAGTGTATGTTTTTTGTGTAGTGTGATTGAGTGAGGGAGTGGAAGTAGTGTTTTATTGTATGTTGAGTGTATGGTGAGTGTAGTGATTTTTTATGTAGTTGTATGGGAGTTATGTTGAGTGTAGTGGTGTATGTGAGTATGTGATTTAGTTAGTGTAGTGTATTTTTTTGAGTGTATGTGATTAGTGTATGTGTGAGTGTAGCGTTTGATGTAGTGTTGATGTAGTGTTGAGTGTATGTGAGTGAGTGTGAGTGTAGTTAGTGTTTTGAGTTGTTTGGTGATTGATTAGTGGATTTATGTTGGTTTGTGTGAGTGTATGTGGTGTAGTGGTAGGTAGTGTTGATGTAGTGTTTATTGTAATTTGAGTGAGTGTATTGTAGTGTTAGTGTAGTGGATTTTATGGTGAGTGTGTGTTAGTGTAGTGTGATGTAGTGGTGATTATGGTAGTTATGTGATTGTTAGTGATGTGTAGTGTAAGTTAGGTTTTAGTGTTGTTGATTGTAGTGTTTAGTGTAGTGTGAGTGTAGTTTGATTGTAGTGTGATTATGGTGATGTAGTGGTGATGTATGTTGAGTGTATGGTTGATTTTATGGTTGAATGTAGTGTGAGTTAGTGTGAGTGTAGGTGATTCAGGTGATTTTTAGTGTATGATGTATTGTGAGTGTAGTGTATTAGTTTGTTGCAGTGTATGTAGTTTATTGCAGTTATGTATTGGTGAGTGTAGTGTTATTGAGTGTGAGTGTATGTTGATTAGGTATTTAGTGTTATTTAGTGATTATGGTGAGTTTAATGTGATGTATGGTGAGTGTTTGTTGCAGGGGTGTAGTTTATTGTATTGCGTAGTTTGAGTGTTTAGTTAATTTTTAGTGTAGGTAGGTAGTGGTGAGTTTTAGTTGAGTGTAGGGGGATTAGTGGTATGAGTGTTAGTGTATTGATTGTAGTGTTTGATGTATTGTGATTAATGTTTATTTAGTGTTGAGTATATGTATGGTAGTGTAATGTATGTAGTGTATTGTGGGGTGTATGTTGAGGTAAAATGGTATATTGATTATGTTGATGTAGTTATGATGTATGTTGTAGTAGTGTATTATGTTTGAGTTAGGGGGATTTTAGTGTATTAGGTAGTAGTGATATGTGATGATTTGATGTGGATGTATGTGAGTGTATTTTAGGTTGAGTGGGTAGGTTTAGTGTGTGAGTATGGGTATGTATTGTAGTGTTTAGTGTAGTGGTGAGTGTATGGTGAGTTAGTGTGATGATGGTGAGTGTAGTGTGATTTTTGTTATTTGGTGAGTGTAGTTGTGAGTGTAGTGTGAGTTTGAGATGAATGTTGCATGTTGAGTGTAGTGTTGATTTAGTGTTGAGTGTAGGTGAGTGTAGTGTGATTTTAGTGATAGGTATGTTGATGTATGTGAATTTATGTTTATTATATTATTGGATGAGTGTTGATTATGTGAGTTATGTTGAGTGTATTTGGGGATGTATGTGATTAGTGGTTAATGTAGTGTTGATTGTAGTGATGATTAGTGTGATTTAGTGTTAGTGTATGTTGATTTAGTGTTAGTGTAGTTTGTGAGTGTATGGTGAGTGTAGTGTTTGATTGTAGTGTAGGTAGTGGTGAGGTGTAGTGTTGAAGTGAGTGTGAAATGATTTGGGTTTAGTGTGAGTGTATGTGAGTGTATTGATTGTAGTGTTTATTGAAGTGGAGATTATGTGAGTGTTTGTGGTGATGTAGTTGTGAGTGTAAATGGTTGTAGTGTTATTGATGGTTTAGTGTAGTTTGATTGAGTGTAGTGTTGAGTGAGTGTATGTTGTTTTAGTGGTGAGTTAGTGTTTATCGTGTAGTTTAGGTTGATTGTAGTTGATGTAGTGGTGATGTAGTGGTGAGTGTATTGGTGAGGTTTAGTAGGTTGATTAGTGGTGAGTAGTTCTTGTAGTGGTGATAGTGGTGAGTGTATTGGTGAGTTTAGTGGTGATTATGGTGAGTGTAGTGTATGTAGTGTTGATTGTAGTGTTTATTTAGTGTGATGCGTATTGTTGATTGTAAGTGTAGTAGTGTGAGTGTAGTTATGTATGTTATGTATTGAAATTATGGTGAGTGTAGTTGATTGTAAGTTGTTGAATTAGTGGTGAGTGTATTGTGTGATGTAGTGGTGAGTGTTTGGTGAGTTATGTGGGGTGTAGTGGATTAATTGAGTAGTTGAGTGTGTTATGTATGTTAAAATGTATGGTATGTAGTGGTGAGGTAATGTAGTGTATGTTAGTATTTAGTGTAGTGTATTATTTGAGTAGTTGATTTCATGGTCGATGTAGTGTTTAGTATTGATGTAAATGTGATTAGTGAAGTGTAGTTTGGGAGTTGATTATGTTATCATGTAGTGTGTGTTTAGTGAAGGGTTATGTTGAGTGTAGTGGTATGAAATTTGAGTGTAGGTGAGGTAGTGGAGTTAGGTGAGTAGTCTAGTTATGGTGAGTGTAGATTTAGTTGTGTGGTATTTGAAATTGAGTGTATTTGATTATGTGAGGTATCTGAGTGTAGTGGTGAGTTTTTGAGAGTGTATTGTGTATGATGTAGTGGTGATGTATAGGGGATGTGTGGTGATGTAGGTAGTTGGATGTAGTGTAGTATGTTGATTAGTGTGATGTAGTGGTGAGTAGTAAGTTGGTGATTTTTAGTAAGTGTGAGTGTAGTGGTGATGTTTGTTGATTTGGAGTTTGGTGAGTTGTAGTGGGTTGTAGGTGGTGTCATTGATGGGGTGTATAGTATGATTTTGTAGTGGTGAGTGAGTGGTTATTAGTGTGGTTGAGTTAGTGTTGATGTAGTGGGGAGTGTAAGTGATGTGTAGTGTTGGTGTAAGTGTGTGAGTGTAGTGGTGAGTTAGTTGATGTAGTGGTGAGTGTAGTGGATGTATGTTGATTAGTGGTGATGTATTTTGATGTAAATGTGATGTATGTTTAGTTATGATGATGTAGTGTAGTGGTGAGTGTAGGGGGTTGATTGTAGTGGTGAGTTGAGTGAGTATGTTATTGTAAAGGTGAGTTATGTGTTGTAATTAGGTTTAGTGTAGTGTTGAGTGTAGTGTGATTAGTAGTGTAGTGTAGTTTTGATTTTATGAGTGAAATAGTTTAGTATGTTTATGTAGTGTGAGTGTATTGGTGGTTGTAGTAGGGAGTGTTGTGGTAGTGTAGTTTTGATGTATGGAGGTTTGTTGATGTAGTGTGAAGTGTAAGTGGAGTGTAGTGGGATGAGTGTTAGGTGTTGAGTGAGTGTGAGTGTATGTTTATGAGTGTAGTGAATTTTGTATGTGTTAGTGTGTGTTTGTGAGTGTATGTGAGATAGTTGGTTTATGTAGTGTATGTATGTGATTGTATGGTGGTATGGTAGTGTTGTGTGAGTGTAGTTGAAGTTATTGGATGTAGTGTTGAGTGTATGGTTTAGTGTGTGGTATGAGTGAGTAGTTTCGTGAGTGTTTTGATGTAGTTGAGTGTTTTGATGTATGTATGGGGGAGTGTAGTGTGATGTAGTGTGATGTATTTGGTAGTGTAGTGGTAGTATGTGATTTATGTGAGTGAGCTTTGATGGGTGAGTGTATGTTAGTGTAATGTGATGTAGTTTTGATGTAGTGGTAGTTAGTTGAGTGTATGGTGAGTGTTGGTGAGTGTATGGTAGTGTAGTTTGATTAGTGTTGAGTGTAGTGTGAGTGTAGTGTTGATTAGTTTGTTAGTGGTGATGTATGTGTTGAGTGTAGTGTTAGTGTATGTGATGTAGTGTATTATGTTTAGTGTAGTTAGTTTGTAGTGTAGTGGTGAGTTTTGTGAGTGTAGTGGTGAGTGTAGTGTGAGTGTAGTGTTGAGTGTTTTGGTGAGTTATTATAGTTTGAGTGTAGTGTAGTGTAGTGTTGATTAGTAGATGTAGTGTGGTGAGTGTAGTTGGTAGTGTTAGTTTTGATGTGTTATATGATGGTGTAGTTAATGAGTTAGGTAAAGTGAGGATACAGTACTTCAATTCATAGAAGTAAGTCCAAAGAAGCCTAGTTAAAGGGAGCACATAAATCGAGGGAAATTTGTTTTAAAATATATTAGTTGTTTTCCTGTGTTAATCTTATAAGTCGAGTGACAGAATCAAACTTTTAGTGTCTTTACAAAGACGATGAGGTATTGATCTTCTGTATAGAAGTGGTCGTTAACAGTGACCTAACATTGCACCTAGACCATTATAGAGGCTGTGGTGGAAACCAACCAAATGTACATTGAGCATAGCCATATGAGTGCTGTGTGATCAGACCAAAATGACCTAACATTGGAGCATAGCCAATTATAGACGTGTGTGATCCCACAGTGACCCAACAATGCCAGCTAGTTATGAGGCTGAGGTGATCAGACCAAGTGCCTAACTTATAGATTATGAGCTGTGTGATAACCAAATGACCTAACATTAGATAACATTATGAGGTTTGGGGATAGCCCGTGATGACCAACTTAGCTGAATTATAGAGCTTGTGAATCAACCAAATGACTAAAATTGAGCCATTAGCACTTTATTACATCCCTTATTAACTTTCTTCTTAAAGTTAGTTTCTTAAATTGTAGCGAGGTATAAATTCTAATTTTACAATATTTTTGATGATAAACTTAACATTAAAGTAAGTCTAAAAACATATGGTGCTGATGTTCATAATTGATACTAAATTTTGGTTCAGGGTCGGGACCATTGGCCCATCTTTATGAGCGTATGGGGTCTTTCCGGTATGATATTATATACTTTTAAACTATGTATGGTTTGCTAAATGCTTCCAAATTATTCCACTTCCTAACAACTCTGTGGCTGAAGAAATACTAACATCCCTTTGACTCATCTGAGTCTTCACCTCCCAATTGTAACCCTTTTTTTCTGTGTCCCATCTCTGGAACATTCTGTCTCTGTCCACCTTGTCTATTCCACGCAGTACTTTTATGTCGTTATCATGTCTCCCCTGACCCTCCTGTCCTCCAGTGTCGTCAGACCGATTTCCCTTAACCTCTCTTCGTAGGACAGTCCCCTTAGCTCTGGAACTTGCCTTGTTGCAAACCTTTGGCTTTCTCTAATTTCTTGACGTGTTTGACCAGTTGTGGGTCCGAAACTGGTGTTGCGTACTCCAGTATGGGCCTGACATACACAGTATATAAAGTCTTGAACGATTCCTTACTGAGGTACCGGCACGCTTTTCTCAGGTTTGCCAGGAGCCCATATGCCGCAGCAGTTATCTGCTTAATGTGTGCTTTCGGCGACGTACTCGATATTATACACACACCTAGATCTTCCTCCTTGAGTGAGGTTTGCAGTCTTTGGCCTCTAGCCTATACTCTGTCTGCGGTCTTCTTTGCCCTTCTCCGATCTTCATGACTTTGCATTTGGCGGGGTTAAATTATAGAAGCCAGTTGCTGGACCACGCGTCCAGCCTGTATAGGTCTCTTTGTAGACCTGTCTGGTCTGCATCTGACTTAATTCTACTTATTTATTTCACATCATCTGCAAACAGGGACACTTCTGAGTCTATCCCTTCCGTCACGTCATTCACATTTACCAAGAATAGAACTGGTCCCAGGACTGACCTCTGTGGGACCCCACTCATCACAAGCGCCCACTGTGATACCTCATCACAGGGGGCGCCTGTGATGACTCGCTGTTGCCTCACTGTCAGGTACTCTCTGATTCATTGCAGTGTCCTTCTTGTTATATGTGCCGCTTCTGCACTAATCTCTTGTGAGGAACTGTGTCGAAGGCCTTCTTGCAGTCCAAGAAAATGCAATCAGCTCACTCCTCCCTCTCATTTCTTACTTCAGTTACCTAGTCACAAAATTCTAGTAGGTTTGTGACACAGGATTTGCCTTCCATGAATCAGTGTTGGCTGTCATTTATAATCTTGTTCCGTTCCAGGTGCTCCACCACTCTCCTCCTGATAACCTTCTCCATGAATTTGCATACTATACACGTCAGTGACACTGGTCTGTAGTTTAGTGCTTCATTTCTGTCTCCTTTCTTAAAAATGAGGACTACATTTGCCATCTTCCATACCTCAGGTAGTTGCCCAGTTTCAAGGGATGTGTTGAAGGTTGTGGTTAGAGGCACAAAATTGTCTATGCTCCCTCTCGAAGGACCCCCAGAGGGATGTCAGGTCCCACCTCATTTGAGGTATCATGGTCACTTAGAAGCTTCATCACCTCCTCCTCAGCTCAGAAAGAGCTTGATCCTCTGTAAACCAAGACTCCCACGAAGCCTCAGTAATGGAGGAGCACTTAAATACTAAAAGGGAAATTCGTATGAAATATATTATGTCTGTTTTCCTATTTGGTAAACTCTTCCTTAACGCAAAGTGACAGAGCTCACAAACTTTTTATATTATTACGCTCCCAAGCCTGTTGTCCTGGTGTGTAAAGAGAATTGGAGCGAAATAAACACAGCAGAGAACTTTGAATTGTATTTTCCTTCACCAAGTATACATAGATTTTTACAGCTATGTACACTATATAAAAGAATCGGAAATATATGTGTATAACAGGCAAAAACAATAGCCAGACTATATCACTGCTTTCAACCAGCGGCTGTGTGGATATGGCAATAGTCGAACATGTGTGACACGACAACACCTTCGCTGTTGTCATACTCACTTATGATTCGTTGAACCAAGGTACTGATTTAACAAGGGGGCCCCTTAGTACATGGTACGCTGGTTGCGAGGCAGCCTATAGGAAAGTGTGTACATACACCAAATAAAAGTGACGTATTATTTGCATTCCACACCTCCACCCCAAGAGGACTGAGGACTGGAGTTTACCTTGGAGAGAGTTCCGGGGGTCGACGCCCCCGCGGCCCGGTCTGTGACCAGGCCTCCTGGTGGATCAGAGCCTGATCAACCAGGCTGTTACTGCTGGCTGCACGCAAACCAACGTACGAGCCACAGCCCGGCTGGTCAGGAACTAGTCAGGACTAGTTCCATTTTTGTAACTAGAGGAGAGTCAGTTCCATCATTGTAACGTGCCAAGGCGGCACGTTACAATGATGGAACTGACTCTCCTCTCACCCATCCAACTGATTAGATAGAGCTCAACTTTTATCGCAACATAAACTTCGAGCGAGACAGCAGACAGTATGGCTAACGTGGGCTCAAGACACCTGCGTACAGTAGCAGAATATTCCCTCACTAAAAAATCCCCACCAAATAATTTAAACAGTTTATACAAAAGGGTCTACCCATAGGCCTTTAACACATTCTAACCTAATACAGTTTAAAGCCTAAATTCTGGACAATGAATCAGGAAGCATATTTTCTTTGCCCTCTGATGTGACAAATGTTTATGTTATAGAGCTGCAGCCGGAGACTTCACCACATTAGTCTTGTATTGTGGTTCTTCATAGATTGAATGTAAACCAGAGGATTGTGGTCACTTTAGACTGTGACCACTTGAGATGACTGGCCCACATAGATGTTAAAATGCTCTAATGCCAGTATCAGAGCGAAGGCTTCTTTTTCAATTTTGGAGTATGTCCTCTGGTGAGGCTAATACTTTCCCCGAGTAATAAGCCACAGGCTGCAACTGCAGAAGTACTGCCCCCCCCCCTGACTCACAAGCATCAACCTGCAATGTAAAGGTTTTTGAGAAATCTGAAGACAAAAGAATGAGTGCTTTACAAAGGATTCTTTTGCAGTCGTAAAGGCATTTTGACAATCCAGGGTCCAATTAAAGGGGGATTTGTGACGGGAAAGGGAGGTTAGAGGAGCTACAACATCTGCAAAATTCTTACAGGATCTTCTATAAAATCCTACCATATCTAGGAAACGTTGGAGGGATTTCCTGTCATGAGGCACTGGATAATTTTTAATGGCAAGAATTTTAGCAAATTTAGGGGCCACTTTGCCACTTGTGGTAGTCTACAAGCCTCCGGATGCAACGTCCCAGAAATTCCAGGAACAGCTGTTAAAAATTGACCACTGTCTGGAAAATCTGCCAGCTCCTGCCCCCAACATCTTGTTCCTGGGGGATTTCAACTTGAGGCACCTAAAATGGAGGAATATAGCAAATAATGTTGTTGCAGTGATAACACCAGGAGGCAGCTCAGACGAGAACTCACACACACACGAGCTTTTAAATCTCTACACAAAATTCAACTTAAACCAGCAAATAATAGAGCCTACTAGACTGGAGAATACACTAGACCTCATCTTCACTAACAATGATGATCTGATGCGAAATGTTACCATATCAAAAACAAAATACTCAGATCACAACATAATCGAGGTTCAGACACGTATGCGCGGAGCCCCAGACCGACATAATGAGATCAGCCACGAGGGAGCATTCACCAAATTCAACTTCAATAACAAGAACATAAAGTGGGACCAAGTAAACCAAGTCCTAAATGATATAAGATGGGAAGATATACTAAGCAACACAGACCCCAACTTATGCCTAGAACAGATTAACTATGTGGCACTCGATGTGTGCTCAAGGCATATTCCTTTAAGAAAAAGGAAGAGTAGATGTAAAATAGAAAGAGACAGGCGCTCCCTTTACAGGCGACGGAAAAGAATAACAGAGCGGCTGAAAGAGGCCAATATATCTGAAATGCGTAGGGAGTCACTGGTCAGAGAAATAGCAAACATCGAACTTAGGCTAAAGGAAGATCGCCACCCATCTAGAAACCCATCAATTACACAACCCAGGGCAACATGGGTTTCGAGCAGGTCGCTCCTGTCTTTCTCAACTATTGGATCACTACGACAAGGTCAAAGATGCACTAGAAGACAAAAAGAATGCAGATGTAATATATACAGACTTTGCAAAAGCCTTCGACAAGTGTGACCATGGCGTAATAGCGCACAAAATGCGTGCTAAAGGAATAACAGGAAAAGTTGGTAGATGGATCTATAGTTTCCTCACAAACAGAAAACAAAGAGTAGTAGTCAACAGAGTAAAGTCCGAGGCAGCTACGGTGAAAAGCTCTGTTCCACAAGGCATAGTACTCGCTCCCATCTTGTTTCTCATCCTCATATCTGACATAGACAAGGATGTCAGCCAAAGCACCGTGTCTTCCTTTGCAGATGACACCCGAATCTGCATGACAGTGTCTTCCATTGCAGACACTGCAAGACTCCAGGCGGACATCAGCCAAATCTTTCAATGGGCTGCAGAAAACAATATGAAGTTCAACGATGAGAAATTTCAATTACTCCGATATGGTAAACACGAGGAAATTAAAACTTCATCAGAATACAAAACAAATTCCGGCCACAAAATAGAGTGAAAAACCAACGTCAAAGACCTGGGAGTGATCATGTCGGAGGATCTCACCTTCAAGGACCATAACATTATATCAATCGCATCTGCTAGAGAAATGACAGGATGGATAATGAGAACCTTCAAAACTAGGGATGCCAAGCCCATGATGACACTCTTCAGGCCGCTTGTTCTATCTAGGCTGGAATATTGCTGCACACTAACAGCACCTTTCAAGGCAGGTGAAATTGCTGACCTAGAAAATGTACAGAGAACCTTCACAGCGCGCATAACGGTTATAAAACACCTCAATTACTGGGAGCGCTTGAGGTTCCTAAACCTGTATTCCCTGGAACGCAGGCGGCAGAGATACATGATTATATACACCTGGAAAATCCTAGAGGGACTAGTACCGAACTTGGACCCGAAAATCACTCACAACGAAAGCAAAAGACTTGGCAGACGACGCAACATCCCCCCAATGAAAAGCAGGGGTGTCACTAGCACGTTAAAAAAACAATACAATAAGTGTCAGGGACCCGAGACTGTTCAACTGCCTCCCAGCATACATAAAGGGGATTACCAATAGACCACTGGCAGTCTTTAAGCTGGCACTGGACAAGCACCTAAAGTGGGTACCTGACCAGCCGGGCTGTGGCTCGTACCCCCGGAACTCTCTCCAAGTAAACTCCAGGTACCTACTTCATGGCCTAAAAAGTTAATAGAAGACTGGCCTTAGGATGACTTGGATAAATTAACATTTAAGTGGAAATTCTGGAAGGTCTCAAAGAGAGCCTTAAGCATAAACATGTGTTGGTCCCAAGTATCCGACACAACCACGATGCTATCTAAGTAAGGTGCCGTGCCTTCAAGTCCTTTAATATCCTGATGGATCATTTTCTGGAATGAAGTGGGAGAATTTTTCATTCTGAAGGGCGTTACTGTATATTAATAACGACCGGCTGGGATTAGAGACAAAGGTACCCTTACCCATGAAGTCGATTACGTCATCTAAGCATGGCAGAGGGTAAGCATCTGGAATTGTAATCTCATTCACCTTAAGGTAGTCTGTACACATTCGAAAACCTCAATCCTTCTTAACAAGGATGCAGGTGAAGCCCATGGACTAGATGACTCCTCCACTAACCCATGCTCTAACAGAAATTCTACCTCCTGCTGAAGTAGCCTCTGTTTTTTGGATTAGCTCTGAAAGGGGAGAATTTAATAAGTTTAGAGTTTCCAACATTTACATCATGATATCCAAGTATACATTTATTTGGAACATTCAAAAATATTCTTAGACAGCCTCACCATTAAAAGCCTGGGTCGTTGAGGAGGACCGAATTGAGAAGTTTTTACTCGAATTTCAGGAGTAGAGTGCAAAGAGCCAGGGTCGTCTACAGAGGCAGGGACAGAGTCAGTACTGGGACTTTATCTGGTGTATTAAATGCTTTAATTTGATTAATGTGGTAAGTCTTAGTTTTTGAGGTCTTGTCAAGGGGAGACACTACATAATTTACATCAGATAATTTACAATTTGCATAGGTCCCGTAAATCTAGCTTTTAAGGTGTGGCCAGGTATAGGTTCCTGTACCAACACCTTGTCTCCTGGATGGAAGGAGCGAAACTTTGAATTTCTGTCATACCTCTGTTTCATCGTATTTTGAGCTGCCACCTGCAACTTGAAGACGGGTTGTAGAGTGTTGAGCTAACGTCTTCTCCCATCCATCCTTCCTTGAGCACCCGAAGAGGACCTCGTACATTGTGCCCAAAGACCAGCTCAAACGGACTGTACCCTGTAAACTCTTGCACAGTTTCTCTCATTGCGAACAGCAACAGAGGTAATGATTCATCCCAGTCTCTAGGAAAACGCATGAAAAAAGTTCTCATTATGGTTTTTAATGTCCGATGGAATCTTTTCCAAGCGCCTTGGACTGAGGATGATAAGTTGAGAATTATTCCTAGCCTAGTTAATGCTTCCCTACAAGCTTTGACAGTGAAATTAGTACCTAGATCACTTGAATAGACTTAGGAATGCCAAAGTATGAAATAAACCTAGTTAAGGCCTTAAGTATTGCTTTCGTATTAATACTGTGCAAGGGATTGCTTCTGGGTATCTAGTTTCTCTATCCATAATAGTAAATAAGTACTGATTTCCAGATTGGACTTAAGTAGTGGAGCTACACAATCTATGATTAACTCTGCAAAGGTTCTCTCTCATCAGATATAAGATGGGGAGGTCAGGTTTAATGGGGTGGCCAGGTTTTCCTACTTGCTGACATTTGAACAACAGCGGATATGATTCTTCACATCCTGCATTAACTTTGGACAGAAGAATTCTTTTAATATTCTATACATGGTTATAGTAATTCCTAAGTGGCCTCCTAACGAAGAGTTACGAGCTATATTAATATCTGTGGTCTAAAACTTTTAGGAACTGCTAACCTGTCTGTCTTTTGTCTTCCCTCTACCTTCTTACCAGTCTCAATGCAGATTAAGAAGTAGTTTTTAATTTTATATTTGACTGGGTGACCTGAGGAGGATTTATCCATTGCGTCTGAAAAGCGAAATTCAATGAAGAGTCTTTTCGCTGTTCCTCTCGAAAGGACAGTCCCTCGGGCATGGAAACAGACATCTGACAATCCTGCAACCCTGGAATAGGAAGGCTTGATCTGGGCCGTTCACTAAATTTACGAGGACCTGGCCAGTTTTCCTTGCAAATCAATTTGCCATTCCGAGATAATAGTCGTCCAAGGATAGGTTAGCATTCTCATCAGATATTCCTTGGGATTTTGCCAGAGTTATGGCCAACATCGGAGAAAAATTAGTCACTTGGTTCTGGACACTTAGTAGAATTAATGTTGTTACCCAGTAATAACACGGCATCCATAGGAAATTCCGTCAGAAACACCTACAGACTAAATATCCAGTGTAATATTTACTCTGCACATATATTTTAATGTAATGGGACCGATAATACTGCTCCTCCAAAAGCTTCTAAAAGGATGGACGATTGCAAAGGTGTTTTTCTGAGAGGGGAAGTAGTCCCTCTAGTATCATGGAAAAATATGTCCTAGTATTCCCTAGTATTCAATGTGCATACTTCCGTTTTCTTTGAATCCTCCTGAAGGAAGACTTGACAGGGCTGTAATTTATTTATTTATTTATTTTATTTATTTATTTTATGTCTTAGCAAACAGTACATTGAGATTTTATATTTACAATAGTGGGTTGCAATGCAAAGAGAGCCTCTATTATGCCTAGGCATTATGGGCCAACTTAACATTATTGTCTTACAGACTACTTAACACTAAGGATTATATCATAGTTGTACAGTAGGATAGTAATTATTTCATAGTTAAAACAGTAGATTATTAATTATAAGTGAATTAAATTTGTTTTATGAAAAAGGATATATATATAGTCAAAATGCTTTTTGTGAAAACAATGGTTCAATTATATTCCTGTCAACAATGGATAAAAGGTTCAAAGTGATTGTTGAAGTTATTTTTTTTTTTTATATTTTATTTAAAACCAATACAGTTTAACATAAAAATAAAGAAACAGTATGGATCTCAATCAAATTAACTGACAGACGGATTGTACCTATATGCTGGCAAGATATTGCTGCCAAACATACAACAACAACTTACGGCAAGAACATAGCTAAAAAAATTACATGTCACAGGGTCATGAATTGACATATATACACATTCATTGATGCAAAACCTTACATATATATAAATTGTACATATAACATGACATCTGACAAAGGCTCAATACACTTGAACATGAAATATACAGAGAAGTTATATCAGTTAAATCCCATCCTTCGCATTAATCAAAAACCAAAACCTAACATCATAATCTTACTAGAACATCTACATACGTATCCCTAACAATACAGCTTAACATATACCAACATACGAATATACAGAAAAAGAATACAGCTTAGAACACAATCACTGAAGCGCTATACTGTTACAATAAACCCATATACATAATCTCAGACACAAATGGACTACGTCACTAAACTGTCTAGATATGTCTGTATACCATACAGACTAAAACTTAACATCAAGAACTTAGCATTGACACCAAACCGGTATCAGGGTACAGACCATAATTATAAACTTTAAAAAGAATCGAATCATACATATATAAAGTATTACATAACGTCTGACCCATGACAAAGGCTCAAAACAAGAGAAAGGTATATATATAAAATATATTATATATATATATATATATATATATATATATATATATATATATATAAACACTGATCTCTGGCTGAAGGAGACTCGAACCTACGAACCTTAGGACAAGGTACGCAGTGCTTTAACCAATCTACCCACACTGGACCATACCTTGGCGTGTAGCATCCGCTACACGTTTGATCCAAGGCAGCCAGCTTTCAGGGAGAAGGCTTACAGCTTTTCATCTCATCCCCTGCATGCATCAGCCTTACTAGAGATTTGAACAATGCAAGGAATTCGCGAGAGCATGCGAAATATACACAAACACTGATCTCTGGCTGAAGGAGACTCGAACCTACGAACCTTAGGACAAGGTACGCAGTGCTTTACCAATCTACCCACACTGGACCAATACCTTGGCGTGTAGCATAAGCTACACGTTTGATCCAAGGCAGCCAGCTTTCAGGGAGAAGGCTTACAGCTTTTCATCTCATCCCCTGCATGCATCAGCCTTACTAGAGATTTGAACAATGCAAGGAATTCGCGAGAGCATGCGAAATATACACAAACACTGATCTCTGGCTGAAGGAGACTCGAACCTACGAACCTTAGGACAAGGTACGCAGTGCTTTACCAATCTACCCACACTGGACCAATACCTTGGCGTGTAGCATCCGCTACACGTTTGATCCAAGGCAGCCAAGCCAGCTTTCAGGGAGAAGGCTTACAGCTTTTCATCTCATCCCCTGCATGCATCAGCCTTACTAGAGATTTGAACAATGCAAGGAATTCGCGAGAGCATGCGAAATATACACAAACACTGATCTCTGGCTGAAGGAGACTCGAACCTACGAACCTTAGGACAAGGTACGCAGTGCTTTACCAATCTACCCACACTGGACCAATACCTTGGCGTGTAGCATCCGCTACACGTTTGATCCAAGGCAGCCAGCTTTCAGGGAGAAGGCTTACAGCTTTTCATCTCATCCCCTGCATGCATCAGCCTTACTAGAGATTTGAACAATGCAAGGAATTCGCGAGAGCATGCGAAATATACACAAACACTGATCTCTGGCTGAAGGAGACTCGAACCTACGAACCTTAGGACAAGGTACGCAGTGCTTTACCAATTCTACCCACACTGGACCAATACCTTGGCGTGTAGCATCCGCTACACGTTTGATCCAAGGCAGCCAGCTTTCAGGGAGAAGGCTTACAGCTTTTCATCTCATCCCCTGCATGCATCAGCCTTACTAGAGATTTGTTTGTGTAATATTTCGCATGCTCTCGCGAATTCCTTGCATTGTTCAAATCTCTAGTAAGGCTGATGCATGCGGGGATGAATGAAAAGCTGTAAGCCTTTCCCTGAAAGCTGGCTGCCTTGGATCAACGTGTAGCGGATGCTACACGCCAAGGTATTGGTCCAGTGTGGTAGATTGGTAAAGCACTGCGTACCCTTGTCCTAAGGTTCGTAGGTTCGAGTCTCCTTCAGCCAGAGATCAGTGTTTGTGTATATTTCGCATGCTCTCGCGAATTCCTTGCATTGTTCAAATCTCTAGTAAGGCTGATGCATGCAGGGATGAGATGAAAAGCTGTAAGCCTTCTCCCTGAAAGCTGGCTTGGCTGCCTTGGATCAACGTGTAGCGGATGCTACACGCCAAGGTATTGTCCAGTGTGGGTAGATTGGTAAAGCACTGCGTACCTTGTCCTAAGGTTCGTAGGTTCGAGTCTCCTTCAGCCGAGATCAGTGTTTGTGTAAAATTTCGCATGCTCTCGCGAATTCCTTGCATTGTTCAAATCTCTAGTAAGGCTGATGCATGCAGGGGATGAGATGAAAAGCTGTAAGCCTTCTCCCTGAAAGCTGGCTGCCTTGGATCAAACGTGTAGCGGATGCTACACGCCAAGGTATTGGTCCCAGTGTGGGTAATTGGTAAAGCACTGCGTACCTTGTCCTAAGGTCGTAGGTTCGAGTCCCTCAGCCGAGAGTCAGTGTTTGTGTATATTTCGCATGCCTCGCGAATTCCTTCATTATATATATATTTTATATATAATAATTTTATATATATATATATATAATATATATAATTATTTTCACAAAATCACGTTAATCGATGCAAGGTATGCACAGCTAACATTAACTACACTACAAAAACCCGGCGGTAACATTTACAAATAAAACACCCTTTTGGAA
>NC_069416.1:12182409-12310614 GCF_026875155.1 Cherax quadricarinatus | reverse complement strand
GGCCCCATATGGAGTATGCAGCACCTGTTTGGGAACCCGCACTTGATAAAGCACGTCAAGAAACTAGAGAAAGTACAAAGGTTTGCGACAGGTTAGTTCCAGAGCTAAGGGGAATGTCCTGTGAAGAAAGATTAAGGGAAATCGGCCTGACGACACTGGAGGACAGGAGGGTCAGGGGAGACATGATAACGACATATAAAATACTGCATGGAATAGACAAGGTGGACAAAGACAGGATGTTCCAGGAGGGGACACAGAAACAAGAGGCCACAATTGGAAGTTGAAGACACAAGTGAGTCAGAGAGATAGTAGGAAGTATTTCTTCAGTCATAGAGTTGTAAGGCAGTGGAATAGCCTAGAAAATGACGTAGTGGAGGCAGGAACCATACACAGTTTTAAGACGAGGTTTGATAAAGCTCATGGAGCGGGGAGAGAGAGGGCCCAGTAGCAACCGGTGAAGAGGCGGGGCCAGGAGCTAAGACTCGACCCCTGCAACCACAAATAGGTGAGTACAAATAGGTGAGTACAAAGACTGTATACAGCGCACCCCATCCCAAGCGATCACAGAGAGCTTTATTTACAGCCTATGTCACCAGAGAATATCGATGAGCGGCGATTCGCTGCAAGTTTGTGCGGTAAAAAATGCTCTTCAAAATATTTTTAAGCGATGAAGTGGAGACACATTTGTCGAACACAATATTGGCTGGAAAGGTAGAGGGGAAAAGTGTGTGAGTGAATATTGACGAGGGAGAGAGAGAGAGAGAGAGAGAGAGAGAGAGGCACCAGTCACTGGATGAATCCAAAGTCAGCTGTGTGGTAGCACTGGACATTGCTGGTGCTTTCGACCGGGTGTGGCACCAGGGCCTCTTAGCAAAACTGCAAGCTCTGGGAATTGCAGGCTCTACGCTATGTCTCCTCAGTGATTACCTTCATGGTAGATCTCTAAGAGTAGCTCTCAATGGAACGGAATCAGCAAGACATCCTATTGGGACAAGTGATCCACAAGGAAGCGTGCTGGGACCATTGTTATGGAATGTCTGCTTCAACGACCTTCTTCATCTCATCCCAGAATCACATGCATATGCAGACGACTGTACTCTAACATTCACTTATCCAAGAGAAGAAATGTCAGCTGCTCTAGCTAAGAGCTATACCAGCTAAGACCTTTATCAGCTTGGGGAAATAGATGGGAAGTATCATTTTCACGTGAGAAAACAAATGATGATGGTCTCTAGGCACCATGATGGTAATGCTGGTGCTGTAGTAAGGATGAATGGGAGGGTGTTGGCACCTGGGGAAGAAGTTGATATCCTTGGGGTGAAATTTGACTCCAAACTGATCATGAAGAATCACATTGTAAATCTTGCAAACAAGGCAGCCAGGAAGCTTACAGCACTTTGCCGTATCTCGCATCTGCTTGACAGTAGTGGTTGCAAGATTCTGTACGAGGCACAAGTACGCTCACACCTTGAATATGCTCCACTTTCTTGAAGCAAGACGTCTCATCTCTAGCCTGGACCAATCCTGGTTAGATCTGTCATTTTAGCAGAGCCTTCAACACAGGAGGGATGTGGGTGGCCTTACTGTTCTGTACAATGCCAATATTGTCAAAGTACGTAACACACTTGGATCCATTTCGAGGACAGCGTGAAACAAGCTTTTATGCCACAAGACGGGCAGAAAGCAGCATCTTCACTCGGTCTGTACCCTTCTCCAGAACATCACTTCATCTGAGATCATTTATTACCAGGATGACTCGAATATGGAACACATTCGTCCAGCATTATGATGTCAACGACATAAAGTTAGTTGATCAGATGAAAATGCTGGCCCACCGATGGCTCCAACTTCATCCTGTTCCCTACTTGTATGTCTAATAACAATAAAAATGCTTTGAAATGAGATGATGTAGGTAACAGCTCTTAGCTTGCCAATAAAGTTAGGAAACCTTAACCTGTAAATAGCTTCTCAGTAAAGCTAGGGATCCTTAACCTAACCTTGTCAAACCCTGTGTAAAAGAGAGAGAGAGAGAGAGAGAGAGAGAGAGAGAGAGAGAGAACAGAGCAAGACGTCTCATCTCTCGCCTGGACCCATCCTGGATAGATCTGTCATTTCAGCAGAGCCTTCAACATAGGAGGGATGTGGGTGGCCTTACTGTTATGTACAAGGCCAATATTGTCAAAATACCACACTTGGATCCACTTCGAGGACAGCGTGAAACAAGCTTTTATGCCACAAGACGGGCAGAAAGCAGCAACTTCACTCTGGCTGTACCCTTCTCCAGAACATCACTCCATCTGAGATCATACATACCCAGGATGACTCGAGTATGGAACACATTCGTACAGCATAATGATGTCAACGAGATAAAGTCAGTTGATCAAATGAAAATGCTGGCCCACAGATGGCTCCAACTTCATCCTGTTCCCTACTTGTATGTCTCATAACAATAAAAATGCTTTCAAATGAGCTGATGTAGGTAACAGCTCTTAGCTTGCCAATAAAGTTAGGAATCCTTAACCTGTAATATAGTTGTCAATAAAGCTAAGGATCCTTAACCTTGTCAAACCCTGTGTAAAAAAAAATAAAAAAAAAAAAGAGAGAGAGAGAGAGAGAGAGAGAGAGAGAGAGAGAGAGAGAGAGAGAGAGAGAGAGAGAGAGAGAGAGAGAGAGAGAGGAGAGAGAGAGAGAGAGAGAGAGAGAGAGAGAGAGAGAGAGAGAGAGAGAGAAGACAGACAGACAGACAGACAGACAGACAGACAGACAGACAGACAGAGACAGAGACAGAGAGACAGAGAGACAGAGAGACAGAGAGAGAAGGAGAGAGAGAGAGAGAGAGAGAGAGTGGGGTTTTCCATACAAACAAGCAAATTATATAATATGTGAACTGTATGGGGACTTAATTTGATGACGACTACACTGTTCTGCAGCCTCGGCCAGACAGTTCTTGGAGTCATCAAGAACTTGGACTGTAATAAATATTAATGGTAAGTATTATTACCCCCAGGGGGTGTTGTGTCAGTATTTCAATAACTGAATACTGACGAGAATCTATACTCACTTGTGTTGGGCTAAAAAGCCCATCCATAACCGAGTATACAGTAAATCTAGAGAAAAATTAACTAGCTATCTGCTGTGCAGCTGATCTAACTAGTAACATTTATGATTAGACCAACCTGGCTGTCTGTATCGGACCCATATTATCACTGGGGTATCGGTGTCTTGACTGAAGCAGACGTGTTCTTTGAATAATGTCGCACTGAACTCCATCATTAAGTGCGCAACACTCGTTGTTACACACTGTTCATCAAGTATTGTTTATTATTCCCAGTCATATCACTGAAGAAACTGTTGTCACTTCTCTGTAAGTGTTTTGCAGTGTCTTTCGAGATTCTTTTATGCATAAAAACGCGTAATCACTATAGTCTTTATTATTACAGTGTGACGCACGAGTTGCATCGACGAAGTCTAAAAGAAATCTACCCTGCAGCATGCCCCGCTGGCCTGACTTGCCCTCAGCATCTCTCCACAGAAAGGATTCACTGATACAAGGAGATTTGCCTTCCTTGCCATACTGCAACAATTTACAACACAAATGCTTGATTTCTTAATATCTCTCGATCAATGAGAGTTCAGTATGTCCCTCGTGTGAATAAAGTGAGTGCAGGATTTTCCTTAATTGTCCTGCTAAGATAAGGGATTGATTGTCTCTCATTATACTACCCTATTTACAACACTGGTCTCTTGCAAAGAAGTCTCATGATCTATGACCTGTACACGCTGGTTAAACATCTGCTTGTAATTACTTGGTGTGGAAATAAGCAATATGCTTGCCCCTTCTGAGAGGGCTGGGCCCCTCAGGGCTGAAGGGCTGAATGGGTGGCCGATACCCCCTTCCTTGGAGAAAATTTCTCCACACTGAGGGGTGTCAGAGGCTCGCTGCAGGTAAACTATTCATCCCTTAACATTAATTTGATTTTCTCACTCGCCACCACTGCTGATTGTGTTTTCTAAACAGTTTTAGTCTGTGTGGTTTCTGGAGAATCACTAATTTTGTTTGCAACACTGTGTAATTCTAATGGCACTAGTTTATTTATTGTCCGCTTATTCACTACACCTTTGCTCAAAACATCAACTGTCCTGATAATTCCATTTGCATCAGAATATGTGGACACAACTTTTCTAAGAGGCCATTGAGAACTCGGACTATCATTATCAATAATCACTATGTCACCAGTTCTTAAGGACTTATAATTTTCAGGAACACCAGTTCCATAGAAGTGTTCTCTCAATGAGGTAAGATTGTTGAGAAATGGTTTATCAGCTAAGGTTAAAGATTAAATATAGGGAGTACTTAGCTGATAAGACAGCTATCGTCCACACAGCCGCCCCTGCAGATGAGGTCTTGAGAAGCTGTCTCATCCATTTCACAACGAGCTGTAAATGTATATTATGTTAATAATAATTTACCCCTAGGGGGTGTTATGTCAGCATATTTCATTCACTGATGGCTGACATACGTACTTGTGCGGACTCAAAAGTCCGGGGGTTATGATAAGTGGCTAACTTGTAACTCATACTCAACTGCGCAGTCAATAGTAGTACATCACGAGTTAGAACACTTACCTGGGTATATGTCTCTGACCCATAGTTATGCCCGGATATCCATTGAGTTGATTGAGGAATAGTGTTCTTTGAAGAATATCGCACTACACTCTGTTGGATCGCAACACTTGTTGTTACGCTGTTCATCAATAATTGTTCACACCATATCACTAAAGAAGCTGATCACACTTCTCTGTAAGTGTTTATCATGTTTTGTGAGACCACATATCATGTGGCCTCCTGCTGTTTGCAGCAAGTGAACATCATGTTTACTTACTATATTTTGCGCAAAACAGTGATAATAATCACTTCCAATGATTAA
This sequence comes from Cherax quadricarinatus, assembly GCF_026875155.1. Classification (NCBI taxonomy): domain Eukaryota; kingdom Metazoa; phylum Arthropoda; class Malacostraca; order Decapoda; family Parastacidae; genus Cherax; species Cherax quadricarinatus. The sequence continues at coordinate 12,305,687 of NC_069416.1, read as the reverse complement.
ATCAATTGGACTAATTGTGTCCGTCTATATGTCAGGACAGGCTAACTTGACCGTAGCTGATTTCAGTGCTGCAACTGTTTCTTTTAATCCCTGGATCTGCATAGATCAACTACCACAGTTTCTACTGTCTTTTTCCTGTTTCCTAGACCAACAGTGATTCTGGCTAGGTCATATGTCTGTTTACCAAAATTGTGGAAAAAAAACAGCTATATCTAACTGTACTTTGGCATAGGGTTGTTTATTCAGTTTCTGCAACACTGTTCTTCTTATGAAGGACCTTTGTGAGCCTTGATCAAATAGTGTTAGCACATTGGTTTTGTGTAATTTATTAGATAACTCAACTCGAGCTATCGGGAGAGCAGTTGCTTTAAACTTATCTCTCACATTTAATGCTGTTGCTTGTTGACTTCCTGATTATGTGGAAGTCTGCTGCTGTTCAGCAAAAGTATTTGGGCATAATGCTGCATGATGCATACCCTTGCATTTAAAACACTTCTTCAGTGAGCATTTTCCTCCCTTGTGTTCACCTAAACACTTGATGCACCTTTTCAGTTGATGAACACGTTGTTTACGTGCCTCCATTGATGTGTATTGACTACAATATTGTGCCCAATGTGTTTCATCACAAAGTACACATTTTGGAGTACGTTTATGTGTGACAGTCTGTTTACTGTCTGTTGTATTCACAGCTTGATAAATGCCTTTGTGGGATTTCCCATTCTGTGGTTTAGTGGGAGCAGGTATACTCTTTTTATACTGAGTTGAACGTTTATTTTATTCTTTTATTATTATCACACTGGCCGATTCCCACCAAGGCAGGGTGGCCCGAAAAAGAAAAACTTTCACCATCATTCACTCCACCACTGTCTATTATCCACAGGATTTGTGGATTTTTCATCTTGTCTCGTTGCCTGCATGTATGAAACTATTGACTCACGAAATCGTAATGACACGATTGCAAACAAACCATGCCACGGGCGGGATTTGAACTCCAAACTGTCGTGTTAGCCACTGGGCCAGCTAGCCACAGTAAGATTCATTCAACTAGGTATATTTCTACACCATAGGAAGGTTAGCATAGGCACCACTGTGACCACAAATGCAAGTTTTTACAGACGAATCTCCAGCTAGGGTAGCCGTGACAAACTCTAGCTCAAGTCCCCTCAAAGCCGTTAACATGACTCACGAAATCGTAATGACACGATTGCAAACAAACATACCATGGGCAGGATTTGAACCAGAGGTCAGAGAGTCTCATTACTCCAGACTGTCGCGTTAGCCCCTGGACCTGCTAGCCAAAATTTCTAGCTAATTTCTTCATAAGTGAAATAGCGTTTATTGAACATAATATTTAATCGTTCAATAGTTTGTGGTGACAACTTATCTTGTACAATACCACTGATAAACCAATCACATTGCCTTAGGTCATATTTAGCATCTAGAGATCTGAGACTATTGTCTAATGTGATTCTAAATGCCTGTAAGTCGGAAAAACAATGTCTGGGTGGCTTCAAACTTTATATTAAGACTGCATGTCTAACTCTGGCCTTGTCAGCATCAAAGTAATTGTCTGCTAAGACACGTAAGGCTATTTGATAATTGCCTTTAACACCGGAAATGACTTAATCAGTTCATAGGGTTCTCCCTTCACAAGACATTTAAGATAATTGAACTTAGCAATCTCATCTATGTCAGTTCGTGAATTTACTATGGATTGAAAACTACTAATGAATTCTTCATAATTATGACCTTGGAAAATAGGTAATGACAATGTAGGTAAGCTTGGTAATTGGACACTTGTTGTTGTTACAGGTGTAACAGGTGTTTGACCACTAGTTACAGTAGGTCTCTGTGACAGAGTTTTACGGCAGATAGCCTGTACTCCTGTCCACCTTAATTGTTGATCACTAAAAGTATCCAAAACATTTTTAATTTCATCCTCAGATGGGTCTGATTCAAGAAATTTATTTTCATAACCTGTATAGTCTGAATTAATTATTTCCAGACGTTGTGTAAGTAATTCAAATTTGACCTCAAGATCATCAAAATCTATGTTTGTATCTTGAGCTAATCCTATACAGACTGAAATTAGATTTTCTAATTGTGTAATCTTAGTCTGTAAAGACTGAAACTGAGTTTTCAAACAAGCCATTTTAATGGTATACTGAAAATTCTAGCACCACACTTAAGAGTGTTCAAAAAACACTATACTGCTATAAACAGCTGAGTCAGACACTACTGATCTACTAAGCTTTACCTCAGGGTCAATGACCATGAAGGGTACAGAGTACATATGGCTGGTGTTTAGGGCATGAGTTTGATGTGTCAGTCTGACAACGTTGACGCATCATAAATAACATTATACATTTCATTCACTATGCACTATAAATGTCACTGTATAACTGTAAATCACATGTGTATATTTCTTACACATATAAATGTCACTGTTAATTTAAGTATGAAAGTTTACATTTTATATATAGTTTCCTTTAATATAACAGTTAAATCTATAAGAAACAAACATAAACACAATCTTGTCTCTTAATTTCTGTCTATAAACATTATAAACACTATGTGTATATACACTCAGACAAACTGAACATCAGTTGGGTTGCTGCTGTAGTCAGTGTTTATCGAGCTTGAGAGCAGTGGATGAAGGGTGCCATCCCCCGTTTTCTTGTTGGGTGAGTCACCCAGCTCCTGTTTTCTTTGGGTAAATGCTGGGCAAGTGCCTGTTTTCTTTTGGCTGCCCATTCTCTGTGATTGAATCTGGAGGGACTCATTTATACTGATTTATATTGTAAAACACTAGTTTTTTCGAAGGACCTTGGCTTGTAGGTTATTTGTGCACTGTAGTACAACATATTTGGACTGCAGTGTAGCCTTTATCAGGTTCGATGGACCGAACTGTTGAGAAATGGTTTACCAGCTTAGGTTAAAGATATAGGGAGTACTTAGCTGATAAGACAGCTATCGTCCACACAGCCACCCCTGCAGACAAAGTCTTGAGAAACTGTCTCATCCATTTCACAATGGGCTGTAAATGTATATTATGTTAATAATAATTTACCCCTAGGGGGTGTTATGTCAGCATATTTCATTCATTGATGGCTGACGTATGTACTTGTGTGGACTCAAAACTCCGCTTATCACTGGGGTTTATGATAAGTGACTAACTCGTAGCTTATACTAAACTGTGCAGTCAATAGTAGTACATCATGAGTTAGTACACTTACCTGGGTATATGTATCTGACCCGTAGTTACGCCAGGATATCCACTGAGTTTATTGAAGAATAGTGTTCTTCGAAGAATGTCACACTACACTCTGTTGGATTGCAACACTCATTGTTACACTGTTCATCAATAATTGTTCACACCATATCACTAAAGAAGCTGATCACACTTCTCTGTAAGTGTTTATCATGTTTTGTGAAACACTTTGTTCACACTAACACACTGATCAGTGTTCTTTGTTGGTTATCCTGCCGTCGGTGTGACTCTCAGTAGAGTCAAAAGTAATCTGACCTCACAGCATCCTACGCCGCTCCAGTGCTCCTAGAACATAAAGGAAAAGCTGACCTAGTACTTTTTGCTTCCTTGCCAAATTTTCTCCATGAAGCAAAGCAGAAGGCTTGATTCTTGCTGTCTTAAGCATAGACAACAATGTACACTATCTTTACCATGGTAATAAAGTGGAAGCAGGATTTTCCTTAATTGTCCTGCTTAGGTAAGAGATGGACTGTCTTTTATTAAACTACACTTTGCAACACTGAACTCTTGCAAGGAGCTGCAGTCGCTTGACCACGTCACATACTTGTACTGCATCTGGGATCATTTACTTGCTGTAGCAGTAGACAAGATGTTTGCCCCTTCTGAGAGGGTTGGGCCATTCAGGGCTGAAAGGGGCTGAAGGGGGCTGATACCCCCCTCCTAGAGAAAATTTCTCCACAAAGATAGTCTTCTCACCAAATTTTCTCTCGACATTCAATCACTTTATTAAGGTGTTTGAATTTATGTCTGAGTTGCTCTGGTTGGAAATAAGAAGGATCCTCTATGCTTTCTGTATCATTCATGGTGTCATGTGGGTTCAATAACGTGGATGGGGTAAAAATACTCACGTAGGCTGGTTTGTACGTATAATTATAACGGAAAGTATGGGAGCACCTTCAGCCGACCTGTCTCTCTCTGCTCCCTATCTCAGACTGACCCACAAGTGCCTACAGGGTGAGCGGTGTTTGAAATCATGCTATGGTCAGCAGCAACGTGAATAACAGTCAGTGATTCACACAGATGGTTGGTAGTGAGTCATCTACTGGTACACTGGTTACTGGTAACTGGTTACTAGGAACTGGTACTACTACTGAGAGTTCGGTGACGCTAACGAATGTCGTCCCAACATACAGCTAATACAAACTAGAGACAGCAGGTGTATGGCTTGGGCTGATTCTATACAATGTCAAAGTACACAACAATTGAACATTATAACATAAGGAGAATATTGGAATGGAAGCTTACAAGATTGACTATAATGAAACTGTAACGAAACTATAATGCATGGTATAATATAGCACAACTCATCGAATGAGACTCAACATTTGGATTACACAATAGAAGTGATAAAAAAAAATTTGATCAATCGATCTGTATTCATGTGATCTACGGATTCTGAGGAAGAAATACATACAAAGAAAGAAGTGTTTAACAGAAAGGCAGACTTGGTGCACTCAAATCTAGACTGTTAAATCTCAGAATTCGGAGAGAACGTGAACACCAAAAAAAATTTTTGAATACTGATAAGTTGATACTGTAATTATTCATCTATACAGGTTATTTACATTTAACCCCAACTCTGCTAGGTTGAGATTGACATATGCAGAATGGGTGTCATCTCTGGGTGGATCAAACTTTGTTGCACTGGATAACTCATGCTGTATTTGAGGCAAATCTGAATTGGTAGTTACAAATGATGCTTGAGGATTTCTCAATACCTGTCATGTACGTAGGGAATAACAACATTCAGGTTGATCGTCTGACTGAGTATCAGAGGTAGAGAGTACAGGATCAGGAGGATTGTCAGAGTCTGTCACATTAGTCTGGGTTGGAACATCATTATCATCACATACTAACTTCATATGATCTAAATGCGATTCTTTATACTGACCAGTACTAATTTCTCTAACCTTATATTTATTGCCAGTGATATGTTCAACTACTCGATAAGGACCAACAAACTTTTGATCAAGCTTTGGCATTGCAGACGTTTTGTTAAAGTTAGTCAGCATAACTCTCGAACCTATTTTGATTTTGGACGGCTTTGCTCGAGTGTTAGCGACTTTTGTAAATTCTGCTGTTGATTTATGAAGTGTTTCACGGATTCTTCTACAGACGCTTTGAGCTAAGCTGGTACGAGTTGCTATGAAATCAGTTACCAGTAACCAGTGTACCAGTAGATGACTCACTACCAACCGTCTGTGTGAATCACTGACTGTTAATCACGTTGCTGCTGACCATAGCATGATTTCAAACACCGCTCACCCTGTAGGCACTGGTGGGTCAGTCTGAGGTAGGGAGCAGAGAGAGACAGGTCGGCTGAAGGTGCTCCCATACTTTCCGTTATAATTATATGTACAAACCAGCCTACATGAGTATTTTTACCCCATCCACGTTGTTGAACCCACATGACAATGGGAGGAACAGGTTCGAGCCTTCTGCCATGGAGTAAATGAGATGGACTTAACACTTCTAAATTGTCCAGATCATCGGTAACATAAGTTAGAGGTCTGTTGTTGACTCTGTTTTCTGTTTCAGTCATGACTGTCAATTCTCTGAAGATGAAGAATCTTCCTTAAACAAAGTTTTACAATGTCAATCATTCTTTCATAAAATCTGCTGTGCCACGGAGATTTAGAAGGAATGTATCTCCAAAGACAACTGCGTTGATTCAGCATCTGTTGTACTTCTTGCTGATCAAAGATCTTGCTTATATAAGCAGCACCAGCAACAAAGTTCGTTGCATTGTCTGAAATTATCAGTCTAGGACATGCCTTTCTGACTGCAAACCTTCTGAATAATTTGGTAAAGGTTTCATCAGACATGTCAGTGGCTACTTCTAGATTTACTGCTCTAGTTGTAGCACAGATGAACAAAAAGATGTACACCTTGATGGGAACTTTGTCAACTGCTTTGGCTAAAATTATTGGTCCAGTGTAATCTACACCTGTCACCTCAAATGGAGTTGTGGAGAAAATTTCTCCAGGAGGGGAACATCAGCCCCCTTCAGCCCCTTTCAGCCCTCTGAGGGACTCAAACCCTCCAGAGGGGCTGATGGCATGTAGCTTCTGCATCTCTGCATCAACACTTTAATTGATTCCAGATGCACTACGAGCATGTATCACGGTCATACGACTCTTTGGAAGAGACCAGTGTTTCAATTAGTGTAGTTTAATAAGAGATAATCTCTTACCTTAGCAGGACAATTAAGAAAAATCCTGCATTCTCTTTATTACCATGTTAAAGATGTAAATTGTTGTCTATGCATAAGACAGCAAGAATCAAGCATTCTGCATTGCTTCATAGTGGAAGTTTGGCAAGCAGGAGAAATATGCTTTGTCGGCACTTCTTTCGTGTGTCGGGAAGATGGGGGTAGATGGAGATGCCGCCGGCTAGATTGCAATATATAATGGTGCAGTATAGACCACTTCACACTAAGGACGAACAAAGGAAGCGAATTGTGTATTGCTGTATCTCAGACAACCTCCATAATAACTATAAACCTTTTACCAAGAAGTGTGTTCAACTTCTTTAATGACATTATCACGAAAGACAAACCTTGTGGAACATAGTGTACTAGTGTGCATATTACTAAACTGTGGAAGATGTGGACATTCTCAAAGACACTTTTCTACAATCAAGACATGATAGCCAGGTTATTAATAAGGGTCCGATACATATACCCAGATAAGTATACTAAGACGTATTGAGGGTGGGGAGACGCTGTGAAGTCAGATTAACTTTCACCCTACTGGGAATCACACTGACGCCGGAATAGCCAACAATGAACACTGATCTGTGCTTTAGTGTGTACAAAGTGTCTCACAAACACAATAAACACTTACAGAGAAGTGTGATCAATTTCTTCAGTAAACAGATTGTAAATAAAGGACCAAATATTGATGAACAGTGTAACAACAAGTGTTGCGATCCAACAGAGTGTAGTGCGACATTCTTCAAGGAACACTATTCTTCAATCAAGTCAACAGATATCCGGGTGCAACTTCGGGTCAGCTACAAATACCCAGGTACGTTTAATGATCGTAACATTGATAGGTTAGTTGTGCAACGGATATCATGTTATGTTGATTAAACTACCAATACTCGGTAAATTACAGGCCATTGAGCCTACAAAAGTAAGTTTTCCATTCATCAGATCAGTTAATGAAATATGCTGACGTAATACCCCCTAGGGGTAATTTATTACTAATATATTTACTTTCCAGCCCGTTGAAAAGTTGCTAAGACTATTATGTGGGAGTTCGAACATGTGGATAGGGAAAAGTAATACTCACGTAGGCTGGTAATACGTATAATTACAGATAATGTGGGGAGCGCCCAAACAGCCTGCCTATCTCCTTGCTCACTCTCGTATGACTGACTGGCCGCCCACAGTACCCATATGTGAGGGGGTCTTAGAATACTGCTGTGGTCAGCACAATATGAATACAGACAGTGACTCAGGCAGAGACGGTTGGTAGTGAGTCAACTACTGGTACACTGGTTACTGGTAACTGGTTACTACTACTGAGAAGACAACTTCTCAAGACCTCGCCTGCAGGGGCAGCTGTGTGAGCGAGAGCTGTCTTATCAAGCTAAGTTCCCCCTTTATTTGATCTTTAGCCTTTGCTGGTAAACCATTTCTCAACAAATTGGTCATGCTCAACCCGGATAAAGGCCACGCTGTGGTCCAAATATGTTGTAATACAGTGAATAAATAACCTACTAGCCATGGTCCTTTGAAAAAAGCTGTAAAACTAATGTTTTACAATACAAATGAGTCCCTCCAGACTCAATCACAGAGAATGGGCAGCCAATAAAAAACGGGAGGCGCTCACCCAGCTTTCACGCATTACCCAAAAGAAAATGGGAGCTGGGTGACTCACCCAACAGAAAACAGGGGATGGCACCCATCATCCACTGCTCAAGCACAAGAATTGCTGCCGACATCAACAAGCCAGATGACGGTCAGTTTGTCTGAGTGTATATACACAGTGTTTATAAAGTTTATAAACAGAAATTAAGAGACGAGATTGTGTTTATGTTTGTTTCTTATAGATTTAACTGTTATATTAAAGGAAACTATATAAATATAACATATAATTATATATATATATATATATATATATATATATATATATATATATATATATATATATATATATATATATAATATATATATTAATATTACCAGTGACATTTACATGTGTGTAAGAAATGTACATGTGTGATTTACAGTTATACAGTGACATTTACAGTGTATAGTGAATGAAGTGCATAACGTCATCATTTACTGTGACTCAATGTTGTCAAGCTGACACTTCAAACTTAGGACAAAAAGAGGCATCGTCCAGCCATATGTACCATGTATCCTTCATGGTCATTGACCCTGAGGTTAAGCTTAGTGGGTCAGTAGTGTCTGACTCGGTTATTGCTGACTTAAGCATAACAAAAACTCAGCTGTTTATAGCAGTACAGTGTTTTTTAAACACTCTAAGTGTGGTGCTAAAATTTTCAGTATACCATTAAAATGGCTTGTTTGAAAACTCAGTTTCAGTCTTTACAGACTAAGATTACACAATTAGAAAATCTGATTTCAGTCTGTATAGGATTAACTCAAGATACAAACATAAATTTTGATGATCTTGAGGTCAAATTTGAATTACTTACACAACGTCTTGAAATAATTAATTCAGAAAGCAGCTAAGGTCAAGTTAGCCTGTCCTGACATACAGACGGACACTATTAGTCCAATTGATTTAATCATTGGAAGTGATTATTATCACTGTTTTGTGCAAAATATAGTAAGTAAACATGATGTTCACTTGCTGCAAACAGCAGGAGGCCACATGATATGCGGTCCCATTCCCTCTCAAAGTGGGAAAGAAACTGATATTGATTCAGTGGAAAATGTACTAGTTACGAGAATAACCGCTGATCATGTACCACAGCAAAAATTATCATTACTGGAAGAAATGAATGAACCAGTTGATAAGTTGTGGGATTTAGATGCGATAGGTATTGATGTAAATAAACCAAGCCCACAAGAGTCTCAGACTTATAACCAATATTTGGACACTGTCAAATATAAAGATGGACAGTATTGGGTTAGGTTACCATGGAAAATAAATCCACCACATCTGCCTAGCAATTATCGCATGGCTTTTGGACAAATGAAAGCACAAATACATAAGCTCAGGAAGAATCCAGAGCTACTGACTGTCTATGATAATATCATACAAGAACAGTTGGACAATAAATTCATTGAGGAATTAGTAGACGTTGAGTTGAAGACTGAAGCTCATTATCTCCCGCACCATGGAGTCAGAGAAGATTCTGAAACCACTCCACTAAGTTTTGTATATAATTGCAGTGCACGTGCATGTAAAGATGTAGCAAATCTTAATGACTGTTTGATGACCGGAGCCTCACGGCTGATATTTCCAAAGCTTTCTTAAGAGTATGACAACAAGAAATAGATAGAGATTATACTCGATTCTTGTGGCCTGAAAATCCACATGATCTTCAAAGTCCTGTGAAAACTTATAGTTTCAAATCAGTATTATTTGAAGCAACATCCTCTCCATTCTTACTAGGATCTACTCTAAATACACATTTGAAGAAATCAGAAAGTCCTTTCAAAGAAATCTTAAAGAAAAGTTTCTATGTGGACAATCTTCAAGGTACTGTGAATAAAGAGGATTTGAAATACTTATACAGAGAAGCTAATAAGGAGATGAAAAAAGCAACCTTGCCTCTAAAGTTTTGGAATATTAATTCAAAGCAATTAAGGGAACTTATCAAAGAAGATTTCGCTGAAGCTGAAATTCCTGATTGCAACAATATGCTGGGACTTAACTGGAACACACAGGAAGATACTTTGAGTCTCAAAAGGATAAACAATAAATCATGCAGTATGTTGAGAAATGGTTTACCAGCTAAGTTTATAGTTTAAATATAGGGAAAACTTAGCTTAAAAAGACAGCTCATCGCCTGCACAGCCGCCCCTGCACACGAGGTCTTGAGAAGCTGTCGAAGTCATTCCTCAACGGGCTGAAATGAATTATATTTTGTAAGATTATAAATTACCCCTAGGGGGTGTTATGTCAGCATAATTCATTCACTGATGGCTGACTTATGTACTTGTGTGGACTCAAAAGTCCGCACCTTACTGCCGACTATAGGTTGATTACAAACTCCTTGCGACTCAAGAACTGCGCAGTCCCCGGTACTACAAGAAATCTATAACCAACCTTGCTCTTGTAGCGTGAGCTATGGTGTTCTTCACACCTTCGACAGGTATCAGTGACTTAATAGAAGCTGAAGTGTCCTTGGTTGTCCACGTCTACCATAGTCTAGGAACATGCACACTGGTACACTATGTTCCACAAGATTTGTCTTTATTGTTCACAATCTTATCACTAAATAAGCTGATCACACTTCTCTGTAAGTGTTTATTGTGTTTTGTAAGACACTTTGTTCACACTAACTCATGGATCAGTGTTCTTTGTTGGTTATCCTGGCATCAATGTGACTCTCAGTAGAGTCAAAAGTAATCTAAAGACGCCACAACCCCCCCACACCGTCACTGCCCCTAGCACATAAAGGAAAATCTGACCTAGTACTTTTTGCTTCCTTGCTAAACTTCTCCATGAAGCAAAGCAGAATGCTTGATTCTTGCTGTCTTAAGCATAGACAACAGTGTACACTATCTTTACCATGGTAATAAAGTGGGAGCAGGAGTTTCCTTAATTGTCCTGCTAAGGTAAGAGATGGACTGTCTCTTATTAAACTACACTTTGCAACACTGGACTGCAAGGAGAGTCGGTCGCTTGACCACGTCGCATACTGGTACTGCATCTAGGATCAGTTACTTGAAGTAGCAGTAAACAAGATGCTTGCCCCTTCTGAGAGGGCTGGGTCCCTCAGGGCTGAAAGGGGCTGAAAGGGGCTGAAAGGGGCTGAAGGGGCTGATACCCCCCTAATGGAGAAAATGTCTCCACACAGTACACTCACCAAAAGTAGTTTACTGTCAGAGGTATCTCAGTGTTTTGATCCTCTAGGACTCCTCTCATCAATAACCATAAAAGGTAAAATACTTATGCAATATGCTTGGAAGTTCAAAATTGGATGGGATGAGAACTTGCGTCTAGAAATGAGTCAAGCATGGGATGAAATATCCAAGGAGTTTAAAATTTTTTATCAAATTAAATTTCCCAGACGAATAGGTCAAGAGGGAAACAAGTACACATTACATGCGTTCTGTGAACACAGCAGAAATAATCTGTGTAAATACAGCATACACAACAGAAATAGTCATTGATGAATCTAAATACTCATTTTTGGGTAAACTCTTAAGAGTTACAGCTCTTGTCTTTAAATTCATTTAAGGGACAAAACCTAATTATGAATATCTTGAACCCAGTAAATACTGGGCGAAACTAATACAGAAAGATGTTTTCTCTACAGAATATAAATTTCTGGAAACACAAGATAAATCCCCAAAGAAACCTGTTATGATTAATTCTTTAGGACTTTATCTTGACTCAGAAAAGATTATAAGATGTCGAGGAAGAATTCACAATTCTTCACTACCTAAAGAAGCCACACATCCAATATTGATCCCCAAGAATCATTGGCTAACAAAACTGATAGTTCAAAACGCCCACAGTTACTTGTTACATGGTGGGGTAGCTGACACACTCTGTCATATACGACAATCCTACTGGATACCTCAAGGTAGACAAAGTGTGAAAAAACAAATAAGGGACTGTATTACTTGTCATCACTACGATATGCGAGTATGTCAGTATCCAAGTCCACCTCCATATCCATCTGAAAGAATTTGTAATGTCACTCCATTTGAGGTGACAGGCGTAGATAACACTGGACCAATAATTTTAACCAAAACAGTTGACAAAGTTCCCATCAAGGTGTACATCTGTTTGTTCACTTGTGCTACGACTAGAGCAGTACATCTAGAAGTAGCCACTGACGTGTCTGCTGAAACCTTTATCAAATTATTCAGAAAGTTTGCAGCCAGAAGGGCATGTCCCAGACTGATGATTTCAGATAATGCAACGAACTTTGTTGCTGGTGCTGCTTATATAAGCAAGATCTTTGATCAGCCAGAAGTACAACAGATGCTGAATCAACGCAGTTGTCGTTGGAGATACATTCCTCCTGAATCTCCATGGCACGGCGAATTTTATGAAAGAATTATCGGCATTGTAAAACGTTGTTTAAGGAAGATTCTTCATCATCAGAGAATCGACTTAGAAGAATTCCATGCAGCTGTGACTGAAATAGAAAATAGAGCAAACAACAGACCTCTAACTTACGTTACCGTTGATCTGGACAACTTAGAAGTGTTAAGTCCATCTCATTTACTCCATGGCAGAAGGTTCGAACCTGTTCCTCCAATGAATGATAAAGAAGTCAAAGAGGATCCTACCTATTTCGAACCTGAGCAACTCAGACGTAAATTCAGACACCTTAATAAAGTGATTGAACGTTAGGAGAAAATTTGGCGAGATTATCTCACCTCATTAAGAGGACACTTCTATGGAGCTGGTGTTCCTGAAAATCATAAGTCCTTAAGACCTCGTGACATAGTGATTATTGACAATGATGGTCCGAGGTCCCAATGGCCACTTGGAAAAATTGTGACCATATATCCTCATGCAAATGGAATCATCAGGACAGTTGATGTTTTGAGCAAAGGTGTAGTGAATAAGTGGACAATAAATAAGCTAGTACCTTTAGAATTACACAGTGTTGAAAATAAAATTAGTGATTCTCCAGAAACCCCACAGACCAAAGCTGTTCAGGAAAGACAAGCAGCAGTGGTGGCGAGTGAGAAAATCGAATTAATGTTGAGTGATGAATAGTTCACCTGCAGCAAACCTCCGCCGCCCCCCATTGTGGAGAAATTTTCTCCAAGAGGGGTATCAGCCCCCTTTCAGCCCTTTTCAGCCCCTTTCAGCCCTGAGGGGTCCAGTCCTCTCAGAAGGAGCTAAGATAAGATAAGAGATAAGATAAGATTTCGTTCGGATTTTTAACCCCGGAGGGTTAGCCACCCAGGATAACCCAAGAAAGTCAGTGCGTCATCGAGGACTGTCTAACTTATTTCCATTATGGTCCTTAATCTTGTCCCCCAGGATGCGACCCACACCAGTCGACTAACACCCAGGTACCTATTTGCTGCTAGGTGAACAGGACAACAGGTGTAAGGAAACGTGTCGAATGTTTCCACCCGCCGGGAATCGAACCCGGGCCCTCCGTGTGTGAAGCGGGAGCTTTAGCCACCAGGCCACCGGGCCAAACATCTTGTTTACTGTTACAGCAAGTAATTGATCTCAGATGAAGTACAAGTATGTGGCGTGGTCACGTGGCCGCTGCTCCTTGTAAGAGTTCAGTGTTGCAAAGTGTAGTTTAATAACAGACAGTCCATCTCTTACCTTAGCAGGACAATTAAGGAAAATCCTGCTCCCACTTTATTACCATGGTAAAGACAGTGTACATTGTTGTCTATGCTTAAGACAGCAAGAATCAAGCATTTTGCTTTGCTTCATAGTGGAAGTTTGGCAAGGAAGTGAAAAATACTAGGCCAGCTTTTCCTTTATGCTCGGGACAACTGAGGGTGGGGAGATGCTGTGAGGTCAGATGAACTTTCACCCTACTGGGAATCATGCTGACGCCGGAATTGCCAAGAACACTGTTCTGTGCTTTAGTGTGAACAAAATGTCTCACAAACACAATGAACACTTACAGAGAAGTGTGGTGATCAGCTTCTTTAGTAATCATATTGTGAATAAATGAACAAATCTTCATGAACAGTGCAACAATGAGTGTTGCGATCCAACAGAGTGCAGTGTGACATTCTTCAAGGAACACTATTCTTCAGTCAAGTCAATGGATATCCGGGTGCAACTTCGGGTCAGCTACAAATACCCAGGTACGTTTAATGATCGTAACATTGATAGGTTAGTTGTGCAACGGATATCATGTTATGTTGATTAAACTACCAATACTCGGTAAATTACAGGCCATCGAGCCTACAAAAGTAAGTTTTCCATTCATCAGTCAGATAATGAAATATGCTGACATAATACCCCCTAGGGGTAATTTGTTACTGATATATTTCCTTTCCAGTCCATTGAAAAGTGGCTACGACAGCTTCTCAAGACCTCTCCTGCAGGGGCAGCTGTGTGGGAGAAAGCTGTCTTTTCAAGCTAAGTTTCCCCTATACTTAACCTTTAACCTTAGCTGGTAAACCAGTTCTCAACACAGTATTTAATGTGTTCAAGACATTCATAATTGGGTTTTATCCCTTTAAGGAATTTAGAGATAAGAGCTGTAACTCTTAAGAGTTTACCCAAAGTTGAGTATTTAGACCCATCAATGACTATTTTTTTGTATCTGCAGTATTTACACAGATTATTTCTGCTGTGTTCAAGCAGACTGTTTCTTCTGGCATAATGTGAGCTTTGTGCTGAGGCCAGTGATGCGGTCTCAGCTTGCAACACTGCTGAGTCACTGTAAGTAATAATGTTGTACACTTCATTCACTATACAGTGTGTAACTGTAAATCACATGTGTATATTTCTTACATATATATAAATGTCACTGTTAGTATATGAAAGCTTGCACTTTCGTATATGCTGAGGTCAGTGGTCACCTGCGGTCATACCTGTCCTAAGTTCTCTGCGAGTTAGCGTGGGGTGTTACCAAGCACCATAGCTTGTTGTAATGTTTTAGAATGTCAGGTTCAGGTGTTGAAGAAGGAGGTTCTACTTCTTCAGGAGGAAAATAGGAGGCTGAAGCTTCGCCTAGGTAAGTTTCGGAGTGAGTGTGAGAAGGATTTAGCTCATAAGGAGGAAATGGTCACGAGCAGTGATAGTGGCAGCCGCTTTAAGAGGCAAGTGGTTCACAGTTCAGGAAGAAGGAAGATAAGGAGGATTAACAGAGAAGATGTGAAGATAGGAAACCGATTCTCTGTTCTCCAGGACGAGTGCACTTCAGTGGTTAGTGAGGTTGAAAGTACCACTGATTCCCTTGTTAATCAAGGTAAGAATAATTTAATAGTAGGAGATTTTCAGGTAAGATATATGGACCGTGCTTTTTGTAACAGAGACAGAAAGGTCAGACAGAGGGTGTAGCTTCCTGGAGCTAGTATTGGTGACATACTCAGCAGGTTGGATAATATTATGGCAGGTAATGGAAAGAAGCCCATTATCTGTCTTAGTGCTGGGGGTAATGACATTGGGAAGGGCAGGAGACAGAAGCTGCTGGATAAGTACAGGTCATCCACAGAAGTAGTTAGGTCTAAGGGAGGGATCCCAGTTATATGTAGCATCTTGCCTAGAAAGGGAGTGGGCAATGAATGGATGTCTAAGGCAATTGGTATAAATTGCTGGTCAGACAGTTACTGCAAGGAACTTTAAGTCCCATTCATTGATAACTGGGACCTATTCTTCAGCAAACATGATATGTATGCAAGGGATGGGGTTCATCTCTCTGTGGATGGAGTGGTTGCATTAGCCAATTCGATTGAGAGGGTAATTGATGACTTGTATAGGGATTTAAACTGAAAGATTATAGAGATATGGGTGATTGTGGGAAACAATCAGGCTGCAGTATTAGGGTTAAAAACAGCAGTTATTACCAGGATACCTCAGGGATATGTTTAAAATACATTATTCAAAATAATGTTGTTAGTAATGGCAAATCAACTGATCAACAAACAAAGAGAGATAGTAGAAGGCAATGAGTGACTGGCTCCCTTAAGGTTTACTATACAAATAGCAGGAGTCTATGAAATAAGATAGATGAGCTAAGATTACTTGCAAGCGTAGGTAATATAGATATTATTGGTATAACAGAGGCCTGGTTCAACCTGAAAGATAGAGAAATGCCTTCTGAATGCAACATACAGGGTTATAAACTATTCCACACTGATAGAGTCAACAGGAAGAGTGGTGGAGTGGTGATGTATATCAGAGAAAATTTAAATTGTTGTCTTAGATATGATATAAGATTAGAAACATCAAACACAGAATGTGTTTGGCTACAGTTTCTCGTGGGTTATGTCAAATTAATTTTGGGTGTGATTTATAGGCCCCAAAACCTTGATAGGGAGTGCAGTAAGCTGTTATAGGACGAAATTCATAAGGCATCTAGATATGAAAATGTTGTGATAATGGGAGATTTTAACTTTAGACAAATTGATTGGAACAATTTGATAGGAAATCTTGAGTCTAGTGACTCTCTTGATACGGTTCAGGATTGCTTTTTAGAACAGGTTGTGACAGAACTAACTAGAGGAAACAATCTGCTTGACTTGGCTCTTGCCAACAAAGAGTCACTAATTAATAATCTTGAGGTTAATGATGAGCTTGGGGAAAGTGATCACAAATCACTTAGTTTCAATATATCATGGAATTACCCAGATAACTGCAATCAAATCTCTGTCCCAGATTTTCGCTTGGCCGACTCCATGGGACTGAAAAATTATCTGGGTGGGCTAAATTGGGATGTCCTGACTATGGGTCAGGTAGGTGATCTTGGTTGCCAATATGACGTTTTTCAGAGCATAGTTCTAGCTGCCCAGACAACTTTGGTTCTGAGTATAGAAATTAGATCTAACAAAAATGAACCCAAATGGATGAACAATAGATTAAAACATCTCATTGGTTAAAAGAGAGGCATATATAGGCGTATCAAAAGAGGAGATGGGCAGTTAAGAAATCAATATATTCAATTTAAGAGAGAAATAAAGAAAGGAATAAGAAAACCAAAAAGGGATTAGGAGGTTAAGGTCGTAAAGGATTCAAAGACTAACCCAAAAGGGTTCTTTCAGGTATAAAGAAGTAAGATTAGGGACAAGATAGGCCCATCTAAGAGTAACTCTGGTCAGATCACTGACTGATAAGGGTATGTGTAAAATTTTCAATACCTACTTCCTCTCAGTTTTCAGCCAGGAAAATACTAGCGATGTTCCTGAAATAATAGATTATGTAGAACAAGACGATAATAAACTACGCACGATTGCGGTAACTAGTGACATGGTCCTCAGACAAATAGAGAAACTAAAACCTTACAAATCCCCAGGCCCTGATGAACTGTTTGCAAGGGTGTTAAAGGAATGTAAAGAGGAAGTTAGCATAAATTTGGCAAATCTTTTTAACATATCTCTACAAACTGGCATAGTGCCTGATAAGTGGAAAATGGCAAATGTAATACCTATTTACAAGGCAGGTGACAGGTCCTTGGCTTCTAACTATAGACCAATAAGCCTAACCTCCATAGTGGGAAAATTTATGGAATCAATAATTGCCGAAGCAATTCGTAGCCATCTTGATAGAAACAGATTGATTAATGAATCTCAACACGGTTTTACAAAGGGGCATTCCTGTCTTACGAATTTAACAACTTTTTTCACTAAGGTGTTTGAGGAGGTAGATCATGGTAATGAATATGATATTGTGTATATGGACTTCAGCAAGGCTTTTGATAGAGTTCCACATCAGAGGCCATTGAGGAAACTTAAGGCACACGGAATAGGAGGAGAAATTTTTTCCTGGGTAGAGGCATGGCTGACAAATAGGCAGCAGAGAGTTTGCATAAATGGGGAGAAATCAGAATGGGGGCACGTCACAAGTGATGTTCCACAGGGGTCAGTGTTGGTCCTGTTGTTGTTCACAATTTACATAAACGACATTGATGAGCGAATAAATAGCGACATAACCAAATTTGCTGATGACACCAAAATAGGCCGTCCAGTTCATTCTAATGAGGACACTAGAAGACTCCAAGATGATTTGAATAGACTGATGCAATGGTCGGAGAAGTGGCAGACGCAGATTAATATTGACAAATACAAAGTTCTAAATGTTGGACAGGAAAATAACCATGCCACATATAAACTAAATAATGTAGATCTTAATACTACTGACTGCAAAAAGGATTTAGGAGTTCTGGTTAGCAGTAATCTAAAACAAAGACTACAGTGCATTAGTGTTCGCAACAAAGCTAACAGAATTCTTGGCTTAATATCTAGAAGTATAAATAATAGAAGTTCTCAGGTTGTTCTTCAACTTTATATATCCTTGGTTAGGTCTAATTTAGACTATGCTGCTCAGTTCTGGTCACCGTATTACAGAATGGATATAAATGCTCTGGAAAACTTACAGAGGAGGATGACAAAGATGATCCTATGTATCAGAAATCTTCCCTATGAGAATAGACTGAGGGCCCTAAATCTGCGCTCTCTCAAAAGACGTAGAATTAGGGGGGATATGATCGAGGTGTATAAATGGAAAACAGGAATAAATAAGGGGGATATAAATAGCGTGCTGAAAATTTCCAGCCAAGACAGGACTCGCAGCAATGGTTTCAAGTTGGAAAAATTCAGATTCAAGAAGGATATAGGAAAGCACTGGTTTGGTAATAGAGTTGTGGATGAGTGGAACAAACTCCCGAGTACAGATATTGAGGCTGAAACATTGTGTAGTTTTAAAAATAGGTTAGATAAATACATGAGTGAGTGTGGGTGGGTGTGAGTTGGACCTGATTAGCTTGTGCTTCTGGGTCTGGTGCCATGCTCCTTCCTTGAGTGGAGGTGACCAGACTGGGTGGGTCATTGGGCTAATCCAGGGGGGGGGACATGGACCTGTTCCACATGGGTCAGTAGGCCTGTTGCAGTGTTCCTATGTTCTTATGTTCTTATAACTTCCTTTAATATAGCAGCTGAATATAGAGACAAACATAAACACACTATAAACACTGATAAACACCAGCTGGCTGCCGCCTGATCTTCCCTGAGTTAGCTCTTGTTCAGTGAAGCATCACTTGGTGGGTGAGCCGACCCCCGTTTTCTGTTGGGTGACTGGGTGAGTTGCCTCTGGGGGACTCTGAGTGAGCCTCCCGTTTTCTATTGCTAGCAGTGGCCGCCCATTCTTTGTGACTGAGTCTGAAGGCAGTCATTTATTCTGATTTATATTGGAAAATCAATAGTTTTACAGCTTTTTTCGAAAGATCTTGGCTCGTAATTTATTTGTAGACTGTAGTACAACACATTTGAACCATAATGTGGCCTTTATCTGGTTCGAGCACGACCAAGACTGTGGGGTTTTGCATACAAACAAGCAAGTCATATAATAAGTGAACTGTATTGGACTTAGCTTGACGACTACACTGTTCCACAGCCACAGCCGGACTTGAGCTGTAATAAATGTTAATAGTAAGTATAATTACCAATAGGGGGTGTTGTGTCAGTATTTCAATAAATGAATACTCAATTGCGTTGGGCTAAAATGTGCATAACCGAGTGTACCTGGGGAAGAAGATGATATCCTTGGGGTGAAATTTGACTCCAAACTGACCATGAAGAACCAAATTTTAAATCTTGCAAACAAGGCAGCCAGGAAGCTTACAGCACTTCGCCGTATCTCGCATCTGCTTGACAGTAGGGGTTGCAAGATTCTGTACGAGGCACAAGTACGATCACACCTTGAGTATGCTCCACTTTCTTGGTTTGCCTCCCGCCCTCGTCATCTGTGACTGCTTGACAGAGTAGAGAAGAGAGCAAGACATCTCATCTCTCATATGGATCTGTTGAGAAATGGTTTACCAGCTAAGTTTATAGTTTAAATATAAGGAAACTTAGCTTAGAAAGACAGCTCTCGTCCACACAGCCGCCCCTGCAGACGAGGTCTTGAGTAGCTGTCGAAGATCATTTCTCAACGGGCTGAAATGAATTATATTTTGTAAGATTATAAATTACCCCTAGGGGGTGTTATGTCAGCATATTTCATTCACTGATGGCTGATAACGTACTTGTGTCGACTCAAAAGTCCGCACCTTACTGCCGACTATAGGTTGATTACAAACTCCTTGCGACTCAAGAACTGCGCAGTCCCCGGTACTACAAGAAATCTATAACCCACCTTGCTCTTGTAGCATGAGCTATGTTTACCTGGAGAGAGTTCCGGGGGTCAACGCCCCCGCGGCCCGGTCTGTGACCAGGCCTCCTGGTGGATCAGTGCCTGATCAACCAGGCTGTTGCTGCTGGCTGCACGCAAACCAACGTACGAGCCACAGCCCGGCTGATCAGGAACTGACTTTAGGTGCTTGTCCAGTGCCAGCTTGAAGACTGCCAGGGGTCTGTTGGTAATCCCCCTTATGTGTGCTGGGAGGCAGTTGAACAGTCTCGGGCCCCTGACACTTATTGTATGGTCTCTTAACGTGCTAGTGACACCCCTGCTTTTCATTGGGGGGATAGTGCATCGTCTGCCAAGTCTTTTGCTTTCGTAGTGAGTGATTTTCGTGTGCAAGTTCGGTACTAGTCCCTCTAGGATTTTCCAGGTGTATATAATCATGTATCTCTCCCTCCTGCGTTCCAGGGAATACAGGTTTAGGAACCTCAAGCGCTCCCAGTAATTGAGGTGTTTTATCTCCGTTATGCGCGCCGTGAAAGTTCTCTGTACATTTTCTAGGTCGGCAATTTCACCTGCCTTGAAAGGTGCTGTTAGTGTGCAGCAATATTCCAGCCTAGATAGAACAAGTGACCTGAAGAGTGTCATCATGGGCTTGGCCTCCCTAGTTTTCAAGGTTCTCATTATCCATCCTGTCATTTTTCTAGCAGATGCGATTGATACAATGTTATGGTCCTTGAAGGTGAGATCCTCTGACATGATCACTCCCAGGTCTTTGACGTTGGTGTTTTGCTCTATTTTGTGGCCAGAATTTGTTTTGTACTCTGATGAAGATTTAATTTCCTCATGTTTACCATATCTGAGTAATTGAAATTTCTCATCGTTGAACTTCATATTGTTTTCTGCAGCCCACTGAAAGATTTGGTTGATGTCCGCCTGGAGCCTTGCAGTGTCTGCAATGGAAGACACTGTCATGCAGATTCGGGTGTCATCTGCAAAGGAAGACACGGTGCTGTGGCTGACATCCTTGTCTATGTCGGATATGAGGATGAGGAACAAGATGGGAGCGAGTACTGTGCCTTGTGGAACAGAGCTTTTCACCGTAGCTGTCTCGGACTTTACTCTGTTGACGACTACTCTCTGTGTTCTGTTAGTGAGGAAATTATAAATCCATCGACCGACTTTTCCTGTTATTCCTTAAGCACGCATTTTGTGCGCTATTACGCCATGGTCACACTTGTCGAAGGCTTTTGCAAAGTCTGTATATATTACATCTGCATTCTTTTTGTCTTCTAGTGCATTTAGGACCTTGTCGTAGTGATCCAATAGTTGAGACAGACAGGAGCGACCTGTTCTAAACCCATGTTGCCCTGGGTTGTGTAACTGATGGGTTTCTAGATGGGTGGTGACCTTGCTTCTTAGGACCCTTTCAAAGATTTTTATGATATGGGATGTTAGTGCTATTGGTCTGTAGTTCTTTGCTGTTGCTTTACTGCCCCCTTTGTGGAGTGGGGCTATGTCTGTTGTTTTTAGTAACTGTGGGACGACCCCCGTGTCCATGCTCCCTCTCCATAGGATGGAAAAGGCTCGTGATAGGGGCTTCTTGCAGTTCTTGATGAACACAGAGTTACATGAGTCTGGCCCTGGGGCAGAGTGCATGGGCATGTCATTTATCGCCTGTTCGAAGTCATTTGGCGTCAGGATAACATCGGATAGGCTTGTGTTAATCAAATTTTGTGGCTCTCTCATAAAAAATTCATTTTGATCTTTGACTCTCAGTCTGGTTAGCGGCTTGCTAAAAACTGAGTCATACTGGGACTTGAGTAGCTCACTCATTTCCTTGCTGTCATCTGTGTAGGACCCATCTTGTTTAAGTAGGGGCCCAATACTGGACGTTGTTCTCGATTTTTATTTGGCATAGGAGAAGAAATACTTTGGGTTTCTTTCGATTTCATTTATGGCTTTTAGGTCTTCCCGCGATTCCTGACTCCTAAAGGATTCTTTTAGCTTAATGTCTACCAACCGACTACCACAGGACGGTAGTACCTCCCTGGGTGGTTGCTGTCTACCAACCTATTTTCACAGGACGGTAGTACCTCCCTGGGTGGTTACTGTTTACCAACCTACTACCGCAGGACGGTAGTGAATCTCTGGGTGATTGCTGTCTACCAACCTACTACCACAGGACGGTAGTACCTCCCTGTGTGGTTGCTGTCTACTAACCTACTACCACAGGATGGAAGTACCTCCCTGGATGGTTGCTGTCTACCATCCTACTACCACAGGAAGGTAGTACCTCTCTGTGTGATTTCTGCCTACCAACCTACTACCACAGGACGGTAGCACTTCACTGGGTGGTTAATGTCTACCAACCTACTACCACAGGACTGTAGTACCTCCCTGGGTGGTTAATGTCTACGAACCTACTACCGCAGGACGGTAGTACCTCCCTGGGGGTTTCCTGTCTACCAACCTACTACCACAGGACGGTAGTACCTCCCTGGGTGGTTGCTGTCTACCAACCCATTTCCACTGGACTGTAGTACCTCCCTGGGTGGTTGCTGTCTACCTGCCTAGTACCACAGGATGGTAGTACATCCCTGGGTGGTTGCTGTCTACCAACCTACTACCACAGGACGGTAGTACCTCTATGGGTGATTGTTGTCTACCATCCTACTACCGCAGGACGGTAGTATCTCTCTGGGTGGTTCCTGTCTACCAACTTATTTCCACAGGACGGTATTATCTCTCTGGGTGGTTGCTGTCTACCAGCCTACTACCACAGGATGGTAGTACCTCCCTGGGTGGTTGCTGTCTTCCAACCTACTACCGCAGGACGGTAGTACCTCCCAGGGCGTTTGCTGTATACTAACCTACTACCACATTACGGTAGCACCTCTCTGGGTGTTTGCTGTCTACCTTCCTACTACCACAGGATGGTATTACCTTTCTGGGTGATTTCTACTTACCATCCTACTACCACTGGACGGTAGTATCTCCCTCGGTGGTTGCTGTCTACCATCCAACTACCACAGGACGGTTGCATCTCCCTGGGTGGTTGTTGTCTACCAACCTACTTCCACCGGACGGTATTATCTCTTTGGGTGATTGCTGTCTACCAACCTACTTCCACAGGACGGTAGTACCTCCCTCGGTGGTTAATGTCTACCAACCTACTACCACAGGACGGTACTACCTCCCTGGGTGGTTGCTGACTACCAACCTACTACCACAGGATGGTTGTACCTCCCTGGGTGGTTGCCTCTACCAACCTACTACCACAGGACGGTAGTACCTCCCTAGGTGATTGCTGTCTACCAACTTACTACCACAGGACGGTACTACCTCCCTGGGTGGTTGCTGACTACCAACCTACTACCACATGATGGTAGTACCTCCCTGGATGGTTGTTGTCTACTTACCTACTACCACAGGACGGTAGTACCTCCCTGGGTGGTTGCTGTCTACCATCCTACTACCACAGGACGGTAGTACCTCTCTGGGTGATTTCTGCTTACCATCCTTCTACCACAGGGCAGTAGTATCTCCCTGGGTGATTGCTGTCTACCATCCAACTACCACTGGACGGTAGTATCTCCCTGGGTGGTTGCTGTCTGCAAACCTATTTCCGCAGGACGGTAGTATCACCCTGGGTGGTTAATGTCTACCAACCTAGTACCACAGGACAGTAGTACCTCCCTGAGTGGTTAATGTCTACCAACCTACTTCCACAGGACGGTAGTACCTCCCTGGGTGGTTAATGTCTACCAACCTACTACGAAAGGACGGTAGTACCTCCCTGGGTGGTTAATGTCTACCAACCTACTTCCACAGGACGGTAGTACCTCCCTGGGTGGTTGCTGTCTACCTATTTCCGCAGGACGGTAGTATCACCCTGGGTGGTTAATGTCTACCAACCTACTACCACAGGACAGTAGTACCTCCCTGGGTGGTTAATGTCTACCAACCTACTTCCACAGGACGGTAGTACCTCCCTGGGTGGTTAATGTCTACCAACCTACTACCAAAGGACGGTAGTACCTCCCTGGGTGGTTAATGTCTACCAACCTACTTCCACAGGACGGTAGTACCTCCCTGGGTGATTGCTGTCTTCCAACCTACTTCCACAGGACGGTAGTACCTCCCTGGGTGATTGCTGTCTACCAACCTACTACCACAGGACGGTAGTACCTCCCTGGGTGGTTGCTGACTACCAACCTACTACCACATGATGGTAGTACCTCCCTGGGTGGTTGCTGTCGACTAACCTACTACCACAGGACGGTAGTACCTCCCTGAGTGGTTGCTGTCTACCATCCTACTACCACAGGACTGTAGTACCTCTCTGGGTGATTTCTAATTACCATCCTACTACCACAGGACAGTATTATCTCCCTGGGTGGTTGCTGTTTACCATCCAACTACCACAGGACGGTAGTATCTCCCTCGGTGGTTCCTGCCTACCATCCAACTACCACAGGATGGTAGTATCTCCCTGGGTGGTTGCTTTCTACCAACCTATTTCCACAGAACGGTAGTATCTCCATGGGTGGTTAATGTCTACCAACCTACTACCACAAGACTGCAGAACCTCCCCTGGTGGTTAATTAATGTCTACCAACCTATTTCCACAGGACGGTAGTACCTCCCTTGGTGGTTGCTGTCTACCTACCTACTACCACAGGTCGGTAGTACCTCCCTGGGTGGTTGCTGTCTACCAACGTATTTCCACAGGACGGTAGTACCTTCCTGGATGGTTACTCTCTACCAACCTACTACCGCAGGACGGTAGGACCTCTCTGGGTGATTGCTGTCTACCAACCTACTACCACAGGACGGTAGTACCTCCCTGGGTGTATGCTGTCTACCAACCTACTACCACAGGATGGTACTACCTCCCTGTGTGGTTGCTGTCTACCATCCTATTACCACAGGATGGTAGTACTTGCTTGGGTGGTTGCTCTCTACCATCCTACTAGCACAGGACGGAAGTACCTCTCTGGGTGATTTCTGCCTACCAACCTACTACCTCAGGACGGGAGTACCTCCATGGATGGTTAATATCTACCAACCTTCTACCACAGGACAGTAGTACCTCCCTGGATGGTTAATGCCTGAAAACCTACTACTGCAGGACGGTAGTACCTCCCTGGGTATTTCCTCTCTACCAACTTACTACCAGAGGACGGTAGTACCTCCCTGGGTGGTTGCTGACTACCATCCTACTTCCACAGGATGATAGTACCTTCCTGGGTGGTTGCTGTCTACTAACCTACTACCACATGACGGTAGTATCTCCCTTAGTGGTTGCTGTCTACCAACCTACTACCAAAGGACGGTAGTACCTCCCTCGGTGATTGCTGTCTACCAACCTATTACCACAGGACGGTAGTACCTCCCTGAGAGGTTAAGGTCTACCAAGCTACTACCACAGGACGGTAGTACCTCCCTGGGTGGTTGCTGACTACCAACCAACTACCACAGGATGGTAGTACCTCCCTGGGTGGTTGCTGACTACCAACCTACTACCACAGGATGGTAGTACCTCCCTGGGTGGTTGCTCTCTACCATCCTACTACCACAGGAAGGTAGTACCTCTCTGGGTGATTTCTGTCTACCAACCTACTACGACAGGTCGGTAGTACTTCACTGGGTGGTTAATGTCTACCAACCTACTACCACAGGTCGGTAGTACTTCACTGGGTGGTTAATGTCTACCAACCTACTACCACAGGACGGTAGTACCTCCCTGGGTGGTTACTGTCTATCAACCTACTACCGCATAACGGTAGTGCCTCTCTGGGTGATTGCTGTCTACCAACCTGCTACCACAGGACGGTAGTACCTCCCTGGGTGGTTGCTGTCTACCATCCTACTACCACAGGAAGGTAGTACCTCTCTGGGTGATTTCTGCCTACCAACCTACTACCTCAGGACGGTAGTACCTCCCTGGGTGGTTGCTCTCTACCATCCTACTACCACAGGAAGGTAGTACCTCTCTGGGTGATTTCTGCATACCAACCTACTACCACAGGACGGTAGTACCTCCCTGGGTGGTTGCTATCTACCATCCTACTACCACAGGAAGGTAGTACCTCTCTGGGTGATTTCTGCTTACCAACCTACTACCACAGGTCGGTAGTACTTCACTGGGTGGTTAATGTCTACCAACCTACTACCACAGGACTGTAGTACCTCCCTGGCTGGTTGCTGTCTACCTATTTCCACAGTACGGTAGTATCACCCTGGGAGGTTAATGTCTACCAACCTATTTCCACAGAACGATAGTACCTCCCTGGGTGGTTGCTGTCTTCCAACCTACTATCACAGGACGGTAGTACCTCCCAGGGTGCTTAATGTCTACCAACCTACTACCACTGGACGGTAGTACCTCCCTGGGTGGTTGCTGACTACCAACCAACTACCACAGGATGGTAGTACCTCCCTGGATGGTTGTTGACTACCAACCTACTACCACAGGACGGTAGTTCACCCCTGGTGCCTGCTGTCTACTAACCTACTACAACAGGACGGTAGTACCTCCCTGGGTGGTTGCTGTCTACCGTCCTACTACCACAGGACGTTAGTACCTCCCTGGGTGATTTCTGCTTACCATCCAACTACCACAGGACTGTAGTATCTCCCTGGCTGGTTGCTGTCTACCTATTTCCACAGTACGGTAGTATCACCCTGGGAGGTTAATGTCTACCAACCTATTTCCACAGGACGATAGTACCTCCCTGGGTGGTTGCTGTCTTCCAACCTACTATCACAGGACGGTAGTACCTCCCAGGGTGCTTAATGTCTACCAACCTACTACCACTGGACGGTAGTACCTCCCTGGGTGCATGCTGTCTACCAACCTACTACCACAGGATGGTACTACCTCCCTGTGTGGTTGCTGTCTACCATCCTATTACCACAGGACGGTAGTACCTCCCTGGGTGGTTGCTATCTACCATCCTACTACCACAGGAAGGTAGTACCTCTCTGGATGATTTCTGCTTACCAACCTACTACCACAGGTCGGTAGTACTTCACTGGGTGGTTAATGTCTACCAACCTACTACCACAGGACTGTAGTACCTCCCTGGGTGGTTAATGTCTACGAACCTACTACCGCAGGACGGTAGTATCTCCCTGGGCGGTTGTTGTCTACCAGCCTGCTACCACAGGACGGTAGTATCTCCCTCGGAGGTTGCTGTCTACCAACCCATTTCCACTGGACGGTAGTACCTCCCTGGGTGGTTGCTGTCTACCAGCCTACTACCACAGGATGGTAGTACATCCCTGGGTAGTTGCTGTCTACCAACCTACTACCACAGGACGGTAGTACCTCTATGGGTGATTGTTGTCTACCATCCTACTACCGCAAGACGGTAGTATCTTCCTGGGTGGTTGCTGTCTACCAACTTATTTCCTCAGGACGGTATTATCTCCCTGGGTGGTTGCTGTCTACCAGCCTACTACCACAGGATGGTTTTGCCTCCCTGGGTGGTTGCTGTCTACCAATCTACTACCGCAGGACGGTAGTACCTCCCAGGGCGTTTGCTGTATACTAACCTACTACCACATTACGATAGCACCTCTCTGGGTGTTTGCTGTCTACCATCCTACTACCACAGGATGGTAGTACCTCTCTGGGTGATTTCTACTTACCATCCTACTACCACATGACGGTAGTATCTCCCTGGCTGGTTGCTGTCTACCATCCAACTTCCAAAGGACGGTTGCATCTCCCTAGGTGGTTGTTATCTACCATCCTATTTCCACAGGACGGTATTATCTCTTTGGGTGATTTCTGCATACCATCCTACTACCACAGGACGGTAGCATCTCCCTGGGTGGTTGCTGTCTACCATCCAACTGCCACAGGACAGTAGTATATCCCTGGGTGGTTGTTGTCTACCAACCTATTTCCACAGGACGGTAGTATATCTCTGGGTGATTGCTATCTACCAGCCTACTACCACAGCACGGTAGTGCCTCCCTGGTGGTTAATGTCTACCAACCTTCTACCACAGGACGGTAGTACCTCCCTGGGTGGTTGCTGTCTACCAATCTATTTTCACAGGACGGTAATACCTCCCTGGGTGGTTGCTGTCTTCCAGCCTACTACCGCAGGACGGTAGTACCTCTCAGGGTGATTGCTGTCTACCATCCTACTACCACAGGACGGTAGTATCTCCCTGGGTGGTTGCTGTCTACCATCCAACTACCACAGGACGGTAGTATCTCCCTGGGTGGTTGCTGTCTACTAACCTATTTCCACAGGACGGTAGTATCTCCCTGGGTGGTTGCTGTCTACTAACCTACTACCACAAGACGGTAGTATCTCCCTGAGTGGTTGCTGTCTACCAACCTATTTCCACAGGACGGTAGTATCTCCCTGGGTGGTTGCTCTCTACTAACCTATTTCCACAGGACGGTAGTATCTCCCTGGGTGGTTGCTGTCTACTAACCTACTACCACCAGACGGTAGTACCTCCCTTGGTGGTTGCTGTCTACCATCCTACTACCGACCTGTGTATAAATATCACTATAAAAGGTAGGTAGTAACTACTGTAGCAGGTACATAAAAACTCACGTGGTAGCACTGTATTTTGTAGGTCCATACAGTTAGCTACGTACAGCAGGTACCAGGTCACATACTAGATGAGAGGAGAGAAGTTAGGAGTGTGCTGGCCTGCCGTTGTGAGAGGCCGAGTACCTCAAAAAACTACACAATCGTATACATTGGAAAATAAGGAATATCCGCTAGGAATTTTTATTGACCTATGAAAAGCGTTTGACACAGTAGACCACGGCATCCTACTCCACAAACTTGACCACTATGGTATAAGAGGCCATGCGCTTGTATATTTTAAATCCTACCTTTCTAATAGGTATCA
Organism: Cherax quadricarinatus; assembly: GCF_026875155.1. Taxonomy (NCBI): domain Eukaryota; kingdom Metazoa; phylum Arthropoda; class Malacostraca; order Decapoda; family Parastacidae; genus Cherax; species Cherax quadricarinatus. The sequence goes on along the minus strand of NC_069416.1, from coordinate 12,276,588 downwards.
GTATGTCACCATTAAAGACACAGCATCATCAACACCGCCACTTGATACTGGAGTTCCGCAGGGAAGTGTCCTTGGACCCCTGCTCTTCCTCATTTACATCAATGATCTTCCAAACATATCCCAACACCTGAAACCCATTCTCTTTGCTGACGACACGACTTATGTCATCTCCCACCCTAATCTTGCCACCCTCAATACCATTGTTAACAAGGAGCTGCTCAAAATATCGACGTGGATGACAGCCAATAAAGCCTGGTGTTGCGCAACTTAACATTAATTAAGATCGACAACACTCTAAATGCCAGACAAAATGAGGGCAAATTCCTTGGCCTATACCTCGACAACAACCTAAATTTCAGCACCCATATCCGACACATAACAAAAAATGTATCCAAAATGGTGGGGATCCTCTCCAAGATACGATACTACGTGCCGCAAACTGCCCTTCTCACGCTATACCATTCACTTATATATCCATACCTCACCTATGCTATCTGTGCTTGGGGTTCAACTGCAACAACACATCTAAAGCTAATAATAACCCAACAAAAAGCCGCAGTAAGAATAATCACTAAATCCCATCCCTGGCAACACCCCCCCCCCCACTCTTCATAGATCTAAACTTACTCCCTGTTCAGAACATCCACTCTTACTACTGTGCAGTCTATATCTACAGGACCTTAAATTCCAATATTAACCTTGACCTAAAATGCTTTCTTGATAGTTGTGACAGAACCCACAGGCATAACACCAGACACAAACATCTCTATGACATTCCCCGTGTTCGACTAAACCTTTACAAAAATTCGATGTATTTCAAAGGACCTAAAATCCGGAACTCCCTATCTGAAAACTCTAGAACTGCAGACACATTCATCACTTTCAAAACTACAGTTAGAAAACATCTTATCTCCCTGATCCATTTCGACAACTAACTACATGATAACCACCTGGTGGTTCACAATTACATTCACTCACCCACTGACTATAAGCACAGAAATACTAATCTTAGTCTTAAAATAATAAATCCTAACTAGTCATAAGTTTGCCTATGATACTCCAATATAGACACTTTGTATTGTGCCAAAACAAAAGCATTCACATTGCTAAACTCACAAATTATAATGTAATCACTTAGCCTTAATACCATAATCTGTAAGGATTTAATGTTAAGAATTAATCTAAGTCTGCCGAAATGCCTAGCCATGCTAGGTGTCCTAGTGGCCCCCTCTGTAATTAGTATTTTAAAACATGTAAACCACACAATACCAAAAACCTGTAAACCCCACATTGTAACCCTTATAGAGAATAAACTTGAATATACACAAAAAGGACATGCATGGTTGTCTCTAAAATGTATGTTATCGTATATATACTGACGTGTTGTGCGTTGGTTAGTCGAGTACGGTGTGCTTTTTGTGTACTCACCTGTATGTACTCACCTATATGTACTTAACTGTGTGTAGTCACCGATATATGGTTGCAGGGGTAGAATTACAGATCCTAGCCTCGCCTGTTAGCTGGTCACTACTACGTCCACTTTCTCACGGCTCAAGATCCTTATAGTATCTCTTCTTAAAGCATGGATCCTGCCTCTACTAGTTTGTTCTCCAGATTGTTTTACTTCCTGATGACCCTTAAGCTAATGAAATATTTCCTAACATCCCTATGACTCATCTGAGTTTCTAGCTTCCAGTTGTTCCCCCTTGTTTCTATACCTCAGTACTGAAACGTTCTGTTCCTGTTCACCTTTTCAGTTCCTCTCAGCATTTTGTTATTGTGTCGTCCCTATCCCTCCTGTCCTCCGGTGTCGTCAGGTTGATTTCCTTTAACCTCACCTCTTAGGTCATACCCCCTTAGCTCCTAAACTAGTCTTGTTGAAAACTTTTCCACTTTCTTTAATTTTCTGACGTGCTTGAACAGGTGTTGGTTCTATCCTTGTGCTGCATATATATGAGCCTGACGTACACCAGTGCAATATCTTGAATGGTTCCTTACTTAGAAGCGTAAGTGGCTTGGAGATGAGTGCCTTCGTGTTTGGTGTGGAGATGCAGCATCACTCCGGACAAATGTAGTTCTCCGAAACTGTAATCTCTTAAATAATAATAATAATTGGTAGGGGAATCTATTTTGACTAGCCGACTTCCTAGCTGAAGTGAACTAGTTATTTCTATAGCATTCAGTTATATTTGTTGTGATTCTCTCAGAATTAGGGACAAAGCCACCAAAAGATGCTTAGACGTGAGAATCACAGTACATATCCTGCGTCGTTGTCTGAATCCTTGTAAATGACGCCAGAACTTAAGTAACTATTTTTTAGTTATCTCTGTGTCATTCAGTTAATGTTTTATGTCACTCTTGTTGGAACTGAGTAGAGTTTCCCACATAAAGATCATATGTGTAAAGTAACTACGGACACATGCACATCATGTGTAAGGTAACTACGGACACATGCATATCATGTGTAAGGTAACTACGGACACAACATGCACATCATGTGTAAAGTAACTACGGACACATGCACATCATGTGTAAAGTAACTACGGACACATGCACATCATGTGTAAGGTAACTACGGACACAACATGCACATCATGTGTAAGGTAACTACGGACACAACATGCACATCATGTGTAAAGTAACTATGGACACAACATGCACATCATGTGTAAAGTAACTACGGACACAACATGCACATCATGTGTAAAGTAACTACGGACACAACATGCACATCATGTGTAAAGTAACTACGGACACAACATGCACATCATGTGTAAAGTAACTACGGACACAACATGCACATCATGTGTAAAGTAACTACGGACACAACATGCACATCATGTGTAAGGTAACTACGGACACAACATGCACATCATGTGTAAAGTAACTACGGACACAACATGCACATCATGTGTAAAGTAACTACGGACACAACATGCACATCATGTGTAAGGTAACTACGGACACAACATGCACATCATGTGTAAGGTAACTACGGACACAACATGCACATCATGTGTAAGGTAACTACGGACACAACATGCACATCATGTGTAAGGTAACTACGGACACAACATGCACATCATGTGTAAGGTAACTACGGACACAACATGCACATCATGTGTAAGGTAACTACGGACACAACATGCACATCATGTGTAAGGTAACTACGGACACAACATGCACATCATGTGTAAGGTAACTACGGACACAACATGCACATCATGTGTAAGGTAACTACGGACACAACATGCACATCATGTGTAAGGTAACTACGGACACAACATGCACATCATGTGTAAGGTAACTACGGACACAACATGCACATCATGTGTAAGGTAACTACGGACTAGTTACCTGAACATTACCTTACTGTTATTAACAGATATACCTGAACATTACCTTACTGTTATTAACAGATATACCTGAACATTACCTTACTGTTATTAACAGATATACTTGAACATTACCTTACTGTTATTAACAGATATACCTGAACATTACCTTACTGTTATTAACAGATATACTTGAACATTACCTTACTGTTATTAACAGATATACCTGAACATTACCTTACTGTTATTAACAGATATACCTGAACATTATCTTACTGTTATTAACAGATATACCTGAATATTACCTTACTGTTATTAACAGATATACATGAACATTACCTTACTGTTATTAACAGATATACCTGAACATTATCTTACTGTTATTAACAGATATACCTGAACATTACCTTACAGTTATTAACAGATATACCTGAACATTATCTTACAGTTATTAACAGATATACCTGAACATTACCTTACTGTTATTAACAGATATACCTGAACATTACCTTACTGTTATTAACAGATATACCTGAACATTATCTTACAGTTATTAACAGATATACCTGAACATTACCTTACTGTTATTAACAGATATACCTGAACATTATCTTACAGTTATTAACAGATATACTTTCTACAGTATATTACAACACAGAGCACAATCTCTTCCGACCTTATATAAATTAGGTACTTGTAACATAGTATAATATATTAATGGTCTGAGAATGTCAGGGAACATTGCTGCCACATATTAATGGTCTGAGAATGTCAGGGAACATTGCTGCCACATATTAATGGTCTGAGAATGTCAGGGAACATTGCTGCCACATATTAATGGTCTGAGAATGTCAGGGAACATTGCTGCCACATATTAATGGTCTGAGAATGTCAGGGAACATTGCTGCCACATATTAATGGTCTGAGAATGTCAGGGAACATTGCTGCCACATATTAATGGTCTGAGAATGTCAGGGAACATTGCTGCCACATATTAATGGTCTGAGAATGTCAGGGAACATTGCTGCCACATATTTTCCACTGGGATTCAGAACAAGTTTGGGGAGTGGAGTATCATTATAAAGTTTTAATTATGGAAGCCAAGTTCACCAGCTTTTTCTTTCTCATAGCCAAGATAAACTTTTAATTAATACCTGCTGCTCAGCCCACTCCAGTCACTGGGAAAAACATACCAGTTATCTTAGTTGTCAGAAAGTGTACTGGAGTTAGTGGTGGTTCATGATGGATGGTCCAGTGTGATGGTCTGGTGTTGGTCCATGAGTCCATGTGAGGATGGTCCATGACGGATGGTCCAATGTGATGGTTTGGCGTTACTCCATGATGGATGGTCTGCTGGAGGCCCTTGATGGATGGTCTAGTGTGATGGTCTGGTGCTAGCCCGTGATGGATGGTCTGACGTTGGTCCGTGATGGATGGTCCAGTATGATGGGCTGGTGTTGGTCTTTGATGGATTGTCTGATGTTGGTCCGTCATGGATGGTCTGGTTGTGGTCCATGATGGGTAGTCCAGTGTGATGGTCTGGTGTTGGTCCGTGATAGATGGTTTAACGTTGGTCCGTGATGCATGGTCAAGTGTGATGGGCAATTGTTGGTCCGTGATGGATGGTCTGATGTTGGTTTTCCTTTACTCCATGATGGATGGTCCAGTGTGATGGTCTGGTGTTACTCCATGATGGATGGTCCAGTGTGATGGTCTAGTGCTGGTCTGGTGTTGGTCCATGATGGATGGTCTGGTTGTGGTCCATGATGGGTAGTCGAGTGTGGTCTGGTGATGGTCCGTGATGGATGGTCCAGTGTGATGGGCTGGTGTTGGTCCGTGATGGATGGTCTGAAGTTGGTCCGTGATGGATGGTCCAGTGTAATAGTCTGGAGTTGGTCCGTGATGGATGGTCCAGTGTGATGGGCTGGTGTTGGTCCGTGATGGATGATCTGAAGTTGGTCCGTGATGGATGGTCCAGTATAATAGTCTGGAGTTGGTCCGTGATGGATGGTCCAGTGTGATGGTCTGGTGTTACTCCATGATGGATGGTTCAGTGTGATGGTCTAGTTCTGGTCTGGTGTTGGTCCATGATGGATGGTCAGGTTGTGGTCCATGATGGGTAGTCGAGTGTGATGGTCTGGCGATGGTCCGTGATGGATGGTCCAGTGTGATGGGCTGGTGTTGGTCCGTGATGGATGATCTGAAGTTGGTCCGTGATGGATGGTCCAGTGTGATGGGCTGGTGTTGGTCCGTGATGGATGATCTGAAGTTGGTCCGTGATGGATGGTCCAGTGTGATGGGCTGGTGTTGGTCCGTGATGGATGATCTGAAGTTGGTCCGTGATGGATGGTCCAGTGCAATAGTCTGGAGTTGGTCCGTGATGGATGGTCCAGTGTGATGGGCTGGTGTTGGTCCTTGATGGATTATCTGAAGTTGGTCCATAATGGATGGTCCAGTGTAATAGTCTGGAGGTGGTCCGTGATGGATGGTCCAGTGCAATAGTCTGGTGATGGTCCGTGATGGATGGTCCAGTGTGATGGTCTGGTGTTACTCCATGATGGATGGCCCAGTGTGATGGTCTAGTGCTGGTCTGGTGTTGGTCCATGATGGATGGTCTGGTTGTGGTCCATGATGGGTAGTCGAGTGTGATGGTCTGATGATGGTCCGTGATGGATGGTCCAGTGTGATGGGCTGGTGTTGGTCCGTGATGGATGGTCTGAAGTTGGTCCGTGATGGATGGTCCAGTGTGATGGGCTGGTGTTGGTCCGTGATGGATGGTCCAGTGTGATGGGCTGGTGTTGGTCCGTGATGGAAGATCTGAAGTTGGTCCGTGATGGATGGTCCAGTGTCATGGGCTGGTGTTGGTCCGTGATGGATGATCTGAAGTTGGTCCGTGATGGATGGTCCAGTGTAATAGTCTGGAGTTGGTCCGTGATGGATGGTCCAGTGTGATGGGCTGGTATTGGTCCGTGATGGATGATCTGAAGTTGGTCCGTGATGGATGGTCCAGTGTGATGGTCTGGTGTTACTCCATGATGGATGGTCCAGCGTGATGGTCTGGTGTTACTCCATGATGGATGGTCCAGTGTGATGGTCTAGTGCTGGTCTGGTGTTGGTCCATGATGGATGGTCTGGTTGTGGTCCATGATGGGTAGTCGAGTGTGATGGTCTGGTGATGGTCCTTGATGGATGGTCCAGTGTGATGGGCTGGTGTTGGTCCGTGACGGATGGTCTGAAGTTGGTCCGTGATGGATGGTCCAGGATGATGGGCTGGTGTTGGTCCGTGATGGATGATCTGAAGTTGGTCCGTGATGGATTGTCCAGTGTGATGGGCTGGTGTTGGTCCGTGATGGATGATCTGAAGTTGGTCCTTGATGGATGGTCCAGTGTAATAGTCTGGAGTTGGTCCGTGATGGATGGTCCAGTGTGATGGTCTGGTGTTACTCCATGATGGATGGTCCAGTGTGATGGCCTAGTGCTGGTCTGGTGTTGGTCCATGATGGATGGTCTGGTTGTGGTCCATGATGGGTAGTCGAGTGTGATGGTCTGGTGTTGGTCAGTGATGGATGGTCCAGTGTGATGGGCTGGTGTTGGTCCGTGATGGATGATCTGAACTTGGTCCTGATGGGTGGGCCCGTGTGATGGGCTGGGGTTGGTCCCCTGAGGATACTAAAGTTTGGGTTTGGATTTATGGTCCAGTGGAGGGCGGGGTTGGGCCGTGATGGATGATCTTAAGTTGGTCCTGATGGATGTTTTAGTGTAATAGTCTGGATTGGTCCTAGGATGGGCCAGTGTGATGGCTGGTGTTACCCCTGGGAGGTCCATGTGAGGTCCTTGCTGGTGGTGTTGGTCCAGAGGTTTCCTGGTTGTTCCATGATGGGGTGGCCCCCTTGATGGGGCCTTGCTGGTCGGTGTGGGCCCCTATGGATGGTCGGGGGGGGGTCCTGATGGGTAGTCGAGTTGATGGGCCCGGGAGGCTGTGATGATGGGCCAGTGTGATGGGGGTGGTGTTGGCCGTGATGGATGGGCCAGTGTGAGGGGGGTGGTTCCTGATGGATATCTTAAAATTGGTCCGTGAGGAAGGTCCGGTAATATCGGGGGTTGGTCCATGATGGATGGCCATGGGAATAACTGGATTGGGGCCTGATGGAGGTCCATGTAACATCTGGGGTTGGGCCGTGATGGATGGTCCAGGGGATGTTGGGGTTTACTCCTAGGGGTGGGCCATGAATGGCTGGTTTCTCCTAGGGTGGGCCAGTTGATGGTTGGGGTTTCTCCATGATGGATGGGCCAGTGATGTCTGGTGTTACTCCCCTGATGGATGGCCAGTGTGATGGTCGGTGTTACCCATGATGGGGGGGGGTCCATTGATGGGCTGGTGTTACTCCATGAAGGACGGCCAGTGTGATGGTCTGGTGTTACTGCCTGATGGATGGCCAGTGTGGGTGGCTGGTGTTACTCCCTGATGGTGTCCACCTGACGCGGGGATTTTCCGTGATGGGTGTTCCAGGTGAGGTCTGGTGTTGGCCTGAGAAGGTTCGTGGACGGTCTGATGTGGCCCAGGTGTGGGTCTGGTTGGGTCCGGATCGATGGTCCGGGCGGGCCAGACGTATCTGGTGGTAGTCCTGATGTCTGGTAGGTCAGATGGATTCTGGTCCTGATAATGATGGATGGTCCCTGTGAACCTGGTGTTAGTTTGGAATGGTTTTTGATATCTGGGTCGGGTTGTGTTGGGATGGGGAATGGCCTGATGTTGAAGTCTTTTCGGTCTGGTGTTAGTCGGTGTTGGTTTAGTGTTGGTCTGGGAATGGTCTGGGGTTGGGCTGTTGATGGTCTGGTGTTGGTCTGGTGTTGATCTGGTGTTGGTCTGGTGTTGGTCTACTGTTGGTCTGGTGTTGGTCTACTGTTGGTCTGTAATAATCTGATGGACTGTTAATGGTTTGGTGTTGGTCTGGTGATGATCTGGTGTTGTTCAGTGATGAATGGTTCTGAGTGATAGTCTAATAATGGTCTGGAGTTGGTCTGGTAATGGTCTGGTGTTGGTCTGGTGTTGATCTGATCTTGGTCTTTCGATGGTCAAATGGTCTCACCTCTAATATGGTCTGATGATCTTACTCTGACATAGTGACGGTCCTCTGTTATATTATTTTTACTCCTGTATACTTAACTAACCTCTGGTTCCGGTCTGGTTTGGAGTTGGTCTGGAAATAATCACGTGCTGGTCTGCTGATAATAAAGTGCTGGTTTAAAAATGGTCAGGTGCTAGTCTGCTGATAGTATGGTACTAGTGTGCTGATTGTATGGTGTTGGTCTGATGATAGTATGGTACTAGTCTGCTGATTGATGATAGTATTAAGCAGGTCTTAATGTTTTTGAACATGCAGGAGCACCACCGATGTTCTTGAATACGGATCAACAACTTAAGACACCTAAAATGGAGGAGTAATTGCAAACAAAGTTTAAGGAAAGATCACCCCAGGATGCAGCTCAGATGAAAATTCACATACACATTAGCTATTAAATCTCTGCACTAAATTCACCTTAAATTAGCAAGCAATAGAGCCTACAAGACTAGAAAATACACCGGACCTCATCTTCACTAACAACGATGATGTGATACATAATATAATCGTATCAAAGACAATACACTCAGATCACAACATAACAGAAGTACAGACATGTATGCACAGGGAGCTGGCCAGCAAAATGTGATCAGTCAAGAATGTCTTCAAAAATCTAACTTCAGTAACAGAAACATACACTGGGAACAATTCAAGCAATGTCCTAAATGACACGAGCTGTTAAAATATCCTAAACGACATGAATCCGAACCTTTGCCTTGAAAAAATTAACTGTGTGGCACTTGAGGTCTGATCAAGGCACATTCTGTTAAGAAAAAGAAAAAGAAGATGTAAACTAGAAAGAGAAAGATGCTCCCTATACAGGCGAGGGCGAAGAATCACATAGCTGCTGAGAGGGTCCAATATATCTGAAATACGAAGTTAAGCACTAGTCAGAGAAATAGCAAATATCGAACTTAAGCTAAAGGAATCTTACAGGAGACAAGAATCTCAGGAAGAACTTAAAAGTCATCAATGAAACCGAAAGAAACCCAAAATACCTCTTCTCTTATGCCAAAGAAATGAGTGAGATACTAAAGTCCCAGTATGACTCAGTGCACAGTGAGCCATTAACCAGACTCAAGGTCGACAAACTAAATGAATTTTTTATGACCGAAACCTAAAATTTGGTCTTTTCAAAAATCTCTGATTTTATCCTAACACCACAAGACTTCGAAAAGGCAATGAACTGCAAGGAACCCCTGTCACGTACATTCAGCATTCTATGGAGAGGGAGCATGGACACAGGGGTCATCTCACACTCACTAAAAACAACAGACATATCCCCACTCCACAAACATGGTAGTAAAGCAACAGCAAAGAACTACATACCGTAACGATAACATCCCGTATCACAAAAGTTTTGAGAGGGTGCTAAGAAACAAGATCGCCAGCCACCTAGATACCCATCAATTACACAACCCAGGGCAACACGAGTTTAGAACAGGTTGCTCTTGCCTGTTCCAGCTACTGGACCACTTTTGACAAGGTCCTGGATGCTTTAGATGATAAACAGAATGCAGTTGTAGCATACACAGACTTTGCAAAAAGCCTTTAACAAATGCAATCAGGGTGTAATAGCGCGCAAAATGCGTGACAAAGGAATAAGAGTAAAAGTTCGTAGATTGATAAAAAAAAATTAATAAAATAGAAAATAAAAACTAATAAACAAGGAAACAAGGAAAGTCTGAGGCAGTTACAGAGAAAAGTTCTGTTCCACAAGGCACAGTACTCGCTCCCATCCTGTTCCTCATCCTCATATCTGACATAGACAGTGATGTAAGCTATAGCTCCGTGTCTTCCTTTGCAGATGACACCCGAATTGCCATGACAGTGTCCTTCATCGAAGACACCGCAAGACTCCAAGTGGACATCAACCAAATCTTTAAATTGGCCAGAGAAAACAATATGAAGTTCAATGAAGAGAAATTTCAACTACTCAGATATGGAAAACTTGAGTAAATTAAAACTTTATCAGGGTATAAAATAAGTTCTAACTACACAATAAAGCGAGAAACTAATATGAAGGACCTGGGAGCGATAATGTCAGAGGATCTTACCTTCAAAGACCACAACAATGTATCTACCACATCTACTAGAAAAATGATAGGATAGATAATGAAAACCTTCAAAACTAGGGACACGAAGCCCATGAGATTCTCTTCAAATCGTTTGTTCTGTCTAGGCTCCTTCAAGGCAGGAGAAATTGCTGATCTGGAGAATGTACAGAGAACTTTCACAGTGCACATAAATACCATAAAGCACCTAAATTACTGGGAACGGTTGAAGTCCCTTGATTTGTATTCCCTGGAACAAAAGCGAGAAAGATTCATGATAATATACACTTGGGAAATCCTATAGAGATTAGTACCAAACCTACTCACGAAAACCATTCCCTTCGAAAGCAAATGAGTCGACAGGAGATGCAACATTCCCCCAATGGAAAGCAGGAGTGATACGAGTACACTAAGAGACGACACAGCAAGTATCAGGGGCCCAAGACTGTTCAGCTGCCTCCCAACATACATAAGGAGGATTACCAATAGACCCCTGGTTATCTTCAAGACAGACACCTAAAGTCATTACCTGACCAGCCAGGCTGTGGTTCGTACATCGGTTTACATACGGCCAACAGTGACAGCCTGGTTGAACAGACCCTGATCCACAACAAGGCCTGGTCTCAGACTGGGTCACAGGGGCGTTGACCCCCGAAACCCTCTCCTGGTAAACTCCTGGTAAACCATCATTGTTTTTGAACATATGTGGCATGTAAAGAGTACGTCACCTTTATTTGGTGTATGTACACACCTTCATATAGGCTGCCTCGCAACCAGCGAACCATGTACTAAGTGTTTAACAATTCAGGGGAGGCCCCCTTGTTAAATCAGTACCTTGGTTCAACCAGTCATAGGTGAGTATGACAATGGCGGAAGTGTTGTTGTGTCACACATGTTTAATCATTGCCATATCCACACAGCTGCTGGATGAAAGCAATGATATAGTCTGGCTATTGTCTTTGCCTTGAATCACCGTGTTGTACACATATATTTCCAATTCTTGTATATTGTCCTCATAGCTCCCAGGCCGTGTGGACAGGCTGCGCAGTAGCTCCCGAATCCTCTGGTTTTCTGCGCAGTTTTCCTGTTTTGAGCAATCAAAATGGCGGACAGACATGGACGCAAGGTAAATACTGTCTGTGCGGAGCTGGTACGTGGTACCCTGAGTAGTTCTACAATGCAGGTGCTTCTGCCAAGTATCATCCGCGATGTGTATGGCATACCGAACGACGAGTTGTATGGTGTAGCAGTGAATGGAGTGTCCAGGATCTTCGTCAAGTTCAAGAGTGCTGGGTTTTACTCCAGCATAGTCGACGCGTTCCAAGAAAAGAGGATGACCGTTAATTCTGCAGTGGACGTCTGCCTACATGACGTATCAAGCTATGTAACGTGGGTAAAGGTGAGAAATATCCCCTTTGAGGCCTTGGAATATGATGTTGTGGAGGTATTCCGTAGGTATGGCAAGATCCATTCGGCAGAGAGGGGAGTATGGAAGGATGGGCCTTATATGGGGCTGCCAGAGGGATCTTTCACATTGAAGATGACATTGAGACAACCTATACCATTGTACGTTCTGATGGAAGAGTTCAGAACACAGGTTCATGTATATTATGCAGGACAGCGTCGGACATGTAGGCTGTGCGGGTCTTATGACCATATGGCGGCCCAGTGTCATCAAAGGCAGGGACGGAGGGAACAGGCGCCACAACTGTGGAACGACAGCTGGGCTCCTTGGCACCTGGGACAGGTGAGCTGAAAGACAGGCATCTGGAAGTTGGAGTGAAGAAGTAGACAGAGCGGAGTCGGAGTTGGGAGCGTGCGCCACGTTACCTGTGGGAACGTGTCTGAGCGACCATCTACGGATGCGACTGTTGACAGAAGTGACTTACAACAGGATGGTCTGTTGGACGAGGTCTTGAAAGACTTCTTGGGGGAGGTGGAAGACGTCAGGAAGGGGGGAAGGACAGGAGGGTATTGGAGGGGGGAGCAGTTGCACAGGGGTGTGAGGACACCTTGTGCAACGAAAGTAAGCAGCACACGGTGGTGGTTGAGGTGCACCAGGAGGACATGGATGCTGAGGAAACGTGTGGAGGTGGCACACGTAAGCGAGCAGCTGGGACGTCTGATATGGAAGATGTCTTAACGCCAGGGCAGAGATCTGGAAAGAAACCTTGGAAGACCATGCTAGGCCTCCCGGGGAATGGTGGCACCGGTTCTGTGGTGCTGCAACGGTCGAAGGAAAAGGGGGGGATCGGAGGTCTGGATAGACCAAGTGACAAACGTGGCTATAGTCAACAGCCACGTCTTTCGAGCAACCTTCAAAAGCGGCAGGGCAAGCCGCCTCTACTGTCATAATTCAAGGTTGTAACGCTCAATGTTAATGGCCTGAAAGCCGAGGTTAAAAGAGTATGGGTGGAATGGTTTTTAAAGAGTTAATGTTAAATTCAAAATAGTTTAGTTGTGAGTTGTCTTTGAAAGGATGTAAGTTGTGTGTGAGTGGCTCGTTGAGGTTAAAAGGTGGGGTTGCTGTGGCTGCAAAGGAAACCAGTCCATTGCGTATTTTGGGGTGGGAGGAGGGGGGGAGGGTCGTGAGGGTGGAGGGAGAATGGGGTGCAACGAGGGTTTGTTTTATAGGAGTGTATATGCCGGCGGATGGCAGCGCATGAGTCAAGGAGAACTTTGACCTTTAGTCACTGTCATAGGGGGAGATTGGAATTGTGTTATTCGGGGTGGGGATGTGGAACCGAGGGGGGCGGGGTGTATGTTGGCAGAGCCAGATTACCACATAGGCAAACTAGGCATTTGCCTAGGGCCCCATGCATTGGGGGCCCCGCGGTCCAAGGGGTTCAGGGGCTCATCCAAGACTGCGCACATGGTGCAAGTGCAAAGGGGTCCCTACCTAAAAAGTTCAAGTGTTTGGAGAGTAAAATTTATTTTTAAAAATTAATCAAAACAAAAATAAATAATGAAATAAAATAAAATAAAAATAAATAAACCTAACCATAGATGGCAACACTCAACACGCCTTTGCTTACATCAGAACAGCTGTGTTTTCCCGCTAATGGGTGAGTATGGGAGATTCCTCTCCAATTTTCTGTAGTAATTACACGTTATCTAGACTTGTACTGTGACAAATTAACTGAAGTGTTGTTGATAGACATTGATGTGTATGGATAAATGTTTGTTTTCGCCTCTAAATGTTAAGGGAGGTACCTGATAGGGTTACAGGGTTAAACAGGCTCACACCGACCCCCCCCCACTCCCAAGCTGGAAGGGGTCGCTTCGCTTACCCGTAACTCAAAGGGGCCCCACCAATCTGAATAGCCTAGGGCCCGGAGACTTCTTAATCTGGCCCTGTATGTTGGGCATGTTACGCAATGTGTTTGGAGACGTGGAGGTTTTGGATGTTGTGGGGAGGGGTGGTTGGCAGATTGAGTATACATTTGTCAGGCGGGATTATGCTGCAAAATTAGATAGGATCTATGCAATGGAAGCTGTACGTGTGTTGGGAGTCAGGACTTTTGATGTGGGATTTTCTGTTCATAGGGCAGTTATGGCAGATCTTGATTGGGAGGGTATGGTTAGAATACAATCGGGTTTTTGGAAATTAAATGCAAGACTCGTGAGGAGTGAGGAGGTGAGTATGGCTTTTGGGGAATGGTGGCAAACTTTTTGGGATTCTAGAGAGGTGGAGTCTTGTGTCTTAGAATGGTGGGAAAGGCACGCTAAGCTGGGTATAGCAGGTTTCTATAAAAGGAAGGGAAGGGAAGAGGCAGGGTGGAGGTATGGGTTGCAAAATTATTTTGAATATCAGCTAAATGGGTGTTATGAGGAAGGGGGGGGCGGCAGTACAGAAACATGGTGCAACTCAAGGACAGGTTGGCAGAGTTACATAATGGTAGATTTGATGCGGTACGTGTAAGGGCGGGAATGGAGGCTGTGCTGTGGGGGGATAAACCTTCGGGAAGTGTTTTGCGAGGTTTTAGGGTAAGGCAGAAGGATTCGACTATTTTAATCTTGGAGGTAAGTGAGGATATGGGTGGTTATCATAAGGGACAGGTACTGAATACTACAGAAGGCATAAGTATGCTGATTTCTGGTTCCAAAAGCAGTGGGGGAATGGGGAGGAGGGCGATGCTATTGAGGAGGTGTGGGGGGAGAGGTTTAGGGTCATGTGGAGAGGAGGGCATGGGGATGGGAGGTGAGATTAGCATGGGGGAAGTTGAGGAGGCTGTGTTCAACATGAGTACTGGAAAGGCGCCGAGTATAGATGGGATTTCAAATGAATTTTATAGAATTCAATGGGAGCACATTAAGAACTGTCTGGTGAGGGCCATGAATTGTATGCGACGGGAGGGACAGTTAGGACAGACTCAGCGAACGGGTGAAGTCTTATTAGTACGCAAAAAGCAAGAGGGAAGAGTATTGAGTGAGTACAGAGCTATTTCGCTAATGTGTGCCGACTACAAGATTTTCGCAAAGATACTGGGCAATAGGATGAAAAAGGTGTTAGGTGGGGTTATTCATAAGGGGCAGATGGGTATTCCAGGCAGAAGCATGAGAGATGGACATGGCCGAATTAGGGATTTTTTGGAGGGTTGCAATGGGGAAGGGCTTTTGGGTATTGATTGGGAAAATGCGTACAACTGTGTGGATAGAAACTTTCTGAGGGCTAGTTTGTTGCATCTCGGTTTTGGGATGGGAGTGGTGAGGTGGGTTGATACAATGTATTCATCTGCAATGGTGCGGGTACAAATTAATGGCAGGTTGGGAAGGCCTGTAAGGATGGAGAGGGGATTGAGACAGGGGCGTCCCCTGTTTCAAATATTGTTTGCGTGTATTCAGCATCCATTTTATGGGCTCATTGAGGGGAGGGGGATTTTAAATGGGGAGAAGGATGGGTGTATAGATGTGGTGGGGTATGTGGACGATACCACTGTTCTGATAGCCGGAGTGGAGGGATTGCGTATGGTGGAAAGTGTGTTGGAGCTTTTCGGGAGGGCATCTGGAATGCGGGTGAACAGAGCAAAATCAAGTTTGCTGGAGGTGGGTGCCTGGGTGGGAAGGGGGCTTGGGGTTGGAGTTTGGGTGGGAAGTAGTGGCTAGGCTAAAAATTTGTGGAGTTATATACATGACAGATGCGCGGGAGGCTAGGCAGGTGAATTCGGAGGGGGTGATGGAGAAGGCAGTAAAAAGGTTAAGGAGTTTGCGGGTGGGGGACGTCACCTTACAACAGCGGGCGATAATCGTAAATTCATTAGTTTATAGTAAAATGTGGAGTATGGCTGTGGTGTATCCACTGCGGACCCAAGACGTACATGAGATTCAGAGGAGGGCATTACGTTATGTTTGGGGTTTCGGAAGGGCATGGCTAAGCAAGGAGGTGGTGATGTCGAATATACGCAGTGGAGGAGTAGGCCTTTTAGCGTTTGGCCGAGAGTAAAGGCCTTATATGTGAAACAGAGGTTCGTTAGGGAGGGAGGGGAAAGAGGGGTTAGTGGGGAAAGTGATGGAGGATGTGTGGAGATGGTGGAGCGGAAAAGAATTAATTGAATGCGAGGATATGCTGAGGTTATTGTTATTGATTAGGGAGGTGGAAAAACTTTGGGCAGGCGTTTGGTGACGATGAGCAGGAGGCCGGAAATCATACACGGGGGTACTGGTTTATCCCTTGTATGATTGGGTGATGATATGGAATGACTTTCGAAAGCTTAAGTTAATACCGAAGAGTACGGGAGTTTGTATATAGATTTATGATGGGGATATTAGCATTAAAAGCTGTTTTGTGTTCAATGGGATTGGTGAGGGAACAGACCTGCGATCACTGTGGAGAACAGGAAACAGCTTTTCATGCGGTTTATTTCTGTGAAGAGTTGAGGGAGGTAAGGGTGTGGTTAGCGAAGGTTTATAGGTTGATGGGTGGGGGTAATGTAGAGACCCTGCGAGCCTTAACATTAGAAGTATGCGGAGTCTCCAGAGAAGTGAAAAGGGCGATTATGTATGTAGTGGTGGATTTTCTGTATGATTCCTGGGGGATGAGGGACACGGGAGGGGGAAGAATTAGGATTAGGGCAATTGCGGCGGGCATATATAGAACGGTTTGCAGAAACAAACTTATTTACGGGGGACAGTGGAGGGCATGTTTTCCGGAGACCTACTGCAAACTTAGGGTCAATGGCCTCATTCAGTTGGCGAGCTAATTATACGTAAAGGACTGGTTTCCTTTATAATCGGGTTGACGTTAGTTTTTTGGAGGGAGAGTGTATGAGGTAAAGGACTTGCGAAGGAATGTGAGGGTCGGGAAGGTATGTACTGCGTGGTGCTGTGTTGACATGTAAGTTTTGTGTGAAAGATTTTGATTAGCCCAAGATTTGTATAAATTATGTCCTTGTGATTAAAAGGGAGTTATAGAAGTCACTGTCCATGTTGGTCTACCAGTTTTTGCAAAGATAATTTTTCTTGTATGTATTTTCGTAGTATTTATTGTAATTTTGTAGGGAATTTATTTCCTCTTAGATGGCTTTTATATTTGTTTTTACATAATTTGTTTTCCATCACTTTTGTAATGTTATTAAGTTTGGTTGCTGATGCAACGTATGTTGTAAACATCTTGCAGTTGTTGATGCTTTATATGCTTATATGATTTTGTGTAATGCTTATTTTTGTTATAGAGTAATGTTGACGGATAATTACCAGACTTTGTTCTTAAGTTAAATCTCACAATCAGTTGCATGTATATATAAAGTTACAAAAATTTATGTTTGATCACTGCTGTGATCAATACGTGTACGAATGATGTGGGTGTATTTATAGATGAGTTTTCATGGGGGGGCGTCCCCCCCTCCAACAGTTTTGTGTGTATGTGTCAGATATATTATCATTTTGTATAATGTGTGTCAGTGAATGGTGTATATGTATTTTGCGTGTTTCAAAATTTTTTCTCTTGCACTTGTGATATAATTCTTCGTAATCTTGTCCAGATCCTGTATTATTGTGGTATTTAATATTTTATACTACCTTGTAATTTATGATGTTTTAAATAAAATCTAAAAAAAAATTTTTGTATATAGTGTACATACTTGTAAAAATCTATATATACTTGGTGAAGGAAAATGCAATTCAAAGCTCTCTGTTGTGCTTATTTCACTCCAATTCTCTTTATGCCGCAGGATAACAGGTCTTGATTACCTGGAAGCGTAATATGGGAAGCCTGTCCGAGAGATGGAGCTGGACTTAGAACTGAAGCTGGAGCAGGAGCTAATCTTTGTATTTAGATAGCTTGCTATCTGGCATTGAGTCAGCTTTGCCAACGCATCGGATTTTTGCATGTCAACTTTGCATTCACTTCGCTATTGTCAGCCCTGCTATTGTGTGTGTGTATTCTGCAGTCGGCTTTGCTATTGCGTGTCAGCCTTGCTAATGTGTGAAGATTCTGCATTTGTACTGTGCATAGCTGGTTGAGCGTGTATTGCAAACAGTGTTACATTGCGGTTAATGCCACTTATACGAGTCAGACAGTTAGTATCTGAATTCACTCTACTAAACCTGCCCAAGTTTTTTGTACAGCATTGTTAACATATTGCTCGTTATATTGGCATTGAATATCAAAGCACTCTTACTGCTGCACAGCTTCGTGAAGTTATACATGCAAAGCTGAAAGCAGAAGAGATGGCGTACCAGATTCCTGTTTCTTCCACTACAGGAGCTAAGCGTAGATCTTCGCTTAGATTCCTGCAGAAGAATGGGAGATACACAACTCCTGAGCAAAACCAGCAATCTCGTGAAGCAGGCGCATCAGGTTTGTCTGAAGGCGAGTCAGCTTTATTGGTGCTTGAGTTAGCAAAAATCAATCTTGAGCAGAGCAGGGAACAGCGAGCTTATGCTAAGAAAGGGTTTGATAGAGAGAAAGAGAGGAGGCAGTTTACACAAGCTGTAAATGACTTTAGTTTGCAAAAAAGCAGTATAGCTCATTCCTCGTTTTATTGAAGCCGAGCCAGAACAATTTTTCAAAGCATTCGAAAACCAGGCTCGAGCTTTAAGGTGGCCTGAAGAACACTGGGCATCATTGGCGCATACAGCATCGTTTGGTAAGGCACAGGAACTTACAACAGTGTTAAATGACACTGATTTTGGTAACTATTGCGTGGTGAAAACCACGGTTCTTGGTGCTTATCAGTGCATTCCTGCCAAGTACAGGCAGGAGTTCAAGATAGGCAAACGACAGCTGGGTCAGTCTTATGTCGACTTCGTAAGACAACAGACCAAAGCCTTTACCCACTGGCACAAGGCAAGTGGTGTCGCCAATTTCGGGGATCTTGTCCAACTAATCTTCGTCGGTTGGACCAGAGGTTCGAATCTTTCTGCAAGATCATTCGTTGGTTACTGCATTGGAAGCAGCCAGGTTGGCTGATGCTTTCGAAACTAACCGATCCTTGTTTGAGCAGTCTTATCTCTCTCTTCATCAGCCTGGCATGAACAGAGTTCGTCAAAGAAGAGTTCCAGACTGGAGAACAAAGTGCCAGGACGAAGGTGAACGGTGACATCAACCAACTAAGTCACCTGCTGAGCCATGCTACTCAATCCATGGTCAACCTGGTGAGTGACAAATCACTTAACATGGTGAATCCCGACATAGTACCCAGAGTGGCGCCAGCCACAACACCAGCAGGGAACCAAGGTCAAAAATGAGATAGCTTGTTTTAGATGTAACAAATCAGGCCACATCAGACCTGGCTGTCCAACAAAGCCCCAACCAGTAGGCAGATTCGTTAATGTTGAAATGACTCATAAAGTGGTCGAGTATGGGATGGCCCCATCCCCATATACTCCATATCCCCTTTAAAATCAGGCATGATCACAGAACACTACAGACCACTACCCAACTTTTCTCATAACTAATCTGGGAAAACTGCCACAAGACATTACTAAAGTAACCTTCAGACTACATAACGAGACAGCAGTTAACAACTTTATAGCAGCTATGAATAACATCGATTGGCAAAATGAGCTCGAAACATATACAGATATGAATGAATGTTTAAATAATTTTCTAAAAAAAGCCCAATGCCTCTATAACAGACATTGCCCCAAAAGAACTAAGCAGATCACAGCAAAGAGATTGAATAATCCCTGGTTAACACCAGGCATCTTCAAATTCATTAACGCAAAGCACAAAGATGAAAAATAGTATAGAATGGGTCAAATAACTAGAGAGCAGTCTAAACGTTACTCATCAGCACTTACCAGCCTGATAAGAAGATCTAAAAAATTGTATTATGAAAATAGATTACATAACATCAAAGGTGGTATGAAACAAACCTAGAAAACTCTATCTGAAATTCTTGGAAATAAAAAGTTATCCAAAAACAAAACAATCAAACTAACAAAATCAGACGAACACCTACTCACTCCTACTGAAACAACAAACAGACTCAATGTTTTCTTCTCCACCATAGGTAAAAATCTAGCAAACAAAATACCAAGCACAAACACCCGTCCATCAGACTACTTCATAGGAACCTACCCAAATACACTATTCCTAGCTCCAACCAACCCCACTGAAGTTATGTTCATCATAAATACCCTTAAAAACAAGGCAGGAGACATAAACAACTTGCTGCTTTTATGTACAAAAAAACTTATCAAGTATTGTCACCAATTATTGCAACACTCTTTAACAAATCCATTGAATCATCTACCTTCCCAACAATCCTCACAATAGCGAGGGTCACTCCGATCCATAAAGGAGGTAACCAAGCTGACTTGAATAACTATAGACCAATATCTAACTTACCACTGCTCTCTAAAATCTTTGAAAAAATAATTCATAGACGGATCTATTCCTACCTCGTTTTTCACAACATATTAAACCCTTGTCAGTTTGGATTCAGGAATAATAAAAGCACAAATGATGCTATCATACACATGCTAGAACTAATATATACCGCACTTGAAAAGAAAGAAGTCCCGCTGGGCATTTTCATTGATTTACGTAAAGCTTTCGATACAGTCGACCATGAACTACTGTACTCCAAATTAACGCACTATGGTATCAGAGGCCACTCCCTCAACTACCTAAAGTCATACCTTAGTAACAGAACTCAATATGTGTATACAAATGGTGCAAACTCCTCCACCCAACCAATCACAGTAGGAGTCCCACAAGGAAGTGTCCTTGGACCACTCCTCTTTCTCATCTACATCAATGATCTACCGAATGCATCACAGCTACTCAAACCCATATTATTTGCAGATAACATTACATATGTCTTTTCCCACCCAGACACGATCATACTAGCAAACACAGTCAATGTCGAATTGCAGAAAAATCTGCCTGGATGATGACTAACAAACTTACCCTGAACACTGATAAAACCTATTTCATTCAGTTTGGAAATAAAACTGCAAATGATCCGATTAACGTAACGCTAAATGGATCATCAGTCACAAGACTCACAGAGGGAAAATTCCTAGGTATCCACCTTGAAAGTAACCTTAAGTTCTGGACACACATACAACAAATCACCAAGAAAATCTCCAAGACTGTAGGCATACTATCAAAGATAAGGTACTACGTTCCACAATCAGCTCTCCTGGCACTGTACCATACACTCATATACCCTTATCTTACATATGGAATTTGTGCATGGGGATCAACAACATCCAATCACCTAAAACCCTTCATAACCCAGCAAAAGGCAGCAGTAAGAATGATAATGAATTCCCACTCCCACCAGCACACTCCACCAATTTTCAAAAGTCTGTATCTGCTCACCATTAAGAACATCCATACTTATTCATGTGCCTACTACATACACAGAACAATACGCGCAAATATAAACCCTCCACTCAAACTTCTCCTCACCAACTTAAACAGGACACATGGCCGCAACACAAGACACAGATCTCTTTTTGATATACCTAGTGTTCATATCACACTGTGTAAAAACACTATGCACATAAAGGGCCCCAAAATATGGAATTCATTACCAGAGGATATTAAAGTAACCCAGTCTGAAAACCAGTTTAAGACTCTTCTCAAAAGCCACTTAATCACCCTAGACTAAATGCTAAATACTCAGTACACATTTACTCACCTATGTACTCCCACATCATAACTTCAACATGATATGTACTCCCACATCATAACTTCAACATTCGCTGCCTGACCACGGTAGAGTGCGGTTGTGCTCTGCACCCCTCTGCTGTTTGTAGGCGAGCTCCCTTGTCAGTTACCTGGCTGCAGTGGTGTGAAGTGGTGCTGTCACACCTCGGTTAACAACATAGGTGCACTGTGATTGTCAAGATGGCGGTTAGTCTGAGACGACGGATAAATACTGTAGGCATTCAGCTACTTAAAGGAACGATAACGCCCAGTTCTGCGCAAGTCTTATTGCCAAAGATCATCCGGGAGACATATGGCATACAAGATAGTGACTTGTATGGTGTAGCATTGAACGGAGGACAACGAATTTTCGTCAAACTGCTATCAGCAACGGTTTATGAATCGTTAGTCACCAGGTTTCAGGACGTGAGTCTTAACGTCACACCAGCTGTCAGTGTAAGAATGAGAGATGTTTCACGGCATTATACGTGGATCAAGCTACGCAACGTTCCCTTTGAGGCGGACGAGGCGGATATAAGGAAAGTTTTTGAGAAGTATGAGACAGTGCATTATGCTCAACATGGTACGTGGGCGGCAGGAGCCTATGCTGGTTTTCCAGAGGGTTCTTTCAACCTCAAAATGACTTTGAGGCACCCAATACCGTCCTACATGTATCTACAAGATTTCAGGACGCAGGTAATGGTAGTGTACCCAGGACAACGACGTACGTGCCGCCTATGTGGTGAGTATGATCACATAGCGGCGACCTGTGACAAGCGAAGACATGTGCCTGGACCTGTGGTGGACGTCGCAGCCCCTGCTTCAAAGGTGGCAGGTGAGGAACAAACATCGGATGGAGGGCGTGGTGTTTTGTGGAGCGAGATAGTGGATCGGGCACACAGGACTGGCGATGAGTTGGAGTCCCGCCCCAAGCTGCCTGATCAGGTGTCGTCTCCTGTGGATAAGGAGGAGCAGCAATTACAGGAGAAGGTTCTTGAGATTGACGAGGAATTGGTGGAGGTGTTGAAAACTTTGTCACCGCCAGAGAAGGACGTTACATCTGAGCGTGGTATCATCGGAGAATCGTCGCTTCCAGAAAGTCTGAGACATGATAATTTGGGACGTGATGGTGGTTTGGAGTCGTCCATTGAATCATTAAACCATTCTCAGGTGGAGGTGGAGGTTCATCGAGAGGTAACATTGACAAGGACTGTGTAACATGGACTGTCACGAGAAAGAGGGCGGCTACATCAGATTCTGATGACGTCCTTACGCCTGCACAAAGGCCTGGGAAACAGACTGAGGTGAAGTGCGAAGGTAGTGGTGTAGGTGGTGGTAGCCATGATAGGAGGCACCGGAAGAAGGGGGGAGGGAAAGAGAGCACTCTGAAGGTGTCAAACTTACATTCAAGCTCTGGAGTTGTAAAGAGTGATGAGAGGAAGCAGGGGTGGAAACTTTAATAGGCCTTAGGTGTATGTCTGTAAATGTTAATGGGTTACGTAGCGGTATGAAGAGAGATTGGTTTCGTAATTTTCTGAATAAATCTTAGAGTGGATGTTGTGTTCCTGCAGGAGCACAATTTTTAAAGAGGGTAGGGTGTTGGAGGTGGCAGGATTTCGAGTAGTTACCCTGCCATCTCCCCGTCTAAAAGGTGGTGTGGGAATTTTAATAAGGGAGACGAGCCCGTTTGTTTTGCAGAGAAGCGAGGGAGGAGGGGGAGGGAGGGTGTTGCGTGTGGCTGGGTGGTGGATGGGTAAGCGTGTGTCTTTTGTGAGTGTGTATGCGCCGGCAGAAAATAACATAAAGGTAAAGAATGATTTTGTGTGTGAGGATCTTGTGTTTTTCTTAAGTGCACTGCCAGAGGTGGCGATAGTTGGTGGGGACTGTAATAGTGTAATCAGGGTGGCTGATGTGGACCCAAGAGGGGCTGGATATATGTCTGTGGCTCTTAGGGAGTTATTAATGGATGTTAGGTTACGTGATGCCTTTGGGGGGGGCGGTGTGGGAGACTGAATATACGTTTGTTAGGAGTGGATATGCTGCGAGACTAGATAGTGTACCTTTCTCAGGGAGTGGATGTGAAATCTTTCAGTACTGTTGAGGCTACAATGTCAGATCATAGGGCAGTGGTGGTGGAGGTTGGGTGGGGGTCTGCTCGCGGACATATATAGAAGTTATTGGAAATTAAATTTAAGTGTGTTAGGTGATGAGGAGGGGTTGGAGGGGTTTTCAGTCCAATGGAGGGAGCTTAGTGTGGAAGAACAGGGAGTGGATGACATTGTGACATGGTGGGATAGTGTCGCAAAGGAAAGGATTAGAAAATTTTATGTGAGAGAGGGAAAACGTATTAATAATTTAAAATATGGACTGGCTAACTATTTAGAGGATAGGTTAAGAGGTTGCTATGGTCGGGGGGTGGGGGGGAATAATTTTCCTATGGATGAAATAGCTGAAATAAAGGGGAGGTTGAGGGTGTTGCAAAATGAAAGGTTTCAAGCTGTAAGGATGCAGGCAGGGGTGGAGGAAGTGCTTTGGGGCGACAAGCCGTCAGCGTGTGTTTTGCGGCATCAAAAGCAAAGGCAGGCGGTGACAGCTATCCCATGTTTAGAGGTAACGGAGATGGTTGGAAATTATAGAGCAGGGCAGGAGACACGAACCACGAAGGGGATGTGTGCGTATGCGGAGGCTTGGTACAAAAAGTACTGGAACAGTGGGGGGGGGGGGGGGTGACGTGGCGTTGGACAAGGTGTGTACGTATGTGACGTGTAATTTAGGAAATAGTGATAGAAAGGCTTTAGGTGGGATTATTACGGCAGAGGAAATAGAGAATGCGTTAAGGGGAATGAGGAAGGGGAAAGCTCCCGGTATTGACGGTCTCCAGGTAGAATTTTATTTACAACATTGGACGTTGATAAAGGAATTTATAGTTAGGTTATTTAATCGTATGAAGGAGAAGGGTAAGTTGGGGGAGAAGCAGGTAACAGCAGTTGTAGTGTTGGTCCCGAAGGTCAAGGGGCAGCCCACCCTTCGGGAGTACCGAGCCATATCACTGATGTGTGCAGACTATAAGGTGTTTGCAAAAATTTTAGGTAATAGGTTCAAATGTGTTGTGGGGAGGGTGGTGTCAAAATCTCAGTTTGGGTTGCCGGGAAGGTCGATGATTTAAGGACATGGGATACTGAGAAGTTTTGTGGAAGCTAAGGGTGGGGGTGGAGTTGCAGCTTTGTTGGCTCTAGATTGGCAGGGAGCATATGATAGAGTGGAAAGGGGAGCTTTGCAGGTTATACTTAGGAGACAGGGTTTTGGGGAGGAAGTAGTCGAGTGGGTAAATATATTGTACAAGGGGGCGAAAATGAGGATACAGATTAATGGGTGTATGTGGAGGGAAATTGCAATGGGTAGAGGCCTTAGACAGGGATGCCCCATGTCCCAAATATTGTTTGCGTGTTTCCAGGACCCCTTTTATAGAATGGTTGACCGTAGCTTATGTACGCCATGTGAGGGAAGTGTGGGGGGTGGGAGGGCCTGGCCGGGTTTAATTGGATATGTTGACGACACCACTGTGCTCATTCGTGAAGGGATGTCAATGGGAGTGTTGGACGAGGTGGTGCAATTGTTTGGAAGTGCCACGGGTATGCAGGTAAATAGTGCGAAGTCAAGGTGCATGGGGTTGGGTTCTTGGGTGGGGGTGTGGGGGGGAGATGTAATGTTGTTAAAGAATGGGCGGTTTCTTTAAAGATTTGTGGTATTATTTATAAGGATGACATGGTTGCGGCGCGGGAGGAAAACTCGGATAGGTTATTGGAAAGGATCGTGGGGCGTCTAGGTGTTCTGAGACCCCAGCACCTAACTCTGATACAGCGAGTGATAGTCGTGAACATTTTATTGTATAGTAAGGTTTGGCATGTTGCAGCTGTGTTCCCAATTACAGGGACAGCGATTGCGGGGATTCTAAGACGGGTGGGGTTCACGTTGTGATTGGTTACGGAGGGAAGTTGTAATGTTACCTGTAAGGCAGGGTGGGTTGGGGTTGATGGATTTGAGATGGAGGGCTAAATGTGTGTTTATTAAATGGGAAGTGTTGCGTGAGGGTGTGAATGCGGGGCGTTTGGGAAGGATACACGACAGGCTGGGTATGTGGTATTGAGGAATGGAGTTGAGGGAATGTGAAATAGTTTTGAGGGCTGTGATGTTGGTTAGAGAACTGAGAAAGGTTCGTATAAGGGTTTTCTGTAGGTTACTTGTAGGTAGGTGCGTTGTCCCAGTTGAGGGTTTGTTCCCCATGTATGCGTGGAGGAGTATTTGGTTTAGATTTAGTAAAATGAAGTTAAACCCTCGGGCGCGTGAGGTGATGTTTCGTTTTCTGCATGGGATCCTTCCGTCTGGTGAGATATTACGAAACAGACAGGTTGTAGAGGGTGGGGGGTGTGGTATCTGTGGAGGGGATGAGACAGCGTTCCATGTAGTTTACTTTTGTGAAGGGCTAGAGGAGGTTAGGTGCTGGTTAAGTAGGTTGGTACAGAGGGTGGGGGGCCTTGGGGTGTCGGTTTTGCGTGCTTTAAGTCTAGATATGGGTGGGTTAGACGAGGGTGTCATAAGAGCTTTAGATTATATCATGGTAGATTATATATATATGTCGTGGGTGATGAGGGGGAGAGGGGATAGTGAAAAGGAAGGAAGGTTCTTGCGGTAACGTTCTATCGTACGATGTGCCGTAACAGAGATTTGTATGGGAGGAGGTGGGATCAGGCTTTCTCAGAGGGGTATAGAATGCTAACGTTAGGGATTCTCGTAAATCTGTGATTGATAATGAGTGAGTGAAGGGGTTTTCATAGGTTGGAGGGAGTCAGGGGGTCACAACGGGCTCCCCTCCTTTGGGGGGGGGTCGTGAGAGTGTTGTGAATGTGGGTTTGGAATGGTTTCCTGGTTTTCAGAGACTTTATGACAGCTAAGTGTGGATGTAGAGCTCACGGTCTCGTTATGTTAGATATAACACTTTTCAGAATGTAGATATAATATAGTAGATTTTTTATGTATAATTTTGTTGTGTATCAGTCTTGTATGACACGATTCTTGAGTAATAAGTTATTTGCGACATGAAGTGTGTTTTAGTTTGTATTTATGTTACGTGCTGGGTTTTTGCATGATGAGATATACTTATATACTGTTTTGCTTTGTGCATACAGTGCATCTGATTAACGTGATTTTGTGAAAATATATATATATATATATATATATATATATATATATGCAAGGAATTCGCGATAGCATGCGAAATATACACAAACACTGATCTCTGGCTGAAGGAGACTCGAACCTACGAACCTTAGGACAAGGTACGCAGTGCTTTACCAATCTACCCACACTGGACCAATACCTTGGCGTGTAGCATCCGCTACACGTTTGATCCAAGGCAGCCAGCTTTCAGGGAGAAGGCTTACAGCTTTTCATCTCATCCCCTGCATGCATCAGCCTTACTAGAGATTTGAACAATGCAAGGAATTCGCGAGAGCATGCGAAATATACACAAACACTGATCTCTGGCTGAAGGGAGACTCGAACCTACGAACCTTAGGACAAGGTACGCAGTGCTTTACCAATTACCCACACTGGACCATTACCTTGGCGTGTAGCATCCGCTACACGTTTGATCCAAGGCAGCCAGCTTTCAGGGAGAAGGCTTACAGCTTTTCATCTCATCCCCTGCATGCATCAGCCTTACTAGAGATTTGAACAATGCAAGGAATTCGCGAGAGCATGCGAAATATACACAAACACTGATCTCTGGCTGAAGGAGACTCGAACCTACGAACCTTAGGACAAGGTTTCGCAGTGCTTTACCCAATCTACCCACACTGGACCAATACCTTGGCGTGTAGCATCCGCTACACGTTTGATCCAAGGCAGCCAGCTTTCAGGGAGAAGGCTTACAGCTTTTCATCTCATCCCTGCATGCATCAGCCTTACTAGAGATTTGAACAATGCAAGGAATTCGCGAGAGCATGCGAAATATACACAAACAAATCTCTAGTAAGGCTGATGCATGCAGGGGATGAGATGAAAAGCTGTAAGCCTTCTCCCTGAAAGCTGGCTGCCTTGGATCAAACGTGTAGCGGATGCTACACGCCAAGGTATTGGTCCAGTGTGGGTAGATTGGTAAAGCACTGCGTACCTTGTCCTAAGGTTCGTAGGTTCGAGTCTCCTTCAGCCAGAGATCAGTGTTTGTGTATATTTCGCATGCTCTCGCGAATTCCTTGCATTGTTCAAATCTCTAGTAAGGCTGATGCATGCAGGGGATGAGATGAAAAGCTGTAAGCCTTCTCCCTGAAAGCTGGCTGTCTTGGATCAAACGTGTAGCGGATGCTACACGCCAAGGTATTGGTCCAGTGTGGGTAGATTGGTAAAGCACTGCGTACCTTGTCCTAAGGTTCGTAGGTTCGAGTCTCCTTCAGCCAGAGATCAGTGTTTGTGTATATTTCGCATGCTCTCGCGAATTCCTTGCATTGTTCAAATCTCTGGTAAGGCTGATGCATGCAGGGGATGAGATGAAAAGCTGTAAGCCTTCTCCCCGAAAGCGGCTGCCTGGGATCAAACGTGTAGCGGATGCTACACGCCAAGGTATTGGTCCAGTGTGGGTAGATTGGTAAAGCACTGCGTACCTTGTCCTAAGGTTCGTAGGTTCGAGTCTCCTTCAGCCAGAAATCAGTGTTTGTGTATATTTCGCATGCTCTCGCGAATTCCTTGCATTGTTCAAATCTCTAGTAAGGCTGATGCATGCAGGGGATGAGATGAAAAGCTGTAAGCCTTCTCCCTGAAAGCTGGCTGCCTTGGATCAAACGTGTAGCGGATGCTACACGCCAAGGTATTGGTCCAGTGTGGGTAGATTGGTAAAGCACTGCGTACCTTGTCCTAAGGTTCGTAGGTTCGAGTCTCCTTCAGCCAGAGATCAGTGTTTGTGTATATTTCGCATGCTCTCGCGAATTCCTTGCATTGTTCAAATCTCTAGTAAGGCTGATGCATGCAGGGGATGAGATGAAAAGCTGTAAGCCTTCTCCCTGAAAGCTGGCTTGGCTGCCTTGGATCAAACGTGTAGCGGATGCTACACGCCAAGGTATTGGTCCAGTGTGGGTAGATTGGTAAAGCACTGCGTACCTTGTCCTAAGGTTCGTAGGTTCGAGTCTCCTTCAGCCAGAGATCAGTGTTTGTGTATATTTCGCATGCTCTCGCGAATTCCTTGCATTGTTCAAATCTCTAGTAAGGCTGATGCATGCAGGGGATGAGATGAAAAGCTGTAAGCCTTCTCCCCGAAAGCTGGCTGCCTTGGATCAAACGTGTAGCGGATGCTACACGCCAAGGTATTGGTCCAGTGTGGGTAGATTGGTAAAGCACTGCGTACCTTGTCCTAAGGTTCGTAGGTTCGAGTCTCCTTCAGCCAGAGATCAGGTGTTTGTGTATATTTCGCATGCTCTCGCGAATTCCTTGCATTGTTCAAATCTCTAGTAAGGCTGATGCATGCAGGGGATGAGATGAAAAGCTGTAAGCCTTCTCCCTGAAAGCTGGCTGCCTTGGATCAAACGTGTAGCGGATGCTACACGCCAAGGTATTGGTCCAGTGTGGGTAGATTGGTAAAGCACTGCGTACCTTGTCCTAAGGTTTTGTAGGTTCGAGTCTCCTTCAGCCAGAGATCAGTGTTTGTGTATATTTCGCATGCTCTCGCGAATTCCTTGCATTGTTCAAATCTCTAGTAAGGCTGATGCATGCAGGGGATGAGATGAAAAGCTGTAAGCCTTCTCCCTGAAAGCTGGCTTGGCTGCCTTGGATCAAACGTGTAGCGGATGCTACACGCCAGGTATTGGTCCAGTGTGGGTAGATGGTAAAGCACTGCGTACCTTGTCCTAAGGTTCGTAGGTTCGAGTCTCCTTCAGCCAGAGATCAGTGTTTGTGTATATTTCGCATGCCCCTCGCGAATTCCTTGCATTGTTCAAATCTCTAGTAAGGCTGATGCATGCAGGGGATGAGATGAAAAGCTGTAAGCCTTCTCCCTGAAAGCTGGCTTGGCTGCCTTGGATCAAACGTGTAGCGGATGCTACACGCCAAGGTATTGGTCAGTGTGGGTAGATTGGTAAAGCACTGCGTACCTTGTCCTAAGGTTCGTAGGTTCGAGTCTCCTTCAGCCAGAGATCAGTGTTTGTGTATATTTCGCATGCTCTCGCGAATTCCTTGCATTGTTCAAAAACTCTAGTAAGGCTGATGCATGCAGGGGATGAGATGAAAAGCTGTAAGCCTTCTCCCTGAAAGCTGGCTGCCTTGGATCAAACGTGTAGCGGATGCTACACGCCAAGGTTTTTGGTCCAGTGTGGGTAGATTGGTAAAGCACTGCGTACCTTGTCCTAAGGTTCGTAGGTTCGAGTCTCCTTCAGCCAGAGATCAGTGTTTATATATATATATATATATATATATATATATATATATATATATATATATATATATATATATATATACCTTTCTCTTGTTTTGAGCCTTTGTCATGGGTCAAAACGTTATGTAATACTTTATATATGTATAATTCGATTCTTTTTAAAGTTTATAATTATGGTCTGTACCCTGATACCGGTTTGGTGTCAATGCTAAGTTCTTGATGTTAAGTTTTAGTCTGTATGGTATACAGACATATCTAGACAGTTTAGTGACGTAGTCCATTTGTGTCTGAGATTATGTATATGGGTTTATTGTAACAGTATAGCGCTTCAGTGATTGTGTTCTAAGCTGTATTCTTTTTCTGTATATTCGTATGTTGGTATATGTTAAGCTGTATTGTTAGGGATACGTATGTAGATGTTCTAGTAAGATTATGATGTTAGGTTTTGGTTTTTTGATTAATGCGAAGGATGGGATTTAACTGATATAACTTCTCTGTATATTTCATGTTCAAGTGTATTGAGCCTTTGTCAGATGTCATGTTATATGTACAATTTATATATATGTAAGGTTTTGCATCAATGAATGTGTATATATGTCAATTCATGACCCTGTGACATGTAATTTTTTTAGCTATGTTCTTGCCGTAAGTTGTTGTTGTATGTTTGGCAGCAATATCTTGCCAGCATATAGGCGCAATCCGTTTGTCAGTTAATTTGATTGAGATCCATACTGTTTGTTTATTTTTATGTTAAACTGTATTGGTTTTAAATAAAATATAAAAAAAAAATAACTTCAACAATCACTTTGAACCTTTTATCCATTGTTGACAGGAATATAATTGAACCATTGCTTTCACAAAAAGCATTTTAGACTATATGAATATATCCTTTTTCATATACAAATTTAATTCACTTATAATTAATAATCTACTGTTCAACTATGAAATAATTACTATCCTACTGTACAACTATGATATAATCCTCAGTGTTAAGTAGTCTGTAAGACAATAATGTTAAGTTGGCCCATAATGCCTAGGCATAATATAGGCTCTCTTTGCATTGCAACCCACTATTGTAAATATAAAATCTCAATGTACTGTTTGCTAAGACATAAAATAAATAAATAAAATAAATAAATAAATAAATTACAGCCCCTGTCAAGTCTTCCTTCAGGAGGATTCAAAGAAAACGGAAGTATGCACATTTAGAGATACTAGGGAAATACTAGGACATATTTTTCCATGATACTAGAGGGACTACTTCCCCTCTCAGAACAAACACCTTTGCAATCGTCCATCCTTTTAGAAGCTTTTGGAGGAGCAGTATTATCGGTCCCATTACATAAAATATATGTGCAGAGTAAATATTACACTGGATATTTGTCTGTAGGTGTTTCTGACGAATTTCCTATGGATGCCGTGTTATTACTGGGTAACAACATTAATTCTACTAAGTGTCCAGAACCAATGTGACTAATTTTTCTCCGATGTTGGCCATAACTCTGGCAAAATCCCAAGGAATATCTGATGAGAATGCTAACCTATCCTTGGACGACTATTATCTCGGAATGGCAAATTGATTTGCAAGGAAAACTGGCCAGGTCCTCGTAAATTTAGTGAACAGGCCCAGATCAAGCCTTCCTATTCCAGGGTTGCAGGATTGTCAGATGTCTGTTTCCATGCCCGAGGGACTGTCCTTTCGAGAGGAACAGCGAAAAAGACTCTTCATTGAATTTCGCTTTTCAGACAGCAATGGATAAATCCTCCTCAGGTCACCCAGTCAAATATAAAATTAAAAACTACTTCTTAATCTGCATTGAGACTGGTAAGAAGGTAGAGGGAAGACAAAAGACAGACAGGTTAGCAGTTCCTAAAAAGTTTAGACCACAGATATTAATATAGCTCGTAACTCTTCGTTAGGAGGCCACTTAGGAATTACTATAACCATGTATAGAATATTAAAAGAATTCTTCTGTCCAAAGTTAATGCAGGATGTGAAGAATCATATCCGCTGTTGTTCAATGTCAGCAAGTAGGAAAACCTGGCCACCCCATTAAACCTGCACCTCCCCATCTTATATCTGATGAGAGAGAACCTTTGCAGAGTTAATCATAGATTGTGTAGCTCCACTACTTAAGTCCATATCTGGAAATCAGTACTTATTTACTATTATGGATAGAGAAACTAGATACCCAGAAGCAATCCCCTTGCACAGTATTAATACGAAAGCAATACTTAAGGCCTTAACTAGGTTTATTTCCTACTTTGGCATTCCTAAGTCTATTCAAAGTGATCTAGGTACTAATTTCACTGTCAAAGCTTGTAGGGAAGCATTAACTAGGCTAGGAATAATTCTCAACTTATCATCCTCAGTCCCAAGGCGCCTTGGAAAGATTCCATCGGACATTAAAAACCATAATGAGAACTTTTTTCATGCGTTTTCCTAGAGACTGGGATGAATCATTACCTCTGTTGCTGTTCGCAATGAGAGAAACTGTGCAAGAGTTTACAGGGTACAGTCCGTTTGAGCTGGTCTTTGGGCACAATGTACGAGGTCCTCTTCGGGTGCTCAAGGAAGGATGGATGGGAGAAGACGTTAGCTCAACACTCTACAACCCGTCTTCAAGGTTGCAGGTGGCAGCTCAAAATACGATGAAACAGAGGTATGACAGAAATTCAAAGTTTCGCTCCTTCCATCCAGGAGACAAGGTGTTGGTACAGGAACCTATACCTGGCCACACCTTAAAAGCTAGATTTACGGGACCTATGCAAATTGTAAATTATCTGATGTAAATTATGTAGTGTCTCCCCTTGACAAGACCTCAAAAACTAAGACTTACCACATTAATCAAATTAAAGCATTTAATACACCAGATAAAGTCCCAGTACTGACTCTGTCCTCTGCCTCTGTAGACGACCCTGGCTCTTTGCACTCTACTCCTGAAATTCGAGTAAAACTTCTCAATTCGGTCCTCCTCAACGACCCCAGGCTTTTAATGGTGAGGCTGTCTAAGAATATTTTTGAATGTTCCAAATAAATGTATACTTGGATATCATGATGTAAATGTTGGAAACTCTAAACTTATTAAATTCTCCCCTTTCAGAGCTAATCCAAAAAACAGAGGCTACTTCAGCAGGAGGTAGAATTTCTGTTAGAGCATGGGTTAGTGGAGGAGTCATCTAGTCCATGGGCTTCACCTGCATCCTTGTTAAGAAGGATTGAGGTTTTCGAATGTGTACAGACTACCTTAAGGTGAATGAGATTACAATTCCAGATGCTTACCCTCTGCCATGCTTAGATGACGTAATCGACTTCATGGGTAAGGGTACCTTTGTCTCTAATCCCAGCCGGTCATTATTAATATACAGTAACGCCCTTCAGAATGAAAAATTCTCCCACTTCATTCCAGAAAATGATCCATCAGGAATTAAAGGACTTGAAGGCACGGCACCTTACTTAGATAGCATCGTGGTTGGGGTCGGATACTTGGGACCAACACATGTTTAGGCTTAAGGCTCTCTTTGAGACCTTCCAGAATTTCCACTTAAATGATAATTTATCCAAGTCATCCTAAGGCCAGTCTTCTATTAACTTTTTAGGCCATGAAGTAGGTACCTGGAGTTTACCTGGAGAGAGTTCCGGGGGTACGAGCCACAGCCCGGCTGGTCAGGTACCCACTTTAGGTGCTTGTCCAGTGTCAGCTTAAAGACTGCCAGTGGTCTATTGATAATCCCCTTTATGCATGCTGGGAGGCAGTTGAACAGTCTCGGGTCCCTGACACTTATTGTATTGTTTTTTAACGTGCTAGTGACACCCCTGCTTTTCATTGGGGGGATGTTGCGTCGTCTGCCAAGTCTTTTGCTTTCGTTGTGAGTGATTTTCGGGTCCAAGTTCGGTACTAGTCCCTCTAGGATTTTCCAGGTGTATATAATCATGTATCTCTGCCGCCTGCGTTCCAGGGAATACAGGTTTAGGAACCTCAAGCGCTCCCAGTAATTGAGGTGTTTTATAACCGTTATGCGCGCTGTGAAGGTTCTCTGTACATTTTCTAGGTCAGCAATTTCACCTGCCTTGAAAGGTGCTGTTAGTGTGCAGCAATATTCCAGCCTAGATAGAACAAGCGGCCTGAAGAGTGTCATCATGGGCTTGGCATCCCTAGTTTTGAAGGTTCTCATTATCCATCCTGTCATTTCTCTAGCAGATGCGATTGATATAATGTTATGGTCCTTGAAGGTGAGATCCTCCGACATGATCACTCCCAGGTCTTTGACGTTGGTTTTTCACTCTATTTTGTGGCCGGAATTTGTTTTGTATTCTGATGAAGTTTTAATTTCCTCGTGTTTACCATATCGGAGTAATTGAAATTTCTCATCGTTGAACTTCATATTGTTTTCTGCAGCCCATTGAAAGATTTGGCTGATGTCCGCCTGGAGCTTTGCAGTGTCTGCAATGGAAGACACTGTCATGCAGATTCGGGTGTCATCTGCAAAGGAAGACACGGTGCTTTGGCTGACATCCTTGTCTATGTCAGATATGAGGATGAGAAACAAGATGGGAGCGAGTACTGTGCCTTGTGGAACAGAGCTTTTCACCGTAGCTGCCTCGGACTTTACTCTGTTGACTACTACTCTTTGTTTTCTGTTTGTGAGGAAAACTATAGATCCAATCTACCAACTTTTCCTGTTATTCCTTTAGCACGCATTTTTGTGCGCTATTACGCCATGGTCACACTTGTCGAAGGCTTTTGCAAAGTCTGTATAAAATTACATCTGCATTCTTTTTGTCTTCTAGTGCATCTTTGACCTTGTCGTAGTGATCCAATAGTTGAGAAAGACAGGAGCGACCTGCTCGAAACCCATGTTGCCCTGGGTTGTGTAATTGATGGGTTTCTAGATGGGTGGCGATCTTCCTTTAGCCTAAGTTCGATGTTTGCTATTTCTCTGACCAGTGACTCCCTACGCATTTCAGATATATTGGCCTCTTTCAGCCGCTCTGTTATTCTTTTCCGTCGCCTGTAAAGGGAGCGCCTGTCTCTTTCTATTTTACATCTACTCTTCTTTATTCTTAAAGGAATATGCCTTGAGCACACATCGAGTGCCACAGAGTTAATCTGTTCTAGGCATAAGTTGGGGTCTGTGTTGCTTAGTATATCGTCCCACTTTATGTTCTTGTTATTGAAGTTGAATTTGGTGAATGCTCCCTCGTGGCTGATCTCATTATGTCGGTATGGGGCTCCGCGCATACGTGTCTGAACCTCGATTATGTTGTGATCTGAGTATTTTGTTTTTGATATGGTGACATTTCGCATCAGATCATCATTGTTAGTGAAGATGAGGTCTAGTGTATTCTCCAGTCTAGTAGGCTCTATTATTTGCTGGTTTAAGTTGAATTTTATGTAGAGATTTAAAAGCTCGTGTGTGTGTGAGTTCTCGTCTGAGCTGCCTCCTGGTGTTATCACTGCAACAACATTATTTGCTATATTCCTCCATTTTAGGTGCCTCAAGTTGAAATCCCCCAGGAACAAGATGTTGGGGGCAGGAGCTGGCAGATTTTCCAGACAGTGGTCAATTTTTAACAGCTGTTCCTGGAATTTCTGGGACGTTGCATCCGGAGGCTTGTAGACTACCACAAGTGGCAAAGTGGCCCCTAAATTTGCTAAAATTCTTGCCATTCAAAATTATCCAGTGCCTCATGACAGGAAATCCCTCCAACGTTTCCTAGATATGGTAGGATTTTATAGAAGATCCTGTAAGAATTTTGCAGATGTTGTAGCTCCTCTAGCCTCCCTTTCCCGTCACAAATACCCCTTTAATTGGACCTTGGAATGTCAAAATGCCTTTACGACTGCAAAAGAATCCTTTGTAAAGCACTCATTCTTTTGTCTTCAGATTTCTCAAAAACCTTTACATTGCAGGTTGATGCTTGTGAGTCAGGGGGGAGGGTAGTACTTCTGCAGTTGCAGCCTGTGGCTTATTACTCGGGGAAAGTATTAGCCTCACCAGAGGACATACTCCAAAATTGAAAAAGAAGCCTTCGCTCTGATACTGGCATTAGAGCATTTTAACATCTATGTGGGCCAGTCATCTCAAGTGGTCACAGTCTAAAGTGACCACAATCCTCTGGTTTACATTCAATTTTATGAAGAACCACAATACAAGACTAATGTGGTGAAGTCTCCGGCTGCAGCCTATAACATAAACATTTGTCACATCAGAGGGCAAAGAAAATATGCTTCCTGATTCATTGTCCAGAATTTAGGCTTTAAACTGTATTAGGTTAGAATGTGTTAAAGGCCTATATGGGTAGAAACCCCTTTTTTATAAACTGTTTAAAATTATTTGGTGGGGATTTTGTAGTGAGGGAATATTCTGCTACTGTACGCAGGTGCTTGAGCCCACGTTAGCCATACTGTCTGCTGTCTCGCTCGAAGTTTATGTGCGATAAAAGTTGAGCTCTATCTAATCAGTTGGATGGGTGAGGGGAGAGTCAGTTCCATCTTGTAACGTGCCGCCTTGGCACGTTACAATGATGGAACTGACTCTCCTCTAGTTACAAAAATGGAACTAGTCCTGACTAGTTCCTGACCAGCCGGGCTGTGGCTCGTACGTTGGTTTGCGTGCAGCCAGCAGTAACAGCCTGGTTGATCAGGCTCTGATCCACCAGGAGGCCTGGTCACAGACCGGGCCGCGGGGGCGTCGACCCCCGGAACTCTCTCCAAGTAAACTCCAGTCCTCAGTCCTCTTGGGGTGGAGGTGTGGAATGCAAATAATACGTCACTTTTATTTGGTGTATGTACACACTTTCCTATAGGCTGCCTCGCAACCAGCGTACCATGTACTAAGGGGCCCCCTTGTTAAATCATACCTTGGTATCAACGAATCATAAGTAGTATGACAACAGCGAAGGTGTTGTCGTGTCACACATGTTCGACTATTGCCATATCCACACAGCCGCTGGTTGAAAGCAGTGATATAGTCTGGCTATTGTTTTTGCCTGTTATACACATATATTTCCGATTCTTTTATATAGTGTACATAGCTGTAAAAATCTATGTATACTTGGTGAAGGAAAATACAATTCAAAGTTCTCTGCTGTGTTTTTATTTCGCTCCAATTCTCTTTACACACCAGGACAACAGGCTTGGGAGCGTAATAATATAAAAGTTTGTGAGCTCTGTCACTTTACGTTAAGGAAGAGTTTACCAAATAGGAAAACAGACATAATATATTTCATACGAATTTCCCTTCTAGTATTTAAGTGCTCCTCCATTACTGAGGCTTCGTGGGAGTCTTGGTTTACAGAGGATCAAGTTCTTTCTGAGCTGAGGAGGAGGTGATGAAGCTTCTAAGTGACCATGATACCTCAAATGAGGTGGGACCTGACATCCCTCTGTGGGTCCTTCGAGAGGGAGCATAGACAGTGTGTGTGCCTCTAACCACAACCTTCAACACATCCCTTGAAACTGGGCAACTACCTGAGGTATGGAAGATGGCAAATGTAGTCCTCATTTTTAAGAAAGGAGACAGAAATGAAGCACTAAACTACAGACCAGTGTCACTGACGTGTATAGTATGCAAATTCATGGAGAAGGTTATCAGGAGGAGAGTGGTGGAGCACCTGGAACGGAACAAGATTATAAATGACAGCCAACACTGATTCATGGAAGGCAAATCCTGTGTCACAAACCTACTAGAATTTTGTGACTAGGTAACTGAAGGGTAAGAAATGAGAGGGAGGAGTGAGCTAATTGCACTTTGCTTGGACTGCAAGAAGGCCTTCGACACAGTTCCTCACAAGAGATTAGTACAGAAGCGAGAGGATCAGGCACATATAACAAGAAGGACACTGCAATGAATCAGAGAGTGAACTGACAGTGAGCAACAGCGAGTCATCACGGCCGCCCCTGTGATGAGGTATCACAGTGGGGCGCTTGTGATGAGTGGGAGTCCCAAAGAGGTTCAGTCCTGGGACCAGTTCTATTTTGGTAAACTGTGAATGACGTGGACGGAAGGGGATAGACTCAGAAGTGTCCCTGTTTGCAGCATGATGTGACATAAATAAGTATAGAATTAAGTCAGTGCAGCCAGACAGGTCTTCAAAGAGAAACCTAACTAGGCTGGCGCCGTGGTACAGAGCAACTGGCTTCTAGAATTTAAACCCGCAAATGCTCAAAGTCATGAAGGATCGGAGAAGGGCAATGAAGACCGCAGGACAGAGGTATAGGCTAGAGGCCAAAGACCTGCAAACCTCATCAAGGATGGAGATTAGTGTGTGTGTATAATATCGAGTACGTCGCGAAAGCCCCAAAAAGAATACACATTTAAAAAGCAGATAACTGCTGCGGCATTTGGCTCCTGGCAAACCTGAGATAGCGTGCCGGGTATTCAGTATGGAATCGTTTCAAGACTTTTATATATGTGTATGTCAGGCCCATACTGGATGTACGAACACAGTTTCTGACCCACAACTGGTCAAACTCGTCAAGAAATTAGAGGAAAGCCAAAGGTTTGCAACAAGGCAAGTTCCAGAGCTAAGGGGACTGTCCTACGAAGAGAGGTTAAGGGAAATCGGTCTGACGACACTGGAGGACAGGAGGGTCAGGGGAGACATGATAACGACATAAAAGTACTGCGTGGAATAGACAAGGTGGTCAGAGACAGAATGCTTCTGAGATGGGGACCCACTCAGAAAAAAAGGCGTTACAATTGGGAGGTGAAGACTCAGATGAGTCAAAGGGATGTTAGTATTTCTTCAGCCACAGAGTTGTTAGGAAGTGGAATAGTTTGGGAAGCGATGTAGTGAAAGCAGGAACCATACATAGTTTTAAGACGAGGTATGATAAATATCATGGAGCAGGGAGAGGGAGGACCCAGTAGCGCTCAGTGAAGAGGCGGGGCCAGGAGCTGAGTCCCGACCCCTGCAACCACAATTAGGTGAGTACAATTAGGTGAGTACATCAACGCCATCAATGTTTTTAGACTCTCTGACTTTAATGTTAAGTTTATCATGCAAGAATATTGTAAAATGGTGAGATTTATATCCTCGCTACAAAAGTTAAGTAACTTTTAACCTTTTTTAGAAGGAGGGAACGGTTATGGACAGGGGAGTAAAGAAAGGTATAATGGTGTATGGCCCTTTAAGTTTGGGTACTTGGGGTTTTTGGGCCCACCACAACCGTCTACAAGGGCATGGGGTGGTAATGTTAGGGGCACTTGGTGTGGGGATCCCACCACAACGGTCAAAATGGTGTATGGGGGCAATGTTAGGGGCACTTGGTGTGGGGATCCCACCCAAACCGTCTATAATGGTGCTATGGCTGGCAATGTTAGGGTCACTTGGTGTGGTGATCCGACCACAGCCGTCTATAATGGTGCTATGGCTGGCAATGTTAGGGTCACTTGGTGTGGTGATCCGACCACAGCCGTCTATAATGGTGCTATGGCTGGCAATGTTAGGGTCACTTGGTGTGGTGATCCGACCACAGCCGTCTATAAGGTGCATGGGTGGCAAGTTTTGGGTACTTTTGGGGTGATCCGCCAAGCCCCTTAAGGGTTTTGGCTGGGGAAATGTTAGGGTCCTTTTGTGGTGACCACCACAAAACCTCTATAATGGGAAAGGGTGGCAATGTTAGGGTCCCTTTGGGTGGTGATTCCCACCCCAGCCGTCTAAATGGTGTATGGGTGGCAATGTTGGGTCACTTTGGGGTGGTGATCCGACCACAGCCCTCATAAGGTGCATGGTGGAATGTTAGGGTCCCTTGGTGTGGTGTTTCCCACCACGCCGTCTATAATGGGGCTATGGCCCGGCAATGTTAGGGTCACTTGGGTGCTGATCCCACCACAGCCGTTATAAGAGATAATTTTTCCTCATCTGTCTTTGAAAGACAGTGAAAAAAGTTTTTGAGTCTGTCACTCGACGTTAGAAAGAGTTAACCAAACAGGGAAAACAGAATAA
Organism: Cherax quadricarinatus; assembly: GCF_026875155.1. Lineage (NCBI taxonomy): Eukaryota > Metazoa > Arthropoda > Malacostraca > Decapoda > Parastacidae > Cherax > Cherax quadricarinatus. Next base: position 12,236,598 of record NC_069416.1, on the reverse strand, counting down.
AATATTTTATCAATTTCCCTTCTTTTATTTATGTGCTCCTCCATTCGAGGCTTCGTGGGAGTTTGCTTTGAAAGAAAGGAGTCACTGTTTGTATCCCCCACTAATTTCAATCATTAACGGTACCCCTCTTAAAAAAAACAACACTCACACCTACAACACTCACCATCCCTCCCACAACCTCAAAACTACCCCTCAACCCCCTTCCTCAACCTACACTCACCCCAAATACCCCCACCCAAATCACCACTCACTCAAACCCCACATCAAAACTACATCACCACTACACTCAAATACACTCACCCCCTACACTCACCACCACACTCAACCCCCTACACCAACCCCCACTACCCTCACCACCACTACACTCAACACTCACTCACCACTACACCACCCTACACCACCACTACTCACCACCACCTCACCACACACCAACCACACTCCCACCCCACTCACCACACATTTAAAACTACACTACCACTACACTCCCACACACTCCCACTACACTTCCCCCCCCCTCACACTACACTCAAAACCACACTCACCACTACACCACCACTACACCCAAAATACACTCACCACCACACTCAAACACACTCAACACTACACTCCCAACACCCCCACTTTTAACACCCTAAAAACTCACCCCTACACTCTCCACTACACTCACCCTACACTCACAAAACATCAACATACACTCACCATACACTCAACCTACACTCACCCTACATCAAAACACTACACTCACCCCTCACTCACACTACACGCACCACTACATCACCACCACCCCCCACACACTAAACTACACTCACGCTACACCACCACTTACCCAAACTAACACCCCACCATACACTCACCCTTTACTACCATACACTCAACATTACACTCACCACTAACTCAATACTACACTCACCCTACACCAAAAACACACCCCAAAAACCACACTCCCCCACAAAACAAACTACACTCAAAACCATCCCCCACTCACCAAAATACATCACCACTACACTAAACCCCTACCCAAAAACTAACTCAAAATAACTCACCACTACACTCACCACTACACCAACCCCTAACTCACCCCTACCTCACCCCAAAACCAAAACTACACACCACTACATTCCCCCACTACACTCACCAAACCCCCTCACCACTACATAACCACTACACTCCCCACACCACCACTACACCAACACTACACTCACACACTCACTCACCCCCTACACTCCCACTAACTCACCACTACACTCAACACTACACTCACCACACACTAACACAACTCACCATACACCACCCCTACACTCACCACTACACTAACCACTACACTCAACACTAAAAATCACCCCTACACTCAACACTACACTATCCCCTCACTCACCCCTACACTCACCACTACACCACCACAACCCACCCCTACACCAACACACACTCCCACTACACTCCCCCACTAAACCACTCAAAACTAAAACCCAAAACTACACTCAACCTACATCAACACACACTCACCAACACCAACACAAAACTCAACATACACCACCCCTACAATCACCACTACACTAACCACTACACTCAACACTACACTCACCCCACACTCACCACCACCCCCAAATAACCCCCCCCCAAAAAAAAACCCAAAAACCAAAAAACTCACCACACACCAACACTAAAAAAAACCCCCCCCCCCCCAAAAACCCCCCCCCCCCAAAAAACCCCCCCAAAAAACCCCCCCAAAAACCCCCCAAACCCCCCCCCCCCCCAAAAAAAATTTCCCCCCCCAAAAAAAAAAAAAAAAAACCCCCCCAAAACCCCCCAAAACCAAAACCCCCCCCCCCCTTTTACTAACACCACCCAAAACCCCACAAACCCCCCAAAAAAACCCCCCAAAACCCCAAAAAAACCCCCAAAAACCCCCCCCAAAAAAACAACCCCCCCCCAAACCCCAAAAACCCCCCCCCCCCAAAAAACCCCCCAAAAAAACACCCAAAAATTTCCCCCCCCCCCCAAAAACCCCCCAAACCCCCCCCAAAACCCCCCCCTTTAAAAACCCCCCCCCCCCAAAAAAAAACAAACCCCCCCCCCCCTTTTTTAAAAAAATTTTAAAGGAAAGGGGGGGGTTTGGGGGAAAAGGGGGGTTTTTTTAAAAAAAAATTTTTTTATTTTTTGGGAAAAAAACCCCTTTTTTGGGAAAAACCCCAAAAAAATCCCCGGGGGGGAAAAAGGCCCCGGGGGTTTTAAAAAAGGAAAAAGGTTTTGGGGCCCAAAAACCCGAGGAAATTTTTTTGGGGGGGGGAGGGGGGGAAAAAAAAGGGTTTTTTGGGGGGGGCCCCAAAAAAAAAAAAGGGGTTTTTTTTTTAAAAAAAAAAAAAACCCCCGGCGGTTTTTTAAAAAGGGGGGGGAAAAAAAAACCCGGGGTTTTTTTTTTAGCGAAGGGGGGGTTGGGGGGAAAAAAAAAATTTTTTGGGGGAATTAAATTTAAAATTAAAAAAAGGGGGGGGAAGGGTTTTAGGGTCCAAAAAAAAATTTTTTTTTTTTTAAAAAAACCGGGAAGGGGGAAAAAAAAAAAAAAAACCCAAAAAATTTTAAAAAAAAGGGGGTTTTTTTTTTTTTTTGGGGAAAACTTTAAATTTTGGGGGGTTTTAAAAAACCCGGGGGGGGGAAAAAAAAAAAACCCCTTTGGGAAAATTTGAACAATTTTAAAAAAAATTTTTTTTTAAAAAAGGGGGGGGGGTTTTTTTCCTTTGGGAAAAGGGAAAAAAAGGGGGGAAAAAAAATTAAAAAAAAGGGGTTTTCCCCCTTTTAAATTTTTAAAAAACCCTTTAAAAAATTTTTTCCCCCCGGGGGGGGGCCCCCAAAAAGGGGGAAAAAATTTTTTTAAAAAAACCCCCCCCCCTTTTTTTTGGGGGGGGGGGAAAAAAAACCCAAAAATTTTTCCGGGTGGGGGGGAAAAAAAATTTTAAAGGGGGGGTTTTTTGGGGGGGGGGGGTTTTTTGGTTAAAGGGGGGGGGAAAGGGTTTTAAAAAAAGGGGGCTTTTAAAAAACCCCAAAAAACCCCCAGGGAAAAAGGGGAAATTTTTTTAACCTTTTCCCAATCTTTTAAAAAAAAAAGGGGGGGGTTTTTTAAAGGGGGGAAAAAAAAAAAGGGGTTTTTAAAAAATTTTTTTCCCCCCTTTTTTTAAAAAAGGGAAATGTTGAACTTTTTTTAACCGGAGGAAAAACAAATTTTTTAAAGGGGGGGAAAAGGGGCCCAAAAGGGGGGGAAAAGGGGGGGGGGGGGTTTTTTCCTTTTAAAAAATTTAAAAGGGGGCTTAAAAACCCAATTTTAAAAAAAAAAGGGGTTTTTTTTGGGGGGGCCCCGGGGCCCAAAAAAAAATTTTTTTTTTTGGGAAAACGGGGCCCCCCGGGTTTTTTTAAAGGGGTTTAAAAACCAAACCCCCCTTTTTAAAATTTTTAAAAAATTTTGGGGGCCTTAAAATTTTTTTTCCAATTTTAAAAAACCCCCTTTTTTTTTTTGGGGGGAAAAAAAATTTAAAAACCGGGGAAAAAAAAAATTTTTTTTTTAAAAATTTTTTTTTTGGAAAATTTTTTGGGGAAAAAAAAGGGAAAAAAGCCAAAAAGGGGGCCCCCGGGGAAAAAAAAAAAACCCAAATTTAAAAAATTAAAAGGTTTGGGGGTTTTTTGGGGGGTTTTTTAAAAAAAAAAAGGGGGTTTTTTTCCCTGGGGAATTTTCCCCTTTTAAATTTTTTGGGAAAAAGGGGGAAATTTTTAAAAAAATTTTTTTCCTTTTTTTTTTAAAAATTTTAAAAGGTTTTTTTAAAAAAGGGAAAAAAAAATTTTTTAAAAATTTAAAAGGGTTTTTTTTTTTTTTTTTGGTTTAAAAATTTTTTTTTAAAAAATTTTTTTTTTTTGGAAAAAAGGGGAAAAAAAAAAAAAAATTTTTCCCCCTTTTAAAAATTTTTAAAAAAGGGGGTTTTTTTTAAAAGGTTTAAAAATTTTTTTAAAAAAATTTTTAAAAATTTTTTCCCCGTTTTTAAAAAATTTTTAAAATTTTTTAAAATTTAAAAAAGTGTCTTATTAAAGTTTAAAAGGGGTTTTTTTAAAAAATTTTTTTAAAATTTTTTGGCAAATTTTTTAAAAATTTTTAAAATTTTTTTAAAAAACCCCCTTTTTTTTTAAACCCAAAAATTTAAAAATTTTTAAAAACCCTTTTAAAATTTTTAAAAAACCCCTTTTTTTGGGAAAATTTTTAAAAAAAATTTTTTTAAAATTTTTTAAAAAAATTTTTAAAAATTTTTGGGGGTTTTAAAAACGTGTTGAAATTTTTTCCCCCCCGGGGGGCCCCCCGGGGGGTTTTAAAATTTTTTTTTTTTTGGGGGTTTTTTAAAAAAAATTTTTTTTTGTTTTTCCCCGGGGGAAAAAAAAAATTTTAAAAATTTTAAATTTTTTTTTCCGGGGAAAAGGGGTTTTTTCCCAAAATTTTTTAAAAATTTTTTTTTTAAAATTTTTTATGCAAATGTTGAAAAGGGGTTTTTTTGGGGAAAATTTCTTTTCAAAATTTAAAATTTTAAAAAAAAGGGGGGGGTTTTTAAATTTAAAAGTGTCTTATGCAACACTTTAAAATTTTTAAACCCCGGGGAAAAGGGGGTTTTTAAAAAAAAACTTTTTGGGGGTTTTAAAAACCCTTTTTTTTTGGTTTTTTTTGGCCCCCAAAAAATTTTTAAAAAAATTTTTTTTTAAAATTTTTAAAAGTTTTAAAAAAATTTTAAAAGGGGTTTAACCAATTTTTTTCCCAAATTTTTCCCCCAAAAAAAGGGGGGTTTTCCTTTGGGAAAAAGGGGTTTTTTTTTAAAAAAAAAAGTGTTTAAAAACCCCTTTAAAAAAAAGGGGGCAAAAAAACCCCCCGGGGGTTTTTTTTTCCCCCTTTTTTAAACCCCTTTTTTTCCCCCAATTTTTTCACGGGGCCCCTTTTTTTTAAAAACCCCCAAGGCCCTTTTTTAAAATTTTTTTTTTTAAAAGGGTTTTAAAAAACCCCCCTTTAAAAAATTTTTTTTCAAAAGGTTTTGGGGGAAAAAAAAATTTTGGGGGGCCCCTTTTAAAAAAAAGGGGGGCCCCTTTTTTTTTTTTAAAAAAAAGGGAAAAAAAGGGGTTTTTCCCCAAAAATTTTAAAAAATTTTTTAAAATTTTTTTCCCCCTTTTACAAGTGGTTTAAATTTTTTTTAAAAATTTTTTAAAAAAAAGGGGAAAAATTTTTTTTTTAAAAAAAATTTTTTAAAATTTTAAAACCCTTAAAAAGGGGGGCCTTTTCCCCCTTTTTTTTTTTTTTTGGGGGGGCCCTTTTTTTTAAAAAATAAAATTTTTAAAATTTTTAAAATTTTTTAAAAATTTTTTAAAAATTTTTTTTCCCGGGGGTTTTTTTTTTAAAAAAAAAAAATTTTTAAAATTTTTTTAAAAAAAATTTTTTTGGGGGGGGGAAAAAAAAAAAATTTTTTAAAAGGGGTTTTTCCCCCTTTTTTAAAATTTTTTTTAAAAAAAGGGGCCCCGGGGGGTTTTTTTTTTTCCGGGGGAAAAATTTTTTGCAAATGTTGAACAAATTTTTTTTTTGGGCCCCCTTTTTTTTTTTTAAAAAAGAAAAATTTGAATTTTTTTTGGGGTTTTTTTCCCCTTTTAAAATTTTTTTTTTTTAATTTTTTTTAAAAAAAAGGTTTTTTGGGGGGGATGCCCAAGGGGAAAAAAAAATAAAAAAAGGAAAAAACCCCCTTTTTAAAAGGCCTTTTTTTTGGGGGGGGGGTTTTTTGAAAATTTTTTTTTCCCCTTTTAAAAAATTTTTTTTTTTCCCCCCCCCCCCCCCCCAAAAACCCCCCAATTTCCCCTTTTTCCCCCCCCCCTTTTTTTTGGGGTTTTTAAAATTTTTGGTTTTAAATTTTTTTCCCCCCCGGGGTTTTTTTTTTTTGGGGGTTTTTTCCCCCCCCCGGGGGGGGGGGGGGTTCTTTGGGCCCCGGGGGAAAGGGGTTTTTAATTGGTTTTGGGGGGGCTTTTGTTTTAAAAAGGGGTTTTCCCCCTTTTTTTGGGGGGGAAGGGTTTTTTGGGGGCCCGGGTTTTTTTTAAAAAAAGGGGGGGGCTTTCCTTTAAAGGGCCCCCAAAAAACCCTTTTCCCCCCCCTTTGGGGAAAAAAAAAAAATTTTTTTTTAATTTTTCCCCCCCCCAAAAGGGGCCCCCCTTTTTTTTTTTAAAAAAAATTTTTTTTTTTTTTTTCCCCCGGAAATTTTTTTAAAAATTTTTTTTTCTTTTAAAATTTTTAAAAAATTTTTCAAAGGGAAAAAGGGAAAAAAAAAATTTAAAAGGGGGGGTTTTTTTTAAAAAAAAAAGGGGGTTTTAAAAATTTTAAAAACCCTTTAAAAATTTCCCTTTTTCCCTTTTCCCCCCCCCCTTTTTCCCCTTTTCCGTTTTTTAAAAAAATTCCAAATTTTTCAATTTTTGGAAAACTTAAAAATTTTTCCAAATTTTTTAAAATTTTTTAAAAACCCCCCCCTTTTAAAAATGGTTTTTAAAAGGGGGGGGTGCCCCGGGGTTTTTTTTAAAAAAAAAAAAAAAAAAATTTTTTTTTAAAACCCCCAAAAGGTTTTTTTAAAAATTTTTAAAAAGGGTTTTTTCCCCGTGGGAAAAACCAAAACCCCCCGGTTTAACCCTTTTTTCCCCCCCCTTTTTTTGGGGTTTATGCCCCCTTTTAAAACCCCCTTTTTGAAACCTGGGCCCCCCTTTTTTAAAAAAAATTTTTTTTTTTTTTTTCCCCCCCCAAAAAAAAAAATTTTTAAAAGGTTTTTTAAAAAAATTTTTTTTTTTTTTAAAAAATTTTTGGGGGGTTTTTTTTTTAAAATTCATTTAAAAAAAAGGGGTTTTTTTTAAAAGGGAAAAGGTTTTTTTTCCCTTTTTGGGGGGTTTTTTTAAATTTTTAAAAAATTTCCCCCCTTTAAAAAATTTTTTTCCCTTTTAAAAGGGGCCAACCCGGGGAAAAAAAATTTTTTAAAGGGTTAAAATTTTTAAAAACCAAAAATTTTAAAAAACCAAAAAAAGGGGGTTTTTTTTGGGGCTTTTTTTTTTCCCCCGGGGGGAAAAATTTTTTTTTTTTGGGGGTTTTTTTAAAAAAAATTTTTAAAATTTTTTTTGGGGGGGGAAAAAAATTTTTTAAAAAATTTTTTCAAATTTTTTTGGGGTTTTTTTAAAAAAAATTTTTTAAAGGGGTTTTTTTTTTTGCAAACCCAAAAAAAATTTTGGGGTTTTTTTTAAAAGGCCCCCCTTTTTGGCCCTTTTTTTTTTTAAAAAGGGGGGCCCCTTGTTTTTCAAACCTTTAAAAAAAAGGGTTTTAAATTTTTTTTCCCCCGGAAACCCCTTTTTAAAAAAATTTTGGTTTTTTTTTAATTTTTTTTTCCCTTTTTCCCTTTTTTTTTAAAAAAATTTTGATTTTTTTTCCCCCTTTTTTAAATTTTTGGGCCCCCCCAAAACTTAACCCCCCCGGGGGGTTTTTTAAATTTTTTTTTAAAACCCCCTTTTAAAAGGTTTTCCAAAAAACCCCCCCTTTTTTTTTTTAAATTTCCCAAAAGCCCCCACCCATTTTAATTTTTCCCCCCCTTTTTAAAAAAGTTTTTTTAAAAGGGGGTTTTTTTTTAAAATTTTTAAAATTTTTTAAAACCCTTTTAACCCAATTCCCCAAAACCTTTTTTTTTAAAAAAAGGGAAAAATTTTTCCCCCCCCCAAAATTTTTTTGCCCTTTCCCGTTTTTTCAAACCCCCCTTTTAAATTTTTGCCCCCTTTTTTTAGGGAAAAAATTTTTAAAAAAAAAAAATTTTCCCCCGGGGCCCGGGCCCCCCCCCTTTTTTTAAGAAAAATTTTTTTAAAAATTTTTTAAAAAAAAATTTTTTGGGGGGGTTTTTTTTTTTTTTTTAAAAAATTTTTTTTTTTTTTTTAAAAAAAAAAAACCCCCCTTTTTTTTTTCCCCCCAAGGTTTTTTTTTTTTTTTTTAATCCCTTTTTTTTTTTTCGGGCCCCGGGGTTTTTTTTTTTCCCCCTGGAAACCCCCTTTTTTTCCCCAAGGGGAAAAAAATTTTTTCCCCCCCCTTTTTGCCCGGGGTTCCCAAAAAAAGGGGGGGGGGGGGTTTTGGAAACGTTTCCAAAATTTTAAGGAAAAAAAAATTTTTTCCAAACCTTTCCCTTTTTAAAAAAAAAACCCCCCCAATTTTTTCCCCCCTTTTCCCCCGGGGGTTTTTGGGGGTTTAAAAAAACCCCCCGGGGAAAAAACTTTTTTTTTTTTTTTTAAAATTTTTTAAAAAAAAAAAGGGGTTTTTTAAAAAAAAATTAAATTTAAAAGGGTTTTTTCCCCCAAAAAAATTTTTTTCCCCCCCCCCCTTAAACAGGGTTTTCCCTTTTTTTGGGTTTTTAAAAAAAAGGGGGGGTTGGGGGAAAACCCTTTTTAAAAAATTTTCCTTTGGGCCCCCCGGGGGTTTTCCCCCCTTTTTTTCCGGTTTAAACAAAACCCCCCGGGGGGTTTTTCCCCCCCTTTTTTCCCCCCCCCCAACCCCCTTTTTTTTTCCCAATTGGGAAAAAAGGGGGTTTTAAAAATTTTTTTCTTTTTTCCCTTTTAAATTTTTTAAACGGAAAAAAAATTTTTTTCCCCCCCCCCCCCCCCCCCCTTTTTCCCCCCCTTTAAAAAAACCCCCCCTTTTTTTTTTTTTTCCCCCCCCTTTTTTTTTTCCCCCCTTTTTTAAAACCCCAAAATTTTTTTTTTTCCAAATGTTTTAAAAAATTTTTTTTTCCTTTTCCCCTTTTGCCCAAATTTTTTTTGGGTTCCCGGTTTTTCCACATTTTTAAATTTTTTTTTAAAAAATTTTTTCCCCAAATTTTTCCCCCTTCCTTTTCCCCCCCTTTTTCCCTTTTCCCCCTTTTTTAAAAAATTTTTCCCCTTTAAAAGGGGGAAAATTTTTTTTCCCCCCCCCTTTTTTTTTTTTGCCAAAAAATTTTTTTGGGTTTCCCCCTTTTTTAAAATTTTTTGCCCCCAAAAAAATTTTTTTTTTAAAAGGTTTTAAAAAAAAAAGGGGAAAAATTTTTTTCCCCCCTTTTTTAAATTTTTTTTTAAAAATTTTTTTTTGGGGGAAACCCGGTTTAAAAAAGGGTTTTTCCAATGTTTTCCCCCTTTTTTTTTTTAAAAAAAATTTTTTTCCCTTTTTTCCCCCCTTTTTTTTTAAAAGGGTTTTCCAAATTTTTAAAAAGGTTTTTAAAACCCGGTTTCCCCCAAAAAAATTTTTTAAAAGGTTTCCCCCCTTTAAAAAAGGGGGAAATTTTTTTTTTTTTCCCCGGGGTTTTTTTAAAAAATTTTTTTTTAAATTTTTTAAACCCCCCCCAAAAGGTTTTAAATTTTTCCCTTTTTTTTTGTTTTTTAAAAATTTTTTTTTTTTGGGGGGGTTTTTTTTCCCCCCCCAATTTTTTTTTTTTCCCCTTTTTTGGGGGGTTTTGCCCCCTTTTTTCCCTTTTTTTTTTCCCCCCCCCCCAAAAAATTTTTTTTTTTTTTTTCTTATTCAAACTTTGGCCCTTCCCGGGGAAAGGGAAAAATTTTTTTTTCGTTTGGGGGTTTTTTTCCCCTTTTTAAAAGGGAAAAAATTTTTCCCCTTTTTTTTCCCCCCCAAAACCCCCCCCCAAAGGGGTTTAAAAGTGTTTTTTTTTGGGGGTTTTTTTTGGGGGGGAAAAAACCCCCCCCCGGAAGGGCCGGTTTTTAAAAATTTAAACCCCCGGGGCCCGGGGTTTTTAAAAAAAGGGGGGGGGGGGTTTTTTTTTTTTTTGGGAAAGCCCGGGGGGTTTTTTAAAAAATTTCCCCCCGGCCCAAATTTTTTTTCCGTGTCCCTTTAAACCCCCAAAAACCCCCCAAAAATTTTTTTTTTTTCTTTCCCCCTTTTTTTTTTTTTTTTTAAAAAAATTTTTTTTTTTCCTTTTGGGGGTTTTTTTCCGTTTTTTAAAAGGGGAAAAAATTTTTTTTTTGGGGGGGGGGCCCCCAATTTTTTCAACCCTTTTAAAGGGGGGTTTTTTTTTTGGAAATTTTTTTTTTAAAAAAAAAACCCTTTTTCGTGGAAAAAACCCTTTTTTCCCCAAAAAAAAAAAACCCCCCCGGCCCCTTTTTTTTTAAAGGGGGGTTTTTTTTTAAAAAATTTTTAAAAAAAAAAATTTTAAAAATTTTTTTAAAAAAACCCCTTTTAAAACCTTTTTAAACCCCTTTTTATTTTAAAAAAGTTTTAAAAATTTTAAAAACCTTTCCCCTTTTTTTTTGGGGGAAAAAGCCAAAAAAAAAATTTTTCCCACCCCCCCCTTTTCCAAAAAATTTTTTTTCCCCCCCTTTTTTTTTTTCCCCCCTTTTTTTAAAAAATTTTAAAAAAAACCCCCCCAAGGGCCCCCGGGGGTTTTTTAAACCTTTTAAATTTTTTTCCCCCTTTTTTTGGGGGGGTTTTTGGGGGCCCAAAGGGGTTTTTCCCCTTTTAAAAGGGAACAATTTTTTTTTTAAAAGTTTTAAAAACCCAAAAAACCCCCCTTTTTTTTTTTTTCCCCAACCCCCCTTTTAAAATTTTAAAAAGGGGGGGGGGTTTTTTTTTTTTTTTGGGGGCCGGGGAAAAAAAAATTTTTTTAAAAGGGGTTTTCCAAATTTTTTTTTTTTTTCCCCCCTTTTTAAAAAAAAATTTTTTTTTTTTTTTTCCCCGGGAAAATTTTTTGCCAAATTTGGAAATTTTTTTCCCTTTTCCCCCGGTTTTTGGGGAAAAAAAATTTTTTCCCCCGGAAAATTTTTTTTCCCCTTTTTTTTTTTAAAAAAAATTTTTTTTTTTAAAAATTTTTCTTTTTTTTCCCCCCCCCCCCTTTTTTTTTTTTTTCCCCCAAAATTTTTTTCCCCCAAAAATTTTTCCTTTCCCGGTTTAAAAAACCCCTTTCCCCCGGGGAAAATTTTTTTTTTTTCCCCCCCTTTTTAAAAAAATTTTTTGGGGGAAAATTTTTTTTTTTTGGTTTTCCCCTTTTTAAAATTTTTTTTCCCGGGGAAAACCTTTTGGGGTTTTTTTTTTCCCCCCCGGGGCAAATTTTTTTTAAATTTTTCCTTTTTAAAATTTTTTAAAAGTTTTTTTAAAAAAAAAGGGGCCCCCCCTTTTTTAAAAAAATTTTAAAAAAAAATTTTTTTTTTTTGGGGTTTCCCCAAAAAAAATTTTAAAAAAAAGGGGGCCCTTTTAAAATTTTTTCCTTTTGGTTTTAAAAAAATTTCCCAAAAAAATTTTTTTAAAATTTTTTTAAAATTTTAAAAAAATTTTTTTTTTAAAAAAAACCCGGGGGCTTTGGGTTTGGAAAATTTTGGGGGCCCAAAAAAGGCCCCGGGCCCTTTTTTTTAAAATTTTTTTTTTAAACCCCCCACCTTTAAAAATTTTTTTTTAAAAAAAAGGGGGGGGTTTTCCCCCCCTTTTTTTCCCAAACCCGGGGGAAAAATTTTTTAAAAATTTTTTTCCCCCCCCAAAAGGGGGAAAAAAAAAATTTTTAAAATTTTTTTAAAAAATTTTTTTTTGGGGGGTTTTTTTCCCCCTTTTAAAAGGGGGTTTTGAAAAATTTTTCAAAATTTTTTGGCCCTTTTGGGGGGAAAAAAAGGGCCCCTTTTCCAAGTGGGAAAGGGGAAAGGGGGCCCCCGGCCCCCCTTTTTTTTTTTTTTTTTTTTGGGGGGGGTTTTTTTCCCACCTTTTCCCCCAAATTTTTTAAAAATTTTTTCCCCCCAAAAAAAAATTTAACCCTTTTATAAAAAGGGGGAAAAAAAAATTTTTTTAAAAAGGGCCAAGGGGTTTTTTTTTTTTTAAAAAAAACCCTTTTTTTAAAAAAAACCCCCCCCCCAAAAACCCCCGGAACCGGGGGGGAAAAAAATTTGGAAAAGGGTTTTTTTGGGGGGTTTAAAATTTTTGCCCCGGGGAAAAAAGGGGGGGAAAAAAAAATTTAAGGAAAGGGGTTTAAAAAATTAAACCCCAAAAAAAAAAAAATTTTAAATTTAAACCCCGGGGAAAAAGGGAAAACCCAAAAAAATTTCCTTTCCCAAATTTTTAAATTCCCCAAAAAAAGGGGGGGCCCCCCCCCCCTTTTTAAAAATTCCCCCCAAACACCGGGCCCCCCCCCGGGTTTTGGGGGAATTTTTTTCCCCCAAAAAAAACCCCCTTTTTCAATTTCCCCCCTTAAGGGGGGGTGGGGCCAAAATTTTTTCCCCCTTTTTAAAAAACCCCCTTAAAAAATTTTTAAAACCCCAAAAAAAATTTTGCAAAAATTTTTTTCCCTTTAAAATTTTTTTTTCCCCAAAAGGGGGGGGGTTTAAAAGGGGGGAAAAAAAAAAACCGGGGAAAAAAATTTTTTAAAAAAAAAAAAGGAACCCCCAAAAAACTTTTTTGGGTTTTTCCCCCCAAAAAAAAAAAAAAATTTTTTTTTTTTTTTTTTAAAATTTCCCTTTTTTTTAAAAAAAAGTTAAAAAAATTTTTTTTAAAAAAAAATTTTTTTTTAAAAAAAAGGGAAAAAAAAAGGGAAAAGGGGGGAAAAATAAAAAAAAAATTTGGGGAAAAAAAAACCCCCCGGGGTTTGGGGGGGAAAAATTTTTGGGAAAATTTTTAAAAAAAAACCCCTTTTTTTTTTTAAAAAAAAAAAAAAATTTAAAAAAAAAAAAAAAAAAAATTTTTTTTAAAATTTTTTCCCCTTTAAAACCCCCAAACCCCCCCCACTAAAACCCAAAAACACTAAAACCCCCAAAAAATTCCCCAAAAACAAACACCAAAAAAAAACCCCCCCCCCCCACCCCCCCCAAAAAAAAAACCCCCCCCCCCCCCCAACCCCTACACTCACCCTTAAATCCCCCCCCAACCCACCCAACACTACAACCCCCCCCCCCCCACCACCCCCAAATAACCCCCCCCCAAAAAAAAACCCAAAAACCAAAAAACTCACCACACACCAACACTAAAAAAAACCCCCCCCCCCCCAAAAACCCCCCCCCCCCAAAAAACCCCCCCAAAAAACCCCCCCAAAAACCCCCCAAACCCCCCCCCCCCCCAAAAAAAATTTCCCCCCCCAAAAAAAAAAAAAAAAAACCCCCCCAAAACCCCCCAAAACCAAAACCCCCCCCCCCCTTTTACTAACACCACCCAAAACCCCACAAACCCCCCAAAAAAACCCCCCAAAACCCCAAAAAAACCCCCAAAAACCCCCCCCAAAAAGTTTTTATATTTTAAGTAATAAAATTTCCATATTTCAAACTTTAATAATGATTTTCATTTACAGTTCACTTTTTCTATACATCATTTGAAGAAGATAAGAGCACAGGTTGATGCCGCATTTAGAAGGGAACAAAAAGGCACAATAACCGTGACTGAACAGTACACAAATAACCCGCACATAGGAGAGAAGACCTCTTCAAGGGGGGCTCCTTGGCGTGGTGAAGAGGCTCTTGAGTTGAGGAATTAGATCTTTTGGTCTCCTTCCTTAGACCGAACCTAATTACCCTCAAATCCCCCCTTCCATATCCCATACTCCCCATCTCCCATTTCCTTTCCTCCTCCCCTCCCCATTCGTCCCCTATCCCTTCCAGTTTTCGGACTTTGGGATTCTCCCTACAGGCATTCTACTTCCTAGGTATGGGGATGGGTACTGTGGTCTATCCCATTCCGTTGGGGTCTTTGGCAGTGGTGAAGTTTGCCGTGGAATCTGGATCACCTGAGGATGTCCCAATCCCTCTCCGGTCTCCGGGAAGGGGGGGGGGTGGCTTTGGGTATCTTTCGGGTGAAGGGTGTATCTCTGGAGGTTGCCTTTCAGATTCCGGTGGGTGGTGGCCAAAGGAGGTATGCTTTGTGACGGGTGTCTGGTCACCCTCTCTTTTGTCCACCGAGGTGGCTCAGAGAATGTAAGGTTGCTATCCCAGATGCCTAGTTTATTGGTATGAAGGGTTGGGTACGGCACGGGTTCCATGCCGCATCTACACTCCTTTCTAAATCTAAACTTGTCTAATTTGAATCCATTACTGCGGGTTCTCTCTTTGAGAGATATCCTCAAGACTTTATTTATATCCCCTTTATTAATACCCATCTTCCACTTACATACTTCAGTCATGTCTCCCTCATTCTTCGTCTTACAAGTGAATGTAATTTAAGGGTTTTCAATCTTTCTTCATACGGAAGATTTCTAATGTTATGAATTAAGTTTGTCATTCAATCGCTGAATGTTTTCTAACGAATTTATGTCCATTCTGTAATATGGAGACCAGAACTGAGCTGCATAATCTAGGTGAGGCCTTACTAATGATGTATAAAGCTGAAGTATAACCGCTGGACTTCTGTTACTTACTCTTCTTGAAATAAATCCCAGTAATATATTTGCCTTATTACGTACGCTTAGGCATTGCTGTCTTGGTTTCAAGTTGCTGCTTGTCATAACTCCCAAATCTTTTTCTCATTCTGTACGGCTAAGTTCAACATTATTAAGTTGGTAGGTGCTAGGATTATGAACATTACCGAGTTTTATAACTTAACATTTATCTACATTGAACTGCATCTTCCACTTTTCTGACCACGAACTGAGTTTGTCTAAATCCGCCTGGAGTTTCGTGACAGTAACTGAAGGAAGTATGATAGTAAGAAATACTCAGTAAAGGTCCAAAATTTTCGTCACTAGTAATTCCCTAGTGAAGGTCATTTATATATATTATAAACAGAATGGGCCTAAAACTGATCCCTGTGGAACGCCACTTGCTACAGATCCCCACACAGATTTAACCCCAATTTAAGCACACTCTCTGCTTCCTATTGGTGTGCCATGACTCAGTCCATGACAGCACCTTTTCCCCGATTTCATGAGCTGCCACTTTCTTTAACAATCTCTGGTGCGGTGCTCTATCAAAAGCCTTACTAAAATCTAAATAAACAATATCGAATTCTTTATCAGGATCAACAGCCTCAAAATCTTTACTGAATAATGTTAATAAATTAGTTAGACAGGAACGGCCCCTTGTGAATCCATGATGAGTATCATTAATCAAATTATGCTTATCCAGATGGCTTCTTATAATGTCAGCAATAATTGACTCTAGTAATTTGCCTACAATTGAGGTTAGGCTTTTTGGGCAGTAATTTGACGGTAAACGATTTGCCCCCCGCTTTAAAAATAGGAATTACATTGGCCATCTTCCACGTATCAGACACTACACCTGTTTGAAGAGATAAATTAAAAATATTAGTTAATGGTTCACAGTCCATTTTGCATTCCTTAAGAACCCCTGAAAAAAGCTCATCAGGAACTGGCGATTTATTTTATTTCAGTCTATTTGTTTCATCACCATTTCGCTAGTGACTGTGATGTTACATAATTTGTCTTCTTCAGGCCCACTATAATAATTAATACTGAGATATTGTTAATGACTTGCTGTGTAAAAACCGAGAGAAAATAATTATTAAAAATCGAGCATGTTTCATTCTCTTTGTCAGTAAGATGCCCATAGTTATCTTTAAGGGGACCTATCTTATCTCTAACTTTTGTTCTATACACCTGAAAAAAAAGCTTTTTGGGTTAGTTTTCGAATCCCTAGCAACTTCAATTTCGTAGTCCTGTGTATATTTTCTTATTAGATTTTTAAAGTCCCTCTTATTGTCAATATACAGATTCATAAGATGGCCCTCACCTCTTTTGATGCGCCTGTAAATTCCTTTCTTCTGCCCTAAAAGATATTTGAGCCTATTATTCATCCATTATGGGTCATTTTCATTCGATCTAATTTCTTTATACGGGATAAACGCTCTTTGAGCAGCATGTATGGTGTTTAGAAACTCTCATATTGATAGCTCTCTTGTTTACCCCAGTCAACAGATGATAAGTGTTCTCTGAGCCCATTGTAATCTGCTAAGCGAAAATTTTGGACCTTTACTGAGTATTTCTTACTATCATACTTCCTTCAGTTACACTGATTTTCCACAAAAACCCATACCACTATCTGTTTCTAGTTTAAAGACCTAACAGCTCCCTCCACTGCATTGGCCAGTGCTCCCACCCCAAACCTAGATAAAGGAATCCCATCCTTGGCATACATGTCATTTCTGCCATAGAAGAGGTCCCAGTTGTCTATGAATGTTACTGAATTTTCCTTACAGTGTTTGTCCAGCCAGCAATTGGTACCAATTACCCTGGACAACCATTCATTTCCAACTCCTCTTCTGGGCAAAATGCCACGTATCACAGGGTTCCCACCCTTCTTCCTAATTATCTTTATTGCTGTCCTATACTTGCTAATTTGATCTTCACTCCTACGTCTGCCAACATCGTTGCCTCCAGCACTGAGGCAGATTATAGGATTGCTCCTATTACGTTTCATGATATCATCCAGACGGCTAACATTATCTCCCATCCCAGACCCATGAAAACATACCCTTTGCCTCCTCTTCCTGTCCCTAAGACAAAATGCCCTGTCCATAAACTCAACCTGACTCTCCCCTACCAAAACAATGCTCTTACCCTCACTGGCGGAGCTCATCGTGACGTCCTCGATTTTCCTCATTGAGATTTCAAGGGATGTCTCACTCTCGTTCGTCGTGACGTTCCCAGTAGTCGACTCACAATCATCGGGTAGCACGGTGAATGCGTTCAATGTTTCCACAACAGTTTTCAAAGCAGTCTCTTTCTTCTTCATCGCTTCTATCTTTCCAATAGTCTTCTTAATCTTCAACTTCATTCCATGCTGTCTGGCCACTGCCCAGGTTCCCTTCTTGATCTGAGGACTCACAACAGGATGACTACTACGAATCCTCTTGTTTTCCTCCATCAGTCGCCATATTTCAAGCTTCTCTGCCCTCAGTTCCTCCTTAAAGCTGCTGGTAAAGTTGCTCAAAGGAGGGCATCTTGGTTCAGTCCAGAGGGAGTACACTAGACACGTCCTCACTGAGCTATGAACAGGTCACCACTCGAGTTGTTGGATTAGTGACGATTCCAAAATTCTGCAGTATTGAGAAGAATACACTCATATACTCATGTACCTTTCACCCAGGTGGATCTGTTTGTGACTTGATAAAACCCACAGTGTGGGCGAAGCGTTGTCAATTCACATTATACTGCTTATGTGTTTATTTTCTATTATGACAGTATTTTATACCATTTACTTCCAATGTAGAAATTGCTGGTGGTTAGGTCATCCAGCGAAATATTGCAGGTTCATGGCCGAATGCCTAGTCTGTGGGGCCGACGACCATACCAATACATTTTGTAGTCTACCTCCCTCTTGTCTTAATTGTCATGAGGCTCACCCTTCTTACTCTCACCGTTGTCAAGTTTACTTAAATGAGCGAGAAATCCGTTGTCTCGAAGAGGCAGAAGGCTTTCCTTATGCTATAGCAGTGTCTCATCTACGCCTCCAAGGGATACTTCCCCATATTTATTATTCTCGAGTTGCTAAACGACCCCCCACCTCTGGGGTCCCAAATTCAGCATCCTTCTCTGTGGTCACCCCTTTGACAGTCACCCCTGTTTCTAATTCTTTTGCTGTACTGGACTCAGAGGTCTCTTCCTCGACACCTCATTTTGTTCTCACTTCTTCCTCTTCTCATTCACAAGTTTCTGTGTCTACAAGACCTCTTACAACAACTCTTCCCAATCGCCCCTCTACTTCTCAGAAGTCCAAAAAATCCCCATTTCTCAAATCTCTTTTATCCCCCTCCTTCCTTTTTTATACCTCCACATTTTTCCTTCCAATTCTCTGTACCTGGTTCTTCACCTCTATCTGGCTCTGTTACGAGTGTGGAGGTTCATCCTTCTCCTCCCCTGTCCCCTCCCATGTTTCTTCCTCTTCTGCCCCCTCCCAGGTTGCTTCCTCTTCTGCCCTCTCCCAAGCTTCTACTACAGTTCTCTCTACCTTTTTGTCCACCCCTACTCTGGTAAATTCCATCATCACCCTGATCTTTACTCACCCTCTTCCTTCCCTCTCCAATATCGTCCCGCATACACCGTCGTTGTCCTTTGAAACAATTGAAGGTATCTCCAAATATATTGAGGGGAATAGGCCATTGATGGACACTTCTCCACCTCCTGTCCCTCCTCTTCACTCTTCTTCGTCTGCACAACTCATTTCTTTGTAGCATCCCAATCTTTCACTGCTTGTAAGTTTTATGCTGCCTCCACAAGTTGACTTTTCTAACCCTTCTAATCCGTAGATACATGGATTGTAAAGGACCTGCCTAGTATGGGCCAACAGGCCTGCTGCAGTGATCCTCCTTTCTTATGTTCTTATGTTCTTAAATCATATCTTATTCACAGTGGAATATCCGCGGCCTCAGAAGTAACAGGGTTGAGCTTCAGATGTTGCTCTCCATGTTTGTGTTTGTTTACTAGAACCCAAATTATGCTCTTCTGTTATCCATCCCATCTCGGGCTGCGTTTCATTATATTCATCGGAGCCTTTTCCCTATGGAACCTTTAATGAAAGTGCACTTCTTATATGCACCGGTATTCCATACCATCAACTCTTTGTTCATACTTCACTGCATTACACTGCAGCCTGTATCCACTTGAATAAGTGGTATACAGTCTGTTCTTTGTATCTTTCTCCTTCTCGGGCATTGTCTATCCCAGATGTTGCATTTTTTATTTCTTCCTTACCGTCACCCTTTCTGTTAATTGGCAATTTTAATGCTCACTATTTCCTCTGGGGGTCTCACTGTGACTGCCGAGGTCTTCAGTTTGAGACTTTTCTTGCTTCTCTCCCCCTTCATGTTTTAAATACGGGTACTCCCACCCATTTTGATCCTCGTACTCTTTCTCTCTCTTGCATCGGTCTCTCAGTTTGCTCTTCCTCAACTGCACTAGACTTTACCTGGTCTGTCCTCCCAGACTTACATGACAGTGATCATTTTCCAATTATCCTTACTTCTCCTTCATATTCACGACCTCCTCGCAGTCTACGCTGGCAATATGATCGAATGAATTGGGACCTTTACTCACGTCTAACTGCTTTTAGTAAGGATCCTTCTTCATCATCCATTGATGAGCTTTTACTCCTCTTCTCGACTTCAGTTTTAACCGCAGCTTCACATTCTATACCCCAAACCTCAGGCAGGCATTCTCAGTAGTGTGTGTGTTGGTGGTCTCCTGCTTGTGCTCAGGCAGTACGTTTGAAATGCGCTACGTAAGGCAGGTACCGGTACAACTGAACCGCAGAGCGACTTCTTGATTTTAAGCAGAAGAGAGCGGTTACCCGCCGTGTCATACGTAATGCTAAATGCACTTGCTGGCGGGATTTTGTTTCTACCATCACTTCGGCTTCCTCTATGAGTGCAGCCTGGAAAAAAGTATGGTTACTGAGTGGCAAATACTCTCCCGACCCAGCTCCTATTCTTCGGGTTGCCGATGTCGCCATAGCAAACCCCCATGACGTTGCCACCGATGTTGGTAATCATCTTGTCCGTATCTCTCAAGGGCTCCATCTATGCCCCTCTTTTCATTCCTCCAAATCTGTTAGAGTGAGAATCCTTAAACTTTTCTTCTATCAGAGAAGAATCTTATAATGTGCCTGTTATACTTCTGGAACTGGAGGCAACACTCTCCGCTTGCCGATCATCGGCAGCTGGGCCTGACGGCATTCATATTCTTATGCTACAGCATTTACATCAGTCAGCCGTTGCTGTCCTCTTACGACTCTTTAATCTTATTTAGTCGCAAGGCGTTCTTGCTCAGCTGTGGAAATCTGCCATTGTTCTCCCTTTATACAAACCGGGTACTATGGGATATGATGCCTCCCACTATCGTCCCATTGCTCTTACCAGTACAGTTTGCAAGGTGATGGAACATCTGGTAAATAGACATTTGATGTGGTATTTAGAGACACAGTAGTCTCTCCACTAGTCAATATGGCTTTCAAAAGGGCCGTTCTACCATTAACCATCTAACTTTTGACCCCTCCAATTGACTCTTGGATACTTACGTTCATAATGCCTTTGCCAATAACCACTCAGTAATCGCCATCTTTTTTTTTACCCGGAGAAGGCATTGACACAACTTGGAGGTAAAACATCTTGGCCCAGGCCCACTCCTTAGGCCTCCGAGGCACTCTATCGTTTTTCCTTAACTTCTTCACTGAGAGATATCTCCATGTTCAAGTTAATAATATGCTTTCCCCGGACTTTGTCCATTGTCCAAGCTGAAGGTGCCCCCCAAGGGTGTGTTCTGAGCATCTGTTCTTCCATCTAATATTTGGTCATCACTCTATGTTGACGACTTTGCTATAGCTTGTGCAGACGCTGTCATCTCATTGCAGTTTCTCTCCAGCATGCGGTCAACCATGTTTCCAACTGGGCCACTACTCACAGGTTTAAATTTTCTAGTATTAAAACTCACCAAATTACTTCTACTCAATGTTCTCTCGTCTTTGACCATCCATTGTACCTGTATGGCCGACAGTATACATGACAGTATCCGAGAACGTGATGCTGTCAGGTTTCTTGGCCTTCTGTTTGACTGTCGGTTATCCTGGAAACCTCACATTACCTCATCTTTCAAGGAAGACTGATCGTAGAACTCTCCTTCACTTGCATTCAACCCTCATTTTATCGAAACTCGATTATGGCGACCAGATTATATTCAGCGGCCTCTCCTGCAACTCTCTCTAGCCTTAATCCCATCCATCGCCAGGTATTACGTTTATGCCTTGGTGCTTTTCGCTCTTCCACGGTTGAAAGCCTCTATGCAGAGGCGAATATTCCATCCTTGTCCGACCGCAGTGATGCTTAATGCCTTCGCTATTATGTTTGCTCTCATGACCTCCACAATCCTTTCATATGTAGGATAGTCAATGATGTTAGTAGACTTTATTTATTCGCCGTCCCTGTTTACTCCGTTCCTTTACTCCTCGCCTACATTCGCTCTTGTCTTCTCTTCAGTCACCACTTTTCCATGTTCATGCAGCATCTCACTTTTCCTTACCCCCTTGGGAAGTTTCAACGGTTCATGTCTGTTCTTTCCCACTGCCATGTGCGAAAGCCCAGGTGCCTATGGTGGCTTCCCGCTCTCTTTTTCTTAACCACTTTCGATCTCATTCTCATGCCATCGCAGTGTACACTAATAGTTCCAAGTCTTATGACGGCGTCAGATTTGCAGCAGTGTTTCCGGACAGCATCGTGCGAGAGCATTTATTATCCTCGGCTAGCATTTTTAGGCTGAATTGTATGCCATTCTCGTAGCACTTATCCGTATTGCATCTATGACTGTGTCACCAGTTGTCGTCGTTTCAGATTTCTTTAGTGATTTACAGGCTATAAGGAAATTTGATACACATCATCCCCTGGTTCTTCGTATCCAACTTCGGTTATGCTGTATCTCCAGCAAGCACGAAGATGTAAAGTAAAAGGACACAAGTGCAACTAATGTGACATTTATTGTGGCAACGTTTCGCTCTCCTGGAGAGCGAAACGTTGCCACAATAAATGTCACATTAGTTGCACTTGTGTCCTTTTACTTTACATATTGTCGGTAATTCTACCAACTTTATTACAAGCACGAAGATATCGTTTCTTTGTTGGCTCCCCGGTCATACTGACACGCAGACACTGCTGCGCGGTCAGTGGTACTTGACCTCACAGTTTCAAATAGAGCTGCTCTATTCACAGACTATTTTGCTGTAATTGCTACCCACCTTCGCACCCGTTGGCAACAATGTTTACCTGGAGTTTACCTGAAGAGGGTTTCGGGGGTTAACGCCCCCGCAGCTTGGTCTGAGACCAGGCCTCATGGTGGATCAGGATCTGATCAACCAGGCTGTTACTGCTGGCCGGACGCAAACTGATGTACGAACCACAGCCCGGATGGTCAGGTACTGACTTTCGGTGCCTGTCCAGTGACTTCTTGAAGACAGCCAGGGGTCTATTGGCAATCCCCCTTATGTATGCTGGGAGGTAGTTGAACAGACTTGGGCACCGGATACTTACTGTGTTGTCTCTCAATGTACTTGTGGCGCCTCTGCATTTGCAACTCCTGCCAAGACTTTTACTTTCATAGTGAGTGATTTTCGTGAGTAGGTTTGGTACCAATCCCACTTGGACCTTCCAAGTGTATATTATCATGTATCTCTCTCGCCTGCGTTCCAGGGAATACGGATCATGGACCTTCAACCGTTCCCAGTAACTTAGGTGCCTTATCATACTTATGTGTGCCGAGAAAGTTCTTTGTACGCTCTCTAGGTCTGCAATGTCGCCAGTCTTGAAGGGGGCCGTTAGTGTACAGCAATATCCCAGCCTAGAGAGAACAAGCGATTTGAAGAGGATCATCATGGGCTTGGCGTCCCTAGTTTTAAAGGTTCTCATTATCCATCCTATCATTTTCCTAGCGGATGAGGTAGATACATTGTTATGGTCTTTGAAGGCGAGATCCTCTGGAATTATCATTCCCAGGTCCTTCACATTTCTTTTTCGCTCTATTGTATGGTTAGAATTTGTCGTTTACCCTGATACATTTTTAGTTTCCTCAAGTCTTCCATATCTGAGCAGTTGAAATTTTTCTTCATAGAATTTCATATTGTTTTGAGAGGCCCATTTGAAGATTTGGTTGACGTCCGCTTGGAGTCATGCCATGGCAGTGACCTCCGATGGAGCTATGGCTTACATCTCTGTCTATGTATGTTCCCATTGTGCAGGAGTATAGCTTTTAGGCTTCTGGAGGAGCTATCAATGAAGAGTCTCCATTCATCTGGATTGCATGTAATTCCAACTTCATCAAACAGGCCTGATACATTATTACAGTAGCACAACCTGTCTTCATTAGTGAAGAAGCTTGAGAAATGTTGGTGACGTTTTCTTTGGCTTGTCACTTGTACACATAACATAAGAACATAAGGATGGAGGAACACTGCAGAAGGTCTTCTCATATACTTATCCAATCTCTCTTCCAAGCTACCCAAGGTATTACACTCTATAACCCTACTCGATAGATTGTCACATGCATCATTCTCAACCTGACCTCATCCTATAAATACTCACGTACCTTTCACCCAGGTAGATCTGTTTGTGACTTGATAAAATCCACTGTGTGGACGAAACGTTGTCAATAAAGGATCGCATTATACTGCATATGTGTTTATATTTCTTCTATAGTTTGTTTTATGGGGTCTGTACCTCCTGGTCCCTTTTAAATGGTATGTAGGGCAGCTGATGTTGTAGCATTGCATTTTGAGGGCTGATCTGTGGTAACTTTCTGGGAAGAAGATTTTTCAAGAGATAAAACGACACACTCCTTATTTAGAAGCGGAAGTCGCGGCATTTTTTGGGATGCTCAGAGTTGCATATTCCATTTGTTCTTCCCAGATATTCAATGACCCTAAAAATCCAATTTTTCTTAATTGGGTAAAAGGTTTCTAATTATATAATTGCACAAGCTTATGACGAAGTTTCCGGTCGGACTTAGACCATTTACAAAGTCACACTAACAGAAAAGAGTGAGGTAGCCAGTATACATATATGCGAGCGGAAAAAAAAGGACGGGTAAAAGAGAGGGAGTAGTAATAGTAGAAAGGTAGTGGAAGAAGTAGTAGTAGAAGAAATAATGGTAATAGAAAGCAAGGAGAGTAGTTTAGTGGCAAAAGAGAGAAAAACGGGGGAATGAAGTGTGATGGGGGGACAAAAGTAAAGGCAGTAGTAATGGTAGAGGAATGGGGGCGGGGAAGACTAAGTAGAAGTAGAATTGTTCAGTCTGAAGATAAGAAAAAGGAGCACTGCAGGAGAGATAAGGACCCGCAAGGCGAAGGATTAGAACACAATAGGTTGAAGAAAGGAAGAGAAAGAAAGAAGAGAAAACGACTGGAAAGGAGAAGATAGACCAGGTTAAGTCACGAGCGTCCTGAAGTTTGGAGCATTTGACAATGTAACGAGAAAGGAAGACATCTACAGAGACAAAGCCATGACTAAGATTCATACAAGGAAAGTTGTGTATAAGGGATGCTTCCTCAAGACGGCGACTGTGAAGGCTAGAAGTAGAGCTGAGAGTGTTAGCAGAGGACCAGTCAATAGGATGACTGTGATCTCTAACATGATAGAAAAAGAGCATTATTGGGTTTCGGCATTCCTAACACTGTGTACTCTACTTCTAGCCTTCACAGTCGCCGTCTTGTAGAAGCATCCCTTATACACGAGTTTCCTTGTATGAATTTAGTCCAGGCTGTGTCTTTGTAGATGCCTTCCTTTCTCCAGTACATTGTCAAACACTTCAAACTTCAGAACACTCGTGACTTGACCTGAGTCTGTCTTCTCCTCCTTTCCTATTGTTTCCTTTTCTTTGTTTTCCTTCCTTCGGCCTACTTATGTTCTGTTTGCCAGTTTACTCTCTCATGAGTTTTGGTCTTACGTCTTGCGATCCCTTAGCTCTCCTGCAGTGCTCCATTATCTTATCCTCAGACTGACACCACTTCCACTACTACTTAGTCTTCCTCATCATTCCTCTATTATTACGACTACCTTTACTTTCGCCTCCCTCCACCCTTAACTCCCCATTTCTCTCTTTTGCCACTAAACTAGTCTCTCTACTTTCTACTACCACAGACTATGGTATGAGTGGGGACTGAACTCGCGGTAAGTGGATCGTAAAACTGCAGACCAACTTACGTCACTGGGCCAGCTGGCTACAATAAGAGTCATCCAACTAAGTGCATGTATAAACCCAAAGGATGTTAACATAGGTCCGCTATGAACATAAATGATGGATGAATCTGACTGTAGCCAGGTAGTGGGCCAGTGGTTTATGCACTGGCCTGAAGTTCACGTACCGTGGTTTGTTTGCAGTCATGTCATTACGATTTCGTGATCCACGATGACGGCTTTGAGGGGACTTGAGCTAGTGCTCGTCACGGCCACGCTGGCAGGACATTCATCTGCAAAAATTTGCATTTGTGGTCGCAGTGGGACCTATGCTATCGTCCCAATGGTGTATAAATATACCTAGTTGGATGATTCTTATTGTAGGCAGCTGGTCCAGTGATTTACGCACTGGCCTGGAGTTTTACGATTCACTCTCCGCGAGTTCAATCCCCACCCGTACCGTAGATTGTTTGCAGTCTTGTTCTACTACCACTATTTCCTCTACCACTGCTTCCACTACCAACTTACCACTACCACTACTTCCTCTTCTCCCTCTCTTGCTCCTGTCCTTCCTCCTGCTCGCCAGTATATACCGGCTGCCTCACTCCTTTACCTTATTGTGGCTTTACAAATGGTCCAAGTCGAACGTTTCGGTCTGATTTGGACCATTTGTATATTGTTCCAGTCACAGTATTGTGCCTTTTTGTTCACTATATCACTGTTAATGAAACAAAAATCTGCTATCAATAATAAAAAAAATTGGGGGAGAGAATGTTCAGTTTTTAAGGGAGTTCAGCCTATTTGGCAAGTTCGGCTTGTATATATATATATATATATATATATAATATATATATATATATATATATATATATATATATATATATATATATATATATATATATATATAGTTGGTGTGTGTGTGTGTGTAGGGAGGTACCACCTCTAGAACTGTCCTGGAGACCCTCATCCTCAGAGAAAAGAATAAACTCGCTTCAGAGAAAACTCAAGGGGCCAAGAAATTTTGTTTTGAGAGATTTTAAAATTGAGGTTGAAAAATTATGGAAATTAATGTTTTCTTACCAAAAAATAGTGGCAACATGTTGATGCAATCAGCTTGTTTCTATCATATTTCTAAGTAATTTTTTTTTAAATGTAATTTTTATGTTTTTTGCTGTCATCAAGAGGACATGTTGGTAATTAGTGTTTTTTGTTTTGTTTTTTTACTCCAAAAATTACAATTGTCATGATTGTTACATTCTAAATACTCAACATGGCGACTTCTGTGAGGACTAAAGTGAAGAGCACAGAGTGGATGCTGCTTAGATCATGGTAATGAATATGATATTGTGTATATGGACTTCAGTAAGACTTTCGATAGAGTTCCACATCAGAGGCTATTGAGGAAACTTAAGGCACAAGGAATAGGAGGAGAAATTTTTTCCTAGGTAAACGCATGGCTGACAAATAGACAGCAGAGAGTTTGCATAAATGGGAAGAAATCAGAATAGGGGCACGTCACAAGCGATGTTCCTCAGGGGTCAGTGTTGGGCCCCATGTTGCTCACAATTTACATAAACAACATAGATGAGGGAATAAATAGCGACAAAGCAAATTTGCTGATGGCACCAAAATAGGCCGTCTAATTCATTATAATGAGGACACTAGAGCACTCCAGGATGATTTGAATAGACTGATGCAATGGTCGGAGAAGTGGCAGATGCAGTTTAATATAGACAAATGCAAAGTTCTAAATGTTGGACAGGAAAATAACCATGCGACATATAAACTAAATAATGTAGATCTTAATACTACTGATTGTGAAAAGGATTTAGGAGTTCTGGTTAGCAGTAATCTAAAACCAAGACAACAGTTTACCTGGAGTTTACCTGGAGAGAGTTCCGGGGGTCACCGCCCCCACGGCCCGGTCGGTGACCAGGCCTCCTGGTGGATCAGAGCCTGATCAACCAGGCTGTTGCTGCTGGCTGCACGCAAACCAACGTACTGTAGACAGCCTGTACTGTCTGCACAGACAGCCCATGCTGTCTGCCAGCTTAGTTCATATTTCGCGCCACTCAAGTGCTGCCACCTATAGGCCTTGCCACTTCAGTATGCCCAGACTTGCCTCCCCCTCGCTCACTCACACAGCGGCCTGGCATCAATACACAAGGCCTCCCAGCTCTCTCTCGTGGGATGGCCCTGCCCGGGCCATGGGCACAACACACAAGCCTGTGTACCCACAACGACTTAACAATAAACAAAGAAGCCTCCGAAGACGTATATCATTTAACCACCCGCTACCAGAATACCAAATAAGCCCGTTATAAATGGTGACAGCGGTGGGATACATATATGTTTTTATTTTGTGTTCTGTGCCCTGTTCCTACGAGAAGAGAGAGACAGAGTTTCTTTTACTACCAGTATTGTCGCGTCGGGACGACGCGCGGTAGGTGGCCGAGCGTATGTAGACAGCCTGTACTGTCTGCACAGACAGCCCATGCTGTCTGCCAGCTTAGTTCATATTTCGCGCCACTCAAGTGCTGCCACCTATAGGCCTTGCCACTTCAGTATGCCCAGACTTGCCTCCCCCTCCCTCACTCACACAGCGCCTGGCATCAACACACAAGGCCTCCCAGCTCTCTCTCGTGGGATGGCCCTGCCCGGGCCATGGGCACAACACACAAGCCTGTGTACCCACAACCACTTAACAATAAACAAAGAAGCCTCCGAAGACGTATATCATTTAACCACCCGCTACCAGAATACCAAATAAGCCCGTTATACGTACGAGCCACAGCCCGGCTGGTCAGGAACCGACTTTAGGTGCTTGTCCAGTGCCAGCTTGAAGACTGCCAGGGGTCTGTTGGTAATCCCCCTTATGTGTGCTGGGAGGCAGTTGAACAGTCTCGGGCCCCTGACACTTATTGTATGGTCTCTTAACGTGCTAGTGACACCCCTGCTTTTCATTGGGGGGATGTTGCATCGTCTGCCAAGTCTTTTGCTTTCGTAGTGAGTGATTTTCGTGTGCAAGTTCGGTACTAGTCCCTCTAGGATTTTCCAGGTGAATATAATCATGTATCTCTCCCGCCTGCGTTCCAGGGAATACAGGTTTAGGAACCTCAAGCGCTCCCAGTAATTGAGGTGTTTTATCTCCGTTATGTGCGCCGTGAAGGTTCTCTGTACATTTTCTAGGTCAGCAATTTCACCTGCCTTGAAAGGTGCTGTTAGTGTGCAGCAATATTCCAGCCTAGATAGAACAAGTGACCTGAAGAGTGTCATCATGGGCTTGGCCTCCCTAGTTTTGAAGGTTCTCATTATCCATCCTGTCATTTTTCTAGCAGATGCGATTGATACAATGTTATGGTACTTGAAGGTGAGATCCTCCGACATGATCACTCCCAGGTCTTTGACGTTGGTGTTTCGCTCTATTTTGTGGCCAGAATTTGTTTTGTACTCTGATGAAGATTTAATTTCCTCGTGTTTGCCATATCTGAGTATTAGTGTATTAGTGTTCGCAATAAAGCTATCAGAATTCTTGGCTTCATATCTAGAAGTATAAATAATAGAAGTCCTCAGGTTGTTCTTCAACTCTATATATCCTTGGTTAGGCCTCATTTAGACTATGCTACTCAGTTCTGGTCACCATATTACAGAATGGATATAAATGCCCTGGAAAACGTACAGAGGAGGATGACAAAGATGATTCCATGTATCAGAAATCTTCCCTATGAGGATAGACTGAGGAGCCCTGAATCTGCACTCTCTCAAAAGGCGTAGAATTAGGGGGGATATGATCGAGGTGTATAAATGGAAAACAGGAATAAATAAAGGGGATGTAA
Organism: Cherax quadricarinatus; assembly: GCF_026875155.1. Taxonomy (NCBI): domain Eukaryota; kingdom Metazoa; phylum Arthropoda; class Malacostraca; order Decapoda; family Parastacidae; genus Cherax; species Cherax quadricarinatus. Next base: position 12,208,149 of record NC_069416.1, on the reverse strand, counting down.
ATAGCGTGCTGAAAATTTCCAGCCAAGACAGGACTCGCAGCAATGGTTTCAAGTTGGAAAAATTCAGATTCAGGAAGGATATAGGAAAGCACTGATTTGGTAATAGAGTTGTGGATGAGTGGAACAAACTCCCGAGTACAGTTATTCAGGCTAAAACGTTGTGTAGTTTTAAAAATAGGTTGGATAAATACATGAGTGGGTGTGGGTGGGAGTGAGTTGGACCTGACTAGCTTGTGCTGCTGGGTCTGGTGAAGTGCTCCTTCCTTGAGTGGAGGTGACCAGACTGGGTGGGTCATTGGGCTAATCCGGGGGGTGGGTCATTGGGTTAATTCGGGGGGGGGGGACATGGACCTACTCCGCATGGGTCAGTAGGCCTGTTGCAGTGTTCCTTCTTTCTTATGTTCTTTCTTGTGTTCCTAACAATAATAAAGGTTTGCAACACGCTGAGATCTGGCGCGCCATGTCCGTAGAGTTTTATATAAACAAAAATATGAATAACTCAGCAATAAGTTATTGACATTTGTTTTCAGTTTATGCAAAGAGTAATAATAGGAGTGTCGTGATTCTTTCACATTATTGATGATTCTATTAAATTTCAGAGTTGAATTGCAATATGTTTTACCATTTTGTTTTTATTGACTCTTATTCTCCTAAAAAAAAACTCATTGAAAAACACACAAATTTAAAAAAAAATTTATAATGCAATCTATTGACATTTCTCGCAAAAAAAAACTTTGAAATTTAGATAGTCTAACTCTTTATCTTTCATCTGATGTTGACTATAACATTGTACATGTTACCAGTCTTGTCGGCCAGGGAGGCAAACAACATGAAGTCAATACAAACAATGTGTATGATGCAAACTGCTTTTTAAATCAAGGATAAACTTTCATTAAAATTGGACCAAAACAAAAAGTAAAAACTACCTATATCCCTCAAGGTTCTCCCTGAAGCTGTATGAAAATTTTCTCCTACCACCCGCTATGTATTCCATGTATGCTTTATTTATATGGAATATATACACTGAAAACAATGCAATAGGGAGTAAAACAACTCAGAGCTACATCTCGAATACTTTGTCCAGCTTCCTGGCAGTGGGCCGTGGCCCAGAATGCTGCACGTATTTCCTCTCTGGATCGCATCACTGAGTATCTGAAAGAGGAAGCTGGCCGCCCTGTGGTCCTTGGTTTCTATAATGAGTTTTTCACCCAGCTCTTTGAGGAACTTTAGAACACACTTGCCCCATGCTCCAAAGGTCTCCCACCCTATTGGGATTTAGTTATAATAATGGGGTAGGTCTTCATATTTGCCGGTCTTCTGGGTCTCCCTGTGGCTGGGAGCTCCAATTCCTTCAGCTATGGAGTATGGTAAGTAGGTGTCATCCAATGTGGCAGCACAGGTGTAGTCCCAGGCAATCTGCTTTCCATCCTTCCAGGGTAGCATAGTGGCTCCATCAGGACGCTTTTGACTTCTGCACTTGGGGTTCCCGTTGAGCTGGGCAATGGCCTGTGGCGAGACTTCTCTTTATGATGTCATTGACCTCCTTATGCCTGGCATACTTCCCTTCTGATGTGTGACACGCGAGACCATGAAGTCCGAATTGATCAGCCGTCGCCCTGCGGCAAACACACCTATGTTCGGTAAGGATGGTGGCGGCTAGGTGAGGAGAAATGGCCTCTGGGTCAAGTCGAGTGCCCAGGGAGGAATTGGAAACAGGTAGAAGGACATCTCCTGGGTGTGGTGCCTTCACCGCCAGGAGATGATCTTTGTCCTTTCATGAAGCTTTGGTGAGCAGGGTGTTGGCGATTTTTTCCATGATCAGTTTGTCCTAGTGGGACTGTTTGCGCTCTCTGGGAGGAGCTGGTCTTCTGGAGGAGTCTGCAAGGGTGTCCCACCACATCGCTGCTTCAGTAAACCTGAGGTCTTGAGCTCCTACCACGTCTCACAAGCGTTCGGGGACGATCTTCTTGACTAATCCACTGGAAGCCAAACACGAAGACAGAAAAGCAGGTAAAGCTGCACACATTGCTTTGCGCACCCCTATACCTCCCAGTCGCACTGGGAGGGTTGCCTGATCCCATTGCCGATCCTCTAGTGACAGGTTCAGTGCCATCTTAAAAGTTGATCTCAGGTGTGCGTCATGTTCCTCGAGTGTTGGGTTGTCAAAAGAGGGTGCACACCTCATGAAGTTATTCTTGGCATAGTAAGACACCTTGTGAGGAGATACAGAGCATCATGGGCATCAAGATTGCATATTCTCCACTCCATTCTCATCAGGTCATTCAATTTGTCCTTGAAAACAGTGTCGATGACCTGGTGCCCCAGCGGTGCTCTCAAGAAGGTACTGTTGGATGGAGTGGTAGTAGAGACTCCCGGGAGGATTCTTCACATGGCACTGATTATTTCCTGGTTCGCTGTGATGATTTCACACTTGGAGGGATTGAGGATGAGTCCCAAGTCTTCTCCGTGTGCCTTCACCAGTTATAGGTCCTCTAACAGGGACTCTTCAGTACCTGCCAGAGGGCCATCATCCAGGTAGCAGATGTTGAGCTCGCTGCACAGGCTGGAAGTATTTTCGTTTTCTTACTGCAAGCGGAAGAGAAGTGGAGCGAGTGAATCACCATGAGAATTTTTTGTTATATATATATATATATATATATATATATATATATATATATATATATATATATATATATATATAATAATATATATATATATATATATATATATATATATATAACAATAATTGTTGAGTCTTTTCTCTTAGGACGCTACGTCTGTTGCTGATGTTTATATATTAATCAGGAAGGGGTTAACCCGTATGAACTCCTTCAAGGAAGGTTCCTTGACGCTGGTGTGGGGGTCTTGATCTTGGGAATTGGATTTGTGCTCCAGTTCCCTAAATTAAGCCTGAATACCTTGAACATCCCTCTCTACAGGCGTGGTATAATCCTACGGGTTTAGCCCTTCACCCTTGATTATAATAATAATAACCAGTGTGAATCATACGTCTGACACACACCAGCGGACCAGACAATCTTAAGCTCTTACAGATAACATTGATATGATAACATTAATGATTAAATATCACGGAAGTCACGGACAACTGCTACAAGAGAGTCAGGCAGAAACATTACTGGGACATCTTACTAGGTAATTATATTATTTTTGCTTAAACTGGGGATTATAATGACCTTATACCCGTCCTGTGGTGTTGTAGTTACCATGTACCCATACTGTGAGTGGTAGTTATTACATACCCATACTGTGAGTGGTAGTTATTACATACCCATACTGTGAGTGGTAGTTATTACATACCCATACTGTGAGTGGTAGTTATTACATACCCATACTGTGAGTGGTAGTTATTACATACCCATACTGTGAGTGGTAGTTATTACATACCCATACTGTGAGTGGTAGTTATTACATACCCATACTGTGAGTTGTAGTTATTACATACCCATACTGTGAGTGGTAGTTATTACATACCCATACTGTGAGTGGTAGTTATTACATACCCATACTGTGAGTGGTAGTTATTACATACCCATACTGTGAGTAGTAGTTATTACATACCCATACTGTGAGTGGTAGTTATCACATACCCATGCTGTGAGTGGTAGTCATTACATACCCATACTGTAAATGGTAGTTACCACATAAGCATACTGAGTGTGGTAGTTACCACATACCCATATTGTGAGTGGTAATTATATACCCATACTGTAAGTGATAGTTATTATGTACCCATATTGTGAGTGGTAGTTACTACATACCCATACTGTGAATGGTAGTTACCACATACCCACACTGTGAATGGTAGTTACCACATACCCATACTGTGAATGCTAGTTACTACATACCCATAGTGTGAGTGGTAGTTACCACATACCCATAATGTGAATGGTAGTTACCACATACCCATATTGTGAGTGGTAGTCATTACATACCCACACTGTGAGGGGTAGTTATCACATACCCATACTGTGAGTAGAAGTTATCACATACTCACACTGTGAGTGGCAGTCATTACATACCCATATTGAGAGTCGTAGTTATTACATACCCATACTGTGAGTAATAGTTATCACATACCCATACTGTGAGTGGTAGACACTACATACCCATACTGTGAGTGGTAGTTATTACATACCCATACTGTGAGTAGCAGTTACCACATACCCATACTGTGAGTGGTAGTTACCACATACTCATACTGTGAGTGGTAGTTATTATATACCCATACTGTGAGTAATAGTTATTATGTTCCCATACTGTGAATGGTAGTTACCACATACCCATACTGTGAACGGTAGTTACCACATACTGTGAATGGTAGTTACCACATACCCATACTGTGAACGGTAGTTACCACATACTCATACTGTGAGTGGTAGTTATTATATACCCATACTGTGAGTAATAGTTATTATGTTCCCATACTGTGAATAGTAGTTACCACATACCCATACTGTGAGTGGTAGTTACCACATACCCATACTGTGAGTGGTAGTTACCACATACCCATACTGTGAATGGTAGTTACCACATACCCATACTGTGAACGGTAGTTACCACATACCCATACTGTGAGTGGTAGTTACCACATACCCATACTGTGAACGGTAGTTACCACATACCCATACTGTGAACGGTAGTTACCACATACCCATACTGTGAACGGTAGTTACCACACACCCATACTGTGAGTGGTAGTTACCACATACTCATACTGTGAGTGGTAGTTATTATATACCCATACTGTGAGTAATAGTTATTATGTTCCCATACTGTGAATAGTAGTTACCACATACCCATACTGTGAGTGGTAGTTACCACATACCCATACTGTGAGTGGTAGTTACCACATACCCATACTGTGAATGGTAGTTACCACATACCCATACTGTGAACGGTAGTTACCACATACCCATACTGTGAACGGTAGTTACCACATACTGTGAACGGTAGTTACCACATACTGTGAACGGTAGTTACCACATACTGTGAGTGATAAATTAGCCAATTCCCATGACGTATTTGGTGCGCTCGGTTCGATCCCAGGTTCGGGTGGAAACATAACGAATTGGCTTCTTAAGACACCTGTTGTGGGTCGCATCCTGGGGACATAAATGACTTAATTTGCCCTAAATGCTCAGCATAACAAAGAGCTTTCTGTATAGTAGTATGTCACTGATGTCAGCTACGCCTGTATACCTTGTGCATGTACTTGTAGTAATAAAAATTATTATTATAATTATTATTATTATTATTATATTATTATTATTATATTATTATTATTACAATTATATATATATATATATTAATATTATATATATTATAATATATATATATATATATATATATATATATATATATATATATATATATATATATATATATATATATATATATATATTTATATATATATATATATATATGTCGTGCCGAATATGTAAAACTGGTCAATTAGCAAGAACTCATTTAAAATTAAGTCCTTTCTGAAATTTTCTCTTATACGTTTAAAGATATATTTTTTTCATTAATGTTAATGTAAAAAAATTTAATTTTGCACCAAAAGAATCTTAGAAAACTTACCTAACCTTATTATAACAAGAGCAATTTATTTTAGCCTATCCCAACTAAATATATTTTAAATACGTTTACAATAATTTAGTACTTAACAAACACAATCAAGTATATTTTTCTCGTTAGGTTCTGAATGATTTTGGGGAAATTATTGCATACACAAATTTTCACTTGTCCTATATGGCAAGATGAGCGTTGCTATTTAAGCCAAGATCGCAAATTCTGCCTATTTAGCACGACATTATATATATATATATATATATATATATATATATATATATATATATATATATATATATATATATATATATAAATATATATATATATATATATATGCAATAAGATCACAGTAAGCAGGTGATTTCAGAATATGCAAAACAACCACTCACTATCAGATCCCACAACAGTTAAACACCTGACGCGCGCCGGCCCAACTTCCACTAATCCATCTTTACCTTACATATATGGACTAATAAAAACACACAAACCAGGTAATCCAGTCAGACCAATTATTAGCTCCATAGGATCAGTTTCATATAAATTATCCAAATGGCTTGTTGATATTTTGAGCCCTATTGTTGGCAAAATTTCTAACTTTAATGTTAAAAACAACATAGACTTAGTTGATAAATTAAGCTTCTTGACTGACTTAAATGATTTTAACATGATTAGTTTTGATGTTACTTCCTTGTTTACGAAAGTTCCTGTTGATGATTTATTAAGTTTCTTATCTGAAGAACTCGTTAACTATGATTTACCATTGCAAGTTCCTACTATCATTAAACTTATTAAACTTTGCATTGTTGATGCAAAATTTGTATTTAATGATAAGTTCTACACTCAGAAGTTTGGTATGGCAATGGGAAATCCTCTTTCACCTGTTCTTAGTAACCTATACATGGAATTTTTTGAAACAAGATTGCTTAACACAATCCTCCCTAATAGAGCTAAATGGTTCAGATATGTTGATGATATTTTGTCTTATGCCCAAGAATGTAGATATACACCATTTCCTTGGAAAATTAAATAGCTTAGCCCATTCTATAAACTTTACTGTTGAGTTTGAAGAAAATAACTCATTGCCTTTTCTAGATGTTTTAATTATTAAGGGTAACAATGAATTCAAATTTAAAATTTACAGAAAACCTACAAATAACTGTTCCTATGTCCACTATTATTCTTCGCATCAAGATAGAGTCAAACTGTCTGTTTTCTCATCAATGTTTTTGAGAGCTTTACGAATTTGTAGTCCTGAGTTCATAGATAAGGAAATATCCAAAATTTTGAAATAGGTAATGATTTAAATACCCAAAATGTAATTGATAAATCTTTTAAAGTTGCTAGAAATACTTTTTACAATCCAAAAAGGGACAACCAGCCTTATTCAACTAAAAACATGTTGGTCCTCCCTTACCATGAAAACTTGGTTGATATGCCTTCTCTTCTTAAGACTTTTAATATTAAAGTTGTATTCAAAAATCTTGATACAGTAAAAAAAACTTTTGATAAAGAATTCCCCCCAAAATGCTGATGGATGTGTCTATAAGATTCCTTGTAAAATTTGCGATAAAGTTTATTACGGTCAAACTGGTAAAAATCTCGAACTAAGATTAAAACAACATAAATATACCATTAGAACTAGACAAGATTCCAATGCTCTATTTATTCATGTAAGAGATTTTAACCATCCAATTGATTTTCAAAAAGTTGAGAAAGTAGTATCAAGCAAGTCCATGGTCGACAGGAATATAATTGAATCTTGTTTCATAAAAAGCAGTTTTGACAATAATATGAATATTTTATTTGGTTTATATAAATTAGATCCATTTATAATTAATAGAATTTGGGAAGAATTTAATAATACACTGGACAAATAATAATTTTAAACATTTTCTTGGGTAGAATAGTTTGTTGGTGGGTTGTGCAAAGGACCTGTCCAGTTGGGCCGGCGCGTGTCAGGTGTTTAACCGTTGTGGGATCTGAGAGTGAGGTGTTGGCCAGACCCCTTATATACCTTCCTTGGATGCTTTACTTTCATAGTTCCTTGATAATGTGAGTAGTCACGAAAGCGCTTGGAATTTCTTTATTCTCTCAGAGTGGTTGTTTTGCAACTTGTCGGTATTTATTACCAAGGTTTATACCATATATTATATAATATATTATATATATATATATAATATATATAAATTATATATATATAAATATATATATATATTTATATATTATATAAAATAATATATATATATTAGCGGCCTTGTCATCACATTTTAGAACGCAGACATAATCCAGGAATCGCATGAGAAACATAGAGAACTGCTCTGATCGTAACATAAAGAATTATTTTAAATTTTATGAATGTAACTGTGGCCAAACAGTAGCTATTTGCAAAAATTAACAATCACTTTAGTTTCGTATATTTGCAAGTAAATGCCCTGTATGTATGTGCTTGAGGCCATAAGCATTTTGATGATGGTAGAGAATACCGGCAAGTTGAAGAGTAAGACACAGATACAACACTTATTATTACTATTGAAATGATTCCAATGTGTTAAGATTCTTCAGTCAAATACACAATGGATTGTAGACAGAAATTATGAGGACAAACTGATGAAGTCATTTCATCAGTCTTGGAGAAACAGTTAAAGATGGTGAGTCAATCAGTCTGGAGAAGAGTTCACCTCCATGGTCGCGGACAATGTCAAGCTAAAGAACATATGAACATAAGAAAGAAGGAACACTGCAACAGGCCTACTGACCCATGCGAAGCAGGTCCATGCCACCCCCCGGCCTAGAACAATGACCACCTAGTCAAGTCACTTCCACTTAAGAAAAGAGCACGGCACCAGACCCAGCAGCACAAGCTAGTCAGGTCCAACTCACACCCACCCACACCCACTTATGTATTTATCTAACCTATTTTTAAAACTACACAACGTTTTAGCCTCAATAACTGTACTCGGGAGTTTGTTCCACTCATCCACAACTCTATTACCAAACCAGTGCTTTCCTATATCCTTCCTGAATCTGAATTTTTGCAACTTGAAACCATTGCTGCGAGTCCTGTCTTGGTTGGATGTTTTCAGCACGCTATTTACATCCCCTTTATTCCTGTTTTCCATTTATACACCTCGATCATATCCCACCTAATTCTACGCCTTCCTAGAGAGTGCAGATTCAGGCCCCTCAGCCTTTCCTCAAAGGGAAGATTTCTGATACATTGGATCAACTTTATCATCCTCCTTTGTACGTTTTCCAGAGCATTTATATCCATTCTGTAATACGGTGACCAGAACTGAGCAGCATAGTCTAAATTAGGCCTAACCAAGGATATATAGAGTTGAAGAACAACCTGAGGACTTGTATTATTTATACTTCTTGATATGAAGCCAAGAATTATGTTAGCTTTATTGCGATCCTTATGCACTGTTGTCTTGGTTTTACATTACTGCTAGCCAGAACTCCTAAATTCTTTTTGCAATCAGCAATATTAGGATCTACATTATTTAGTTTATATGTCGCATGATTATTTTCCTGTCCAACATTTAGAACTTTGCATTTGTCTATATTAAACTGAATCTGCCACTTCTCCTACCACTGCATCAGTCTATTCAAATCATCCTCAGTAGAATGAATTGGACGGCCTATTTTGATGTTATCAGCAAATTTGCTTGTGTCGCTATTTATTCCTTCATCCATATCGTTTATGTAAATTGTGAACAACAAGGGGCCCAACACTGACCCCTGAGGGGTTAGTGTTGGGCCCCATATCCTTATCACTGTCAGTGATCTGACCAGAGTTACTCTTAAGTGGGCCAATCTTGTCTCTAATCTTATTTCTGTATACCTGAAAGAGCCCTTTTGGATTAGTCTTTGAATCACTTGCGACCTTAGCCTCATAATCCCCTTTTGCTTTTCTTATTCCTTTTTTTTTATTTCTCTCTTTAATTGAATATATTGATTTCGTAACTGCCCATCCTCTCTTTTGATACGCCTATATATGCCTCTCTTTTGACCAGTGAGATGTTTTAATCTATTGTTCATCCATTTGGGATCATTTTTGTTAGATTTAATTTCTCTACTCGGAACAAAAGTTGACTGAGCAGCTAGAACTATGATCTGAAAAACGTCATACTGGCAACCAACACCAGCTACCTGACCCATAGTCAGGTCATCCCAATTTAGCCCACCCAGGTAATTTTTCAGTCCCATGGAAACAGCCAATCGAAAGTCTGGGACAGAAACCTGATTGCAGTTTACTGGGTAATCCCATAATATATTGAAACTAAGTGATTTGTGATTATTAATTAGTGAATCTTTGATGGCAAGAACCAAGTCAAGCAGATTGTTTCCTCTAGTTGGTTCTGTCACAACCTGTTTTAAAAAGCAATCTTGAACCGTATCAAGAAAGTCACTAGACTCAAGATTTCCTGTCAAATTGTTCCAATCAATTTGTCTAAAGTTAAAATCTCCCATTAACACAACATTTTCTTATCCAGATGCCTTATAAATTTCGTCCCATAGCAGCTTACTGCACTCCTTATCAAGGTTTGGGGGCCTATATATCACACCCAAAATTAACTTTTCATACTCCTCGAGAAATTGTAGCCAAACAGATTCTGTGTCCAATGTTTCTATTCTTTTAACAAGTTAAAAATTCTTATAACAAGTTAAATTATCTCTGACATAATCGCTCTTCCACCGCCCTCCCTGTTGACCCTATCAGTGTGGAATAGTTTTTAACCCTTTATGCTGCTTTCAGAAGGCATTTCCTATCCTTCAAGTTGAACCAGGTCTCTGTTATAGTAATAATATCTATATTACCTACCCCTTGCGAGTAATCTTAGCTCATCTATCTTATTTTTTAGACTTTTACTATTTCATAGTAAACTTTAAGAGAGCTAGTCACTCGTTGTCCTCTACTATCTCTTTTTGTTTGTTGATCAGTTGCTTTGTCTTTATTAGTAACTTTATTTTGAATATTGTCTTTTAAAAATATCCCTGAGGTATCCCGGAAATATCTGATGTTTCCAACAATAATACTGCAGCCTGATTGTTTCCCACAAACACCCATACCTCTATAATCTATCAGTTTAAAGTCCTAGACAAGCCATCAATTTCCCACTCAATCGAATTGGCTAATGCAACCACTTCATCCCCAGAGAGATGAACCCCATCCCTTGCATACATATCATGTTTGCCAAAGAATAGGTCCCAGTTATCAATGAATGGGATTGCAAGTTCCTTGCATTACCTGTCTAGCCAGCAATTTATACCAATTGCCCTAGACATCCATTCATTGCCCACTCCCTTTCTAGGCAAGATGCTACATATGACTGGGATCCCTCCCTTAGACCTGACTACTTCTATGGCTGACTTGTACTTATCCAGTAGCTCCTCTCTCCTGCCCTTCCCAATGTCATTATCCCCAGCACTAAGACAGCTAATGGGCTTGTTCCCATTACCTGCCATAATATTATCCAACCTGCTGACTATGTCGCCAACACCAGCTCCTGGGAGGCACACTCTCTGTCTGACATTTCTATCTCTGTTACAAAAAGCACGGTCCATGTACCTTACCTGAGAGTCTCCCACAATCAGAATTTTTTACCTTGATTAGCAGGGGAGTCAGAGGTACCTTTAACATCACTAAACACTGAAGTACACTCGTCTCGGAGAACAGAGAATCGGTTTCCTACCTTCACATTTTCTTTATTAACCCTCCTTATCTTCCTTGTTCCTGAACTGTGAACCACTTGCCACTCTCACTGGTGGTAAGCATCTCCTCCCACCAACTGTCTCACACTCACTCCCAAACACATCTAGGCGAACCTTCAGCCTCCTCTTCTCCTCTTGAAGAAGTGGAACCTCCTTCTTCAACACTTTAACCTGATATACCAAAACACTACAACAAGCCATGGTGCAGGAGAATAGTCATTACATTACTATCGAAACTATTTAAGACCCCGTTCTACAGGGTGAAGTAGAAACAGGCATGTGAATCGTGCAGGAAGAGACATGTGGGTGGAGTAGGAAGAGGCATGTGGGTGGAGTACGGAGAGGCATGTGGGTAAGGTAAGAAGAGGCATGTGCGTGGAGTACGGAGAGGCACGTGGGTAGAAAGGAATAGGCATGTGGGTGGAGCAGGAAGAAGCATGTGGGGGAAGCAGAAAAGTCATGTGGGTGGAGTAAAAAGAGGCATGTGGGTGAGCAGGAAGAGGCTTGTGCGTGGAGCAGAAAGACTCATGTGGGAGGAGCAGAAAGAGGCATGTGGGCATGTGGTTCTGTCACAACCTGTTTTAAAAAGCAATCTTGAACCGTATCAAGAAAGTCACTAGACTCAAGATTTCCTGTCAAATTGTTCCAATCAATTTGTCTAAAGTTAAAATCTCCCATTAACACAACATTTTCTTATCCAGATGCCTTATAAATTTCGTCCCATAGCAGCTTACTGCACTCCTTATCAAGGTTTGGGGGCCTATATATCACACCCAAAATTAACTTTTCATACTCCTCGAGAAATTGTAGCCAAACAGATTCTGTGTCCAATGTTTCTATTCTTATAACAAGTTAAATTCTTATAACAAGTTAAATTATCTCTGACATACATCGCTCTTCCACCGCCCTCCCTGTTGACCCTATCAGTGTGGAATAGTTTATAACCCTTTATGCTGCTTTCAGAAGGCATTTCTCTATCCTTCAAGTTGAACCAGGTCTCTGTTATAGTAATAATATCTATATTACCTACACTTGCGAGTAATCTTAGCTCATCTATCTTATTTTTTAGACTTTTACTATTTCTATAGTAAACTTTAAGAGAGCTAGTCACTCGTTGTCCTCTACTATCTCTTTTTGTTTGTTGATCAGTTGCTTTGTCTTTATTAGTAACTTTATTTTGAATATTGTCTTTTAAAAATATCCCTGAGGTATCCCGGTAATATCTGATGTTTCCAACAATAATACTGCAGCCTGATTGTTTCCCACAAACACCCATACCTCTATAATCTATCAGTTTAAAGTCCTAGACAAGCCATCAATTTCCCACTCAATCGAATTGGCTAATGCAACCACTTCATCCCCAGAGAGATGAACCCCATCCCTTGCATACATATCATGTTTGCCAAAGAATAGGTCCCAGTTATCAATGAATGGGATTGCAAGTTCCTTGCATTACCTGTCTAGCCAGCAATTTATACCAATTGCCCTAGACATCCATTCATTGCCCACTCCCTTTCTAGGCAAGATGCTACATATGACTGGGATCCCTCCCTTAGACCTGACTACTTCTATGGCTGACTTGTACTTATCCAGTAGCTCCTCTCTCCTGCCCTTCCCAATGTCATTATCCCCAGCACTAAGACAGCTAATGGGCTTGTTCCCATTACCTGCCATAATATTATCCAACCTGCTGACTATGTCGCCAACACCAGCTCCTGGGAGGCACACTCTCTGTCTGACATTTCTATCTCTGTTACAAAAAGCACGGTCCATGTACCTTACCTGAGAGTCTCCCACAATCAGAATTTTTTACCTTGATTAGCAGGGGAGTCAGAGGTACCTTTAACATCACTAAACACTGAAGTACACTCGTCTCGGAGAACAGAGAATCGGTTTCCTACCTTCACATTTTCTTTATTAACCCTCCTTATCTTCCTTGTTCCTGAACTGTGAACCACTTGCCACTCTCACTGGTGGTAAGCATCTCCTCCCACCAACTGTCTCACACTCACTCCCAAACACATCTAGGCGAACCTTCAGCCTCCTCTTCTCCTCTTGAAGAAGTGGAACCTCCTTCTTCAACACTTTAACCTGATATACCAAAACACTACAACAAGCCATGGTGCAGGAGAATAGTCATTACATTACTATCGAAACTATTTAAGACCCCGTTCTACAGGGTGAAGTAGAAACAGGCATGTGAATCGTGCAGGAAGAGACATGTGGGTGGAGTAGGAAGAGGCATGTGGGTGGAGTACGGAGAGGCATGTGGGTAAGGTAAGAAGAGGCATGTGCGTGGAGTACGGAGAGGCACGTGGGTAGAAAGGAATAGGCATGTGGGTGGAGCAGGAAGAAGCATGTGGGGGAAGCAGAAAAGTCATGTGGGTGGAGTAAAAAGAGGCATGTGGGTGAGCAGGAAGAGGCTTGTGCGTGGAGCAGAAAGACTCATGTGGGAGGAGCAGAAAGAGGCATGTGGGCGGAGCAGAAAGAGGCAAGTGAGTGGAGCAGAAATAGGCATGTGAGTGGAGCAGGAAGAGGCATGTGGGTGGAGCAGGAAGAGGCATGTGGGCGGAGCAGAAATAGGCATGTGGGTGGAGCAGGAAAAGGCATGTGGGTGGAGCAGGAAGAGGCATGTGGGTGGTTCAGGAAAAGGCATGTGGGTGGAGAAGAAATACGCATGTGGGTGGAGCAGGAAGAGGCAAGTGGGTGGAGCAGGAAGAGGCATATTGGTGGAGCAGGAAAAGGCATGTGGGTGGAGAAGAAAAAGGCATGTGGGTGGAGCAGGAAGAGGCAAGTGGGTGGAGCAGGAAGAAGCATGTGGGTGGAGCAGGAAAAGGCGTGTGGGTGGAGCAGGAAGATGCATGTGGGTGGAGCAGGAAAAGGCATATTGGTGGAGCAGGAAAAGGCATGTGGGTGGAGAAGAAATAGGCATGTGGGTGGAGCAGGAAGAGGCAAGTGGGTGGAGCAGGAAGAGGCATGTGGGTGGAGCAGAAATAGGCATGTGAGTGGAGCAGGAAGAGGCATGTGGGTGGAGCAGAAATAGGCATGTGAATGGAGCAGGAAGAGGTATGTGGGTGGAGCTGAAAGAGGCATGTGGGTGGAGCAGGAAAAGGCATGTTGGTGGAGAATAAATAGGCATGTGTGTGGAGCAGGAAGAGGCATGTGGGTGGAGCAGGAAAAGGCATGTGGGTGGAGCAGGAGGAGACATGTGGGTGCAGCAGGAAAAGGCATATGCGTGGAGCAGAAAGAGGCATGTGGGTTGAGCAGTAATAGGCATGTGGGTGGAGCAGGAAAAGTCATGTGGGTTGAGCAGAAATAGGCATGTGGGTGGAGCAGGAAGAGGCATGTGGATGGAGAAGAAATAGGCATGTGGGAGGAGCAGGAAGAAGCAAGTGGGTGGAGCAGAAAGAGGCAAGTGGGTGGAGCAGGAAAAGGCATGTGGGTGGAGAAGAAATAGGCATGTGAGTGGAGCAGAAAGAGGCATGTGGGTGGAGCAGGAAAAGACATGTGGGTGTAGTAGGAAGAGGCATGTGGGTGGAGAAGAAAGAGGCATGTGGGTTTAGCAGTAAAAGGCATGAGGGCGGAGAAGAAATAGGCATGTGGGTGGAGCAGGAAGAGGCATGTGGGTGTAGCAGGAAAAGGCATGTGGGTGGAGCAGGAGGAGACATGTGGGTGCAGCAGGAAAAGGCATGTGCGTGGAGCAGTAAGAGTCATGTGGGAGGAGCAGAAACTGGCATGTGGGTGGAGCAGGAAGAGGCACGTGGGTGGAGCAGAAACTGGCATGTGGGTGGAGCAGGAAGAGGAATGTGGATCGAGCAAAAAGAGGCATGTGGGTGGAGTAGAAAGAGGTATGTGGGTGGAGCAGAAACTGCCATGTGGGTGGAGTAGGAAGATGCATGTGGGTGAGCAGGAAGAGCCATGTTGGTAAGCAGGAAGAGGCATGTGGGTGGTGCAAAAAGAGGCATGTGGGTGGAGCAGAAAAGGCATGTGGGTGGAGTAGGAAGAGGCATGTGGGTGGAGCAGGAAGAGGTATGTGGGTGGTCAAGGAAGTAGCATGTGGGTGGTGCAGGAAGAGGCATGTGGGTGGTAGAGGAAGAGGCAAGTTGGTGAAGTAGGAAGAAGCATGTGGGTGGTGAAGGAAGAGGCTTGTGAGTGGAGCAGGATGAGGCATGTGGGTTGAGCAGAATGAGGCATGTGGGTGAGCAAGAAGAGTCATGTGGGTGGAGCAGAAAGAGGTTTGTGGGTAGAGTAGGAAGAAGCATGTGGGTGGAGTACGGAGAGGAATGTGGGTGGAGCAGGAAGAGGCATGTTGATTGAATAGGAAGAGGCATGTGGGTGGAGCAGGAAGAAGAATGTGGGTGGAGCAGGATGAGGCGTGTGGGTGGAGTACGGAGTGACATGTGGGTTCAGTAGAAGAGGCATGTGGGTGGAGCAGGAAGAGGCATGTGGGTGGAGTACAGAGAGGCATGTGGGTGGAGTAGGAAGAGAAACGTGTGTAGAAAAGGAAGAGGCATGTGGGTGGAGCAGGATGAGGCGTGTGGGTGGAGTACAGAGAGTCATGTGGGTGTACCAGAAAGAGACATGAGGGTTTAGCAGGATGAGGCATGTGGGTGGAGTAGGAAGAGGCATGTGGGTGGAGTACGGCGAGGTATGTGGGTGGAGCAGGAATAGGCATGTGGGTGAAACGGGAAGAGTCAAATGGATGGAGCAGAATGAGGCATGTGGGTGGAACAGAATGAGGCGTGTGGGTGGAGTACAGAGATTCATGTGGGTGTAACAGAAAGAGACATCATGGTGGAGAAGGGAGAGGCATGTGGGTGGAGCAGGAAGAGGCATGTGGGTGGTGCAGGAAAAGGCATGTGGGTGTAGCAGGAAGAGATATGTGGGTGAAGCAGGAAGAGACATGTGGGTGGAGCAGGAAGTGGCATTTGCCAAGCAGAATAAGGCATGTGGGTGGTGCACGAAGAGGCATGTGGGTGTAGCAGAAAGCGGCATGCGTGTAGAGCAGGATGAGCAATGTGACTGGAATAGGAAGAGGCATATGGGTGGAGCAGGAAGATATATGTGGGTGGAGCAGGAAGAGGCATGTGGGTGTAGCACAAAGAGGCATGTGGGTGGAGCAGGAAGAGGCATGTGGATGGAATACGAAGAGGCGTGTAAGTTTAGCAGAATTCAATTCAATTCAATTCAAGTTTATTCTCTATAAGGGTTACAATGTGGGGTTTACAGGTTTTGGGTATTGTGTGATTTACATGTTATAAAATACTAATTACAGAGGGGGCCACTAGGACACCTAGCATGGCTAGGCATTTCGAGCAGACTTAGATTAATTCATAACATTAAATCCTTACAGATTATGTTATTAAAGCTAAGTGACTACATCATAATTTGTGAGTTTAGCAATGTGAATGCTTTTGTTTTGGCACAATACAAAGTGTCTATATTGGAGTATCATAGGCAAACTTATGACTAGTTAGGATTTATTATTTTAAGGAGTGTGGGGACGTAGGCGTGTGGAGTTAGAAGAGGCATGAGGACGAAGTGAAGAGAGGCATGTGCGTGGAGTGAGGGGAGGCATGTCGGTGGAGTGAGGAGAGGCATGGGGGTGGAGTTAGAAGAGGCAGGTGTGTGGCGCGAGGAGAAGTACGTGGGTGGAGTGAGGAGAGGCAGGTGGGTGGAGTGAGAAGAGGCAGGTGGGTGGAGTGAGGAGAAGCAGGTGGGTGGAGCGATCAGAGGCAGTTGGGTTAAGTGAGGAGAGGCAGTTGGGTGGAGCGAGGAGAGGCAGGTGGGTGGTGTGGGGAGAGGCATGAGACTGGAACGAGGAAAGGCAGGTGGGTGGTGTGAGGAGAGGCAGGTGGGTGGTGTGAGGAGAGACAGGCGGCGGGTGTGAGGAGAGGCATGTGGCTGGAGCGAGGAGAGCAGGTGGTGGTGTGAGAGGCATGAGGCTGGAACGAGGAAAGCAGGTGGGTGGTGTGAGGAGAGGCAGGTGGGTGTGTGAGGAGAGACAGGCGGGTGGTGTGAGGAGAGGCATGTGGCTGGAGCGAGGAGAGGCAGGTGGGTGGTGTGAGGAGAGGCATGTGGCTGGAGCGAGGAGAGGCAGTGGGTGGTGTGAGGAGAGACAGGTCCTTGGAGTGACGAGAGTTAGGTTTGTGGAGCGAGGAGAGGCAGGTGTGTGGAGTGAGGGGGCATAGGCGTGTGGAGTGAGGAGAGGCATGAGGACGAAGTGAAGAGAGGCATGTACGTGGAGTGAGTGGAGGCATGTCGGTGGAGTGAGGAGAGGCATGGGGGTGGAGTTAGAAGAGGCAGGTGTGATAAGATAAGATAAGATAAGATTTTGTTCGGATTTTTAACCCCGGAGGGTTAGCCACCCAGGATAACCCAAGAAAGTCAGTGCGTCATCGAGGACTGTCTAACTTATTTCCATTGGGGTCCTTAATCTTGTCCCCCAGGATGCGACCCACACCAGTCGACTAACACCCAGATACCTATTTGCTGCTAGGTGAACAGGACAACAGGTGTAAGGAAACGTGTCGAAATGTTTCCACCCGCCGGGAATCGAACCCGGGCCCTCCGTGTGTGAAGCGGGAGCTTTAGCCACCAGGCCACCGGGCCACCGAGGAGAAGTAGGTGGGTGGAGTGAGGAGAGGCAGGTGGGTGGAGTGAGGAGAGGCAGGTGGGTGGAGTGAGGAGAAGCAGGTGGGTGGAGCGAGCAGAGGCAGTTGGGTTAAGTGAGGAGAGGCAGTTGGTTGGAGTGAGGAGAGGCAGGTGGGTAGTGTGGGCAGAGGCATGTGGCTCGAGCGAGGAGAGGCAGGTGGGTGGTGTGAGGAGAGACAGGCGGGTGGTGTGAGGAGAGGCATGTGGCTGTAGCGAGGAGAGGCAGGTGGGTGGTGTGAGGAGAGGCATGTGGCTGGAGCGAGGAAAGGCAGGTGGGTGGTGTGAGGAGAGGCAGGTCCTGGGAGTGACGAAAGTCAGGTTTGTGAGCGAGGAGGCAGGTGGGTGGTGTGAGGAGAGACAGGTCGGTGGTGTGAGGAGAGGCATGTGCTGGAGCGAGGAGAGGCAGGTGGGTGGTGTGAGGAGAGGCAGGTGGGTAGTGTGAGGAGAGACAGGTCGGTGGTGTGAGGAGAGGCATGTGGCTGGAGCGAGGAGAGGCAGGTGGGTGGTGTGAGAGAGGCATGTGGCTGGAGATAGAGAGGCAGGTGGGTGGTGTGAGGAGAGGCATGTGGCTGGAGCGAGGAGAGGCAGGTGGGTAGTGTGAGGAGAGGCAAGTCCTGGGAGTGACGAGAGTCAGGTTTGTGGAGCGAGGAGAGGCAGGTGGGTAGTGTGAGGAGAGGCAAGTCCTGGGGTGACGAGAGTCAGGTTTGTGGAGCGAGGGGAGGCAGGTGGGTGGTGTGAGGAGGGGCATGTGGTTGGAGTGAGGAGAGGCAGGTGGGTGGTGTGAGGAGAGGCAAGTGGGTGGTGTGAGGAGAGACAGGTGGGTGGTGTGAAGAGTGGCATGTGGCTGGAGTGAGGAGAGGCAGGTGGGTGGTGTGAGGAGAGGCAGGTGGGTGGTGTGAGGAGAGGCAGGTGGGTGGTGTGAGGAAGACAGGAGGGTGGTGGAGGATAGACAGGTGGGTGGTGTGAGAAGAGGCAGTGTGGTGATGTGAGGAGAGGCAGGTGGGTGGTGTGAGGAGAGACAGGAGGGTGGTGTGAGGATAGACAGGTGGTGGTGTGAGAAGAGCAGGTGGGTGATGTGAGGAGAGGCAGTGGGTGGTGTGAGAGAGGCAGGTGGGTGTGAGGAGAGACAGGAGGGTGGTGTGAGGATAGACAGGTGGGTGGTGTGAGAAGAGGCAGGTGGGGGGTGTGAGGAGACGCATGTGGTTGGAGCGAGGAGAGGCAGGTGGGTGGTGTGAGGAGAGGCATGTGGCTGTCGGCGAGGAGAGCAGTTGGGTGGTTTGAGGAGAGGCAGGTGGGTGGGTGAGGAGAGACAGTTGGTGGTGTGCGATGAGGCATGTGGCTGGAGTTTGGAGAGGCAGGTGGTTGTGTGAGGAGAGGCATGTGGCTGGAACGAGGAGAGGCAGGTGGGTGGTGTGAGGAGAAGCAGTTGGATGGTGTGAGGAGAGGCAGGTGGGTGGTGAGAGGAGAGATAGGTGGGTGGTGTGAGGAGAGACAGATGAATGGTGTGAGGAGAGGCAGGTGGGTGTGTGAGGAGAGGCAGTGTGTGGTGTGAGGAGAGGCAGTGGGTGGTGTGAGGAGAGGCAGGTGGGTGTTGTGAGGAGAGGCAGTGGGTGGTGTGAGGAGAGGCAGGTGGCTGGTGTGAGGAGAGGCAGGTGTGTGGTGTGAGGAGAGGCAGTTGGGTGGAGTGAGGAGAGGCAGGTGGTGGTGTGAGGAGAGGCAGGTGGGTGGTGTGAGAAAGGCAGGTGGCCGGTGTGAGGAGAGGCAGTTTGGTGGTGTGAGGAGAGGCAGGTGGGTGTTGTGAGGAGAGGCAGGTGGTTGTGTGAGGAGAGGCAGGTGGGTGGTGTGAGGAGAGGCAGGTGGAGGTGTGAGGAGAGCAGGTGGGTGGTGTGAAAGAGAGGTAGGTGGGTGGTGTGAGGAGAGGCAGGTGGGTGGTGTGAGAAGAGGCAGGTGGCTGGTGTGAGGAGAGGCAGGTGTGTGGTGTGAGGAGAGGCAGGTGGATGGTGTGAGGAGAGGCATGTGGGTGTGTGAGGAAGGTAGGTGGGTGGTGTGAGGAGAGGTAGGTGGTGGTGTGAGGAGAGGCAGTGGCTGTGTGAGGAGAGGCAGTTTGGTGGGTGAGGAGAGGCAGGTGGGTGTTGTGAGGAGAGGCATGTGGCTGGAACGAGAGAGGCAGGTGGGTGGTGTGAGGAGAGGCAGGTGGATAGTGTGAGGAGAGGCAGGTGGGTGGTGTGAGGAGAGGCAGGTGGGTGGTGTGAGGAGAGGCAGGTGGTGTGTGTGGGAGAGGCAGGTGGTGGTGTGAGGAGAGGCAGTGGGTGGTGTGAGGAGAGACATGTAGTGTCTCGTTTTCTTAACACTTCCAATGTTTATGATTTGTGAGTAATTAATTATTTATTATACAGATAGAGAAGTGGAAGATAAGAAGGAGTTTGAAACAGTCAGTCCCTCAGCCTGGAGTTGATGTATTGAGTGCATGAATCGCCAGCCACTGGCTTCCTCAGACCAGTACAGAAGAGAACGGCTGAAGATGAGCAGGAGTTTTGGGTAATCAGTCCATTTTTATCAAGATTGATGGGCTGATTACATCGACTCAAGGCTGAGGGACTGATTACCTCAAACTCCTGATTATCTTCTACCGTTCCTCTCTGCACTGGACTGAGGAAGCCACTGGCTGGCGAAACATTTCCACAGTTTAAGTATCCAAGTGTTGCACTAGTGCTCCATTCATCAATTTTTCGGATCTGTTTGTGACTCGATAAAGCCAGTGTGTGGGCGAAATGTTGTCAGTAAGGGATCGCAGTTTACTGTATTAATGTCTCTCTCTCTTTTCAAATAATATGAGGCTCCTATTCCATGGACGACCTCCCTTTCTCATTAAGTAATGTTTATGTTACGTTTGAAGGCAAAAATAACCCAATAAAAGGTAAATATGTTAACGGTATACAATACCGACAAGTTTACCAGTTAAGACAAGTGTGCAATAGTTAGAAATCTTTATTCCGAAACGTTTCGCCTACACGGTAATTTTTTTGAGTTAAATACAGAGGATTCAGCAGAAGCAGTGGAAATGTTAAGAAGGTGTAGGTGGAAGAGACTTATAAACTCATTACATCTCTTCTGTTTCTGCTGCCTCTGTATTCGAATGGAGATTCGCCTATTGCGTAGGCCAAACATTTTGGAATAAAAATTCCTAAACATTGCACATGTGTCTTACCAATCAAAGAGTATTATAAAGACTGATATCATTTTCAAGGGTAACAATTCGCACTGATAGAAGGAAACAATTAGCAAACATCACATCTATCTGCAATACCTCATTCCAAGTATCTACCTCCACAACCACGACCATCAAGGACATTACCAGTGATAGACAGGACAAGCTTCCACCCTCTGCAGGGGTATACATAATCCCTTGCAATGACTGCAACAAATTATACGTGGGCGAAACATCAAGGGACCTCCAAACACGTATTTCAGAACACCAATACGCAAGCAGGTCTGACGACACAAGGGATGCCTGTGTACAACACCGTAATTCACACAACCATTTGATAAACTACAGAAACTCAAGACTTATCGCCACAGAAGACAACACTCAATACCGAAGAATCCTGGAATCATCACTTATTTCTATATCCGACAACTTCAACCAGAATAGTGGCTTCTATAACATAGCTGAACCACTTGCCAAGAAACTTCTTCATCGCTATCCCACATAAGAACACAGGAATGGAAGGACACTGTAGAAGGTCTGCTCACAAACTTATCCAATCTCCTTTCCAAGCTACCCAAGATTTTAGACTCTATAACCCAACTCGATACATCATCAGATGCAGCATTCTCAACGTGACCTCAGCATTCTGAACCTGACTATAAATACTCGCGTCCCTTCCACCCCAGGTAGATCTGTTTGTGACTTGAAAAAGCTCACTGTGTGGGTGAAACGTAGTCAATAAAGGATCACATTATACTGCATATGTGTTTATATTTCCAGACAACCCTTGGGATGTTGCCCGAGTTATGGCCAACACCGGAGAAGAATTACTCATTACAGGTTCAGGACACGCACTAACAGTAGTAATGTTATTACCCAGTAATAACATGGCATCTTTCATGGGGAATCCTTTTGAGACACCTACAGTCAAGTACCCAGTGTAATATTTGCACTGTACATAAATTTTATACAAAGGGACAGAATATATAGCTCCTCCAAATGTTTCCAATAAAACAGAGGAATTCAAGGAAGTGTTCTCTGAAAGGGGTAATATTCCTTCTCTTACAAGTGAGCAATATGCTCCAGTGTCTCTAAAGGTCTTTACTTCAGTTGTTTCTGAGTTTTCCTGAAGGGAAATAAGACTCTTGCAATAATAAGGGGCCATACCTTTTTCTACTTCTCTAGGGGACATGTTACTAGGGATATTAGAGATTTTCCCAATGGGTTGGGGTTTATGGGGGCAGTTGGGACGGATGTGACCTACTTTATTACACAGGAAGCAGACGACAGGCTTGCCCTTTACTCCCTGCTGACGTTGCAAATGGTGTCGTTCTGGCTGGTGTCTCTCTAGATACTGTTGTCGAGCTACACCATGAGTAGTTTGCCTCTCCGCAGGTGGACCATAAGTTGAGAAGCGTGGCTCACCAGGTGACTTAGTTGGCTGATGTAGACGTTCTCCCTCCGGCTGGCACTTCATTTTCCAAGGTTGACGATCTCTGCTCATGCCAGGCTGTTGAAAAGAGAGACGGGATCGCTCTGACAAGGAGCGGTTAGTTTCGAAGGTATCAGCCAACCTGGCTGCCTCCAATGCAGAGGTTAAGTCACGATCCTGCAGAAAGACTCGAACCTCTGGTCCCACAGACTCCAGCAGGTTATCAATCAGAATAAGCTGTACCAGCTCCTCAAAGGTAGAGACACCACTTGCTTTATACCAGCTGGTAAAAGCTTTGGTTTGCTGTCTCACAAAATCCACGAGTGATTGACCAAGCTGTCGTCTGCCCAGTTTGAAAAGTTTTTGTATTTGGCTGGGATACATGTATATGCTCCCAACACTGTGGTCTTCACTACTTGATAATCAGAAAATTCAGCGTCATTTAATACTGACGTAAATTCCTGTCCTTACCCAATAATGCTGTATGAACCAACAATGCCCAATGCTGCTCCGGCCACCTCAAGGCTCGAGCCTGATTTTCGAAGCTTTCGAAAAATTGTTCTGGTTCGGCCTCATTGAAGTGGGGAACAAGCTGTACTGCTTTTTGTAAACTAAAATCATTTACAGAATGCTAAAACTGCCTCTTCTCTCTTTCCCTATCAAATTCTTCCCTTGCGAATGCTCTCTGTTCCCTAGTTTGCTCAAGATTGATTTTTGCCAGCTCAAGTGCCAACGACGCTGATTCACCTTGAGACAACCCAGCTGCACTTGCTCCGTAGGTGTATCATCTTCCTCCTGCGAGAACATAGTAATTTTTGCCCTAGTTTCCATAGAGGGAGGAGTCTGATGTGCCATCTCTTCTTCTATAAGTTTGTCAGCAATCAGTGAACTCAGAAGCGCAGCTGTGAGAGTGCAATTTTCCAACAACGCTGTAGGGACAAATTTAGGTAGGTTATACTAAGTATATGCCGACACCAGACGTCTGACTCGTCTAGGTGGCATAAGTTATTCGCTATGCACAGTACGATTGCAGAATACCCCAACATAACAAGTTAATTTGCAGAACACGCTTAGCTATGCACAGTACGATTGCAGAATACACATACAAGCAAAGCCGACTGCAAAATTCTCCACACCAAACAGGCTCATAACAACTGACACACAAAATTTGTAAAGCAATGCCAGACAGCTACACTGCTCTAGAAGATTGACCATAGCGAAGCGAGCACACCGAACAAGCTAGTAGCAAGCTGTTGAACGATCACACAATAGCAAGGCTGACCATAACAGTAACTGACATGCAAAATTTGTAAAGCGTAGGCAAAGCTAATGCAATGCCAGACAGCAAGCTGCACAATGTTCCTGCTACGAGCTTCACCCTAAGCTCAACCGTTTCTCTAAGTCCAGCTCCAGCTCCCGGACAGGCCCCCATATTACAACCCAGGATTCCAAATGGCCTGTTATCCTGGGTGTAATGGGAGCAAAATAAACACAGCAGAAAAAGTTTAGACTTATATTATCCTTCACCAATTTAGAACAGCAATATGTACACTATGTACAGTGATAAGTATAGTGCACTCCACGGTAAGCAAGGCAGAAATAGAAGCCACAAGATAGCAGACCATGCTTCAACCAGCTCTAGAATGGGAATGACAAGGGCAGACAGGAGAGTGGTACCCACATAACCTCTGCAATTGCCAAGACCATCTACTTATTGGCTAGAACCTGGTCACTAGTTGAACGACGGGGCCCCATCATCAACTCTTAGCAACCTGGTTCACTGGTTGGGCGAGATAGCCTGTAAATGAGAGTGTGTACATGCGCCGAATAAAGGTTACGTACTCTTTGCATGCCAAAACGTCATATCAATGTAAAACTTTAGACTGGTAGGATGGGACTACACTTGGGCATCTACTCTAGCAGACATCTGCATCCCATTTAGTGGTAGTCATCAGGGTGAGGATGCTAATCACTACAAGATAACAAGTTCAGTAAGTTTATGGATTGAAGATAAATGGTTGAGAGAACTGACTAATTGATGTGTGCAACACTAGGGTATATTTCGTAAAGAAACGTTCAGGCCAGAAGTGGCTTCCTCTGTCCAGTACACATCTTAGACTGCTGGGATCGCATGCCATTGGTTTGATCAAAGACTTCGGTTCTAGGCTGATACAGTCCACCAGAGACTCGAGTGCTGCTATTTAACTCCACAAGCACCTCAGTGTGGCGATCCAGAGAGGAAATGCCTGCTGCACATTTTACATCCTGCTCGATGTCTGAGTTCATGGAGAACCATAATTTAAATTAAGAGTTTCCATTTTCTGCAGTTCCACATGTATGTATATTCTAAACTATTGTGATAATTAAAATGAAAAAAAAATGTTCCAATTGTTTCAATACTTTCAAAAGAATATGCATGTAGAGGGGTAAGTGAGGGGTTAAGGGGGCTATGGGGGGGTTAAGATTTTGTGTGAGGGGGTCGGAGGAAGGCGAAGAAAATACTCAAACAGCTCAAAGGAGAAATTCTAGATTCCTCCTTGATGTATGTATGTATATACTCTCCCCTGAGAATGACGGTCTTTATCCATGAGGTACGTATATACTCTCCCCTGAGAATGACGGTCTTTATCCATGAGGTACGTATGTACTCTCCCCTGAGAATGACGGTCTTTATCCATGAGGTACGTATGTACTCTTCCCTGAGAATGACGGTCTTTATCCATGAGGTACGTATAACTCTCCCCTGAGAATGACGGTCTTTATCCATGAGGTACGTATACTCTCCCTTGAGAATGACGGTCTTTATCCATGAGGTACGTATATACTCTCCCTTGAGAATGACGGTCTTTATCCATGAGGTACGTATGTACTCTCCCCTGAGAATGACGGTCTTTATCCATGAGGTACGTATATACTCTTCCCTGAGGATGACGGTCTTATCCATGAGGTACGTATGTACCTCTTCCTGAGAATGACGGTCTTTATCCATGAGGTACGTATTACTCTTCCCTGAGAATGACGGTCTTTATCCATGAGGTACGTATGTACTCTTCCCTGAGAATGACTGTCATTATCCATGAGGTACGTATGTACTCTTCCCTGAGAATGACGGTCTTTATCCATGAGGTACGTATATACT
>NC_069416.1:12079909-12179909 GCF_026875155.1 Cherax quadricarinatus | reverse complement strand
TATTACAGTGGACCCCCCGAGTTTTGTGATTAATCCGTTCCAGAGAGTCTGCCGAATGACGAAATTGCCGAATGGCGAAACCATTTTCCCCATAAGAAGTAATGGAAATACAATTAATCCATTCCAGACACCCAAAAATATTAAAAGAATTTTTTTTTTCAAATTAAATAAAGATTTACATACTGAAAACAATGAGAAATCAAGTACATACATATATTAAATAATAATAACATTACACTTACGGGAGGAGGGGATAGGAGGAAGGTGTACACTATTGTTTCGAAGGAGAATCTCCTTCCATTAGGACTTCAGGTACCAAGTTCTTATCTGAGGTTACTTCCCTTCTTTGTTTTTTAAAGACACTGGGAGCAGCTTGAGAGTCGCTGGGCCCCTGTCACACAAAATATCTGTCCAGAGAGCTCTGTTTCTGGCATTGCTTTAAGATTTGTCTGAAGTGGGACACAACACTGTCATTGTACATGTTGCCAATACGGCCTGCAACAGCTTTGTTAGGGTGAAGTTCATCCATAAATGTTTGCACTTCACTTTGCACAAATGTCCTTAATCTTTGAAGAAGGCACCTTCCTCCATCTCTCTTCCTCATCCTCCTCTGCAGCAATTTCCTGAGCTGTGTTCTCTTGCTGTTGCAAATGAAGCTCTTGCAGCTCTTCAATGGTTAGCTCTTCCTTGTTATCCTCCACCAACTCTTCCACATCCTCGCCACTCATCTCCAACCCCAGGGACTTGCCCAATGCCACAATAGATTCCACAACTGGCATAGGCTCCTTAGGGTCAGCACCAAACCCTTCAAAATCCCTCTCTTGTACACATTCTGGCCACAATTTTCTCCAAGCAGAATTCAAAGTTCTGCAAGTCATTCCTTCCCAAGCCTTACCTATCAGGTTTATGCAATCGAGGATATTGAAGTGATCTTTCCAGAACTCTCTTGGGGTCAGTTCAGTGTCTGAGGCCACTTCAAAGCACTTTTGAAACACTGCTTTTGTGTACAGTTTTTTGAAGTTTGAAATGACTTGCTGGTCCATGGGCTGCATGAGAGGAGTTGTATTAGGGGGCAAGAACTTCACCGATGATGAAACTAAACTCCTCCACTATTTGCTCCTCCAAGTCTGGAGGATGAGCAGGAGCATTGTCCATTACCAGGAGGCACTTGAGTGACAATTTATTTTCCAGGAGGCATTTCTTCACACTGGGGCCAAACACTTCATTAAACCAGTCTAGGAAAATTCTCCTTGTGACCCATGCCTTATTGTTAACCTTCCACATCACACACAAGTTACTCTTGGCGACACTATTTTTCTTGAACACTCTGGGATTTTCAGAGTGATACACCAGTAAAGGCTTCACTTTGCAATCCCCACTATCATTACTACAAAACATGAGAGTAAGCCTATCCTTCATTCAAATTCAAATTCAAATTCAAAGTTTATTCTCTATAAGGATTACAATGCTGAGTTTACAGAATTTGGTTATTGTGTGGTTTACATGTAGTAAAATAATAGGCGTGTGTCCAGGGAGTGCTGTTTCCTCCTGCATGACGTAGATCCTCTTTGGCATTTTCTTCCAAAAGAGGCCTGTTTCGTCACAATTAAACACTTGTTGAATTCTCCAGTGTCTATGCACTCCTTAAACTCCTGTACATCACCAGCATCACCACTTGTTGCAGGCATTTTCTTTACGAGATCATCATGCAACTGCCTTTTTTCACTAAGGTGTTTGAGGAGGTAGATCATGGTAATGAATATGATATTGTGTATATGGACTTCAGTAAGGCTTTCGATAGAGTTCCACACCAGAGGCTATTGAGGAAATTTAAGGCACAAGGAATAGAGAAATTTTTTCCTGGGTAAAGGCATGGCTGACAAATAGACAGCAGAGAGTTTGCATAAATGGGGAGACATCAGAATGGGGCACGTCACAAGCGGTGTTCCTCAGGGGTCAGTGTTGGGCCCCTCGTTGTTCACAATTTACATAACCGACATAGATGAGGGAATAAATAGCGACATAAGCAAATTTGCTGATGACACCAAAATAGGCCGTCCAGTTCATTCAAATGAGGACACTAGAGCACTCCAGGATGATTTGAATAGACTGATGCAATGGTCGGAGAAGTGGCAGATGCAGTTTAATATTGACAAATGCAAAGTTCTAAATGTTGGACAGGTAAATAACCATGCCACATATAAACTAAATATTGTAGATCATAATACTACTGATTGCGAAAAGGATTTAGGAGTTCTGGTTAGCAGTAATTTAAAACCAAGACAACAGTGCATTTGTGTTCGCAATAAAGCTAACATAATTCTTGGCTTCATATCTAGAAGTATAAATAATAGAAGTCCTCAGGTTGTTCTTCAACTCTATATATCCTTGGTTAGGCCTCATTTAGACTATGCTGCTCAGTTCTGGTCACCATATTACAGAATGGATATAAATGCTCTGGAAAACATACAGAGGAGGATGACAAAGATGATCCCATGTATCAGAAATCTTCCCTATGAGGATAGACTGAGGGCCCTGAATCTGCGCTCTCTCGAAAGGCATAGAATTAGGGGGGATATGATCGAGGTGTATAAATGGAAAACGGGAATAAATAAAGGGGATGTAAATAGCGTGCTGAAAATTTCCAGCCAAGACAGGACTCGCAGCAATAGTTTCAAGTTGGAAAAATTCAGATTCAGAAAGGATATAGGAAAGCACTGGTTTGGCAATAGAGATGTGGATGAGTGGAACAAACTCCCAAGCACAGTTATTCAGGCTAAAACGTTGTGCAGTTTTAAAAATAGGTTAGATAAATACATGAGTGGGTGTGGGTGGGTGTGAGTTGGACCTGACTAGCTTGTGCTGCTGGGTCTGGTACCGTGCTTCTTCCTTGAGTGGAGGTGACCAGACTGGGTGTGTCATTGGGCTAATCCGGGGGGGGGGTCATTGGTCTAATCCGAGGGGTCACATGGACCTGCTCCACATGGGTCAGTAGGCCTGTTGCAGTGTTCCTTCTGTCCTATGTTCTTATGTTCACATATTATCGACTGCATAATACTATCTCCTGCTAACTGTTTTTGGGTAATCCACACCAACAATAACCTTTCCACTTCTTCGAGATTTTGCGATCTCTTTTTTGTCAGCATATTTACCCCTTTTGCAACAACAGCACACTTTATTTCCTTTCCCTTTGCCACGATCGAAGTGATGGTTGAATGGGGTTTGCCATACATCCTGGCAAGTTCTGCAGCATGCACTCTGCTCTCATATTTTTCAATGATTTCCTTCTTGAATTCGATCGTGTTCCTCGCTTTCTTTACCAAAGTTCTTGCACTAGCTTTCCTTGGGCCCATTGTGACTTATTTAGCAGTTGCAAGCCCAAAAAAATGGAATATTATGAAATGTATTGTATGAACCCACGGGGTGATGGTCATGTGCTGGTAAACAATGGCACACTGAGTGTGAATGGTGCGGCTTTGTGTGCACAGTGACGGGTTGACGGGTACTGGACAGTCACTGAATCACGAGTCCAATCACGAACCGCGAGGCTAAATTTTGCCGAGAAAACTTGCCGAAAGTCGGATTTCACGAAAGTCGATGCCGACGAAACTCGGGGGTCCACTGTATAAATAACTTTACAATAATTAATAGTAAACAAACGCAACAAAATATATTTTTTCGTTAGGTTCAGAATGATTTTTGCAAAATTATTGCATACAACTATTCACTTGCCTTATTCGGCAAGAAAAGAGTTGCTATTTAAGCCAAAATCACGAGTTTTACCTGTTCATCATGACATATGTATTAATGAAATCATTAAACAAGCAATTTTGAATCATTAACAGATTGTTGTTAGCAGATATCCAAGAACTAGCTACAAGCAGTATTAAAACAGGGAAGTGTTTTTGGGTATGCCCAAATGAGATAAATCTGTGGACTAAAATCACAAGGGTATTAAAAGAGGTCAACATCAAAGCTGCTTTCATAGAAAACCTGGAAGCTTTCTACAACAGATGGGAACATAAAAAGTCTGGGCTGAATGGTACTGCCGTTGATACTGGCCATGTAGTCAGAAACTGTAAGGCTGGAGATGATGTCCTGGTAGTCAGTAAATGGGGGGCTGATAGTGCTGTCCTGGGAGACAGTAATGGTGAAGTAATGGTTGGGCATGGGAATGCAGGATCGAGTTCTGGCCAAGCCACAGTTCTATTAATGATTTAAAATCACTTATTTCGTGATTTCTTTAATATATAGACTGCTTGTGAAGGCTGGTACCCCAAACAAAATGAGGTTGAAATTAGTCTCTGAGGCTACACGACCATGTATGTCCTTGTATCAGTGAAAACACTCAGTACAGCTGAACGCCTGGTGTTTAAGGATTTTTAATTAAGTGGAAAGAGGGATGCATACTTTGTTCGGTTCTCACATGACTGGGCATAGGATAGCAGGATCGAGTCCTGGCCAAGCCGCAGTTTTGTTAAATGATATATATGTTGTGCCGAATAGGTAAAACTTGCGGTTTTGACTTAAATAGCAACGCTCTTCTTGCCGAATAAGGCAAGCGAAAATTTGTGTATGCAAAAATTTCGCAAAAATCATTCTGAACCTAACGAAAAAAAATATATTTCATTGTGTTTGTTTATTCATAAATTATTATAAACTTCTCTAAAATATATTTAGTTGGATTATGCTAAATTAAGGCGTCTTGTCAATTTGCAAGAACTCATTTAAAATTCAGTCCTTTCTAAAATTTTCTCTTATACATTTAAAGTTACATTTTTACATTTACGTTAATATAAAAATTAATGATTTTCTTTTACCAAAGCAACCTTAGGAAACTCACCTAACTTTATTATAACAAGTGTAATTTAATCCACTGGACCATACAATCCTTAAGAGTAGTGCATCCAACAGAACTGGATGTTGTACTTGCTACAAAAGGACATACGATGGTGTGGATGACTCTAGGCTAATTTCATTCTAGTCCCTGTTAGGTGTACTAGTACAGCGATCAGTATTTTATATTATTGTGCTCACGAACGAGTGGTATTGATCAAGAAAGTACAACATCCAGTTCTGCTGGATGCACTACACTTAAGGATTGTATGGTCAAATGGATTAAGGCATCATGAGTTTTTGCTCACCATGAGGCAGGCCAAAGAAGCATAGGTTCGAGTCCTTGGCTAGTTGCAGTGTTGTTATTGATCAATACCAGTCATTCGTGGGCACAGTAATAAAAAATACTGCTCGTTGTACTCGTACACCAAACAGGGACTAGAATGAAATTAGCCTAGAATCATCTACACCATCGTATGTCTTTGGGTAGCAAGTACAACATCCAGTTCCACTGGATTAAGGCGTCATGAGTTTTCGCCCACCATGAGGCAGGCCAAAGCAGCAACCACCCAGGGAAGTACTACCGTCCTGCCAGATGACTGTGAAACAGCAACCTGTAACTGTTTTACATGATGGTAGGATTGCTGGTGTCTCTTTCTGCCTCATAAACATGCTGGATAACAGGTATATCTTGCTACTCCTACTTACACTTAGGTCACACTACACAGGCATGCACATGCTTATATATCCATACACACATCTAGGTTTTCTTCTTTTTTCTAAATAGCTCTTGTTCTTCTTTATTTTCTCTATTCTCCATGGAGAAGTGGAAAAGACTCTTTCCTCCGTAAGCCATGCGTGTCGTATGAGGCGACTAAAATGCCGGGAGCAATAGCTTAGTAACCCCTTCTCCTGTAAACATTTACTGAGAAAGGGAAGAAGAAAAACTTTATAAAGCTGGGATGTTTGAATGTGCGTGGATGTAGTGCGGATGACAAGAAAGAGATGATTGCTGATATTATGAATGAAAAGAAGTTGGATGAACCATACCACGGAAGGGGATAGAACCCGCGATCAGAGAGTCTCAAAACTCCAGACCGTCGCAATCGTATCATTACGATTTCGTGAGACGAGTGAAGTTGGATGTCCTGGCCCAAAGCAAAACAAAGCTGAAGGTGGTAGGCGAGTTTCGGTGGGGAGAAACAAATGGGATTAAATCAGGAGTATCTGAGAGAGTTAGAACTAAGGAAGGGGTAGCAATAATGTTGAAGGAACAGTTATGGAAGGAGAAGAGGGAATATAAATATGTAAATTCAAAGATTATGTGGATTAAAATAAGTGTTGGATGTGAAAAGTGGGTCATAATAAGCGTGCATGCACCTGGAGAAGAGAGGAGTGTAGAGGAGAGAGAGAGATTTTGGGAGATGTTAAGTGAATGAATAGGACCCTTTCAACCAAGTGAGAGAGTAATTGTGGTAGGGGACATAAATGCTAAAGTAGGAGAAACATTTAGAGAGGGTGTGGTAGGTAAATTTGGGGTGCCAGGTGTAAATGATGGGAGCCCTTTGATTGAAACTTGTATAGAAAGGGGTTTCGTTATGATACTATGATACTCCAATACTGAAACTATGTACTGTGCCAAAACAAAAGCATTCACATTGCTAAACTCACAAACTAGTATTTAGTCACTTAGCCATAATACTAACTTACCTCATAATTTGTAATATTTTAAAATAAAGAATTAAACTAAGTCTGCCCGAAATGCCTAGCCATGCTAGGCGTTCTAGTGGTACACTCTGTAATCATTATTTAACTACATGTAAACCACACAACAACCAAATTCTGTAAATTCAACATTGTAATCTTCATAGAGAATAAACTTTGAATAGGTAATACACATTTTAGGAAAAAGAGGAAAAATAAGTATATAAGACATGATGTAGGGCATAATGACAGTAGCTTGTTGGACTATGTATTGGAAGATAAAAGATTGTTGAGTAGACTTCAGGATGTACGTGTTTATAGAGGGGCCACAGATATATCAGTTCATTTTTCAGTTGCAGCTACACTGACAGTAAAAGATAGATGGGGTACAAGGAAAATAGAAGCATCAAGTAAGAGGGAGGTGAAGGTTCATATACTAAAAGAGAAGGCAGTTAGGGTAAGATATAAACAACTATTGGAGGACAGATGGCGTCGAAGATGTATGGGGTAGGTTTAAAAATGTAGTGTTAGAGTGTTCAGCAGAAGTTTGTGGTTACAGGAAAGTGGTGCGGGAGGGAAGAAGAGCGATTTGTGGAATGTTGATGTAAAGACAGTATTAAGGGAGAAAAAGTTAGCATATGAGATGAATTTACAAAGAAGAAGTGATGTAAGGAGGGAATAGTATATGGAGAGAAAAAGAGAGGTTAAGAGAGTGGTGAAGCAAAGTAAAAAGAGAGCAAATGAGAGAGTGGGTGAGATGTTATCAACAAGTTTTGTTGAAAATAAGAAAAAGTTTTGGAGTGAGATTAACAAGTTAAGGAAGCCTAGAGAACAAATGAATTTGTCAGCTAAAAATAGGAGAGGAGAGTTATTAAATGGAGAGTTAGAGGTATCAGGAAGATGGAGGGAATGTTTTCAGGAATTGTTAAATGTTGACGAAGATAGGGAAGCTGTGATTTCGTGTATAGGGCAAGGAGGAATAACATTTTGTAGGAGTGAGGAAGAGCCACATGTTAGTGTGGGGGAAGTTCGTGAGGCAGTGAGTAGAATGAAAGGGGGTAAGGCAGCTGGGATTGATGGGATAAAGATAGAATGTTAAAAGCAGGTGGGGATATAGTTTTGGAGTGGTTGATGCTATTATTTAACAAATGTATGGAAGAGGGTAAGGTACCTAGGGATTGGCAGAGAGCATGCATAGTTCCTTTGTATAAAGGCAAAGGGGACAAAAGAGAGTGCAAAAATTATAGGGGGATAAGTCTGTTGAGTGTACCTGGTAAAGTGTATGGTAGAGTTATTATTGAAAGAATTAAGAGTAAGACGGAGAATAGGATAGCAGATGAACAAGGAGGCTTTAGGAAATGTAGGGGGTGTGTGGACCAGGTGTTTACAGTGAAACATATAAGTGAACAGTATTTAGATAAGGCTAAAGAGGTCTTTGTGGCATTTATGGATTTGGAAAAGGCGTATAACAGGGTGGATAGGGGGACAATGTTGCAGGTGTATGGTGTAGGAGGTAGGTTACTGAAAGCAGTGAAGAGTTTTTACGAGGACAGTATATTTGTTTCCATTGTTGTGAAGTTTGTAGTCAGATCACAGGTCTGGTAAAATTTAAGAGTGACACAACAGTCAATGGAGAATTTTGTTACCCCAACTTATAAGCCTCATCAATTCCATTCAGTATAAATGAATGTAATTTATACAGTCGTAGACTTTTATTACAGTCATTATTCTTTTTTATATATATACATAAAGCTGAATTCTATTATATTTCATTCAACAATGATACAACTTTTTCAGCCTTTTGAAAATAAATTAGGTATTAAAATCTCTCACGCAAAGAGAACATTATTCTCTTGTTCCACTCTAGTATTATGTTTATATTATAATCTTAGTTCAAGACTTTTCTAGTTTCACCAGAATAAAATTATTTCTCTTTGTACAGGAAATTTTATAGACACAACCATCAGCATTTTGGGTGAAATTCTTAATCTCTTGTTTTTACTGTATCAAGATTTTTAAATACTACCTGAATTTTGAAGTTCTAGAACTGAGAAGATATATCAAGAAACTTTTCAAGATGTGACATAACTAAGAATAAAAAATAGAAATTATTCCTTTAACATTTATATATATTTGGCAATATTTATCTTTTTTATGTTTTCAGGTATGCACGATGCTACTTCAATAGTGTTACATTGTCAGAAGAATCCCAGGACAGTGTCTGATCAGTGTCAGGAACGTCAGTGGTGGCCCCTTGTAGCACCACCCTAGCAGTGCCCCCAGACCGCTAAAACACGGCACAACATTACCATCTCGGTAGTGTGACCAACAAGAAGACCACAACATTACCGTCTCGGTAGTGTGTCAGTACCAACAAGAAGACCACAACATTACTGTCTCGGTAGTGTGTCAGTACCAACAAGAAGACCACAACATTACTGTCTCGGTAGTGTGTCAGTACCAACAAGAAGACCACAACATTACTGTCTCGGCAGTGTGTCAGTACCAACAAGAAGACCACAACATTACTGTCTCGGTAGTGTGTCAGTACCAACAAGAAGACCACAACATTACTGTCTCGGTAGTGTGTCAGTACCAACAAGAAGACCACAACATTACGGTCTCGGTAGTGTGTCAGTACCAACAAGAAGACCACAACATTACTGTCTCGGTAGTGTGTCAGTACCAACAAGAAGACCACAACATTACGGTCTCGGTAGTGTGTCAGCACCAACAAGAAGACCACAACATTACTGTCTCGGTAGTATGTCAGTACCAACAAGAAACCACAACTATTACGGTCTCGGTAGTGTGTCAGTACCAACAAGAAGACCACAACATTACTGTCTCGGTAGTGTGTCAGTACCAACAAGAAGACCACAACATTACTGTCTCGGTAGTGTGTCAAAATAAACATTAAGACCCTAACATTACCGTCTCATCAGAGCATCAAAATAAACAGCAAGACTACAACATTACTTTCTTAGTTGTGTGTAAGGACCAACACTGAAACTACAAAATTAATGTCAGTAGTGTTTAAGGACCAGCAACTTGACCACAACATCGTTATCTCGGTAAATGATGTCTCTTCTATCTCTTATATAAACATCTTCATATTTTTATTAGAACTGTCACTTGTCACCAAACAAGAAGTATTTATTTCTCTATGTATAATTATCTACTGTTATTTGATGTTAGATCTCTGATAGAAGATGAGTTCTGAAAGTGATAATATTCTCTCTCTTGCTGGACTTGGTCGTCCATTTCGTCTTGGGATGCTTTACGACTGTACGAAGGATCAATTAATTCCGGGAAGAACACTCTGGGACATATCAACACTAGAGAAAAGAGTAGTTCAACCAAATAACTCCTCTGACTTCAAAGTAATTACAAGTGACTCTCTGGAAGACAAGGCTTCAGCTCTTAATGTAAATGGAAATCTGTAGCTGAGTTTGCTCTCAGGTATGCTAGAAGTTTCAGGTTCTGGAAAATACCTGAGCAACGAAAAGTCTTCTAACAAACATGAGAGAGTTACTGTACAATACAAGTGTACCACCAGGTCAGAGCAAATGACGATGGATCAACTTGGGCCAGGTAAAGTGCAGTACCCAAACGTAATTAAGGAAGAAACTGCAACACACGTAGTCACTGAAATACTCTATGGAGCACATGCTTTCTTTGTTTTTGAGAGAGATTGCTCCTCGTCTTCACATGATGAGGATATTCATGGTGCTATGAAAGTTCTGCTGAGCAAAATACCAAATATGTCAGTTGGTTTGAATTTGAAAGGAGCTTTATCTGACAAGGAAATAAATGAAGTAGAGAATTTCAAGTGTACATTCATTGGAGATTTTCTTCTCTTAGAAAATCCTTGCACCTATAAAGATGCAGTTCGAGTGTACAAGGAACTACCAGCACTCTTAGGAGATGACAAACAAAATGCTATACCAATCAAGGTTACACTGTATCCTCTGACACGTCTGGATAGTAAAGCCAGTAAGTTAGTACGAGAAATCAGTGAGAGTCTGACCTCTAAGACAGAAGAAATCTTTGAAGGTCTTCAAGAGTTGACTTTAAGGTGCAATGATTTAGTAAATTCTTCTGTTGCAAAAGCAAATAAACCCATGCAAAAAGAAATAGCTAAATTTAAATCACAGATTACGATTTACAAACGTGAACTGCAGAAGCAACTGTCAGTGTTGTTGCCCCGTATCAGAGGCGGCGGTGTTGAAGAATCCCTTCTGGCAGACCTTCTCAATAAAAACGAAACATCTCCATTCAATTACTGTGAACTAGAAGCTTGGGTTCAAGATAAAGAAAATCAAGTAAAAATTCTCAGTGACTATAATAAATTACTTGCAGAAATAAAGCTGGCCTCAGATCTTGGTTATTTGAAGTCATTGATCATGAATCCTGAGAATAATAATAAATATATTCTCTGTTTGAGATTACTTCTGCCAAAAAGCAACTTTCATCTTTCTAAACTGGAAACGTTTAATAGAAATGAATATGACTATGCAAGTGATCATACGACCACTGAGAGGAACCTTGAAGATAACATCGCTTCAAGAAATGACCAACATCAGAAAATTTCCATGATGGAACAAGCCATATTATTTAAAGACTACTTTGTCTCTAACAGAGAAAGTAATGAAACTGTATTTGTAGTGGCTATGGATTGCTCTGACACATTAGACTATCAGGCTAATATAGAGTGTTACAGGTGTGGTCGTCTCTTAAATAAGGATTATTTACTTCCTTCAGCACCTGGCAAACCTCAGGTTGAACAAAGTACTCATAACACTGCTACTATTCACTGGACATCGCCAAAATTTGGAGCATCGACTGTACAAAAATATGAAATACTATGTCAGCGGCAAACAAATAGAGACAATCGTCCAGTGAGCTTCACAACAGGTCCAGACACTCTCAGCTTCACTGTCCCAGAGCTTGATGTTAACTCTGTTTACCAGGTTAGTGTAAGGAGCTGGTGCGAGGTCGGAGTGGGTCCCACCAGTGAGACCAACATGGTCTCCATTAGACCAACCAATCTTCCAGCAGCATCAGAACTTGTGCATGAAGGAACTCCGGCCATCTACTTGCTTAAAGCTAATTTAGTTTTAGGCCAAAAAAAAATATATATGATGAAGAAATATGAACTATGAGCACCATAGTAGACTGCCCATGAGAAAAGTAATTTTATTAAATCTACACACACACACACACACACACACACACACACACACACACACACACACACACACACACACACACTGTTGCAACCCCTGAATGGGTTCCAATGATTATTATGTATATATATAATTATTATCTTTTCATATAATTTTATATTGCTTATATTTGCGATAATAGCTAAATCGTAAATATATTGCTTTATATTATTATTATTTGACTTAGTTAAATTTTGTGAGGTAGCATGTAACATATGTGCTCAGTTCAAGTCTTGATTGTCTAACTACTGTAATTATCGCTCTTTGCTCGTTATTCTGCCGGCTTCTGTTTCTGAGCTGCAGCTGTACACGGAGCTATCACGTGATCGAGGGGGGGTGTCCTCACCTCGCCTGAAGTATTCAGTCTGGTCTAGACTCTCTTGGTGGTTGGACAGATTGTCTGTCTCATTATTCTTGTTAGTTCTGTAGAACTCTGTTCACAGAACATTGTATAGACTTAGTGATTTTCGACGTTGTACTGAGGTTGTGTGTCGCATAGACACTGAGCAACTCAGGTCCTGAGCTGTAGCTTCTGACCTAAATTGTACTGGTATCTGTGTATTATCACAGTCGGGGATTTTCTTATGCTGAACTTAGATTCAGTAGTATGGAAGATGTGTGACTTTTGTGGAGGATCTGCAGATGGTCCCTACTTAGTGTCGTTATATTATCTCCTTGTTCCTGATTCTGTGTTGCAGTTGCTTGTTGTATTGCTATTAGGCTTACCATTCTTTTTTGTTCAAGCAGACTGTTCTGGTTGCCAGTCGGTCAAGAAGTTAGTTTATGTAAGGACTTTGTCAGTCACTTGTTTAAGTCTAGTCGAGTCGTGAGACATAGCGAACTACTTAGAGCACTTACACACATATACACAAACTTACTTGTACATATTTGTAATATCTTATTAAATGTTAATGTACCAGATGGTACTTAAGAATTATAAATGTGATGCTAGAAGGGCAGTCCTTTCTAGTATTCACTGGAGATCTCTAAGCTTTTAGAATAGCGTTTTTTGTAACAAATGGGGGCCTGTCCGGGAGCTCTTGATCCAAGGTGTTGGAGAAATTGTCCAGTTTGACATATTAGTAACTCTATGTTCAAACACTTTGAGTACTTTCCTAATCTGAAGACTTTGAGTTTAGTCTTGTACAACATACCAGGTGGATGGATGTACCTGACTGAGTCTCTTGATCCAAGGAGATGGAAATACTATTTAAGAGCTCTAACTCTAAGATATCCAACACTAAAATTCCTATTAGGATTATAGTTTCCCATAATCACTCTCTCGTAGTACATTTATTTTCGTGATGTATGCCACAGTGAAACAGTTAATTGATACTCTGACTTTGTCTGAGTTGAGTACATTAAAACTTCAGACGTGTTGGCGAGTAGCCAAATATCTCGGTGTGATGTATAACAGGATTTACACCGCAGAAACTGTCAGAGCATTAATTAAAGATATATTGTTTCCTGCTTCTACAGAGATGTCTGATTATGATTAGATTCAGAAAGCCTAGTGTCACAATTAGGAAGTATGACTCTATATGATTACTTAGAAGAAAGAGCAACTATGGCAAAAGTGTCTGAGCCTAGTGAACCTTCGCTCACACCTTCCCGCCTCACTGACACAATATACAGTGTAGCTGGTAGGATGATGCAGCCCCATACTATTACAGTGTATGATACACCTGTATCTACTTATCCTAGACCAGATCTAGACTCTCAAGGGATGGTTGGACGAGGTGCCCGACCTAAGGAACTTACTCCTCCATTACCCACTGGTCCTATCTCTCAGGAACAGTTTGAGAGGTTTGAACGCCTCATTATGTTGCAGACTGCACAAATAGAGGCACAGAGGAAATTGAACGAAGAAGATTTCCAGAGAGAAAATGTTCGTCTTGGAAGACAACAGACTGATAGATCACAGGATCCATTTAATGTGCAGAAAGCTGCTTCTATGGTTCCTAAGTTTTTTGAAAGTGACTTAGACACCTATTTTGATGTGTTTGAGAACCAGGCACGTGCTATGAACTGGCCACATAAGCACTGGGCTACCTTGCTGCACACAGCTTTGACAGGAAGAGCTCAAACTTGTACTGCTGTTTTTAACCATTGCCATGTACATTATTATGACCTGTCAAGAAAACTATTCTAGAGACATATAACTTGTTGCCTGTAAGTTATCAACATGCATTTTGTACGTTACAACGACGACAAGATCAAACTTGTGTAGAGTTTGCTCGTGAGAAAAAAGTTGCATTTGAGAGGTGGTGTAGGTCTGGCAAGTGTAACAACTACGACAGCCTTATTCAGTTGTTACTACATGAAGAGTTTAACAACTGTATGTCTGCTGATATACAAGAATATCTGATCGATCATACTACCTCGGATATTCTGGAAACTGCAGCATTAGCAGACAATTACGATATTTCTCACAAACTTGTACATACTAAAAAACTGAGAAACAAGGTAACTAAAAGTTGTCCTAGAAGTTTTTTTTTTTTTTTTATTTAAAAAACACAGTATACATGTATGTTATACATAATTGACTTAAAACACAGTATACATGTGTGGTATACAAAATTGATTTTAAAACAAGAACCGTGAAAACTTTATGTAAGACAACAATATATATAACTAAACAGAGAACAACCGGAACATACCTTAAACACCAAATAAATATATAACCAAACCTGACAGTCTTATTCATATTGTGTATGAAATTTTAATACAAAGAATGTCATATAAACTAATTTCATTGCACATTCAATGGTACAATGGATATATAAAAATTATATACAAAAACAATATCAAGAAACTAATACATTGCACAAATCACTAGTACTATGGTTATATTAAATAACTATCAGAAACCTACATGACTTGAAAATTGAAACATGGTGTTCTTTATTTTTGGTTTTTGCATGTATTGAAAAAGGGAAACAAAAATATACAAAAAGCCTTTAATAATTAACATAAGACTTTTACAGATCTAGAATGTATGATTACATATGAGGAAACACTAAGACACCTAATACCCCGACCAACCCCCTATTTAGTTTCTCAAACTAATTATAAACCCACAAAAAAAATTACCTTACTTGTATACAGTGATATTAGTAAAGGTGCTTAATTGAACATCAGCTGACTATATGCACCATAAATGATAAAAAAAATATATGTGATATCACTGGGTGTCAGAACAATATATCCCACAAAAGCTGCTGCCCAAGGAACTTAAATGCTCAAAGATTACAATATAGGACATTATACATCTCAAACCCCCCCTCACATAGGTGACCTCTGCTACATATTCGAACAATCTTAGGCCAATGAAACTTTGCCCTTCACCAAAAGTTTACAATCATCTCCAAAGGTCTGCTTATGAACATTCCCCTTAAAGGGCAGTATAACGTGTACTTTTAGCGGTGGATATCAGCGAGGCTTCTGCTTACAAATGACAAACAAAACCATACGGGAATCCCAGGAAAGACCCAAAACAAACTATTTTCACCAAGCCCCGGCCATAGTTGGGAACTGGTTCAGCCTTGCAGAGGCTGGAAACATATACTGAAATGTTGCTTTTTATCTGTATTATCAAGATGCATGACCATATTAGGATTAATCCAAGATCTCATTTTCCACACAACGCCACAACCCAAAT
Organism: Cherax quadricarinatus; assembly: GCF_026875155.1. Classification (NCBI taxonomy): domain Eukaryota; kingdom Metazoa; phylum Arthropoda; class Malacostraca; order Decapoda; family Parastacidae; genus Cherax; species Cherax quadricarinatus. Next base: position 12,164,480 of record NC_069416.1, on the reverse strand, counting down.
ACACACACAGACGCACGGAACCATTCATAATACATACACTTTCACCTCCCCAAAACCCGCCCCTACCCTGAAGTCTCGAACCCACCTTTTTGGTGCTACCACGGGGGGGAGTCCAGCCCCCCATTGCCTTACCCCACCCCCCCATTTTGCAGCCCTTGAACAGTAAGACTTCGATAGTTTGCAGGAAAACTATTATCCCAACTTCTACCATATATATTTTATTTCTGCAAAAACGTTCTGTAGTATCTGCCGCAATTGCCCTGATCCTAAACTGTTGCCCCGGGTTTTCCTCCCGCATACCCCACGATATATAAAGAAAATCAGCCACCACGTACATTATTGCTCTTCGTACCTCACTTGATACTCCGCTAACGTCTAATGTTAAGGCTCATAAGGTTGAGATAGTTCTCCCACTAAGAAAATCAAAAACCCGCCCCAACCATGAACGAACTTTGTCCAAGGTATCACAAAAAGTAGACAGCATGAAAGCTTTTTTTCTTCGAGACTGCAACGTAAGCAATCCGCCTCCCTTACCAAACCCATCCTATTTAAGACCGACTTTGATGCTAAAATCCCCATGACAAACCTGTACATCAATTCACGAACCCTTGGTGCCAACTTAAGTTTACAAAATCCGTCCCATTTTTTCCCCCCCCCCAAATTAAACAGGGGAAAAACAGAACAATCCCGTACAATTTCCCTACGACAAAAATATGCTGACCATTTGCCCCCCCCCAATTCTTTTGCGCTTTTTCCCCAACTTTAATAACAAACGTAGCATTTCCTCACACTCGATTAATCCCCTGCTGCTCCACCATTTACGCATGTCGATCATTACCCGACCCACCCGGATGCCCTTCTCACCCGCCCGCCCTGAGGAACCGCTGCTTAACATAGAGGGCCTTCACCCTTGGCCCCAAAGCCAGGAGACCTAAACCCCACGGCGAACATGGGTCATGACAACCTCCTGGCGAACCAAGCCCTTCCGAAACCCCAAACATAACGTAAGACCCTTCTCTGGCAGTTCCTGAATATCCACATCTCTTAAAGGGTACACCTCAGCCACGCCCCATACTTTACTATAAACAAGTGTATTAAACCACTACTGTCCTCTGCTGCAAAGATACATCCCCAGCTTTTTAGCCCCCGAAGTCGATCTAAAGCCTTATTAACCACCAATTCTGATTTCACCCTTGGGCCCCTCCCTCTCATCTGCCATGTACACGATAACCACATATTCTAAGTTGCACCACGACTGACCACCCATACCTTTCGCCCAACCCCCCCCCCACCCATTTTACCCACCTCCAATAATTCGTTTTTGCTTTATTGACGCACATGCCAGACTCTGTCCCATAAAACTCAACCATCCATCCCCACGATCCGCAAATCCTCCTCCCCTTTTAACAAAATCGTGGTAATCATCTACGTACCCGACCACACGCGCTGGGATTGTCACTGCTCCCGCGTCCCACGCCTCAAACCAAAACCCTCCACCAGCTCATAAAAGGGGTTTTGCATACATGCAAAAGCAGGGTGGGAGAGGGGACAAACCTTGCCTCAAACCCCGTTTCCATACGGACCGGCTGCCCCAATTTACCGTTTACCTGTACGTACCATAGCCGAGACATACAAGGTATCAACCCATCTTACAATCTTTCCCCTCCAAAACCCTGCTTCAATAAAATAAGCCTAATAAATCTCTATCAACACAGTCGTAAGCATTTGCCAGTCAAGCCCAAGGACACCCCCCCCCTTGACATTCCTCCAAAAATTTCCCCAAATACATACATTCCCATCCCTCATGCTCCCTACCTGGTATGCCTAGCTGTCCCTCGTGAATAACCGACCCCATAACCTTCCTCATTCTATTTCCTTAAAAAAATTTTGCAAAGATTTTTATAGTCCGAGCACATAAGAGGTATAGCTCTACATGCACTCAGACCCCTCCCCCCCCCCCTTTTAGGCACAAACACAACTACCCCCGTACTTTGCGACATACCTAATCTCCCCCCCGGTGAGCAGGGAATTCAAAACATCAACCAAACAAGCTTTATACTTCCCCAATGCACCCTATAAAAATCATTCAATGCCATTTTAAAACCTGGTGCCTTTTTCCCTTTACTCATACTAAAAATTACCTCCTCTACCTCCTCTTCTCGAATTTTACCCTTTTAGTACCGTTCTAAATCCCCGTCACTTAAACTTTCTAAAATTCCCCCTCCCCCCCCCCAGGCCACCCCGCCCGGGACCCCCCCTACTCCCTGCCATAGCTTTTCCCCAAACCATAGATCAGCATAAAAATTCATGCTGTCTGTGGTGAGGAGTACTTTGACCCGGCAGGGGAACCACCCAAACCCTGGCATACTCCCAATTGCAAGAGGGAGGTCGCCTGTGTCTGATCCCTGAACTGCACAAGACACAACCGGAAGGTTTGTCGCCCCCCAGAGCACTTCTTCCATACCTGCTCTGACTCGAAACCGCATTAAAACGTTCATTGTGAATTTCTGCAAGTCAACTACGAAGATGTTCAATGTCATCATACCCTACTACTTTCCACCCTCCACATAGTAATCATTAAGCTGCCCCTCCAAATAGTTTTGTAGCCCAAACCCCCACCTTGCTTCCTCCTTTCCCCGCTTCTTATAATAACTCGCTATTCCGGGTTTTTTTGCACGTGTTTCCCACCATTCCAACAAACATTCATCTGCCCCCGCGTTTCCCAAATATTTTTCCACCAATCCTGAAAAGCGGACCCATTCCCTTCCCCCTCCAAGAGCCGCCCATTCAGTTTCCAATACCCTGAATAAACCCTGATCATTCCATCCCAGTCCAAGTCCGCTAGCACTGCACGGTGATCGGAAAACCCCAGATTAAGGGTCTGCATGCGCCCAACTCGAATTCCTTGTGTTGCTAAATTTCCCATCCAGTCTGGCCGCGTAACCTTTGCGCACAAACGTATGTTCCAACCCCCACCCACCCCTCCCCACTACATCATAAACCCCTACATCCCCCAGCAGATTTCTTACCTGGAGTTTACCTGGAGAGAGTTCCGAGGGTCAACGCCCCTGCGGCCCGGTCTGTGACCAGGCCTCCTGGTGGATCAGAGCCTGATCAACCAGGCTAGGTAGAATGCACCCCGCCCCCCTTGGCTCAACATCCCCATTGTGGATAATGCAATTCCAATCCCCACCTAAGACCGAAATTAAAGGTAAACCCCGGATGTGAAACGTTAAAGCCTCCCTCACAAAGTCTATTTTAACTTTAGAGTTACTGTCCGCTGGCATATAAACTCCGATGAAACAAACTCTAACCCCACCCCAATACCCATCCACCCTTACCACCCTTCCATCATCCCCCCTCCCCCATTTCCCCAAAATGCTCCAAGGGCTGGACTCCTTCACTGCTATAGCCACCCCTCCCTTCAATTTTAAAGAATTACTCACATACATTTCGGTAGCCTTTCAACCAAAAACTCTCACCAAATTTATAATTATGTTCTTGATAAAGACATCCCATCCACCAATCGTAACGACGCAAAAACCACTCCATCCACACTTTTTTAATTCATCCTTAAGCCTTTGCATTGATGGTACACACTTGAATATTACAAAAAGGTGGTTTACCTCTATGTTTTATGGGTTTCCTTCCTGTTCCACTCGCCTTTTAGACGCCCTTTTTGCATTCGGCTTCTCGGACCCCCCTCCCCCCACACTCTACCCTTATGCTGGCCCTGAAACTACCCTTTTTGTGACAGCGGCTCAGCCACTTTGGGCCCAGTTTTCCCTCCCTGGTCGCTGTCCTTGTTTCAAGAACATGTCCATATCCGACCTCCCACCGACTTTTTTGCGGAACTGCCATCCACATGCATCTCCTCGCTGGACAAGCATCTGGTGACCTCCACCACCACCTCATCTCCTTACGAACGTGGTTTTGCCCCTGCATTCCAGTTAGGGGATTCCTCAGCCCGTTAACTCACGCCCACGCCGTCGAAACAACAGGCCGATGTTCTGTTCCATCTAGAAGGTCCTGCAACACGTCTTCCGCAACTTATCCGTGGCAAAACCTCAGGGGCCCCCCAGGATCCACTGTAAGCGTGGGGACGGTCGAAAGCATCCACAGACAGGGTGGCACACATCGTAGACTGTGTGTCCTCCTGTTGCATCTCATCACTCCAAAGCTTGGAAACTTGCCCAGCTGAGGTACCAGGCTCAGTCACGAAAGCCTCAGCCTGTAGGCCCACAGGTGACTGGTCATGGGAGTGGCCAACCAGTCGACGGGGGCACTGGGCAGCCATATGCTCAAAAGAGTTGCATAGTCTGCAAGTCTTCCTTTGGCCCGCGTAATGAACAAACACCTGGGTCCTATATTTCTCCAGACATACATAAGAGGGAATCAAATGGCGGAGCATCATCTTGATGGTAAACGAGCCCTCCGGGAACCCCTCGTATGGGCCCTCTCTCCACACTCCCTTGGTCACTGCATGCACCATTCCGTATCTGCCGAAAACATCCCGCAGATCGTACTCCTCCACCTCGAAAGGCACATTTCTCACTTTGACCCAGGTGACATACGTCGACACGTCATGTAGACACACTTCCACAGCCGAATTCACTACCATTCTCCTTTCTTGAAAAGTTTCCACAATCTTGTTGTAGAAACCGGCACTCACGAATTTTATAAATATCCTTGACATCCCATTCAAAGCTATGCCATATAATTCTTCATTGGGGATGCTGTAGACGTCGCGTATAATGCATGGCATCAATGTATGCATTGTAGAAACACTGAGGGAGCCTTGTGTGAATGCAACACAGACCGTGTTAACTCTCCTGCCTTGTCGGTCCGCCATCTTGTGACTTGTAGTGGTCTGTGAAAACTGCACAGAAGTCAGTTGAATCAGGAGCTACTGCGCAGCGTGTCTGCACGGCCCAATAGCGATGCGAACAATGCACGTCCTAGAAGTTGGCAACCTAAATCAGCTGCTCATTGCCGGCCTGATGTACTTGCTACTGTAACTTCTCATACCTTTACCAAGAAAACTCACAATCCTGAATCTGTCTCTGTGGCTAGACAGAAATCTGATATCGAGAAGAAGAAAGTTAAATGTACCTATTGTAACAGAAAAGGACATGCTAGAGAGTATTGCTATAAGTTAGAAAGAGATACGAGAAGCAGTCGTATGGCTGGCGCCCCCACACAAGTCGTATCTTCTTCCGAGCAACAAAGGCACCAAAATCCTAGTAATACCTCTGATCCTACTGTTTTAGATAATATTACTCAGGACAGATGACTAGCGTCAGAAAATGTATCTGACGAAAAGATTCGTTCAGCGATGAGTCCTTACTTTTCGAGAGGTAAAGTAGGATTTGACGAATCACATCTAACTGAGATAATTTCTTTCAGAGACACTGGCAGTTATCTCACGTTATTAAGAGAAGATGTACTGCCCATAACTGATGATACCTATTGCAAGATAGATGTATTGTTAGAAGCCTATGGAGGGGCTGTTATAAAAGTACCTCTTCACAAGGTATACATTGAAACAAGCTATTATACTGGTTATATTTCAGTGGGTATATCCAGTGGTGTATTTCCCATCAGGTCAGTGGACTTGTTGATAGGGAACGATATCCTTCATGCTGGTATATGTAAAGAACCACTTGTGATTGATAATAACACTGATGATAATTATGCCATTGAAGCTTGTAGAGAGAAGCCTATTTTATTTCCTCTCAGCGCAATTACTAGAGCTATGTCAAAGATTCAACAACCATCCTTGTCTCCTATTGAGTTAGTGGATGACAATGATTTGGGCTTGAATATGTTGTTTAGTGATGCTCTGCGCCCAGGGTCCTTAACACTGACTCCCCCCGGTCATCAACCAAGTCAGGACACAACTGACGTTAAATTTCTAACTCATGATGATTTAATCAAGGATCAGTTTGTTGATCAGTCACTGGAAAGACTGAGAGATATAGCAGTTACTGAGAGTGAAGCAAAGGATCTTGATAATTGTTACTATTATAGTAACGGTGTACTGATGGAGAAAAATACATGTAAGTTGTCAGCTGATAGTATTTCCACCACAGCCAAGCATCTCGTAGTGTTACCAGTTACATTTCGTGAACAAGCCATTGATTTTGCTCACAATAGTCCCATTGGAGGACATTTGGGTGTCAAGAAGACACTCGGTAAACTGGCAAAACATTTTACTTCGCCAAAGATGAAGGAAACAGTAGCTGATCATGTGCGACGTTGCCACGTGTGTCAAGTGACAGGCAAGCCAGCACACACACCTCCACCTGCACCTCTCATTCCTATCACCGTGGATGGTGAACCATTCTCACGTCTTATTATTGATTGTGTTGGTCCTTTGCCTAGAGCCAAACTAGGAAACCAATACTTATTTACTATTATGGACGCTGCAACACGCTATCCCGAAGCTATTCCTATGAGAAAAATTAATGCTCGTGCTATTGTGAGAGCGCTGATAAAAATTTTCTCCCAGGTTGGATTGCCACGAGAGATACAATCAGATCAGGGATCTAACTTCACTTCTAAGATCTTTCGAGAAGCATTATCCCACCTAGGAATAAAGTCTGTACTTTCAACCAGTTATCATCCACAGTCACAAGGTGCTCTAGAGAGATTTCATCAGACGCTGAAATCCATGATGAGAGCTTATTGTGACCATTTTTCTAGAGACTGGGATGAGGGTATACCTTTTCTTCTGTTCGCTATGAGAGAAAGTGAACAAGAAAGTCTCGGGTTTAGTCCGTTTGAATTAATATTCGGACATCAAGTGTGTGGTCCTCCCGCAGTGTTGAAAGACGTGTGGACAGGAAAATCAAATCCATCACTGAGTACTTCACCTTCATTAATGCAGCAACATTTGACAGCCGCTAGAGAGCTAGCTTCGAAAAACCTAGTTTCAGCCCAAGCTAGAATGAAGCAACATTATGACAAGCGTGCTGTCTCTCGTTCTTTTAAAGCAGGAGATAAGGTGATGGCTCGGAAATTAGTACCAGGTCATGCTCTACAAGCCAGGTATGATGGTCCCCTGGAAGTAGTGAAAGGGCTTAGCGACGTAAATTATTTGGTACATATGCCTGGGAAAAAGAAATCTAATCATGTGTACCATGTTAACCAGCTTAAGGCATACTACGCTAGTCCTCTACCTACTACATCTATTCTTCCTAGGACAGAGGAAGAAAACGTCAGTCTACCTGACATCTCTAGAGGTATAGAGGTGCGTTTAGAAAATTCAGTGACTCTACAGTCACTAGACGATTTTCTTAGTAACCTTGGGATTGACAAAGCTGGTGATATTAAAAACATGATTTTGCATTTCCCTGAATTGTTCAGTGATGTTCCTAAACGTTGTACTCTAGGTGTACATGACGTTGATGTACAGAGAGCATCACCCATTAAGCAATCACCATATAGGATGAGTCCAACAAAGCATAAAGCATTGAGAGAAGAGGTTGATTTTCTGTTATCCACGGACTTATTGAGCGCAGTAAAAGTCCATGGGCATCTCCCTGTATTTTAGTGCCTAAACCTGACAGTAGTTTCAGGATGTGCACTGATTACAGGAAAGTGAACTCTGTCACCGTGCCTGATGGTTATCCTCTACCTCGCATTGACCGTGTGTCAGGAGCCCAGTTTGTCAGCCGTTTAGATCTCTTACGAGGCTATTATCAAGTCCCGCTTACTGAACGTGCTCAAGAAATATCTCCTTTTACTGTTCAAGATGGATTGTTTAACTACCTCGTCACCCCCTTCGGCCTATGTAACGCGGCTTCTTCATTCCAACGTATAATGAACGAGTTGACCCACAACTTAGGAGTAGAAGCCTACCTTGACGACATAGTGGTGTACAGTGACGAGTGGGAACAGCACTTGACGCGTCTCAGAGCATTGTTTGAGAGACTGGCGCACTACAACTTCACTGTTAACATAGCTAAATGTAGTTTTGGTCAAGCCAAGATTACCTATCTAGGCTTTTGTATCGGCCAAGGCGAGGTTGCTCCTATTGAGGCTAAGGTTTGTGCAATTTCTGAATTTCCAGTGCCACAGGATAGGAAGGGAGTACAGAGATTCCTGGGTATGGCAGGATATTATCGCAGGTTCTGTCCAAACTTTTCTCAGATTGCAGCTCCTCTCACTGAGCTTACTAGTAGCAAAGTTCAGTTCACCTGGACTAGAGATTGTTCAGACTCGTTCAAAAGATTGAAACGTTTGCTCTCCTCTGCTCCTGTGTTGAAGAGTCCTAATTTCAATCTTCCCTTCTTTTTACATATAGATGCGAGTGGTTATGCAGTGGGCGCTGTGCTGCTCCAACAGTCAACATCCTCTGACATTCTCCATCTTATATGTTACTATTCATCTAAGCTAAACGACACCAGAAAAATTATGCCACTATTGAGAAAGAGGCTCTAGCTCTTGTGGTGTCCTTGGAACATTTTGACGTGTATTTGGGCACTTGCCCATTTAAAATTAACGTTTTTTCAGACCACAATCCACTCACTTATATTAACACTATGAAGAGTAAGAATGCTAGGATCATGAGGTGGGCCCTCAGAATCCAACCTCATTCTATTAGTATAAAACACACAAGTGGTCATTGTAATGTAATTGCTGACGCTCTGTCACGTCCTTAATAATTATCAGTTACATTAAATTAACGTAATTTTAATACCAAATACCTTTTGTTACTTGCTGTGTCAAATTCAGTAGAGTAACGTAATCCCTCCAGCCCATATTAACTATGTATACTCAAGTCATGTCTAATTATTATATTTATATATTCACAGTAGTGATGTGTATGGTGAGGAGACAAGCTGAGTGTTGAGTGGGTAGTGTTGTGTGGGCGATGTACTGCGTGTGAAGGAACACTGTCCTGCTGCAGACCCCCCCCCCCTTCACTACACACCTTAAGCTGTTTCATACTCAGATGTCCATACTGCATAGCATTCCACAACCACTACTTAAGAGTGGAATGCAGTCTCCTCTATTATGATCGAGCCTCATAGTGCCCTGCTTGTCTACGTTATCCTGTCTCTACACTGATGCACATAACTACGAGAATGCAGAGATACGATACTGTGTACTGCCCTAGTACCAGGGGCATAACTTATAGTGAAACACTGTTAAATTATAGAAGTGCTTGGCACAAGAGTGACTCTGTTTAATGTTTATATTAATTAGTAATGTAACCTGAGTATTCAGTAATGTGAAAGACATTAATGCAACTCCTAGTGCGACCGTTTGTCGTGTTGGGGGGGTGTTGCAACCCCTGAATGGGTTGCAATGATTATTATGTATATAATTATTATCTTTTCATATAATTTTATATTGCTTATATTTGCGATAATAGCTAAATCGTAAATATATTGCTTTATATTATTATTATTTGACTTAGTTAAATTTTGTGAGGTAGCATGTAACATATGTGCTCAGTTCAAGTCTTGATTGTCTAACTACTGTAATTATCGCTCTTTGCTCGTTATTCTGCCGGCTTCTGTTTCTGAGCTGCAGCTGTACACGGAGCTATCACGTGATCGAGGGGGGGTGTCCTCACCTCGCCTGAAGTATTCAGTCTGGTCTAGACTCTCTTGGTGGTTGGACAGATTGTCTGTCTCATTATTCTTGTTAGTTCTGTAGAACTCTGTTCACAGAACATTGTATAGACTTAGTGATTTTCGACGTTGTACTGAGGATGTGTGTCGCATAGACACTCTGAGCAACTCAGGTCCTGAGCTGTAGCTTCTGACCTAACTTGTACTGGTATCTGTGTATTATCACAGTCGGGGATTTTCTTATGCTGAACTTAGATTCAGTAGTATGGGAGATATGTGACTTTTGTGGAGGATCTGCAGATGGTCCCTACTTAGTGTCGTTATATTATCTCCTTGTTCCTGATTCTGTGTCGCAGTTGCTTGTTGTATTGATATTGGGCTTAGCATTCTTTTTTGTTCAAGCAGACTGTTCTGGTTGCCAGTCGGTCAAGAAGTTAGTTTATGTGAGGACTTTGTCAGTCACTTGTTTAAGTCTAGTCGAGTCGTGAGACATAGCGAACTACTTAGAGCACTTACACACATACACACAAACTTACTTGTACATATTTGTAATATCTTATTAAATGTTAATGTACCAGATGGTACTTAAGAATTATAAATGTGATATGTGCTTTCAGCACAATAATATTGTACTCGAGAGAAGTGATATTATTTTGATTACTGTGATTAATTTAATTTAATTTGATAATATACCTCTAGACTTAATAAATTTATTAAATTTTAATTTCTCTAGTTAGTAGCCCACCAGTTGTAATCCTGAAGCACTATTGAATCATACTGAATTCCAATGGATAATTGGACAAGGATACTGACTACTTGTTACGAAAACCCAGTAACAGGCTGGATGCTAGAAGGGCAGTCCTTTCTAGTATTCACTGGAGATCTCTAAGCTTTTAGAATCGCGTTTTTTGTAACACACACACACACACACACACACACACACACACACACACACACACACACACACACACACACACACACACACACACACACATATATATATATATATATATATATAATTATATATATATATATATATATATATGTTCCCTAATCAGAGGGTGTTCAGTAGTGTGACCCACTCGCTCCACTTCTCTTCTTGGCAGTAGAGAACTAACTCCCAGCCTACGCAGAGAGCTCAACATCAGGTACCTGGATGATGGCACTCTGGTAGGTACTAGAGTCCCCGCTAGAGGACCTACAACTGGTAAAAACATAGGGAGAAGCCTTGCAACTCATCCTCAATCCCTCCAAGTGTGAGATCATCACAACGAAACAGGAAATAATCAGAGCTGTGCGAACAATCTTCCCTGAAGTCTCTACCACCACTCCATCCAAGAGTACCCTCTTGGGAGCACCCATGGGTCATCAGGTCATTGACACAGTCCTCAAGGACAAACTGAACGACCTGAAGAGAATGGAAGAGAGAATAAGAGATCTTGATGCCCATGATGCCCTGTATCTCCTCACAAGGTGTCTTACTCTGCTAAGACTCACTTACTTCCTGAGGTGCGCAGCCTCTTTTGACAGCCCAGCATTCAACGAACATGACTCAGTCCTGAGATCAGCCTTTAAGAAGGCACTGAGTCTGTCACTGGAAGATTAGCAAGGATATCAGGCAGCTCTCCCAGTGCGACTGGGAGGTATAGGGTTGTGCAGGGCAATGCAGGTATCTCTACCTACATTTCTGTCCTCGTGTTTGGTTTCCAGTGGATTAGTCAAGGAGACTGTCCCTGAACGCTTGAGAGGTGCGGTAGGAGCTCAAGAGTCAAGGTTCATTGAAGCAGTGGTGCGGTGCAACACCCTTGTAGTCTCCTCCAGTAGACCAGCTCCTTCCAGAGAGCACAAACAGTCCCACTGGGACAAACCGATCATGGAAAACATCGCCAACACAATGCTTTTTGTAACCCCTGAATGGGTTACAATGATTATTATGTATATATATAATGTATATTATCTTTTCATATAATTTTATATTGCTTATATTTGCGATAATAGCTAAATCGTAAATATATTGCTTTATATTCTTATTTGACTTATGTTGTTAGGATGTACATAATATGTGCTCAGTTCAAGTCTTGATTGTCAAACTACTGCAATTATCGCTTGTCGCTCGTTATACTGCCGGCTTCTGAGCTGTGCTGTCCACGGGGCTATCACGTGATCGGGGGGGGGTGTCCTGACCTCACGTGAAGTACTCAGTCTGCTCTAGACTCGCGTGGTGGTTGGACAGATTGTCTGTCTCATTATTCTTGTTAGTTCTGTAGAACTCTGTTCACAGAACATTGTATAGACTTAGTGATTTTCGACGTTGTACTGAGGTTGTGTGTCGCTTAGACACTCTGAACATCTCAGGTCCTTAGCTATAGCTTCTGACCTAATTTTGTACTGGTTTCTGTGTATTGTCACAGTCAGTGTTTTTCCTATGCTGAACTTAGATTCAGTAGTATGGGAGTTTTGTAACTTTTGTGGAGGATCTGCTGATGGTCCCTGCTCAGCGTCGTTATATTATCTCCTTGATCCTGATTGTGTCGCAGTCGCTTGTTATATGGCTATTGGGCTTAGCATTCTTTTCATTGTTCAAGCAGACTGTTCTGGTTGCCAGTCAGTCAAGAAGTTAGTTTGTGAGGACTTTGTCAGTCACTTGTTTAAGTCTAGTCGAGTCGTGAGACATAGTGAACTACTTAGAGCACTTACACGCATACACAAACTTACTTGTACATATTTGTAATATCTTATTAAATGTTAATGTACTAGACGGTACTTAAGAATTATAAATGTGATATGTGCTTTCAGCACAATAATATTGAACTCGAGAGATTGATTTTATTTTGATTGCTGTGATTAATTTAATTTGATAATATACCTCTAGACAACTTAATGATTAATAAATTTATTAAATTTTAATTTCTCTAGTTAGTAGCCTACCAGTTGTAATCCTGAAGCACTATTGAATAACACTGAATTCTAATGGATAATTGGACATGGATACTGACTACTTGTTACGAAAACCCAGTAACAGGCTGGATGCTAGAAGGGCAGTCCTTTCTAGTATTCACTGGAGATCTCTAAGCTTTTAGAATCGCGTTTTTTGTAACAAATGGGGGCCTGTCCGGGATGCTCTTGATCCAAGGTGTTGGAGAAATTGTCCAGTTTGACATACTAGTAACTCTATGATCAAACACTTTGAGTACTTTCCTAATCTGAAGACTTTGAGTTTAGTCTTGTACAACATACCAGGTGGATGTATGTACCTGACTGAGTCTCTTGATCAAAGGAGATGGAAATACTGTTTATGAGCTCTAACTCTAAGACAACCAACACTAAAATTCCTATTAGGATTATAGTTTCACATAATCACTCCTCGTAGTAACAATTATTTTCGTGATGTATGCCAAAGTGAAACAGTTAATTGATACTCTGACTTTGTCTGAGTTAAGTACATTAAAACTTCAGACTTGTTGGCGAGTAGCCAAATATCTCGGTGTGACGTATAACAGGAATTACACCGCAGAAACTGTCAGAGCATTAATTAAAGATATATTGTTTCCTGCTCATACAGAGATGTCTGATTATGATTCAGATTCAGAAAGCCTAGTGTCACAATTAGGAAGTATGGCTCTATTTGAAGTTGAAGGAAGAGCAACTAAGGCAGAAGTGAGCCTAGTGTCCGAGCCTAGTGTAGCTCAGTTCTCGCTCACGCCTTCCCTCACTGACACATTAGTACAGAGTATAGCTGGTATGACTAAGCCTCACGCTAGTACTGTGTATGCTACACCTGTATCTACTTATCCTAGACCAGATCTAGACACTCTAGAGACGGCTGGACGAGGTGTCCGACCTAAGGACAGTCCAGAAAGACATGTTAATTTCCCTACTCCTCCATTACAAATTCAAATTCAAAGTTTATTCTCTATAAGGATTACAATGCTGAGTTTACAGAAATTTGGTTATTGTTTGGTTTACATGTAGTAAAATTGTGATTACAGAGTGTACCACTAGAACACTTAGCATGGCTAGGCATTTCGGGCATACTTAGTTTTATTCTTAATTGTAAAATATTACAAATTATGAGGAAAGTTGGTATTATGGCTAAGTGACTAAATACTAGTTTGTGAGTTTAGCAATGTGAATGCTTTTGTTTTGGCACAGTACATAGTTTCAGTATTGGAGTATCACAGGATTCATTATTTTAAGACTGAGATTAATATTTCTGTTTATGGTTAAATGAGTGAGCGAGTGTAAGTGTGAACCACCAGGTGGTATTCGTGTAGTTAGTTGATGGGGTGTATCAGGGAGATCAGATGTTTTCTAATGGTAGTTTTGAAGGTGATGAATGTGTCTGCAGTTCTAGAGTTCTCCAGGTAGGGTATTCCAGATTTTAGGGCCTTTGACATACATTGAATTTTTGTAAAGGTTTAGTCGGACACGGGGAATGTCGTAGAGATGTTTGTGTCTGGTGTTATGCCTGTGGGTTCTGTCACAACTATCAAGAAAGCGTTTTAGGTCAAGGTTGATATCAGAGTTTAAGGCCCTGTAGATATAGATTGCACAGTAGTAAGTGTGGATGTACTGAACTGGGAGTAAGTTTAGATCTATGAAGAGTGGGGGGGTGTGTTGCTAGGGACCGGATTTAGTGAGTATTCTTACTGCAGCTTTTTGTTGGGTTATTATTGGCTTTAGGTGTGTTGCTGCAGTTGATCCCCAAGCACAAATAGCATAGGTGAGGTATGGATAAATAAGTGAGTGGTATAGTGTGAGAAGGGCATTTTGTGGCACGTAGTATCGTATCTTGGAGAGGATCCCAACCGTTTTGGATACTTTTTTGGCTATTTGCTGGATATGGGTGCTGAAATTCAGGTTGTTGTCAAGGTATAAGCCTAGGAATTTTCCCCATTATTTCTGGTAATTAGAGTGTTGTCAATCTTAATGTTAATTTGTTGCATCTCCTGCTCTGCTACCAAACATAATATAGTAGGTTTTGGTCAGTGTTAAGTGTAAGTTTTTGGCTGTCATCCAAAGTCGATATTTTAATCTAGCTCCTCATTCACAATGGTGTTGAGGGTGGCAAGATTAGGGTGAGAGATGACATAAGTCGTGTCATCAGCAAAGAGAATGGGTTTCAGGTGTTTGGGATACGTTTGGAAGGTCATTGATGTATATGAGGAAGAGCAGGAGACCAAGGACACTTTCCCTGCGGAACTCCAGTATCAAGTGGCCGTGTTGCTGAGGGTGTGTCTTTAATGGTGACGTACTGATACCTATTAGTAATGTAAGATTTGAAAAAAAGCAAGCGCATGGCCTTTTATACCGTAGTGATCAAGTTTGGGGAGTAGGTTTCGTGGTTTACTTGTAAAAAAAAGTTTTTTCTTGGGGTCAAAAAAAATTTCCTAGTGGATTTTCCTTTTTTCCAATGCTGTGTAAAGCAGATCTACTTTTTTTATGATTGACATTATGTTTTTTTATTTTTCCGAATCCAAACTGGCAGGGGTTGAGTATGTTTTGAGCCTTTATAAATGAATCAGCCTCCGTCACGATTTTTTCTCAAAGATTTTTGGATACAAGGGTTAAGTTAGATATTGGGCCTATATTGTTTAATCTGGGGGGCACCACCTTTTGTATTGGTGTAACCCTTGCCATCTTGAGTAGTTTGGGGAAGGTCTAGCCCTCTATTGACTTGTTAAAAAAAAAGAAAAAGCATGCAAAGGACATGGGGCCGCTCGCTTGTACAGTAATGGTGGGACATGAGACAGATTCCCCGAGTTATTTTTAAGTGATTTTATGATCTCAATGACTTCCTGGGCCATTGGGGGTGCAAGATAGAAGGAATTGGGGAAAAATTTCCCCATCTAGGTAGCCCCCGGCAGGGGCATTGGTATGTGGATTTTACTGGCAATTGATCCTATGTTTAGAAAAATCGTTTATTTTGTTAGCTGTGTCATGGGATGAGTGGTGTTTCATTAGTTTAGTTGGACAATTTCTTTTTTTTTTCTCATTTGGGGTCCCTAAATTGAGAGTTTTTTCCCCAGCTTTTTTATATCTCCTCTAGTGTCGGGGAATCTACTGGAGTAGTAAGTTTTTTTGGTTTTTTTTTTTACTTTGGTGAGAAACTGATGAATAGTGTTAAGAGTATCTTTGTGTATTAAGCCCTTCTATATTTTCTTTTCCCTATTTGGGGTTTTTTGCAATGGATTTAAAAGGTGCTGGTTTTGCCATGGGGAACCAAGCCGTTTTTTGTGATTTTTTTTTTTTGTTTTTTATAGGGCAATGTTTGTTGTAAGTCTAAAGTAATTTGTTAAGAAAGATGTCGTCCAGTCATCAATACCATTGGCCTTGGAGAATTCGTAGGCCCCAAACAACAGCTCTAGGGCAGTGTGAACTTCCCCTTTTAGGCCTCGTCATGGAGTCCAAATGAGACTTTGTTTATTAATGGTGGTTTACTAATGTTTTTCAGGAGGAAGGGAGGGTAGGTCTGTAGTGCTATCTGTGATTACCCGATTTAAGGGGGGGTTTGAATTGGCCATATGTGGGCTATTTTTGGTTTTTCACTTGTCTCGTGAGCCCCGTTGGTTTAGTTTTGTTGGTATGAGAATGTGTTGTTCCCTTTGTTGATGAAATCAGTTACAGGGTTTACACTGTAATCCAAGAATGATTTGAAGTCCCAGCTAAGAAAGGGGTGCTTATTCATTTGTCTGTTTGTTATTTGTGACTTTAATTTCCACTGAAATTTGGATTTGTGTGAGGTATCCGGTAAATGGCACCATTTTTATATGGCGTCCTTAAAGGGTTTTTTCAGAAAAATTGCAAAAAGTATTCCCATATTCATCACTAAAAGCAAGTGGGGCTAAAACAAATAATTTTGGTTTGAGTAATAATTGCAAACCACCCCCAAAAATTTGGTTTGTTTTTTGCTCCACTCTCAGGAACAGTTTGAGAGTGGTTTTTAACCTCATTACGTTGCAGACTGCACAAATAAAGGCACAGAGGGATTGAACGAAGAAATTTCCAAAGAGAAAAATTTTTGTCTGGGGAAAACAACAACTGATAGATCACAGGGCACATTTTAATGTCAGAAAGCGCATCTTGGTTCCTAATTTTTGAAAGTGACTTTGACACTATTTTTAGTTTTTGAGAACCAGGCACGGCTATGAAAAAGGGCCCCGTAAGCACTGGGGAACATTGTTTTCATACTGCTTTGACGGGAAGACTCAAACCTGTACTGCGCTTTGCATTTTTCCAAGTACATTGGGGTTTTGACGCGTCCAACAAACAATTTTAGAACTATAAATTTTACCTGTAAGTTATCAAAGAGCTTTCGTACACAACGACACAAATCAAAAAATTTTGTAAATTTTTCCGTGAGAAAAAAAGTTTTCATTTCAGAGGTGGGGGTAGGGCGCCAAGTGTAACAACTAGCAGCCTTGTTTAGTTTCTACAACGAAGAGTTTTAACAACGTATTCCTGACATACAAGAATATCTGATCGATCATACTACCTCGGTATTCGGAAACTGCAGCATTCAGACAATTACGAGATTTTTCCCAAAATTTTTACGTACTAAAAAAAACAGAAAAACAAGGTAACTAAAGATTGTCCTAGAAGTTGGCAACCTAAATCAGCTGCTCATTGCCGGCCTGATGTACCTGCTACTGTAACTTCTCGTACCTTTACCAGGAAAACTCACAATCCTGAATCTGTCTCTGTGGTTAGACAGAAATCTGATATCGAGAAGAAGAAAGTTAAATGTACCTATTGTAACAGGAAAGGACATGCTAGAGAGTATTGCTATAAATTAGAGAGATACGAGAAGCAGTCGTGCGGCTGGCGCCCCCACTCAAGTCGTATCCTCTTCCGAGCAACAAAAACACCAAAAGCCTAGCAATGCCTCTGATCCTACTGTTTTAGATAATGTTACTCAGGATAGATGACTAGTGTCAGAAAGTGTATCTGATGAAAAGATTCGTTCAGCGATGAGTCCTTACTTTTCGAGAGATAAAGTAGGATTTGACGAATCACATCTAACTGAGATAATTTCTTTCAGAGACACTGGCAGTTATCTCACGTTATTAAGAGAAGATGTACTGCCCATAACTGATGATACCTATTGCAAGATAGATGTATTGTTAGAAGCCTATGGAGGGGCTGTTATAAAAGTGCCTCTGCACAAAGTTTACATTGAAACAAGCTATTATACTGGTTATATTTCAGTGGGTATATCCAGTGGTGTATTTCCCATCAGGTCAGTGGACTTGTTGATAGGGAACGATATCCTTCATGCTGGTATATGTAAAGAACCAGTTGTGATTGATAATAACACTGATGATAATTATGCCATTGAAGCTTGTAGAGAGAAACCTATTTTATTTCCTCAGCGCAATTACTAGAGCTATGTCAAAGATTCAACTACCATCCTTGTCTCCTGTTGAGTTAGTGGATGACAATGATTTGGGCTTGAATATGTTGTTCAGTGATGCTCTGCGCCCAGGATCATTAACACTGACTCCCCACGGTCATCAACCTAGTCAGGATACAACTGACGTTAAATTTCTAACTCATGATGATTTAATCAAGGATCAGTTTGTTGATCAGTCACTGGAAAAACTGAGAGATATAGCAGTTACTGAGAGTGAAGCCAAGGATCTCGATAATTGTTACTATTATAGTAATGGTGTACTGATGGAGAAAAATACATGTAAGTTGTCAGCTGATAGTGTTTCCACCACAGTCAAGCATTTCGTAGTGTTACCAGTTACATTTCGTGAACAAGCCATTGATTTTGCTCACAATAGTCCCATAGGAGGACATTTGGGTGTCAAGAAGACACTCGTAAACTGGCAAACATTTTACTTGGCCAAAGATGAAGGAAACAGTAGCTGATCATGTGCGACGTTGCCACGTGTGTCAAGTGACAGGCAAGCCAGCGCACACACCTCCACCTACACCTCTCACTGAGTTCATTAGTATCAAAGTTCAGTTCATCTGGACTAGACATTGTTCAGAATCGTTCAAAAGGTTGAAGCATCTGCTTTCCTCTGCTCCAGTGTTGAGTCCTAATTTCAATCTTTCCATCTTTTTACATATAGATGCGAATTGTTATGCAGTGGGTGTTGCGCTGCTCCAACAGTCAACATCCACTGATATTCTCCATCCTATATGTTACTATTCATCTAAGCTCAAACGACACCAGAAAAATTATGCTCTAGCTCTTGTGGTGTCCTTTGAACATTTTGACGAGTATTTGGGCACTTCCCCATTTAAAATTTACGTAATTTTATGCCCAAATACCTTTTGTTACTTGCTATGTCAAATTCAGTAAAGTAACTTAATCCCTCCAGCCCATATTAACTATATATACTCATGTCATGTCTAATTATTATATTTATGTATTCACAGTATTGTTGTGTGAGGAGGAGACAAGCTGAGTGTTGAGTGGGTAGTGTGAGTGTGGTGCGGGTGATGTACTGCGTGACGCAACACTGTCCTGCCGCAGACCCCCCCCCCCCTCACTACACACCTTAAGCTGTTTCATACTCAGATGTTCATACTGCCTCGCATTCCACAACCACTACTTAAGAGTGGAATGCAGTCTCCTCTACTATGATCGAGCCTCAGTGCCCTGCTCGTCTACGCTATCCTGTCTCTACACTGATGTATATAACCACGAGTATGCAGAGATACGATACTGTGTACTGCCCTAGTACTAGGGCATATCCTAGTGACGGACACTGTGAAATTGTAGAGGTGCTTGGCACAAGAGAGATTGATTAATATTTATATTAAATTGTATTGATATGAGTAATCAGTAATAATGTGAAAGACATTAATGCAACTCCTAGTGCGACTGTCTGTCGTGTTGGGGGGGGGGTGTTGCAACCCTGAATGGGTTACAATGATATTATGTATAATATAATGTATATTATCTTTCATATAATTTTATATTGCTTATATTTGCGATAATAGCTAAATCGTAAATATATTGCTTTATATTCTTATTTGACTTATGTTGTTAGGATGTACATAAATATGTGCTCAGTTCAAGTCTTGATTGTCAAACTACTGCAATTAATCGCTTGTCGCTCGTTATACTGCCGGCTTCTGAGCTGTGCTGTCCATGGGGCTATCACGTGATCGGGGGGGGTGTCCTGACCTCACGTGAAGTACTCATCTGCTCTAGACTCGCTGGTGGTTGGACAGATTGTCTGTCTCATTATTCTTGTTAGTTTCTGTAGAACTCTGTTCACAGAACATTGTATAGACTTAGTGATTTTCGACGTTGTACTGAGGTTGTGTGTCGCTTAGGCACTCTGAACATCTCAGGTCCTTAGCTATAGCTCTTCTGACTTAATTTTGTACTGGTTTCTGTGTACTGTCACAGTCAGGGTTTTTCCTATGCTGAACTTAGATTCAGTAGTATGGGAGTTTTGTAACTTTTGTGGAGGATCTGCTGATGGTCCCTGCTCAGTGTCGTTATATTATCTCCTTGATCCTGATTGTGTTGCAGTCGCTTGTTATATGGCTATTGGGCTTAGCATTCTTTTCATTGTTAAGCAGATGTTCTGGTTGCCAGTCGGTCAAGAAGTTAGTTGTGAGGACTTTGTCAGTCAATTGTTTAAGTCTAGTCGAGTCGTGAGACAAAAGTGAACTACTTAGAGCACTTACACGCATACACAAACTTACTTGTACATATTTGTAATATTTTATTAAATGTTAATGTACTAGACGGTATTTAAAGGAATTATAAATGTGATATGTGTTTTCAGCACAATAATATTGAACTCGAGAGATTGTTTTTAAATTTGATTGCTGTGATTAATTTAATTTGATAATATACCTCTAGACAATTTAAAAGATTAATAAATTTATTAAATTTTAATTTCTCTAGTTAGTAGCCTCCCAGTTGTAATCCTGAAGCACTATTGAATAACACTGAATTCTAATGGATAATTGGAAAAGGATATGACTACTTGTTTACGAAAACCCAGTAACAGGCTGGATGCTAGAAGGGCAGTCCTTTCTAGTATTCATGGAGATCTCTAAGCTTTTAGAATCGCGTTTTTTGTAACAATGTTCAACAACGCTTCGGGAAAAGGACGAAGCTCGTCTCTTGGCAGTGAAGGCACAACACTCAAGAGATTTCCTTTTAACTGTTCCCTATTCCTCTCTGGGCACTCGACTCGACCCAGAGGGGCCCTTTGGATTGGTGTTGCTCTTCGCCTAGCCGCCCCCATACTCCCGAACATAAGTGTATTTGGGGCAGGGCGACGGCTTGATCACTTCCGATTCATGGTCTCGTGTGTCACACATCAGTAGGGAAGTATGCTAGACATGAGGAGGTCAACGACATCATAGAGAGAAGCCTCGCCACAGCCGACTGCCCAGCCGAATGGGAACCCAAGTGCAGAGGTCTGACTGAAGTCAAAAGCTCCTGATGAGCCACTTTGCTACCTGGGAAGGATGGTAAGCAGATTTCCTGGGACTACACAGTGTCGCAACATTGGCAGACACCTACTTGCCATATTCTGAAGCTGAAGGGGGTTTCAGTCGGCAGCTACAGGGAGACAAAGAAGACCAGAAATACGAAGGCCTTTCCCCTTGCTATAACTTCATCCCAGTAGGGTCAGAGACCCTTGGAGCATTTGGGCAAGTGTGCCCTAAAATTTCCTCAAAGAGCTGGGTGAAAAACTCATCACAGAAACCAAGGATCACAGAGAGGCCAGCTTCCTTTTTCAGAGACTCAGTGTTGCAATCTAGAGGAAAATGCTTGCGCTTCTGAGCATGGGCCAACCGCCGGGGCTGGACGAAGTATTCAAGATATAGCTCTGAGATTTTTTTCTATTTTACTCCCTCTGTATTTTAGTCAATGTATTTTTTCTTTAAAAAAGCCCTTTTACTTAGAATTAGAATATAGGGGGGGTAGGAGAAGAAAAAATTTTAAAAAAACCACCGGGGGTTAACCTTTTGAGTTTTTTCCCTGAAAAAAATTTATTCTTTCTCTAAGGTAGGGTCCCCAGCCCCATTTCCAGAGGGGGTTTCTTACAAAATCAACCAAATACACACCCCCCCACACACCCCACACACCCCACAACCACACACACACCAAACACAAAATATATAATTATATATATATATAATAGTTATAATATATAATATAAAAAAAATTTTATTATATTATTAATATATTTAAAATATTTATATAATATAAATATATAATATATATTATATATATATTATATATATATATTTTATATATAAAATTTTAAAAATTTATATATATATTTATACTTTCGATTTCTCAGGCCTCATCAGGACTTTTTCATTCTGAAGGTTGCAACTAAAGGAATGAGGGGAAGTTTTTTCTAGAATAGTCAGAGGGGGTCTGTCCCCCTCCCCCTGCCCCCTCTTCGTGTGGCGGGGGTTCAGTGCCACATCCCCACTGCCCCCAAAACCCCCATCTCCCCCGGGGATAAAATTCCCAAAAACAACTGGGGGGTCCCATTTTTGGGTGCTAGGGGGGATAGGAAAAGGGACAGGGAAAGGCCCCAAACAGGGAAAAAGTCACAGCCCCCAAAGGGAAAAACCCGGAAACCCAAAGCCGTGCACATACTATAACCCCTTGGTATCTGCAGAATGGGAAAAACCCGGAAAAAACCCCGCCGGGAGTCCCAACTTGACCCCCCCTAGAAAATCCCAAAGGGCCCATATAAAACAACGGGAAAATGAAAATTTTCCCCTTCCCTGTAAGCTTTTTCCCCCCCTGAAATTTTGTACCTCTTCAGAAAAAGGAAAGACTGTGCTATAATTTAAATTCCCAGGAAAACCATCAAAAGGGGTAAACAAAAAGATAAAAAACCCATCCGGGGGCCATGGGAAAAACCGGGGGAGCCACACCCCACCTAAAGAGGGAAGGTTTTTTAGTGCCGGGGGAAGGAAAAAAAAAACGGCAGGAAAATGGCGAAATGTAAAACCAAATAAAAGTCTTCCAGAGGGGAAAAACCAAAGTCGAGGCCCCACCCCAAAACCCAAAAGAACAGATACTAAGGGCCGGGGAAAAAAAATCCCCCCCCCCCAAGAAACCAACAAAAACCACCAGCCCGAGACATTTTCCCTTTGAAAAATATACAGGGTCAAAAAGCCGCAAAAAACAAAAAAAATACCTTTTTTCCGGGGACTGCTTGCAGGGGAAAAGGGCAATTTTTCGGGGGCTTCATGAGCCCCAAACAAAAAGGGGATCATTTTGGACAAAAAAAATTTAGGGAAATCCCAGGTTAAACCTATAAAAGTGTGACAGAGTAAAAGGGCAAAAGGGGGGGGGGGGCCCTTTACATTGAGGTCATTTTTGTAAAAAAAACTGTTTAAATGCCCTAAATGTTTTAGGGGAAATTTTTTAGCAGAAAAGGGTTTCCGAAAACCCAAAAACCCGGTCATTGTGGAGCAAAAGGGCCCCCCCGCAGGGCAACATCCCCAGAAATTTCCCAGGAACACTGTAAAAATTGACCACTTTTTGGGAAAAATTTTTCCCGGCCCCCTTGCCCCCCAAACCATTTGCTGGGGGGGGAAATTTAAAATTTAAGGCATCTAAAAGGGAGGGAAATAGCAAAAAATTTGTTACAGTAAATAACCCCAGGAGGCAGCTCTGATGAAAATTTCCAACTAAAAACAGTTTTAAAATCTTTTGCACAAAATTAAATTTTTAAACCAGCTTTTTAATAGGGACCAAACTGAGGAAAAATCCCAAAAGCCTAAATCTTCACTAACAATGGGATCTGAAAAGGGAAATGTACCATATAAAAAAACAATATACTCAGATCCCCAACAAAATTGAGGTTCAGACATGTTGCGTGGACCCCCAAACCCGACATAATGAGATAGCCCACGAGGGAGATTCCCCCAAAATTCAATTTCAATAAAAAAACATAAAGTGGGACCAAAGTAAACCAATTCCTAACCGATAAAAAGGGGAAGATAAAACAAAGCAACACGGGCCCCCAAATTTTTATGCCTAAAAAGAGAACTTGGGGGCACCAAATGAATGCCCAAGGCCTTTTTTCCCCTCTAAGAAAAAGGGGGAGTAGATGAAAAAATAAAAAGGAGCAGGCGTTCCCTTTACAGGAAAAGGGAAAAAAGAATAACAGAGGGGGCTAAAAGGTCAATATACCCAAAATGCTAGGGGGGACACTGGTCAGAAAAAATAGCAACCCATCGAACTTAAGTTTAAAGGAAAAACTTATAGGACCAGGAATCGGGGGAAAGAACAAAAACCCAAAAATTGAAATCGAAAAAAAACCCCAAAAATTTATTCTTCCCCATGCCAAAATAAAAGGGTCGAGAACAACACCCATTTGGGGCCCCCTTCTTAAAAAGATGGGCCCTTTACACAGATGACAGAAAGGGAAAAAGATGAGCTACTCAAGTCCCAATATAAACTCAGTTTTTTAGCAAGCACTAACCAACTGGGTCGAAGTTTCCAAAATTTGAATTTTTTATGGGGAAAACCACAAAAATTTTTTAAAACAAAACCCTTTTCCGATGTTATCCTGACCCCAAAAATAAATTGAACAGGCAAAAATTGACATCCCCATGCCCTTGCCCGGGGCCCAACTAAAGGGAAATTTCCTTTTTTTAAATCAAACTGCAAAAAACCCCCTTCACGACCTTTTTTCCACCCAGGGAGAGGGGGGTTTGACAGGGGGGTTTTTCCCCAAAACATTTTAACTAAAAAACAGACATACCCCCACTCCACAAAGGGGGCATTTAAAAGCAAAAAACAAAAAAACTAAAGACCGATGGGCACTAACATCCCATATCATAAAATTCTTTAAAAAGGGCCCTAAAAAGCAAGTTTAAACCAAACCCATCTAAAAACCCCTCAGTTACAAAACCCCGGGGCAAAAAGGGGTTTGAACAGGGCCCCTTTTTCTGCTAAATTGGATCACAAAGAAAAGGTTTAAAAATTTGCACTAAAGATAAAAAAAAAATGAGATGTAATAATACGACTTTGAAAAAGCCTTCGACAATGTGACCATGGTGAAATTAGCGCACAAAAAGCGTGCAAAAGGAAAAAACAGGAAATGTGGGTCGATGGATTTTAAAATTTTCCCCCCACTAACGAACACAGAGGGGGTATGGGTCAACAGGGTAAAGTCCGAGGCAAAATAGGGTTTTGTAAAGCTCTTTTTCCCACGGGGCAAGTCCCGCCCCCCCAAATTTTTTTTCCCACCTCAATCCGACATAGAAAAGGGTGTCACCCAAACAGAAACCGTGTCTTCCTTTGGCAGATGCCCCCGAATTTCATGACAGGTTTCCATTGGGGACCCCGCAAGGCCCCGGGCGGACATAAACCAAATCTTTCAGTGGGGGGGGGGAAAACAATTAAAATTTCCCAACGATGAAAAAATTTAATTACCAATATGGAAAACCCACGGGGAAAATTTAAAATTTCTTCTTTGGGGAGTAAAAAACCAAATTCGGGGCCAAAAAATGGGAGCAAACCCACCAAAATCAAAGACCTGGGAGTGATCAGCCGGAGGATTCCCTTAAAGGAAAAAAATAACTTGGGTACCCCTTCGATCTGCTAAAAAAGGGAAGGGGAGGGGATAATGAAAACCTTTCCCAAAAACTGGGGAGGCCAAGCCCAGATGACACTCTTCGGGTCCTTGTTCTATCTAGGCTGGAAAAAATTTGCTGAACACTAACAGCCCCTTTTTCAAGGCGGGTAAAATTTTTGCTGCCCTAGAAAAGGGGCCAGAAAACCTTCAAAAGCGCGCACCCCGGAGAAAAAAACCTTCAATTTTTTGGGAGGCTTGGGGTTTCCCAAAAAACCTGTTTTTTCCCGGGAACGCGGCGGGGGGAAACATTTTTATACCCCTGGAAAATCCTAGGGGACTAGTACAAACCCTTGGGCCCACGAAAATCACTCACAAATAAAAGAAAAAAGCCCTGCTTTTTTTTTTGGGGGCCCCAAATGAAAAGAGGGGTGCCCCTAGCACGTTAAAACCATACAATAAGTGTCAGGGGCCCGAGATGTTAAATTCCCTCCCCGAAAACTAAGGGGTTTCCCAAAACAAAACCCCTTCAGCCTTAAAGGGCGGCGGGGGACAAGACCTAAAGTCGGTTTTCTGCCCCAGGGGTGTGGTAAAAACGGGGTTTCGGGGCAGCCACCGCAAAAACCCTGGTTGATAAAGGCTCTAAATCTCCGGAAAGGCCGGGGTCAAAACCCGGGCCCGGGGGGGTTGCCCCCCCGGAACTCTCCCGGGTAAACTCCAGGTAGGGGTAAGAGGGTTTTGAGAAGTCAAAAATATAAAATTAGAAGGTTAATATTTTCGCCCAAAGATTTTTTTAAAACCCCTTTCGAACAGGTCTGTGACTAAAAAAATTTTCGTTTCCCCAAGGGTTTTTATATGTATGGATTGCTATTTTTGGAAAACCCCTTTTTAAATTTAAATAAAAAAAAACAAAAAGAATGTGATCTTTGCCCGGCCAAAATTGTTCTGTTCGTGAAGGGTTCTCGGGGGTCCTAAAGCCCTGTTAATTTTGTCAAACTATTCTTTCTCAATATCGATTTTTAGTTTTACGGGGGAAATTTTTTTGGATCCCTTTTTTCCCCCTTTAATACCCTTTAAACCCCTTTAAACCTTTAATAGGTAATTTTTTCAAAATAGGGTGCAGTCCAGCAAAAAACGCTTTTTTAAAACCCATCTTTTAACTGTTTCAAAGGCGTCCCCGTCAAACATGAGACCCCCCTTGAAAAATTTAACAATCTTTTGGTTTTTTTGTGAAAGAAATTGTTGTTAATGTTGTGTACAATAGATTAACTGGATTTCTATGAGCTTGTATAACCAAAATTTTGGGTTTTTACATAGGGTTTTCCCTGTCACGTTCAAGAGAAAAAATTCAATTTTTTTTTTCTATGAAAAGAAATTTTTGGGTACTTTAATTTGGGCAGAACCCAAACCCCGGGGGGTTTTAAAAGGAGAAATGTGGTTAAAGATAGCGTTCGATTACCCTTTTCCTGAGTATTTTAGGGAGCTATTTGGTTTCCCGAATTTTTCCCTGTTTGATTCTATATTGAGGTATATATATATGCCCAGCCCTGTGAGACAAAACAATGTAAACGCCCCACTCTACCCACAGGACCCCCGGGAAAATTGGTGGTTTGTAGATAGTTATGTGTCATTTTTTCTGTTTCAGGGGGTCGGGGACTGGTGCCCGGGGATCGAAATCCGGGGCTGGGCCGCGGTTTTTATTATTGATTAAAAATTTTAATTTTTTTCCAGAATTTCATTAATATATTATTTTTATATACTGGTGTTGTGTATATATTATATATATATATATATATATATTTATAAATTTATATATTTATATATATATATATATATATATATTTTTTCACTGTATGCACTATCACTGGATTCACTAACTAAAACCCATCGTTCCTACATCATTGCAGGCTTTTCCATTTCCTGACGCTCTTGACTGAAAAAATTTTCCTAACCCCCTTCTGACTCGTCAAAATTTTTTTCATTTTCCAATTGGGGCCCCCTTGTTTCTTGTCCCCCCTTGGAAAAACCTGTCTCTGTTACATAATCTTTTTTCCAAACCAGCATTTTTGTATTTTCTTGTCTGTTTTTTCCCTGACCCCTGTCCCCAATGTCGTCAGCCCGTTTCCCCCTAAAATTTTCTTCGTGGGAAATAGCCTTGTTGAAAACCTTTACACTTTTTTAAATTTTTTCTTGACGTGTTTTGATCAGGTGGGGGTTCCCAAACTGGTGTGATACTCCCGTTAAAGGGCCCGATGTAACAGTTACAAGTCTTGAACGATTCCTTACTAAAGTATCGGAAGCTTTTCTCAGGTTTCCAGGGCCCCCCTATGTTTGTGTGTGGTGTTTGGTATCACCTTTTGTACCACCTTTGTGGTTGCAGGGGTCGGGGCAGCTCCTGGCCCCCCCTCTTCACTGATCCTACTGGGTCCCATCCCTCTCTTTCCCTTCCCCGAGCTTTGGGCATACCTTTCTTAAAAAATGTATGGTTCCCCGCCCTCCACTCCCTTTACTTGCTAGGCTATTCCCAAACCCGACACTCTATGACTGAAGGGAAAAAAATTCCTAACGTCCCTGTGACTTTGGGGCTAAGTCTTCAGCTTCCCGTTTTGCCCCCCTTTCGGGGTCCACCCCCCTTCCGGATCCTCCCTTTTTGTCCCTCTTTTCTATTCCCCCCAGTATCTTGTATGCGTTAAAATGTTCTCCCCCGACCCTTTTTGGGCCTTTCCCTTTCCCTCAGTGTGTTGTTGGGGTGTCTGGTGTGTGGTCTGGTTTTTGGGTTTGAGTTCTCTCTTAGTTGTGGGTCCCCCCAGTTGTTGTTGGAGGGTCCCTACTAGGGCCCCTCTCTCCCATCTCCATGACCCTTTTCCCAGCTTTTAAACGAAGCTTTTTAAGATCATGTCTCGACTAAACCCTCTCAAAATTGTTTCACTTATGACAAAATCTAAGACTAAAGAAAACCCCCTTCCTAAATCCCCGTTTACTCATTGTTTTCTGGGGTCCCCTGTTTGAAAAATTCTTTCTCTGTTCACCTTGTTTAAAACCCTGTTTTTTATATGACGTTATCAAGTCTCCCCCATATCCTGTCCCTTCCAATGTTGTCCGGTTGATTTTCCCTTTAAACCCCCCTCGTTTTGGGAACCCCCTTTGGCCCCGGGGAATATCTTGTTGCAAACCTTTGCCCAAATTTTTCTAATTTCTTGTTTCGTGTTTACCAGGGTTTGGGGGTTTTTAAATGATACTGCATTTCTCCAAATATGGGCCGGGGTAAATAGGACAAAGTTGTTAATGCTCCCCTTTCTTAAAGGGAGAAAACCAATACTGGTGCTTAAAAACGTGTTCCCAAATAATTAAATAATTAGGATTGTGTTAAGATTTAAAATCCTTTCAGATACCAAAGGGGGTTTTTAAAAGGCCCTTCCTCCTTTTGAAAAGAAATAAGAAAAAAAAATTACAAAAAGAAAAAACAATTTTAAAGAACGTAAACGATCCCCCACCAAAAACCCCGCCCTTTTAGGGTAGGGTAGGGGCCCGAGCCAGAGCTTGCCCTCACAAAACGGCTTTCCCATTAGCTCCCCTTTGGGGGGGGATTTGGGAGAACCCGGGGGCCTAGCTTTTGGTTTGGCCTTTGGGGGCAGTTGGTCCCAAACATGGGGGGGGGCTTGGCCTCCTCCCATGGGGACTTAGGTCTAACACTCCCCAAGGGCAGGGAAACCAAGGGCCCGGGGCCCCCACTTGGAAAAGGGGCCCCGGGGGGGGGCCCCCACTTGGAAAAAGGCCCCGGGCCCGGGGCCCCCACTTGGAAAAGGGGCCCCGGGGCCCGGGGGCCCCTTGGAAAAAGGCCCCGGCCGGGCCCCCACTTGGGAAAAAGGGCCCGGGCCCGGGGCCCCCCTTGGAAAAGGGGCCCGGGGCCGGGGGGAAAAAACCCCGGGAAAACTTCCCTAATAATGAAGTGAACGTATGCAAAAAATTTTAGTGTTATAAATGTAAAACAATCAAACATGAAACTTTTTTATCTGAAGCAAATAAAGAAAATATAATAATTTTAATTTTAAATTTCGTAAAAAGAAGAATATGTAAAAGTTAAATTCGATGGGATTTCCCCATGGGTTTGAGGATGTTGCACGTAACTGTAGGATTCACGTGTTGTGAGGATGTTGCCACGTAAAATGTCGGGTTTACGATGTTGTGAGGTTGTTGCAGTAACTGTCAGTTTCCCGATGTTTTTTGAGGATGTTTTCAGTAACTTTTAGGATTACCCATGTTGGAGGAAGTTGCACGTAATGTCAGGGTTCACGATGTTTTTGAGGATGTTGACGTTTAAATGTCCGGGGTTTCACGTTTTTGTGAGGATGTTGCCCTAACTATCAGGGAATTTACGATGTTGTGAGGATGTTGCACGTTTAAATATCCGGAAATTTACGATTTTTGAGGATTTTGCACGGAACTATCAGGATTCAAGATGTTGTAGGGTGTTTTCACGTAAATATTTAGGATTCACGATGTTTGAGGGGTTGCACGAAAATATCAGGATTCACGGGGTTGTGAGGAGTTGGGACCCAAATATCAGGGTTCACGATGTTGTGAGGGGTTGCCAACAAACAGGATTCAAGATGTTTTTGAGGAAAGTTCATAAATATCCCGGATTTTAAGTTTTTGTGAGGATGTTGCACGTAACTACGGAAATTTACGGTTGGAGGGTGTTGCAGTAACTATCAGGGTTCCGTGTTGGAGGATTTTGCAGTAAAATTTTCCCGGAACCCCATGTTGTGAGGGGTGGTTGCACGTAACTATCAGGATTCACGATGTTGTGAAAGAAACCGTTTCGAGAAAAGGGGAGTGTGCTGGAAACATTCCTTTCATAAAATTCGTCCGAGACAAAGAGACAGACGCCAGCTTGTTTTTCTCCGTTGGTGAGATGATGATCAAACAAAAAATGTGAAACGGCACACTGCTGTGTTTTAAACGAAGATGAGGTAAGGTTTTTTGGGTTAAAAGGGTTTGATCAAGCAGGGCCCCCCTTGTCCGCTGGCAAAGGTGATCCCGTTCCCATTTAACAAGGACAAATTGCAAAAAAAAAAAAAAACAAAAGTTAAAAAAACCCGTGAAAGGGAAATCAGTGATGACTGCCCCCACGGATTTTAAAAATCCTTTTAAAAAAAATTTTGAAGACTAACACAAATTTCCAAATTTAAAAAGGTTAAATTTAAAAAAAGTCTATTACACAAAAAAAAAACACAAAAAAAAAAAAAAAACAAGAGTGGAATTTTCCCTATATACAGATTTGTTTTGGGAAGGGGGAAATAAGTAAAAATCCAGTTCGTAGGAGGAACCCATGTTAAAAATCTCACTGGGGGGAGAGAAGCGGGGGGGGGGGGGGGTAGACGAAACGAGTACACCCCAAAATCAACAAACCTTTAACCCTTTTTTTAAACCTCCCCCCTTCAATTTTGTGCCCATATTCTGGCGGTTTTTTTTGGGGTTTTAAAATAAAAGCCCCAGGAAAATGGGGCTCGGGATTTTGTCACCTGAAGGCATAATACTTGAGTGCAGTAATTTCTTTGTCTTCCCCCCCGCTTTATGACCTTGAAATTGGGATTACACTTCAGGACCATTTGTGGGGAGGGGTTAAAGCCCTCCCAGATCCCCTTGGGGGGTTACCCGATCCCGAGCACTTGTTTTTCCTATTTCCTTCACGTTGTTTAGTGAAAAGGGACACCTCTGAATCCATCGTAGGCTTTCCTTTTACGGGCATTCACATTTATAAAAAACAACCCCCAGACCTAGATTGACCCTTTTGGAATCCCACTGACACATCCCAAACCCCAAATTACATCTCTTATGTACCAAATTTATGATTTTCTTTTCTGTCGGGGTTTCCCAGATCCCCCGCAGATCTTGCTATTTTTTACCTGATCCTCTAGCTTTTTTTTTTTTTAAATGGGACTGTGTCGAAAGTCTTTTTCAGTCCAAAAAGATGCAGTCTGCCTATCCCTCTCTATCCAGTCTTACCTTTGTTATCTTGTCATAGAACTCCAGTAAGTTTGTGACACAAAATTTCTCTTCCCTGAAGCCATGCTGGTTGTCAGGTTTGAACCTGTTTCTTTCTATGTGCTCTACTCCTCTCCTCCTGATAATCTTCTCCATAACTTTTCATATTATACATGTCAGTGACACTGGTCTGTAATATAGTACTGTAGTAGTGATGAAGGCGGCTCAGTGGCTCATGCGGCAGAGTGGCTTCCTTTTCCTAAGCGGTCTCTGCGGCAGAGTGGCTTCCTCCTGAAAAGGGCTGCAGCTGAGTGGCTCCTTTTCCTGGGTGGCTCCTTTTCACACCTATATGCTAATGACCTTAACCTCACCCTCGAGACCACCTCACCCTCGAGACCACCTCATCCTCAACCCCCCAACCTCAACCCCCCACCCACAACCCAAACCTGCACCCCCGTGCCCCTGCGCCCCCACGACCCCCACCCGCGCCCCCCGCGCCCCCACCCGCGCCCCCGCGCCCCCCACCCGCGCCCCCCGCGCCCCCCACGCCCCCCGCCCATCGTGCCAACCCAGCCGCCAGCCCGTGCCCCTCGCGCCCGCCCGTCGCGCCCGCCCGCGCCTTCTGCTGCGCCTTCTGCAGCGTCGTCCGGATCGCCCCCGCGCCCCGAATTTTTTTCAGATTTTTTTCGATTTTTTTTTTTTGAATTTCATTTTCTTGTGCTCTCCTTGGATCAAATTTTTGAGGTTCCCCCAACGTTCACCCCCACCCCCAATTTTTTTTTTTCTCGATAATACAAAGATTCCAACTCCTCGGATCAAATTTTTGAGGTTCCCCCCTCCCACTTTCACCCCCATCCCACCCCCGCTCCCCGAATTTTTTTCCGATTTTTTTTCATTTTCTTATGATCTCCATCTCCTCGGATCAAATTTTTGAGGTGACCCCTCCCACTTTCACCCCCCATCTCCTTGGATCAAGTTTTTCTCGATAATACTGTTATGGGGCTATAGGCCCAACATGTATTTATAAGTAACATTACTCGGGAAACCAAATTATTTTAAATTTGATGGGGGACTCAGTTCTAAATTATAAGGCTGATCATCTTAGGCTGGAGGCAGCTGGGTCAACCTTTTTCTCAATATAATAGGTTATACTATAACACAAAAACCCCAACAATTTAAATAAGTAGTTTATAAAGTTGTATTTTTTTTTTGTAAAAAGTAAAATTAAGGGTGGTAGAATTTGGTAACTGGAGAATTGTTTTTGGCAACAGTCTTTGTTTTGGTGGGAGGAGCTTATAGTCTTTCTCTCTCCCTTCACTGAGGCTCCTCTCTGTGGTGCCCTTTTCCCAACCGGGCAGGATTTGGGGGTCCTTTTCTATTTTTTGGGGGCATTAGGGTTGCTCCAGGGGGGGTTTTTCATAATTTAAGTTGTGGCCACCAACCCGGGGTGACAAAAGTGTGTCAAAACACGGGTTACCCGATTATGTCAAGAAAGAAAAGGGCAAAATTTTTGGGAAATACACCAGTGGAGAACCTAGGGATGTGAGATCTTTGTTTTTAAAAGTGAGGGCGTAATTGTATTTCGACAAATCATTGAGAATACAGTTATATTTTTATAGTAGTAGTTTACATAACCTGTGAAGAGGGCTGGTAAAAAGGATATCAGAGAACCAGGATGATCACCATAGGAAGTATTACCCTGACAGATAAGGGCCTTTAAAGTAAAAAGCTACCCCACACTAACATGTAGTGAAACCTTACTATCAAAGAAAATAAAAAGACCAACAAGAACAGGGGGAGTTTGACCGGGGAGGTTTTTTGCTGCTAAAATAACTCAAAAATTCTTTGAATAATGTGCGGTTGGGGTAATAACAGTGCATGTTTCTGGTAGAAGATTTACCAATTGTGTCAGGGGAATGTGTTTCTATATTAGTTTACGGGTTGTTTTTTCCTAAGGGGAGAAAGGTTAAGAAATACATTTTTGTTGGGTTAGGTAATCTAGTGCAAGTTTATTTTCAATCGTGTTTTTTATTGCCTGGGGGAAAACTTTTTTCCACTGATACTGTAAGGGGGGAAGAAAGTGTTTAAAGATAAAGCATGTCAGAAGAGATCTTTATACTTTTTAGGTTTCGGGGAGGAAAGGAAAATAATTCTCAAAAAACATGCCGTTAAAGTGAAAAAGGGGAATCACCTACTCCAGTGATATGGAAATGGAGAAATGAGACTTAAATTAGCAGTACTAGAGCTGAAAAAAAATTAAAAAAAACAAGGGGGAAAAGAACGTCAAAGTTAGGAGGTTCAGAACAAGAGCCTGAGCAGTACTTTAACATAACTAAAGCTGAAAATTTTTGCCCAAAGTTTACAGGAGTGACCCAGATAGATTTTTTTTCTTTTTTTGAGAAGATGCTTTGGAGCAAGGAGGCCCAAACAGAAGTGGGCTCCCCTATTCGCACAAAATTTTGGGGGTAAAGGATTCCAGGAGTAGAGACTCGGGGGGGAAAGATTTTTCTATTATTAAGTTTAAAGGGGAAGTATTGTTTGCATACCAAATGATACCTGAGAAATATAGACAAAAGTTCAAAAAATAAAAAATTTCGGAGGGGCAACTTAACTATTTTGGGAAAATGAAAACTGCCTTTTTAAGAAAGGGGTTTTGTTTAAAGGATTAATAAAGACTATAACAAATTAGTGGGATCTGATGGTTCATGGGGAATTGTACAATACAATCACGTTAAACCTCAGGAATATTTGGGGACAAAAACCCAGATAACTTCAGAAGACTGGATCTGGGTGCCCGATTCTTGGGCTCGCAGGGAATTGGTAAGAAAAAACAGTCACTCCTTCTAAAAATTTTCCCCATCGTTCTAAACCCTTTAATTCTAAGCCCTATGGTCAAAAGGGAAGTGGACAAGAATTTTCAGGACAAAGAAGGCCCGAGGCCCCTTAAATAGAAAAAAAAAGGGTAAGTCAGGGAGCTCAAATTTTACCTAGACAACAGATAATTTTTCAGGTCCCGAGTAAACAAACCGTCCTACCCCAAAGGAAAAAAATCCCTTTTAAAGCTATCCCTGTTACACGTAAAAAAAACGGGACACACAAAAAAGTTTTGCTGGTCAAAGCAGCGAGATCAGGAAAGGGAGGAACCCCCCCAGGGGACTCTAACTGCAGACACACACCCCATTTCCCTGTTTTTGGTCTTCAAACCCAAGGTGAGGAGGTACCTTTGGGTCTAGACCCCAGGTGCAGGTATTTTCTGTAAGCCCACATTGCTTTGCAAAAGGGAGTGGGTGGGGGTTGAAAAATAGTGTCCTTGAGAGATGGAGTAGCACCTACTCCTTGCTACGGGCGGGGAGTGTTCCCAGTTTTAAGGATCCTATACTGGAGTAGTGTATTATTAAAGGGTATTAGGGGGTTAAAAACCAAAAGGGACCCATACAAAAATTAGGGGTAGAATCTGCATATCAGTTGGCTACCCCGAGGTATCTCAGATGAAATTCCCTTCGAAGGGTGACCTCTTTTTTAGGGAATAATGTTATGGGGGGTGTTAGACGTGAAGAACCACTAGTATGGGGGCAACCAGGGGGCCCCAAAATTTGGGGGGGAAGGGTAGGGAGACCCCCGCCCGACCTTTTTTTCCCGTTGGTGCCATCACACGAAATATGTCTCGTGACCCGATAACAATAATCCTTTTATTTCTCATAGGATGGGAGGACTTTGGTTTGGAAAATCTATTTTCTGATGTGAACTGCAGTCAAACTAAAAAAAGGATACCACAACCGAGTTGGTCAATGGTGCAGAGATCAAGGGATAGGGAGGGGGATTGGGCCTACATATGCAGTTAAATTTCTGCACAGGGGTGTGTGAACACTTAAGCGATCAGAGCCTCGGGTGTGACTGAGGGGGAATCTTTTCGTTTAAAAATGTTCTTTTAAAGGGAAAAGGTAACTCATGAAAAAGGGGCCTTCGGTTTCAGTACCAGTAGAAGGGGAACCAATTTTTTTCACCAGGTCGTGGTGCCTGAGCCTTATAGAAACCATGTCTTTCTTATGCATGACACACCTCTAGGGGGACACCTAGGGATTGTAAAACAGTATCCGGGGGTTTTCCCGGCATTCTTCGGGCCCCGGCTGTGGGGGACGGGGGGAGATTATAAAAAACCCTTTTTGCCGCCAAATTATAGGGGAAAACCCAATCAAAAGCATTTTAACCCGTTCCCTTCAGCCGATTTTTAGCACCGGTGAACCCTTCAGCAAACTGGAGTGGAGGGGCCCACTCCCAAGCCAAAAGGGAAATAATTATTTACTAACAATAAAAATTTCTCCCCTACCATAAAACCCGAAGCAATCCCTTATGTAAAAAATAGCTCGAGTGGGCTTTAAGGGCTTTTATGAAGTTCTTTTTCCCCTGTTGGCTTTCCTCGGGAGGTAAAAAAATCAAGGGTCAACTTTACTCAAAATTTTTTAGGAAATTGTTTTAAAGGGGTTTGAGTACAGCCAAATTTTCAACTGCCTTCACCCTCAGTCTCAGGGAGTAATAGAGAATTTTACAAACCTTTAAGACAATGATGCGAGCTTATTGTATGAATAAACAAATGATTGGGATGAGGGTATCCCTTTTCTCTTTTTGCCATGCGGGAAAGCACCCAAGAACTCTCAGTTTCAGCCTTTCGAGCTTGTTAGGTCATCCAGTGAGGGACCACTGACATTTTCCCAAAGGGGCATTGGGGGGCCGGAAAAAGAGGCTTTTCCCCGGGAAGATGTTCTCTTTTTTAGAAACGATTTACCAGCAGACAGATGGCAGCAGACAACCTCAAAACTAGTCAAGGGCCATGAAGCAGCGGTACACCCAAAGGGGAGCCCCCGCTCCTTCAGTGTTGGGGAGGGAAATTTGCTTTGGAGCCGGTTTCCGGCAGCCTTGGCTGCACGATTTGATGGACCCTTTGCATCACAGGCAGGTCTGGCCCCAATTATGTAATTAAGTGCCCGGCCGTCGCAAATCAAAAGGGCTGTCACATTAACAGGTTAAAAAATACCATTCTAGGGCAGAGTTTCCCTATTCAAGTTGATGGAGATATGAAAACTTCCCCGGAACAACAGAAGTAAGGCCTGAATTCAGCTCTTTTCAAAACCCCCTTTGGACACTAGGGACTCAGTGTACAGGGGGCCTGTGACTTGGTTTAGTTACTCCAAAAATTTTCCCGATTTTTTTTTGGGGGGTACCCAAAGTAATAAATTTTCCTCCCCCTGATTGGGTGTCGGGGAAGCTGTTCCAATAAAGCAGGCTCCTTACCGCAGAAACCCCAAAAAAAAACAACTTTACATGGGGGGAAGAAGTGAAATTCCTCCCTTTAAACCATTTTTAGTGCCTAGCGAGAGTCAAAGGGGGGATCTCCATGCCTTTATGGTTCCCAAAACCCGAGGACATGCGTAGTAATGACTATCGCAGAGTTTTTCGCATCCCTATTGGGTCGTTTCGCATCGCTATGGGGGCCCTGCGGGCGTGCGCGCAGGCTCCTGATTGATTGGCTTTTGCGCAGTGTTGACGTGACTTGGGTCGGAAGACCTGTTTTCGCGCTCTCTAAATTGAAGCAAAAGCCCTCCAGACAAAATTTACCCAAAAGCTTAAGGAAGAAATTAGGTTGGCGAATAGGAAATTCGGGGGACTGAAACCCAGGAAAACAAAAAAAATTTCGGAGTATCCTCCGTTTTGAGTCCTCAGTCAAGAAGGGAAACGGGCGTGGGTGACACAGGGAAAGAAATTGACGATCAAGAAGAGAATGAAAGGAAAACGATGAAGAAGAAAGAGACGCCGTGGAAAAGTTGTGGGAAAAATCCAAAATTCTCAGTGCTACCCGAAAGTGAGCGAATACTGGAACGTCACGGAAAGACATTAAGGAAGTACGAAATTGTTGTTTTTTGGGGGGACCAAGTTAGGTATTGGATAGGGGGTTCTGCTTTTAAGGACAGGAGTAGGGGAAAAGAGAGTTTGTTTTTCCGGGGGGGGATGGAGGATATTTTTAGCCGTTGGATGACTCAGAGAGGTAATGGGGAATCCTATTATCTGTCAGTGCTGGAGGCAACGATTTGGGAACGTGGAGGAGGACCTGATTACAGGTATAGGTCAGCAATAGAAAAATAATTATAAGTAAGGTGGGAACCCTCTCATATGAGGTATTTTGCAAGGAGGGGAGTTTGAATGAATGGTTGTCCAGGGCAATTGGTGTCAATTGCTGGCTGGACAAAATACTGAAAGGAAGAGGCGGTATCATTCTTGATACTGGGACCCCATCTATGGGCGAAATGACATGTATGCTAGGGATTGGGGTTCACTTTCCTAGGTTGTGGGGGTCGGGAGCACTGCAGACAATGCAGTGAGGGAGCAGTTAGACTTTTAAACTAGGATAGTAAGTGGTATGGTTTTGGCAGAAAAAAACAGTGACGTTCCAGTGTAGTAATATTACGAGTTCTAGGGAACTATAATAAAAAAGAACGAGATAGAGATTGTAAAACTATACTACAACTAGGGACCTTGGGTGCAGTAACTTCTGACAGAAATAGGTTTAGAGAAAAATAGAAATGACAAAGGGTAAAAGAGAAAGGAGAGTCTTCAATGTTTAACTAGGCTAATTGCCGTATGGCAGATAAGATGGACGAGATGAGATTATTTGCTAGTTAGGTAACATTGATGTATTTTGCCCCTAACTGAGATGTGTTTAATTCAAAAAGTCGGAACATGCCTGCGGAATGTCTTATTCAGGGTTTTAAATTGTATCCAAGAAGATAAAGTATTGGGAGGGGGGTGGGGTGCATTGTATGCCAGTTCGCTTGAACTGTTTGCATAAAAACGCGGGTATTAGTCTGAAGTAACAATACAGATTCTGTTTGGATAGAATTTTCAGAGGGCATGAAAAACTGATTTTAGAGTGAGATACCGTCCCCAAACTTAGATAGGGACCAAGAAACTACTAGGGAATGAAATTGTTAAGGAGCCCCAAGGCACGATAAAGTATAATTTATAGAGACATTAACTTTAGTCAGTTGATTGGAAAGTTCTTTACTGGGAATTTAGAATCATAAACGCCCTTCTTAGAATATTTCAGGATTGTTTTTTGAAGCATTTGTGAACAGAACTACAAGGGGAAATAACCTGCTTGACAAAGTTATGGCAAAACAATGATTCCCTTGTTAATAATTTAGAAATTTCAGAGAACTGGGTGCTAGCGACCACAAATCAATTACATTAGCATAGAATGGAAGTACGATAGAGCGGATAACTCAGTAACAGTCCCAGATTTTCGCTTAGCAGAGTAACGATGGGCTTAAGAACACTTATCATCTGTTGACGTGGGTAAACGAAGATAGCTATCACTATGACAATTTTCTGAACACTATAACATGCTGCTCAAAGAGCGTTTATCCCAAACCATAAATAAGATCAAATAAAATGACCCAAAATGGATGAATTAATAAGGCTCCATAAAATTACTATGGCATAGAAAGAAGTTATAGGCTATCAAAGAGGTGAAGGTTCATCTTATGGAATCATATATTTGACATTAATAGGGACATTAAAAAGAGGATAAGAAAAGCTAAAAGGGCTCTAGAAATTAAAGTAGCTAGGGATTCTAAAAACTAAACCCAAAAAGTTTTATTCCAGGTCTAGTAGAACAAAAGTTTAGAGATAGAAGGTCCCCTTAAAAATAACCTCTGGCACTTACTGACAAAGAGAATGAAAGTGCTTGATTTAATAATTACCTTTTCTCTCAGTTCTTACACAGAAGACACTAAAATATTCCAGTAATTAATTTTTACAGTGGGCTGAAAAGATAAATTAAGGTAACATCACAGTCACTAGGAGATGGTTGTGAAGCAGATAGACAGACTGAAGCAAAATAAGTCGCTCGGTCCTGATAGGTTTTTTTCAAGGGTTCTTAAGAATGCAAAATGGAACTCTGTGAACCATTACCTAATATTCTTTAATTTATCTCTTCAAACAGGTTAGTGTCTATATGTGGGAAGATGCTAATGTAACTCCTCTTTTTAAAACAGGGACAAGTCGTTACCGTCAAATTACCGCCCAATAAGCCTGACCTTCACTTGTAGCAATACTTAAGATCCAATTACAAGCTGAGATTATAAAGAACCACTCGATAAGCATAGCTGATAATGAATACTCACATGATTCGACAAGAGGCCGTCTGTCTAACTAATTGTATTAACTGTTCGTTCAGTAACGCTTTTGAGGCTGGACCAAAATAAAGAATTGATATTATTTACTTAGATTTTTTAAGTAAGGCTTTGGATAGAGTTCCGCACCATAACTGTTAAGAAAGTGGCAGCTCATAGGCATTGGGTAAAAGTGCTCTCGTGATCGAGTCCATGGCTCACTGACCGAAGACCAGAGAGTGTCCATAATGGGGTTAAATCCGAGTGAGGGATCTGTAACAAGTGGGCTTCCACAGGGATCAGTCTTGGGCCCGTTTGTTGTTTATAATATATATACAATGATCTTGATGAGGACTACTAGTGATATGAAGCAAATTCGTCGATGACAACAAAGATAGTAGGATAATTGATTCAAACGTAATGTTATGGAAACTTCAGGAGGATTAAACAAACTAATAATTGGTCAAAAAAGTGCAGATGCAGTTCATGAAGATAAATGCAAGGTTCTGAAGCTTGGGATGCCCATACCCCTAGTACATTATAAGTTAAATGTACTTGGGGGTTGATGGTGAGCAGCAACCTAAACCAAGACACAATGCCCTTAAGCGTACCGTAATAAGCAAATATATTACTGGGATTTTATCAAGAAAGTTAAGCAACAGAAGTCCAGAGGTCACACTGCAGCTTTATACATACATTAGTAAGCCTCACCTAGATTTATGCAGCTCAGTTCTGTCTCCGTATTACGAAAATGAACATAAATTCGTTAGAAAACATACAGCGTAAGGTGACTAAATTAATACATAGCATTAGAAATCTTCCTTATGAAGAAAGATTGAAGACTCTTAAGTTACATTCACATTTTAGAAGAAGAATGAGGGTGAGACCTATCGAGTGTCTAAGTGGGAAGATAGTATTATTACAAGTGGATATTACTAAGGTCGTGAGGATGTCTCTCCAAGAGAGAACCCGCAGTAATGGATTTAAATTTGATAAGTTTAGATTTAGTAAGGACATAGGAAAGTATTGGTTTGGAAACAGGTAGTTGATGATGGTAAACAGTCCTCCCTAGTTTGGGTTATTGAGGTGGACTTTGGGTAGTTTTCAAATCTAGGTGGATAAGTACATGAGTGGAGGGTTTGGATTTGAGTGTACTTTCACATCAGAGCTTATTTCTGGGGTGGCAAATTGAAAAGGGTTGGGCAATGTTTTGTTAGTGTATGAAAGTTGTAAAAGGACCTGCCTAGTATGGGCCACAGGCCCTCCTGCAGTGTCCATCCTTTCTTAATGTTCTTAGTTAATGAAGGCAGAACTGTTACCCTTTGCCATGTATGGATGATTTGATTGATGCCAGTGGGAAGGGGACAAAAGTTGTGAGCAAACTGGACTACCTTAAAGGTTAATTATCAGATAGCCCCTCACACCAGCGAGCCAGAGGAAATTTCACCCTTCGTCACTCCAGATGGGTTATTTCATATATATTCTTCCTTTTTGGGTTAAAAAATGCTCCCTGCCACCTTCCCGCTTCGGTATAAATACTGTCATAAGGGGGGTGGATGTTGTGCGGGCCTAGCTAGAAGAAAGATATTGTGTGGTATTCAGTAACCAGTGGGAAACCACATTGTAAGAATTACAAAGTTTTTTGAATGTCTATCCCAAGCCAAACTAACCATCAATTTGAGCAAAAGTGATTAGGCCAAGCCATGTACAATTTCCTTTAGGATATGTAGTTGGTCAGGACAAGTTGGGCCCCAATTCATGCTAAAGGAGAGGCCATTATAAATTCCTAGACCGACAGATCGAAGCAGTGATGCAGGTTCCTGGCTATGTGTGTGTTCTTACAGAACTTTCCTGCCCTACCCTCTCCCAGGTAATTCACCACGGACACTTTTTGACAATCCCAAATTTTCAATTCAGCGGACAACAATGTGACAGGGCTTTTGAAAATGTGAAAATGATATTAGGGAATGCTCCTATACTTGAAAGACCCTGAGTTTTGAATGCCCCTTCTCTCTACAAGGGGATGCTAGGATGTATGGTAGGTGCAGTGTTGTTTGCCAGGGTATGAGAGAGATAGCCTACAGCCAGTTTGTTTACCATTCAGCCAAATTACAAAACATCATCATCGTGGTTATCAACTGTAGAGAAAGAGGCTTTTGCTTTGGTGTTGGCGTGCATAAAAATATGAAGTTTATATCAGTGCGTTCCCCACATCCTGTAATAGTTTACTAGTGATCCCATAACCCTCTGAGGTTTTTGCAAAGCGTGAGAAACCACAATCAAAGACTCTTAATATGGGCTTTTGTTCTACAGCATTTTAATTTGAAAGTTCCATGATATAAAAGCTCAGAGGAATGTGGTTGCATGATGCTCTCTGCCATATGTTTCATGTTAATCAAGGTGCGTACTTTGTAGCATATGTTTTGTCATGTGCTGACCTTGTGTTTTTGCTGTGGTGAACTCTCGGCGAGCCAGATCCTCCCTACCATCCATCTGACTGTGAGAGTCGAGTCGAGCCAAATGTGTGACGAGGGTCAGGTGTAACGTAAATGTGATTGAGGCAGTGATTGAATAACTTCGGTAACAATGAAGACGTTCCGGAAGGTAATGTGATGTTGTGTCTTTGTTGGTGCTCTAATACAAAAACGGCCCGACGATTTCCTTTGAGGTCCATTGACCCCTCCACGTTCAATGTCAAGCCTCCTCTTCATAAGTTTGGAGGATCTTGTGGAGTGGGACCTCGGAAGATGGGCTTGATGCCTACCAAGTTAAGGATCGTGAGTTTATGAACTGGAAGGTCGCACTGTTTGATTCGCCACCAAGTGAGAGACAACCTTGACATGTTTTGTGAAGTCACCGCCTGTTGAACACCTGACTGCACTTGCTTCTGGGTTAGGCTCTACTCTCGTCTCCCTGATCAGGAAAGATGCCACCCTGATACCAGTTGCTTGCTGATTAAACGTAGCAGAGCACATGTGCCTGTTGGTGCGATGGCTTTCACAGTGGCATTGTGTGAATTTTTGTATTGTAATGTGTATTGTTTAAAAGTCCTAAAAATTGGAAATAGTTACAAACCGTTGAAGTATATGGTAATGGTAAAATGCTTTTCTGATAAAAAAAATACTGCAAACTGTTGTAAATAACACAGTAAAAGGTGAAGAGTGTATATTATGGTGCTGGGAAAAAATGTAGCATTTCTAGTAAGTCTTGATACCGCGCCTTCAGACATTACGTAACTAACCTTTGACTAGCCGTATCCTGAGGGACACGGCTAGTTTTTGTGAGACTACATCTGGAGGTGGGGTGTTATGGGGCTATAGGACCACAACTTAATTTAAAAGTAACAGTTACTCTGAATACCTAAATTAGATTGAATTGATGGGGACTCAGTACTAAATGTCATAAGGGCTGATCACTCTTAGGACTGAAGAGGCCAGCTGGGTCCAAGCCTTTTTCTCAATAAAAGGTAACTATATACACATAACACACAATTTAAATACGTAGTTATAAGTTGTTTTCATGTTTGTAAAAGAAAATTAAGGGTGGTAGATTGTGTACTGGAGAAATTGTGCTTGCACCATTCTTTTTGTTTTGGTGGGAGGAGCTTAGCTAGTCTTTTCGTCTCTCCCTTCACTGAGCGCTCCTCTCTGTGGCTGACCTTCAACCTGGCAGGATCTCTGGTCCTTCCTCTATCGTTTGGGGCATTATGTTGCTCCAGGGGTGATTTTTTATAAATTAATTGTGGCCACTTACCAGGTGATTAAATGTGTCAAAACACTGGTTAGCCCAGAGTTTATGTCAAGAAGAGAGAAGACTAAAGTTGTTGAATACACCCTGTGGAGAACAGCTATGGAGTGTGTAGATTTTTTGTTTTTAAAATGTGAGGCTGTAATTGGGGTATATTCAGTACATATCTATTGAGAAAACAGTTATATTTTTTAATAGTAGTAGTTTACATAACCTGTGAATAGGGCTGGTGAAAGGAATCAGAGACACTCAGATGATCAGCCATAGTGTAAGTATTACCCTAGACAGAAAGTGCCATTACGTAAAAAGCTACCCCACACTAGAACCTGTAGTGAGAACCTTACTATCAAAGTAATAAAAGACTACCAACGTAACAATACAAAGACTCCATCTCCTGAATCAAGGTTTTCCTCGATTATACAAAGACTCCAGCTCCTCGATCAATTTTTTTTTGGATTCTCCTCCCCCCCTCTGGGTAAAAGCATTCAAAAATGGACTCCCACGTGCATCCCAATTTTTTTTTCCTCTCGATAATGACAAAGACTCTACTTCCTCGGATCAAATTTTCCTCGAAAAATCAAAGTCCCATCTTCCTTGGATCAAATTTCTCGTCGATATCACAATACCACAAGACTCCCATCTCCTTGGATCAAGTTTTTGGGTAACCCTCCTTCCACCCCCATAATTTCTCCTCCATCGCCTCGGATCAAGTTTTTTTCTCCTGATATCAACAATACCATGACTTCCCATTTCTCCTCGATCAAGTTTAAGGTTCCCCCCCTCCCACCTTTCAAACCCCCATCCCCAGTATTCTCCTACCATCTCCTTGGATCAAGTTTTCTCGATAATACAAAGACTCCAATTCCTCGGATTCAAATTTTTTCGAAATCAAAGTCACCATCCCTTCGATCAAGCTTTTCTTCGATAATACAAAGACTTCCATCTCCTTGGATCAAAGTTTTTCTCGATAATACAAAGAACTCCATCTCCTCGATCCCATTTTTGGATATCCCCCCTCTCTGGGTAAGCATATCAAATATTTCCTCCTATGGGCATGGTACTTTCTCCTTTCTACAGGTCTAAACAAGTGTGACGTCACCCACCTGTTTTACTCGGCGGGGCAGTGACGTCACGTGATGACCTCACACATACAAGCTGAATCTTGTCGACTTCCCCCCTATGTCAGTAACGTCCCATGTTACCCCATCACACACAGGCACTGAATCTCTCGCCTTCCTCATCTCAGTATTACACATTTCATATACAACATAGGAAAACATTTTCACTCTTAACCAAGGATAACCCAAATAATTTCACATTTTCGTTAATACCCACATCAATCACAATTTCTTACATAATACTACACAAGTCTAGACATTTTTCCCTCGTTTTAAAATTATTTCCTCTCAGTCACTCCCCCACGAAGTAACCATCTCTCTCTCCTTCACTTCTCCCACCCTCCAAGAACCCCACACTCCCACCAACACCTCACAATTTTCACCACATAGCCCCCAATTTTTCTCGCTAATCTATTTCATCAGAAAAAGTCACCACAACACTTATAACCACTTTTCGATTATTCACAAGTCACATTTGACATATTACGAAGTTAATAATACGCACACACAACCTCACTTTACTTTGAACACCTTCAAAAACACCCTCATAAATCATGTGAATATCACAAAACTACCTTTGATCATTTCCAGAACAACACCTGAAACACTTCCAATACAACATTTTGATATTCCCAAATACACCATTGGAATACTACTAAAACAACCACTGAATACAGTCAAAAACACCACCACAATCACCATAAACTAGATCAACATCACAGAACAACACCAATTTTCACACAAATCCCCTCAAAGCACTATAAAACCAAGACGATCCACTCA
Source organism: Cherax quadricarinatus (assembly GCF_026875155.1). NCBI lineage: Eukaryota > Metazoa > Arthropoda > Malacostraca > Decapoda > Parastacidae > Cherax > Cherax quadricarinatus. The sequence continues at coordinate 12,119,553 of NC_069416.1, read as the reverse complement.
CCTCCCACTAAGAAAATTACATGAGTGCAAAAACATAACACAACAAACACAAACAGGACACACTCACAACCCACAATATTTATCTCGTTTAACTAATTTCATCAGAAAAAGTCACCAACCAACAACTCCCCACTTATAAAATCATCTTATTTTCGGTATCTCTAGTTCGGCAACAACACCACACAACCCAACAACACCCACAAACCCACAAATTTTTTTCTCGTTTTAACTAATTTCATCAGAAAAAGTCACTACAATCAACCCACATCCCACATCATCCCACACCCCACAATTTTTTCTCGATTATCAATGTTCATCAGAGAAAGTAACAACAATACCCACAACCCATCATCACGCCACACCCCCACAATTTGTTCTCGTTTTTATTCTAATTTCATCAGAGCAAGTCACAACACACCCACATCCCACATCACACACACCCCCACAACAACTACCCACCAACTTATTACCTCTTTTCCGGTATCTCTAGTTCGACAACAACACCCCACAGCCCCACAACCCCACAACCCACATCACCATCAACCCACACTTTTATTCTCGTTTTTAACTAATGTCATCAGAAAAAGTCACAACAACAACCCACTTAGAACATCTTTTCGATATCTCTAGTTCGACAACACCCACAACCCACAACAACCCACATCCCACAACCACCCCCCCCAAACCACCCACATCACCATCCAACACACAATATATTTCTCGTTTTAAAAACTAATTTCATCAAAAAAGTCACAACCAAAAACCCACTTAATAACACGTTTTCGATATCTCTAGTTCGACAACAACCCCACCAACCCACATCACCCACACACCCACAACACCCACAGATAACACACAACATCCCCACAACACCCACACCCACAACACCCCACAACACCCACAACCCACAACACTTACCAATTATTCACAATTTTCCTCTTTCGATCTAATTTTTCCCCTTCCTTTTAATTGAATCTTAAAATGTAATACACACCACACACACACATACACACACACACACACACACACACACACACACACTACACACACACACACTCAATGGATCAGAGAATATCTGACAGGGAGGCGACAACGAGTCATGTACGCGACGAGATTCAGAGTGGGCGCTCATTTGAGAAGCGGGGTTCTCACAGGGGTCAGTCCTAAACCTGTGCTGTTCTTGGTATATGTGAACGCATAACGGAAAGGATAGACTCAGAATTTCCATGTTTGCAGACGATGTGAAGTAATGCTAAGAATCACATCGGACGAGGCTCATTCAGGACTACAAAGAGACCTGACAGGCAACAAGCCTGGTCCAGCAACTGGCTCCTGAATTTAACCCTGCCAATGCAAAGTCATTAAGATTGGGGAAGGCAAAGAAGACCGCAGACACAATATAGTGTAGATGGGCCAAAGACTGCAAACCTCACTCAAGGAAAAAGATCTGGGGTGAGTAAAACACCGAGCATATCTCCTGAGGCGCATTCATCATCAGATAACTGTGCACATACGCCGCCTGGCAAACCAACGGATAGCGTGCCGAAACTTCAGTACGGATTCGTTAGACTCTGTATACCACTACGTCAGCCCATACTGGAGTATGGCAGCACCAGTATTGGAATCCACACTATCAAGCACGTCCAAGAAATAGAGAAAGTGCAAAGGTTAGCTAACAAGACTAGTCCCCAGAGCTACGGGGATTGGTCCCTAAATAAGAAAGGTTGAGGGAACTCGGCCTGACATACTGAGGACAAGAGGGACATGTGGAGACCTGATAACGACTATAAAATACTGCGCGGAATAGACGAGTGGACAAAGACGGGATGTTCCAGAATGGGACACAGACACAATGAGGTCACAATTGGAAGTTGAAGACTCAGATGCATCAAAGGATTTTAAGAAGTATTTCTTCAGTCATAGAGTAGTCAGGCCTAGGAATAAGCCTGAAAGTGATGGAGTGGAGCAGGAACCATACATATTTTTTAAGGCGAGGTATGATAGAGCTCATGGCAGGAGAGAGAGACCTAGTACAATCAGCGAAGAGCGGTGCCCAGGAGCTGTGACTCGACCCTTACAAACACAAATAGGTGAGATACAAATAGTAGTACACACACACCATATCTTTACAATTGAACAACCTTCAAAACACTCTCATACATCATTTTGAGACCACCTTTGCTCAATATCTTTTAAGAAATATTACACTCATCCACAACCATAACAACTCACTACAGAACAACCCAAGAATACTTCGAACACTCTCAATAAATCATTTGAATACTCACATAAACACCATTAACAGTATCCAAACAACACTGAACGCACTTCAAAATATCATTTTTTGAAATACACCGCAATAAGTTTTATCATCTCTAATTATCTACACTTAAAACTTACACATTTTTTAACTGAAATTGCAACTGCAATCCACCTCAGACTCCAGACTTTACAACATTATCACAAAAACTAACTCATACACTTAATGACATGAGACATTTTAACCACCAAAAGCTAACACAAACCACACCCACACACAACACCACACTTTACTTTGTACAAACACCAAAAACATCATCAAACTCCTTTAATACTCCCAAAACAAACCACGGAATACTTAACAAAGCACACCGAAAACTGCCAAACAACACTAAAAATCCCCAGAAACTAAGGAAGATCAACACCACCAACTAACACACATTTTATAGAAATCCCCCTCAAAACCACTATATCCAAGAAGATCCCACTCACACCAAAACGCTAAGATCGCAAAAACACTCATTTTTATAAACTTCACACAAAAAATCACAATCACAAAACCAACTCCACAACAATATCTAATACACTCCTCTCACTACCAACCAACCACATAACCAGCACACATAGGTATACCTCCCATGATCATCAACACCATCCTAGCGCTTTAACTTGCGATCAGCGACATCACACACCCCACTTTTACTTCATTTAACTTAACGCAGGACGTTACTTGTTTCACCCTGTTATATCTCCCAATAATCTAAGATCACCACAATAAGACGTTTACCAAATTCTATACCACCTCCACTGTGATCACACATTTTTTGTACACATTCTCTTAAAACAACATCATAACGACGACACTAAAACTATCTATACTTTTTACTAAGCTCAACAATATCATTTTACATCTCTAACTCACCCACCAATTTACATTCTCAATTCACACACTTACACATTTCAATAACTGAAATTACATCACATCCACCAAACTCCTCCTCATTCTCCAGACTTTACAACATTAGCAAAAAAAAAACTAACTCATAGCACTTATGACCTGAGACAATACCATAACAGCACACGGACTAAACTTGACCAACTCTGAACATCACCAAAACACCACTGATCATCTTTCAAAAAATACGCTGCACAATCATTTGAACCCTTCAAAAAAACACCATCAACACCTTCGAATACACCCAAAACACTACTGATTACTACCAAATCACCACTGAATACTACCAAAACACCGTCAAATCACCAGAATCTAAGTTTAACATTACCTACTAAAATTCATTTTATAGAAATTCCCTCAAATCACTATAAAAACCAAGAACTCCCCTCCCCATGGGCGCAAAAAAAAAAAAAAAAAAAAAAAAAACTTGAACACAAACCTAATACGCAAACACTTAGTACATGATCACCATCACCTGAAAACATATCTTGTACACACACAAATCCTAAAGACAAAACCACCAACAACAATCCCCCATGTTCACGTTACCCTCAAAAATCACTAATACACAGAAAACTACTCATTTTTTATAAACATCACACAAAAAATCATATATGACAATATCTAATCGCACTCACCTCACTACCAAACGACCACTCACGTGTCAAGCAACCTCACAGGTCCGGCGAGTCACCTCTAGTGACGTCAACTCCCATTCTGTGTTTACTTGGTGGTTTAGTAACATCACACCCAACCACCTTGTTTCAATCCTGTTGTAACCCCAACATTATTCTAGAACACTAATCCAAGACGATTACAGAATTTTAGACCCCACCACTAATACACAGAAAACACTTCATTTATAATAATTATTCACTTACAAAAATCACGACACCAATTCCATATCATGTTTACCTACATCTATCCTACACTCAGACCAAGATCACCAAAAAATCGAAGATCATGCATATCAAAACTACTATGATCACTGAAAACACTTATTTTTTTAAACAAGTCGCCCGAAATAAACATACCCAAAAATACGAAGACAACTTCCCCCATCATCTATAACATAACAAGTGCACTGTAACACATCACCATCACACAAAAAAATAATAATACACAGACACCCATAACTTATTACATTCAAACACAATTTAAAGTCATGAGACATACACACAAATCTAAGACATTTACCTCAACTAAGACATACACAACTTAACTAAGACAACACCAAACATATACTTTACAAATTTTGCGGTATGAAATATTACAACATAACCACATTTATTCCTTTCTCACCTAAGTTGCATATCACATTCTCATCCACAACATCCTGAAACATCCTTCTTATTCATCCGTATATCCACATAGAGATGTTTAAACCCACCGACGTCCCCATCATGACATTAGGAGGCTCAGAGTGCAGTAGGTGGTGTGGAGAGGTAAGGTTGCTCAGGCTCCTACGTCAGACGGGTCGTCGGGGTTAAAAACATCTTAGGGATATAACGGATGAATAAGGAAGTAAGTTCAGGGATGATGTGGATGAGGAATGTCATATCAACATAGGAGAGAAATGATAAAGTGGTATGAATATTTCATACCGCAAATATGTCAAGAATAGGTTTTGGTGAGCTCGTTATGACTTTAGTTAAGATGTGAAGTTCTTATTGGAGGTGAATGTCTAAGATTAGGTGTGTAAGTCTAATGACTTAAATTTGTGTTTGAAATGAATAAGTTATGGGTGTCTGTGTATTATTTTTATTTTATTTTTTTGTGAAGGGTGATGTTTACAGTGCAGATGTTTATGTTATGATGATGGATGAATGTTTTTCCCGCTTCGTATTTTTGTGTAAGTCTTATTTGTGCAATGTTTAAAAAATAAGTGTGTTCAGTGATCATAGCATTTTGAGATGCATGACTCTTAGATTTGTGGTGATCATGGTCATGAGTTTTGAAGATGAAGGTAAACAAGATATGGAATTGGTGATCGTGATTTTTGGTGGTGAATTAATTATAAAAATTGATGTTTTCTGTGATATTAGTGGTGGGACATAAAATCTGGTAATCGTCCTTAGATAAAGTGTTCTTAGATATGTAGGGTACAACCTGTTGAAACAAGTGGGTTGGGTGTGATGTTACTACCACCAAGTAAACACAGATGGAGTTGTGGACGTCACTAGAGGAGACCCCGCCGACCTGTGAGTCAAGTAGACATCGAGTGGTTGGTGGTAGTGAGTGAAGTGCGCTAAGATATTGACAAATATGATTTTTTGGTGTGAATGTTTTTAAAAAACAGTGTTTCTGTGATATTAGTGATTTTGAGTAAGTGAACGTGGTGATTGTTGTTTGGTGGCTTAGATTTAAGTGTGTACAAGATATGTTTCATTAATGGAGATCAATACTATTGTTTTGCGTATTAGGTTTAGTGTTCCAAGTTATTCCTATTTTTTTTTTTTTTTTTGCGGCCCATGGGGAGGGATATCTTGGTTAGAGTGATTTGAGGGACTTTCTATAAATGGATGTTAGCTGGTGATGCTAAACTTTAGATTCAGGTGATTTTTGACGTGTTTTGGTAGTAGACCAGTGGTTATTTGGTAATAATCATAGTGTTTAGGGAGTATCGGAGGTGTTTGATGGGTTTTTTTGAAGGTGTTCAAATGATTTGGCAGAGTATTTTTTGAAGATGATCAGTGGTGGGTTTTGGTGATGTTTAGAGTAGGTTCATAAGTTAGTCAGTGTGTTAGTTATGGTATGTTCTCATGTCATAAGTGTATGAGTTAGTTTTTTTTGTGCTAATGTTGTGAATCTGGAGAATGAGGAGAGTTTGGTGGATGAATGTAAATTCGGTTAATGAAATGTGTAAGTGTGAATGAGAATGTAAATTGTGGGTGAGTTAGAGAAGATACAATGTTATGTGATCTTAGTAAAAGTATAGATAGCATTAGTGATCTTCGTTATGATGGTGTTTTACAGATGGACAAAAATGTGTAATCTAGTGAGGGGTTATAGAATTTGGTAAACAATCTTGATTGTGGTGACTTAGATATTGGAGATATAAAAGGTTTGACACAATAACTTCCTCTCGAAAAGTTTAAATGAAGTACTAGTGGGTGTGAAGACGCTGATCGCCAGTAAACGCAGATGGAGTGTGATGTCATGGGAGGTATCCCTATTGTGCTGGTAGTGTAAGGTGGTAGTGCGAGATGTATTAGATATTGGTATGATTTGGTGATTGTGATTTTTGTGTGAATGTTTAAACAAATTGAGTTTTTACTGCGATCTTAGCGTTTTGAGTGAGTGGATTCTTCTGGTTATAGTGATTTGAGGGGGAATTTCTATAAAAAGGGTGTTAGTTTGTTGGGTGATGATCTTTTTTTTTAAGTTTCTGGTGGATTTTTAGTGTTGTTGGCATAATCGGTGCTGTTTTGGTAGTATTTCAGTAGTGTTTTGGAGTATTCAAAGGAGTTTGATGATGTTTTTTGGTGTTGTACAAAGTAAAGTTGTGTGTTCGTGGGTGTGATTTGTGTTAGTTTTGGAAAATTTCTCATGTCATAATGGTTAGAGTTATTTTGTGATAATGTAAGTAAAGTCTGGAGACTGAGGGAGTATAGGGTGATAGTTGCAATTTCAGTAAGTAAATGGTAAGTGTAGATAAATTAAAGAGATGATTAAATCTTATTTGGGAGTATTCAAAAGATATATTGGAAGTGCTTCAGTGTTTGTTTGTAAATGTTCCAATGGTGTTTATGAGAGTAAAAATTTCCCAAATGATTTATGAGCGTGTTCGAAGTATTCATGGTTGTACTTTAGTTAGATATAAAGTAGTGGATGAGTGAATATTTCTTAAGAGATATTGAGCAAAGGTGGTCTCAAATGATGTATGAGAGTGTTTTGAAGGTGTTCAAAGTAACGTTAGGTGTTGTGTGTGTGTACACACCTATATTGTACTCACCTATTTGTGGTTGCAGGGGTCGAGTCCTAGCTCCTGGCCCCGCCTCTTCACCGGTTGCTACTAGGCCCTCTCATCTCCCCGCTCCATGAGCTTAACAAACCTCGTCTTAAAACTGTGTAATGGTTTCGCCACCACACGTCATTTCTTGGCTATTCCACTGCCTTAAAATCTATGACTGAAGAAATACTTCCTACTATCTCTCTGACTCATTTGGTGTCTTCACTTCCAATTTGTGGCCTTTTTGTTTCTGTGTCCCCTCCCTGAGAACATCCTGTCTTGTCCACCTTGTCTATTCCACGCAGTAATTATATGTCGTTTTATCATGTCTCCCTGACCCTCCCTGTCCTCCAGTGTGGTCAGCCTATTTCCCTTAATCTTTCTCATAGGAACATTCCCCTTAGCTCGGGAACTAACCTTGACACAAACCCTTTGTACTTTCTCTAGTTTCTTGACGTGCTTTTATCAAGTGCGGGTTTCCCAACAGGTGCTCATACTCCATATGGGCCTGACAACACGGTGTAACAGTGTCTTGAATGATTCCTTACTAAGGTATCGGAATGCTCTCTCAGGTATGCCCAGGCGCCCATCTGCGCAGCAGTTATCTGATTGATGTGTTGCTCCCGGAGACATGCTCGTGTTATACTCACCCCAAGACTATCTCCTTGATTGAGTTTGCAGTCTTAAAACAACTTCACATGAGGAAGAAGTGAAATTCCTCTCTCAAACCAGTTGTAGTGCCTAGCCGAGAGTCAAAGGGCATCTCCATGCCTGATGGTTCCCAAACCTGATGGATCGATGCGTAAGTGCACATGACTATCGCAGAGTTTTTTCGCATCCCTATTGGGTCAGTATCGCATCGCTATAGGCCGTGCGACGTGCAGCGCAGTATGCTCCTGATTGATTGGCTTTTGCGCAGTGTTTGACGTGAACTTGCTCAGTGAAGACCTGTTGCGCGCCATCTCTAGAATTGAAGCAAGATGCCCTCCAGACAACAATACAACAAGCTTTAAGGAAGAAATTAGGTTGGCGAATATGGAAATTCGGCGACTGAACCGAGGAAAACAAAAGATTCGGAGTAGTCCTCCGGTTTAGAGTCCTCAGTCAAGATAGGGAAACGTCAGTGGCTGACACAGGGAAAGATTTGACGATCAAGAAGATGAATGAAAGGTAAAACGATGAAGAATGAAAGAGACTTTGCCAGTAGAACTGTTTGTGGAAACATCCAAAACATTCTCAGTTGCTACCCGAAAGTGAGTCGAATACTTGGAACGTCACGCCGAAAGACATTAAGGAAGGTACGAAATTGTTGTGTTGGTATACCAAGTTTAGGTATATGGATAGGGCGTTCTGCTTTGAAGGACAGGAGTAGGATACAGAGAGTTTGTTTCCAGGGCTGGGATGGAGGATATGTTAGCCGTCTGGATGACATGCATGAGAGGTAATGGAGCAATCCTATTATCTGTCTAGTGCTGGAGGCAACGATTTGCAACGTAGGAGTGGAGGACCTGATTACAGGTATAGGTCAGCAATAGAAAAATAATTATAAGTAAGGTGGGAACCCTCTCATATGAGGTATTTTGCAAGGAGGGGAGTTTGAATGAATGGTTGTCCAGGGCAATTGGTGTCAATTGCTGGCTGGACAAAATACTGAAAGGAAGAGGCGGTATCATTCTTGATACTGGGACCCCATCTATGGGCGAAATGACATGTATGCTAGGGATTGGGGTTCACTTTCCTAGGTTGTGGGGGTCGGGAGCACTGCAGACAATGCAGTGAGGGAGCAGTTAGACTTTTAAACTAGGATAGTAAGTGGTATGGTTTTGGCAGAAAAAAACAGTGACGTTCCAGTGTAGTAATATTACGAGTTCTAGGGAACTATAATAAAAAAGAACGAGATAGAGATTGTAAAACTATACTACAACTAGGGACCTTGGGTGCAGTAACTTCTGACAGAAATAGGTTTAGAGAAAAATAGAAATGACAAAGGGTAAAAGAGAAAGGAGAGTCTTCAATGTTTAACTAGGCTAATTGCCGTATGGCAGATAAGATGGACGAGATGAGATTATTTGCTAGTTAGGTAACATTGATGTATTTTGCCCCTAACTGAGATGTGTTTAATTCAAAAAGTCGGAACATGCCTGCGGAATGTCTTATTCAGGGTTTTAAATTGTATCCAAGAAGATAAAGTATTGGGAGGGGGGTGGGGTGCATTGTATGCCAGTTCGCTTGAACTGTTTGCATAAAAACGCGGGTATTAGTCTGAAGTAACAATACAGATTCTGTTTGGATAGAATTTTCAGAGGGCATGAAAAACTGATTTTAGAGTGAGATACCGTCCCCAAACTTAGATAGGGACCAAGAAACTACTAGGGAATGAAATTGTTAAGGAGCCCCAAGGCACGATAAAGTATAATTTATAGAGACATTAACTTTAGTCAGTTGATTGGAAAGTTCTTTACTGGGAATTTAGAATCATAAACGCCCTTCTTAGAATATTTCAGGATTGTTTTTTGAAGCATTTGTGAACAGAACTACAAGGGGAAATAACCTGCTTGACAAAGTTATGGCAAAACAATGATTCCCTTGTTAATAATTTAGAAATTTCAGAGAACTGGGTGCTAGCGACCACAAATCAATTACATTAGCATAGAATGGAAGTACGATAGAGCGGATAACTCAGTAACAGTCCCAGATTTTCGCTTAGCAGAGTAACGATGGGCTTAAGAACACTTATCATCTGTTGACGTGGGTAAACGAAGATAGCTATCACTATGACAATTTTCTGAACACTATAACATGCTGCTCAAAGAGCGTTTATCCCAAACCATAAATAAGATCAAATAAAATGACCCAAAATGGATGAATTAATAAGGCTCCATAAAATTACTATGGCATAGAAAGAAGTTATAGGCTATCAAAGAGGTGAAGGTTCATCTTATGGAATCATATATTTGACATTAATAGGGACATTAAAAAGAGGATAAGAAAAGCTAAAAGGGCTCTAGAAATTAAAGTAGCTAGGGATTCTAAAAACTAAACCCAAAAAGTTTTATTCCAGGTCTAGTAGAACAAAAGTTTAGAGATAGAAGGTCCCCTTAAAAATAACCTCTGGCACTTACTGACAAAGAGAATGAAAGTGCTTGATTTAATAATTACCTTTTCTCTCAGTTCTTACACAGAAGACACTAAAATATTCCAGTAATTAATTTTTACAGTGGGCTGAAAAGATAAATTAAGGTAACATCACAGTCACTAGGAGATGGTTGTGAAGCAGATAGACAGACTGAAGCAAAATAAGTCGCTCGGTCCTGATAGGTTTTTTTCAAGGGTTCTTAAGAATGCAAAATGGAACTCTGTGAACCATTACCTAATATTCTTTAATTTATCTCTTCAAACAGGTTAGTGTCTATATGTGGGAAGATGCTAATGTAACTCCTCTTTTTAAAACAGGGACAAGTCGTTACCGTCAAATTACCGCCCAATAAGCCTGACCTTCACTTGTAGCAATACTTAAGATCCAATTACAAGCTGAGATTATAAAGAACCACTCGATAAGCATAGCTGATAATGAATACTCACATGATTCGACAAGAGGCCGTCTGTCTAACTAATTGTATTAACTGTTCGTTCAGTAACGCTTTTGAGGCTGGACCAAAATAAAGAATTGATATTATTTACTTAGATTTTTTAAGTAAGGCTTTGGATAGAGTTCCGCACCATAACTGTTAAGAAAGTGGCAGCTCATAGGCATTGGGTAAAAGTGCTCTCGTGATCGAGTCCATGGCTCACTGACCGAAGACCAGAGAGTGTCCATAATGGGGTTAAATCCGAGTGAGGGATCTGTAACAAGTGGGCTTCCACAGGGATCAGTCTTGGGCCCGTTTGTTGTTTATAATATATATACAATGATCTTGATGAGGACTACTAGTGATATGAAGCAAATTCGTCGATGACAACAAAGATAGTAGGATAATTGATTCAAACGTAATGTTATGGAAACTTCAGGAGGATTAAACAAACTAATAATTGGTCAAAAAAGTGCAGATGCAGTTCATGAAGATAAATGCAAGGTTCTGAAGCTTGGGATGCCCATACCCCTAGTACATTATAAGTTAAATGTACTTGGGGGTTGATGGTGAGCAGCAACCTAAACCAAGACACAATGCCCTTAAGCGTACCGTAATAAGCAAATATATTACTGGGATTTTATCAAGAAAGTTAAGCAACAGAAGTCCAGAGGTCACACTGCAGCTTTATACATACATTAGTAAGCCTCACCTAGATTTATGCAGCTCAGTTCTGTCTCCGTATTACGAAAATGAACATAAATTCGTTAGAAAACATACAGCGTAAGGTGACTAAATTAATACATAGCATTAGAAATCTTCCTTATGAAGAAAGATTGAAGACTCTTAAGTTACATTCACATTTTAGAAGAAGAATGAGGGTGAGACCTATCGAGTGTCTAAGTGGGAAGATAGTATTATTACAAGTGGATATTACTAAGGTCGTGAGGATGTCTCTCCAAGAGAGAACCCGCAGTAATGGATTTAAATTTGATAAGTTTAGATTTAGTAAGGACATAGGAAAGTATTGGTTTGGAAACAGGTAGTTGATGATGGTAAACAGTCCTCCCTAGTTTGGGTTATTGAGGTGGACTTTGGGTAGTTTTCAAATCTAGGTGGATAAGTACATGAGTGGAGGGTTTGGATTTGAGTGTACTTTCACATCAGAGCTTATTTCTGGGGTGGCAAATTGAAAAGGGTTGGGCAATGTTTTGTTAGTGTATGAAAGTTGTAAAAGGACCTGCCTAGTATGGGCCACAGGCCCTCCTGCAGTGTCCATCCTTTCTTAATGTTCTTAGTTAATGAAGGCAGAACTGTTACCCTTTGCCATGTATGGATGATTTGATTGATGCCAGTGGGAAGGGGACAAAAGTTGTGAGCAAACTGGACTACCTTAAAGGTTAATTATCAGATAGCCCCTCACACCAGCGAGCCAGAGGAAATTTCACCCTTCGTCACTCCAGATGGGTTATTTCATATATATTCTTCCTTTTTGGGTTAAAAAATGCTCCCTGCCACCTTCCCGCTTCGGTATAAATACTGTCATAAGGGGGGTGGATGTTGTGCGGGCCTAGCTAGAAGAAAGATATTGTGTGGTATTCAGTAACCAGTGGGAAACCACATTGTAAGAATTACAAAGTTTTTTGAATGTCTATCCCAAGCCAAACTAACCATCAATTTGAGCAAAAGTGATTAGGCCAAGCCATGTACAATTTCCTTTAGGAAGAGAGAGGTAGAAAGAGGGGAGAGAGAGGAGAGAGAAAGGGTAGAAAGAGGGAGGAGAGAGGGGGAGTATGGGGGGTGAGGGATAAGACCAAGGGGGAGGGAGAGAAATGTGAGGGGGGAGAGAAAGGGGTTTAGAGAGAGGGGGGAAAGAGAGGGAGAGGGAGAGGGAGAAAAAAGAGAGAGGGGGAGAGGAGAAAGGAGGGAAGAAGGCTATGAGAGAGAGAAACACGAGGGAGGGAAAAGGCAAGAGGTCTGTGGGGGAGGCGGTCAAATTTCCCAAAGGATCAGCTGTGTGTACTCACCTAGTTGTGGTTTCAGGGGTCGAGACCCAGCTCCTGGCCCCGAGTGTGTATGTGTGTGCGCGTGTGTGTGTGTGTGTGAGCACATCAGTTGTTTATATGTCCCAAAAAATACAAATTCACTTCTGTGTATCCGTAATACTAATGAGATACCATTAACACTGAGAGTAGTTCTAATAATTATAATACTAGCGTGTGTTAACAAGTCATTCTTTCACCTAGTTATGTACTCCCTTTTTTACTACATTGTGTACCCAAATTTACTTGTTTCTCAGATTGTACTGTCTTTGTGTCCTAGAACATTATCTCTCGAAACTGTTGTCAGGGCTGTAGTCCCATTAGCCACGACTTAATCCTCCTGCTTAATCCTTACTCCTACAAAGTTTATCTTCCTACTACTGCTAGGTGTTGTGTGTATGATAATCGCTCGGGAAAGCAGGGTTTAGTTAGCGAGTTACCAGTGACCGCAGGGCCGGCTCTATCACTCAGACTTCCCGCCATGTGTGTGTGTGTGTGTGTGTGTGTGTGTGTGTTTGTGTGTGTGTGTGTGTGTGTGTGTGTGTGTGTGTGTGTGTGTGTGTGTGTGTGCTTGTGTGTGTGTGTGTGTGTGTGTGTGTATGTGTGTGTGTATGTGTGTGTGTGTGTGTGTGTGTGTGTGTGTGTGTGTGTGTGTGTGGTTTGTGTGTGTGTTTGTGTGTGTGTTGTGTGTGTGTGTGTGTGTGTGTGTGTGTGTGTGTGTGTGTGTGTGTTAGGTGGTCATAGAGTTTTGTGAATATCTTGGATACAGTGATTTTAGTGGATTTGAGATGGGTGATGAGATGCATTTGTGGATGTGAAATGTGATTTTTTGTGTGTGTTCAGAAGAGGTGTGTTGGGAGACTGGTGAGTGGATGTGAAGAAATAGGGGTGAGATGGAGAGGGGTTTGGGGAGGGTTGTATTAGAAGTTTTAATGAAATATGGAGGGGAGGTGGGGGGGTATTTTACTGAAAATAAAGGTAATGTGTGAATATTTTAAAAGAAATTTTAGAAGTGAAAAGTTATGATGCATTGGAAAAGAATGGAGGGTGTAGAAACATGTCGCAGTAGTTTTGTAGTGAGATGATTAGTTGTTGTGAGTATATTATCAATTTATGTGGATACAAGGAGATGAGTATGGAGAGGATTTTATTAGAATTTTAATAATGTAGGGAGGAATGTGTATTACATTTTAAGATTCAATTAAAAGAAGGGGAAAAAAATTTGTATCGAAAAGAGGAAAAATTGTGAATAAATTGGTAAGTGTTGTGGGTTTGGGTGTTGTGGGTTGTTGTTGTGGGTGTTGTGGGTGTTGTGGGTTGGGGGGTGTTGGGGGGTGTTGTGGGTTGGGGGGTGTTGTGGGGATGTTGTGTGTTGTGGGTGTTGTGTGTCGAACTAGAGATATCGAAAAGATTTTTAAATAAGTGGGTTGTTGTTGTGACTTTTTCTGATAAAATTAGTTAAAACGAGAAAAATTGTGGGTTGGGGGGGTTTGTGGGGTGTGGGTGATGTGGGTTGTGGGAATTGTTGTGACTTTTTTCTGATGAAATTAGTTTAAAACGAGAAAAAATTGTGGGTTGATGGTGATGTGGGTTGTGGGGGTTGGGGGATGTGGTGTTGTTGTCGAACTAGAGAAACCGAAAAAGTGGTTATAAGTTGTGGGTAGTTGTTGTGGGGGTGTGGGTATTGTGGGATGTGGGTGTTGTGGGATGTGGGTGTTTGGGTTGTGGGGTGTTGTTGTCGAACTAGAGATGCTGAAAAGTGGTATAAGTTGTGGGTTGTTGTGACTTTCTGATAAAATCAGATAAAACGAGAAAAAAATTGTTGGGTGTTGGTTGTTTGTGGGTTGTGGGTATTGTAGTGATTTTTCTAATGAATTAAAATAAAACGAAAAAAAAATTGTGGGGTTTTTGGTGATGTGGGTTGTGGGTATTGTTGTGACTTCTTCTGAGGGAAATTAGTTAAAACGAGGAAAAAAATTGTGGGTTGTGGGTTTTTGTGGGTTGTGAGTGTTGTTGCCGAACTAGAGATACCGAAAAGAGATTTTATAAGTGGTTGTTGTTGTGACTTTTCTGATGAATTATTTTAAAACGGGGAAAAAAATTTGTGGTTGTGAGTGTTCGTGTGTGTTTGGATTGTGTTCATGTTTTTTGCACTCATGTTATATCTTAGTTGGAGGTGAGTGGGATCGTCTTGGTTATAGTGATTTGAGGGGATTTGTTTTGGAAAATTGGTGTTAGTCTGTGATGTTGATCTTAGTTTATGGTGATTTTGGTGGTGTTTTGACTGTATTCAGTGGTGTTTTAGTAGTATTCCAATGGTGTTTTTGGGAGTACTCAAAATGTTGTCTTGGAAGTGTTTCAGTGTTGTTTGGAAATGTTCAAAGGTATTTTTGTGAGTATTCAAATGATTATGAGAGTGTTTTTGAAGGTGTTCAAAGTAAAGTGAGGTGTGTGTGCGTATTAACTTCGTAATATGTAAAATTGTGACTAGTGAATTAATCGAAAAGTGGGTTATAAAGTGTTTTGGTGACTTTTTCTGATGAATAGTTAAAACGAGAAATTTGGGGGTTATGAGTGAAAATTGTGAGGTGTTGGTGGGAGTGTGAGGGTTCGGGAGGGTGGGGAGAAGGAGAGAGAGAAGGTTACTTCGTGGGGAGTGACCTGAGATGAAATAGTTAAAACGAGAAAAATGTCTAGACTTGTGTTGTATTTTGTAAAGAAATTGTGGATTGATGTGGGTATTAACGAAAAAATGTGAAATTATTTGGGTTATCCTTGGTTAAGAGTGAAAATGTTTTCCCTGTGTTGTATATGAAATGTGTAATACTGAGATGGGGAAGTCGAGAAGATTCAGCCTGTGTGTGTGGGGTCATCATGTGACGTCACTGACATAGGGGGGAAGTCAACAAGGTCATCATGTGAGGTCACTGACCGCCGAGTAAACACAGGTGGGGTGACGTCACACTTGTTTAGACCTGTAGTAAGAGAAAGTACCATGCCCCCATAGGAGGAGTTCATTTAAATGCTTACCCTGAGAGGGGGGAATCCAAAAACTTGATCCGAGGAGATGGAGTCTTTGTATTATCGAGAAAAACTTTTATCCAAGGGATGGAAATCTTTGTATTATCAAGAAAAGCTTGATCCAAGGAGATGGAGACATTGATTTCGAGAAAAATTTGATCCGAGGAATTGGAGTCTTTGTATTATCGAGAAAAAACTTGATCCAAGGAGATGGAGGAGAAATACTTGGGATGGGGATGAAAGTGGGAGGGGGAACCTTAAAAACTTGATCCGAGGAAATGGAGTCTTGGTATTGTTGATATCAAGAAAAACTTGATCCGAGGAGATGGAGGAGAAATTTTGGGGGTGGAAGGAGGGGTACCCAAAAACTTGATCCAAGGAGATGGAGTCTTGGTATTGTTGATATCGAGAAAAAACTTTGATCCAAGGAGATGGAGACTTTGATTTCGAGAAAAATTTGATCCGGGGAAGTAGAGTCTTTGTATTATCGAGAGAAAAATAAATTGGGATGCAAGTGGGAGTCCATTTTGAATGCTTATACCCAGAGGGGGGGAATCCAAAAAACTTGATCCGAGGAGATGGAGTCTTTGTATTATCGAGAAAAGCTTGATCCAAGGAGATGGGGGGTGAAAGTGGGAGGGGGAACCTCAAAAATTTGATCCGAGGAGATGGAGTCTTTGTATTATCGAGAAAAAAAAATTGGGGTGGGGGTGAACGTGGGGGAACCTCAAAAATTTGATCCGAGGAGAGCACAAGAAAATGAAATTCAAAAAAAAAATTCGAAAAAAAATCTGAAAAAAAAAATTCGGGGCTCGGGGGCGATCCGGACGACGCTGCAGAAGGTGCAGCAGAAGGCACAGGTGGGGGCGACGGGCGGGCGCGAGGGGCACGGGTGGGCGGCTGGGTCAGCGCGACGGGCGGGGGGCGTGGGGGGCGGGGGGGCGCGGGGGGCGCGCGGGGGGGCGCGGGGGGGGCGCGGGGGGGGGCGGGGGGGGGGGCGCGGGGGGGAGCAGGGTCGCGGGTGGGGGTCGTTGGTGGGGGGTTGAGGGTGGGGGGTTGAGGGTGAGGTGGTCTCGAGGGTGAGGTGGTCTCGAGGGCGAGGTTAAGGTCATTAGCATATAGGTGTGAAAAGGAGCCACCCAGGAAAAGGAGCCACTCAGCCGCAGCCCTTTTCAGGAGGAAGCCACTCTGCCGCAGAGACCGCTCAGGAAAAGGAAGCCACCTTGCGGCATGAGCCACTGAGCTGCCTTCATCACTACTTACTGTCTATCTCCTTTCATAAAAATCAGGACATTTCCTGTCTTCCACGCCTCAGACAGTTGTCCTGTTTCGATAGATTTATTAAAGATTATTGTTAGTTAGTGTGGCATGCAAAGAGTACGTAACCTTTATTCGGCGCATGTACACAACCTCATTGAAAGGCTATCTCCCCCAACCAGCGAACCAGTACTAAGGATCGGATGATGGGGCCCCGTCGTTCAGTCAGTACCCAGGTTCAAGCCAATGAGAAGATGGTTTTGGCAATCGCAGAGGTGTTGTGGGTACCACTCTCCTGTCTGCCCTTGTCATTTCCATTCTAGAGCTGGTTGAAGCACGGTCTGCTCTCTAGTGGCTTCTATTCTGCCTTGCTTACCGTGGAGTGCACTAATACCTATTGTTGTACATAGTTTATATAGTGTACATACTTCTGTTCTTACTTGGTGAAGGATAATATAAGTCAATAGTTTTTCTGCTGTGTTTATTTTGTTCCCTTTACACCCAGGATAACAGGCCTTTGAATTCCTGGGTTGTAATATGGGGTCCTGTCCAGGAGCTAGAGCTGGACTTAGAGCACGAGTTGAGCCTAGGGTGATGCTGGAAGCCGGAACATTGTGTAGCTTGCTGTCTGGCATTGCATTAGCTTTGCCAACACTTTACGAAACTTTGCATGTCAGCCTTGCGTTTTATGGTCAGCCTGCTATAGTACGATTGTTGACTGCTTGCTTCTAGCTTGTTCGTTGTGCTCGCTTCACTACAGTCAGTCTTGCTGTTGTGTGAAGATTTTGCAGTCAGCTTTGCTATTGTGTATCAGCCTTGCTATTGTATGTGCGTATTCTGCTGTCGTACTGTGCATATCTAAGCGTGTATTGCAAATAACATGTTACGTTGGGGTATGCCGCCTAGACGAGTCAGACGTCTGGTGTCTGAATACACTTTATTAAACTTGTCTAAATTTTCCCTACAGCGTTGTTGGCAAATTGCTCGTTCCATTGGCATTGATTACGAATGCACTCTCACAGCTGCGCAGCTTCGTACTCTTATAAGTATCAAACTTCGAGAAGAGGAGATAGCACATCAATCTTCTCCCTCTACGGGAGCCAGGAATAAAACCCTGATGTTCTTGCAGGAGGAAAATGATTCATCAACTGAGCAAAATCGTGAACAGACCCAGATCAAGCCTTCTTATTCAGGGTTGCAGGATTGCCAGACATCTGTTTCCATGCCCAAGGGACTGTCCTTCCGGGAGGAACAACGAAAGGACCCTTCTTAGAACTTCGCTTTTCAAGCAGCCATGGGTAAATCCTTTTCGAATCATCCGGTCAAGTATAAACATAAAAATGACTATTTGATCTACACTGAGACTGGTAAGGAGATAGAGGGCCGGCAACTGTCAGACAGGTTAGTGGTTCCAACAAAGTTTAGACCTCAAATATTGAATATAGCTCATAATACTTCATCAGGAGGTCACCTAGGAATTACTAAAACATTATATAGAATCACAAAAGAATTCTATTGGCCAAAATTAAGGCAGGATGTGAAGAATCATATCCGATGTTGTAGAGAATGTCAGCAAGTAGGAAAACCTGGACACTCCATTAAACCTGCACTTCTCCAGTCTATACCTGCTGATGGAGAACCCTTTGCAGAATTAATTATAGATTGTGTAGGTCCACTACCTAAGTCAAAGTCTGGAAATCAGTACTTATTTACCATTATGGATAGAGCAGCTAGATACCCAGAAGCAATTCCCATGCGCAGTATTAATACTAAAGCCATTTTCAAAGGCTTTAACCAGATTTATTTCTTGTTTGGGCATTCTTAAATCTATTCAAAGTGATCAAGGTACTAACTTCACTGCCAAAGCATTTAAGGAACCATTAACTAGGTTAGGGATAATCCAAAACTTATCCACTGCCTATCATCCTCAGTCCCAAGGCGCCTTGGAAAGATTTCATCAGACGTTAAAAACCATGATGGGAACTCTTTGTATGCATTTTCCTTCAGACTGGGATGAATCACTACCTTTGTTGCTGTTTTCATTAAGGGAGACTGTGCAGGAGTCTACCGGGTATAGTCCGTTTGAGCTGATCTTTGGGCACAATGTACGAGGTCCTGTTCGGGTGCTCAAAGAAGGATGGATGGGAGAAGACGTTAGCTCAACACTCTACAACCCGTCTTCAAGGTTGCAGGTGGCACGTCAGTTAGCCAAGGTTAACTTAAAGACAGCTCAAAACAAGATGAAACAGAGGTATGATAGAAATGCACAATTTCGCTCCTTCCATCCAGGAAACAAGTTGTTGGTACAGGAACCTATACCTGGCCACACCTTGAAAGCTAGATTTACGGGACCTATGTAGATTGTAAGTAAATTATCTGATATAAATTATGTGGTATGTCCCCTTGATAAGACCTCAAAAACTAAAACTTACCACATTAATCAATTAAAATCTTTTTATACACCAGATAAAGTTCTCTACCTCTCAGGACGACTCTGACTCTTTGCACTCTATTTCTGAAATTAATGTCAAACTTCCAAACTCTGTTCTCCTCAAGGACCCAAGCCCTTTAATGGTGGGGCTATCTGAAACTCAAGCAACAAGTTTAACTGCGTTTCTACAGTCATACCCTGATATTTTTTCGGATGTGCCAAAAAAATGTACGTTAGGTTATCATGACGTAGATGTGGGAAACTCTAAACCTATTAAATTCTCCCCCTACAGAGCTAATTCTGAAAAGCAGAGGCTACTTCAACAGGAAGTAGAATTTCTGTTAGAGCATGGGTTAGTGGAGGAGTCATCTAGTCCATGGGTTTCACCGTGCATCCTTGTTAAAACAGCTGATGGAAGGTTTCGTATGTGTTCAGACTACCGTAAGGTGAATGAGGTTACAATTCCAGATGCTTACCCTCTGCCATGCTTAGATGACATAGTCGACTTTGTGGGTAAGGCTATCTTTTGTGTCCAAGTTAGATCTCCTTAAAGGTTACTATCAGGTACCTTTAACGGATAAGGTGAAGGAAATCTCTGCCCTCGTAATTCCAGGAGGTCATTATCAATATACAGTGACCCCCTTCAGAATGAAAAACTCCCCCTCTTCATTCCAGAAACTTATCCATCAGGCTATTAAAGGACTTGAAGGCACAGCAGCTTATCTAGATGACATCGTGGTAGTGTCTGATACTTGGGATCAACACTTGTTTAGGCTTAAGGCTCTCTTTGAGACCTTCCAGAGTTCCCATTTAACTGTTAATTTATCTAAGTCTTCCTTTGGCCAGGTCACTGTTACTTTTCTAGGCCATGAAGTAAGTAGTGGCAAAGTTGCTCCTAAACTTGCTAAAGTTCTTGCCATTAATGATTACCCAATCCCCCATGTTGGGAAAAATTCTCTTCAACTTTTTTCTGGCATGATGGGTTTTAAGAAAATTTTGCAAAAATTTTCAGATTTGTAGCCCCCCTACCTCTCTTACCGTCACAAAGTTTTTTTAAATTGGATCCCAAAATGTAAAAATGCTTTTACGAAAAAAAAAGATTATTGTAAAATTCCCCCTTTTTCCCTTTTGTCCCCAACTTCCCCAAAACCTTTCTCTTTACAGGTTATGCTTGGGGAGTCTGGGGTTGGGGCCAAGGCCACTGTTGAAAAACAGGGACGAGGGTTGCAAGCTTGGGGCCCTTTTAAATGGGCCCAAAGTTCCAGCCGCCCCGGAGGGCTTTTTTCCCCTTTTGAAAAAAAAGGGCCCTTTGGGGTACCGGGCCCCTTGGGCACTTCGTTTTTTATGTGGGCCGGGACTTCGGGGGTTTAGTCACTGTCTATAGGGGGAACCCGCCCCTTGGTAAATCTCCAAGCCATGAAAAGAACCACAATCGAGGTTTTCAAGAGATGGAGTCTACGCCCTGCAATTGTTCCCCAAAGAATTTACACATTGCCGGAAAAAGAAAATACGTTGGCAGATGGATTATAAAGTTTTGTATTAGGTTTAGGTTGTTTTTTGGGGGCCCAGGGGGAAAACCCGGGTTTTCTAGTTTTTTTTGCCCTTGTGGGGTTTTTTGTTTTAGTGAGGGGGTGCAGGCTACCATTCCCCCTTTACCTTCAGCCTATGTTTTGCCCCACTGTTGCTGATCGCTCTTAAGGGTTTTGGGTTTGGCTTTATGTCGTTAAAAAAAGGGTGAGTTCTTTCTTTAAAAGGGTTTGGGTGGTTTGGGAAAAGGAAAAGGGGTCCCCTTATATGGTGCCCTGGTGGCATGGTTATCAATGGGAGGTGGGGCCTAAATTCCCCCTGCCTTTATAAATTTATGGGTTCCTCTGCCTCTTTCTCTGGCTGTGCCCCCAACATGTTGATATTGAAGGTTTTTCCCGCCTAAAAATTTCCATTTATGGCCCCTCAGTCAATTTGGGCCCCCCTGTTTATTCCAGTCTTTGTGTGTGTGTGTGTGTGTGGGTGTGTGGGTGGGTGTGTGTGTGTTGTGTGTGTTTTGGGGGTGGGTGGTGTGTGTGTGTGTGTGTGTGTGTTTCGTGTGTGTGTGGTGTACTCACCCAGTTGTACTCACCAGTTGAGGTTTGGGGGGGGTTTGAGTCCGACTCCTGGCCCCTCTTCCCTGATCGCTTCGAGGTCACTCTCCCCGAGGGGTGAGCTTTATCATCCTCTGCTTAAAAATATGTTGGATCCCGGGCCCCCACTACACGTTCCCAAAATATTCCCCTTTTTTTACTTCTCTGTGGTGGGAAAGGGAAAAACTTCCCAACATCCCTTTGGGTTTTTTCTGGGTTTCAGCTTTTCCAAATGTGTTTCCCCCTTTTTTATGTGTTTAAAACTTGGAAAATCCCGTCTTTGTCCCCCTTGCAATTTCCCCTTTTATTTTGTATGTCGTTTTTCATGTCCCCCTTTTTTCTCCTGTCCTCCAGTGTCGTCAGGTTGATTTCCCTTAACCTCTCCTCGTAGGACATACCTTTTTAGTTTGGGACTAGTCTTGTTGCAAACCTTTGCACTTTCTCTAGTTTCCTTTACGTGCTTGCTGGGTGTGGGTTCCAAACTGGTGCCGCATACCCCAAATGTGGGCCAACGTACACGGTGTACAGGGTCCTGAATGATTCTTATTAAGATGTCGGAATCTGTTCTGAGGTTTGCTAGGCCCCCATTTGCTGCAGCAGTTATTTGGTTGATGTGCGCTTCAGAAGATGTCCTGGTGTTATACTCACCCCAAGATCTTTTTCCTTGAGTGAGGTTTGTAGTCTCTGGCCCCTAGACTGTACTCCGTCTGCGGTCTTCTTTGCCCTTCCCAATCTTCATGACTTTGCACTTGGTGGGATTGAACTCCAGGAGCCAATTGCTGGACCAGGTCTGCAGCCTGTCCAGATCCCTTTGTAGTTCTGCCTGGTCTTCGATCGAGTGAATTCTTCTCATCAACTTCAAGTCTTTCTGAAAACAGGGGACACCTCAGAGTCTTTTCCTTCCGTCTTTGTCGTTCACAAATACCAGAACAGCACTGGTCCTAGGACTGACCCCTGTGGGCCCCCGCTGTTCACAGGTGCCCACCTGAAAACCTCGCCACGTACCATGACTCGCTGCTGTCTTCCTGACAAGTATTCCCTGATCCATTGTAGTGCCTTCCCTGTTATCCCTGCTTGGTCCTCCAGTTTTTGCACCAATCTCTTGTGTGGAACTGTGTCAAACGCCTTCTTGCAGTCCAAGAAAATGCAATCCACCCACCCCTCCTCTCTTGTCTTACTGCTGTCACCATTTTCATAGAAAATCCAGTAGGTTTGTGACACAGGATTTCCCGTCCCTGAAACCATGTTGGCTGCTGTTGTGAGATCGTTCCTTTCCATGTGTTCCACCACTCTTCTCCTGATAATCTTCTCCATGATTTTTGCATTACTATACATGTCAGTGACATGGTCTGTAGTTTATGCCTTCATGTCTGTCTCCTTTTTTAAAGATTGGGACTACATTTGCTGTCTTTTCCCTGCCTCAGGCAATCTCCCTGTTTCGATAGATGTATTGAATATTGTTGTTAGGGGTACACATAGCGCCTCTGCTCCCTCTTCAATACCATGGGGGATGTTATCTGGCCCATTGCCTTTGAGGTATTTTAGCTCACTCAGAAGCCTCTTCACTTCTTCCTCGGTTGTGTGCACTGTGTCCAGCACATGTTGGTGTGCCCCACCTCTCGTCTTTCTGGAGCCCCTTCTGTCTCCTCTGTGAACACTTCTTTGAATCTCTTGTTGAGTTCCTCACATACTTCACGGTCATTTTCTTGTTGTCTCTCCTCCTTCCTTCCTTAGCCTGATTACCTTTTCCTTGACTGTTGTTTTCCTCCTGATGTGGCTGTACAACAGTTTCGGGTCAGATTTGGCTTTCGCTGCTATGTCATTTTCATATTGTCTTTGGGCCTCCCTTCTTATCTGTGCATATTCGTTTCTGGCTCTACAAACTGCTCTCCTTATTCTCCTGGGTCCTTTGCCTTCTATATTTCTTCCATTCCCTAGCACATTTGGGTTTTTTTGCCTCCCTGCACCTTGGGTAAACCATGGGCTCATCCTGGCTTTTTCATTATTCCTGTTCCCCTTTGGGGTACAAACCTCTCCTCAGGCCTCCTTGCATTTTGTTGCTACATATTCCATCATCTCATTAACTGGCTTCCCTTTCCAGTTCTCTGTCCCACTGAACCCCGTTCAGGAAGTTCCTCATTCCTGTGTAGTCCCCTTTCTTGTAGTTTGGCTTCATTCGTCCTGGCCTTCCTGCTTCTCCCTCCACTTGTAGCTCTACTGTGTATTCGAAGCTTAAAACACATGGTCACTGGCCCCAAGGGGTCTTTCATATGTGATGTCCTCGATATCTGCACTACTCAAGGTGAATACTAAGTCCAGCCTTGCTGGTTCATCCTCTCCTCTCTCTCATTGTAGTGTCCCTTACGTGTTGCACATGAAGTTTTCCAGTAACCACCTCCATCATCTTAGCCCTCCATGTATCTTGGCCCCCATGTAAGTCCAAGTTCTCCCAATCGATCTCCTTGTGGTTAAAGTCACCCATGATCAGGAGCTTTGCCCTGCATGCATGAGCTCTTCTGGCCACTCTAGCCAGTGTGTCAACCATCGCTCTATTGCTCTCGTCGTACTCTTGCCTTGGCCTCCTGCTGTTCTGTGGTGGGTTATACATCACTGTGTGTGTGTGTGTGTGTGTGTGTGTGTGTGTGTGTGTGTGTGTGTGTGTGTGTGTGTGGGGTGTGGGGTGTGTGTGTGCGTGCGTGTGTGTGTGTGTGTGTGTGTGTGTGTGTGTGTGTGTGTGTGTGTACTCAAATAGTTGTACTCACCTAGTTGAGGTTGCAGGGGTCGAGTCCTAGCTCCTGGCCCCGCCTCTTCACTGGTCGCTACTAGATCCCTCTCACTGAACCGTGAGCTTTATCATACCTCTGCTTAAAGCTATGTATGGCTCCTGCCTCCACTACATCGCTTCCCAAACTATTCCACTTCCTGACTACTCGTGGCTGAAGAAATACTAACATACTTGTGATTCATCTGTGTCTTCAACTTCCAACTGTGTCCCCTTGTTGCTGTGTCCTATCTCTGGAACATCCTGTCTTTGTCCACCTTCTCAATTCCTCTCAGTATTTTGTATGTCGTTAGCATGTCATCCCTATCTCTCCTGTCCTCCAGTGTCCATTTCCTTTAACTTCTCCGAGTAGGACATACCTCTTAGCTCTAGGACTAGTCTTGTTGCAAACCTTTGAACTTTCTCTGGTTTCTTTACGTGCTTGGCTAGGTGTGGGTTCCAAACTGGTGCCGAATACTCCAATATGGGCCTAAAGTACACGGTGTACAGGGTCCTAAACGATTCCTTATTAAGATGTCGGAATGCTGTTCTGAGGTTTGCTAGGCGCCCGTATGCTGCAGCAGTTATTTGGTTGATGTGCGCTTCAGGAGATGTGCCTGGCGTTACTCACCCCAAGATCTTTTTTCTTGAGCGAGGTTTATAGTCTCTGGCCCCTTAGACTGTACTCCGTCTGTGGTCTTCTTTGTCGTTCCCCAATCTTCATGACTTTGCACTTGGTGGGGTTGAACTCCAGGAGCCAATTGCTGGCCCAGGTCTGCCCGTCCAACCCCCTTTGTATTCTGCCGGGTTTCACCGAATAAATTCTTCTCATCAACTTCACGCATCTGCAAACAGGGACACTTCGGAGTCTTTTCCTTCCGTCAAACGTTCCAAAAAATACCGAAACAACACGGTCCTGGGAGCCCCTGTGGGACCACATTTGTCACGGGGTTAAATTGCTGTACTGTTTTGACAAGCAAGCAACAAAAGGTATTTGGCATTAAATCACGAAAATTTTAAATGGGGAATTCCCCAAATACCGTAAAAATGTCCAAGGACACCACAAAGAAAGAGCCTTTTTCTCAATGTGGCATAATTTTTCTGGTGTCGTTAGAGTTAAGAATAGTAACATTGGGTTTGAAAATACAGTTGATTTTTGACTCGGGAGTACCCAAAAAACACCCACGCAAAATCACTAGCCTTATATTAAAAAAGGAAGATTTGAAATTAGGACTCTTCCACAAAAACAAGGAAAGCAGATGTTTAAACCCCTTTTGAAAAATCTGAACAATCACTAGTCCAGAGAACAAAACTTTGCTACTAGAAAACTAGTGAGAGGTGTAGGTGGGGGTGGGGGTGGGGTTGGGGGGGCTTGCCTGTCACTTGACACAGGGGGCAACGTCGCACAGCAGCTACTGTTTCCTTCATTTTTGGCCAATAAAATGTTTTCCAGTTTACCGGGTTTGTCTTCTTGAACCCCAAAAAGTCCCCCAAGGGGACTATTGTGAGCAAAATCAATGGCTTGTTCACGAAATGTAACGGGTAACACTACGAAAATCTTACTGTGGTGAAAACACTATCAGCTGACAACTTACATGTATCCTGACTAGGTTGATGCCCGGGGGGGATCAGTTTTAATGATCCTGGGCCAAGCATCACTAAAAAACTTATTAAAGCCCAAATCATTTTCACCCACTAACCAAAGGAGACAAGGATGGTTGCGTACTTTGACAAAGCTCTAGTAATTGTGCGAGAGGAAATAAAATGGGTTTTTCTTTTTTACAAGCTTCAATGGCAAATTACATCGTGTTTTTAAAATAAATCAAAAGTGTTTTTTTTAACATATCCAGCATGAAGGATATCGTTCCCATCAACAATCCCTAATGATGGGAAATACACATGGATATCCCACTGAAATATAACCAGTTAATAGCTTTTTCAATGAAACCCTTTGTGAAGAGGTACTTTTATAACCCCCCCAAGGCTTCTAACAATACATCTATCTCAATGGGTATCATCAGTTTTGGCATACATTTTCTCTTAAAAAAACGTGAATAACTGCCAGTGCTCTGAAAGAAATTTCTCAGTCAATGTGATTCGTAAAACCCTATTTCCTCCAAAAAATAAGGACTCTCTTGAACGAATTTTTCGTCAGATACACTTTCTAACGCTAGTCATCGTCAGGTAATATTACTAAAACAGTGGATCAAGGTATTACAGAATTTTGGTGCCTTTTGTTGCTCAAAAAGAGATACGACTTGTTTGGGGGGCGCCCCCGCACGATTGCTTTCGTATCTCTTTCTAACTTATAGCAATACTCTCTGATGTCCTTTTTTTACAATGGTACATTTAACTTTTTTCTTCTCGATATAAATTTTGTT
This sequence comes from Cherax quadricarinatus, assembly GCF_026875155.1. Classification (NCBI taxonomy): domain Eukaryota; kingdom Metazoa; phylum Arthropoda; class Malacostraca; order Decapoda; family Parastacidae; genus Cherax; species Cherax quadricarinatus. Next base: position 12,092,808 of record NC_069416.1, on the reverse strand, counting down.
ACCACAGGGGCAAATTCGGTTTTATGTGTTTTTTTGGTAAAGGTAGAGAAGTTACAGTGCAGTTACACGGGCCGGCAATGAGCAGCGATTTAGGTTTTCCAACTTTGGAAATCTTTGTTACCTTGTTTCTTTTTTTTTAAAGCGCGTGCAAGTTTGTGAGAAATCTCGTAATTGTCTGCTAATTGCAGTTTCCAAATAACCGAGGAGTATGATCGATAATATTTTTGAATGTCAGGGAAACAGTTGTTAAACTCTTCAGTAGTAACAACTGAATGGCCTGTCGTAGTTGTTACACTTGGCAACCTACACCCCCCTCCAAATGCAGCTTATTTCCACAACAAACTCTACACAAGTTTGATCTTGTCGTTGAAACGTACGAAATGCACGTGATAACTTACAATAACAAGTTATATGTTTTAAAAATAGTTCGTTTAAACAGCATAAAATGATTTGGGCAAATGGTAAAGCACATAAAAGTTAGCTTTTCCTGTAAAAGCTTGCGCAACAAGGTACCCCCATGTTTCGTGGCCATTCATGCACGTGCCTGTTTAAAACCCACATCAAAATAGGTTTTAAGGGTCACTCTCAAAAAACTTGGAAAACCAAGGGGGGCAGTTTTCGCACTTAAAGTGCCCTGTAACTATCTCTGCGTTTCAAAGACGAAAATTTTTCTTTTGGAATCTTTTTCGTTTCAATTTCCTCTGTGCCTCTATTTTTTGTCAGTCTGCAACATAATGAGGCGTTCAAACATCTTAAGTTCCGAAAAAAGGCCCAGGGGGGAAAGGAGGAGTAGGGAAATTAACATGTCTTTTTGGATGGCCCTTAGGTCGGCACTTTGTCCGCCATCTCAAGAGTCTAGATCGGTCAGGTAATAGATACAGGGGGTGCATACACACCTAGTATGAGTTTTAGAATCCAGCATACTCTGTAAAGGTATCAGTGGGGGAAGGGGAGCGAGAATGAGCTACACTGGATCAACACTTAAACCAAAACCCCCGGGGCCGGGGATTAAACCCCGCGGTCATAGAGTCCAAACTCCACCCCGTTTATTTGCAATCGTGTCATTACATTTCTTAAGTCAAGACATTCCCTTTAGTTGCTTTTCTTCTACTTCATCAAATAGAGTCATACTTCCAAATTTGAACACTAGGCTTTCGAACTGAATCAAAACAGACATCTCTGTAGGGCAGGAAACAATATATCTTTAATTTAATGCTTGACAGTTTTTCTGCGGTGAAATTTTTCCTGTTAAACGAAACACCGAGATATTTGGTACTTGCCAACATCTAAAATTTTTTAAATGTACTTAACTCAGACAAATCAGAGTTCAATTAAATTTTTCACTTGGCAAATCATGAAAAAAATTGTACTACGAGGGGTGTTATAAAAACTATTACCCTATAGGAATTTTAGTTTTGGGGTGGTCTTGAGCTAAAACTCTAAACATATTTCCTTCCCTTGGGACAAGAGACTCAGTCATACATACATCCACCTGGTATGTTGAAAAATTCTAAACTCAAAGTTCAGATTAGGAAACACTAAAAAGCTTTTTGACCTGAGTTACTAGTAGTCAAACTGGACAATTTCCCAACATTTTGGTCAAGACCCCCCGGGACGGGCCCCCCCCATTTTTTAAAAAAAAAACGCATTCAAAAGCAGAGATCTCCATGAATCTAAAAAGGTTTTGCCTTTTACATAAAGCCTGTTCGGGTTTTCGTAACAATTAGTCAGTATCCTTTCCAATTATCCATTAGAATTCAGTATGATTTATTAGTGCTTCAGGTTACATGGTGGGGTTTCTAACTAAGAAAAAAAAAAATTTAATAAATTTATTAATACGTCTAGAGGATATCAAAATTAAATTAATAAATTTCAAGCAAATTAATAATATCATTTCTATGAAAACAATGTATTGTGCTAAAAGCACATATACATTTATAATTCTTAAAGTACTGTCTGGTACATTAACATTTAAAAGCATTACAAATTTACAAGTTTTGTATGTGTGAAAAGTGCTCAATAGTTCGCATTCTCAAGACTCGACTAGACTTAAACAAGTGACTGACAAAGCCTCAAAAAAACTAACTTCTCGACCAAGGCAATAGAACAGTTGCTTAAACAAAAAAAGAATGCTAAGCCCAATACAATATAAAAACAACTGCGCCAAAAATCAGGAAAAAGGGAAAAATATAATGACAAATAGGGACCATCTGCAATCCTTCACAAAAGCCCCAAACTCCCCATACCACTAAATCTAAGTTCGCATAAAAAAACCCCCGATTGTGATAAAACAGTCCAGTACAAGTTGGTCAAAAGCTACGCTCAGGCCTGATTTTCTCAATGCTATGCGACACCAACCCCCTACAATTAAAAAACCCTAAGTCTAAAACAATGTTCTGTGAACAGAGCTCTACAAACTAACAAAAAATAATAGACAATCTGAAAAACCACCAAAGAGATTTCAGACCAACTGAATATTGGTGAGGGGGAGGCCCCCCCTTTTCGATCACGTGATAGCTCCATGGGCCGCTCCCAGCAAAAAACCCGGGCAGGGAAACGAGCAAAGAGCGATGATTAAGTAGTTAGACAATCAAGACTTAAAACTGAGCCATAATATGTTAAATCCTAAAAAAAAGGAAAGCTAAGTAAAGGAAAAAAATTTAAAGCATCATTTACGATTTTTATTTATCGCAAAACAAGCAATATAAAATTATATAAAAAGGTAATAATATATTATCTTTTTAACATTGCAACCCTTCAGGGTTAAAAACCCCCTTCGTAACTTTATATTCGTACCAATGCGATTTTTTGTGAAAATAAGGTCATGCATTTTTTTCCATCTTGTAGGCTTCACTATTTTTTTTTGGTTTTTAGGTTTTTAATTTGTTTCCATATTCATCACTAAATTGGGGAAACATTTTCATCTGAGCTGCCCCTGGGTTATTTTTCTGCTAAAACATGATTTTTGCCAAATTCTTACATTTTAAATGTTTAAAAAAATTGAAATCACCTGTAAAACAGTATTTGGGGCGGGGGTTTGGGGAAGAATTTTTAAGACATATCAATTTTCAGTAATTTTTTTCTTGAATTTTGGGGAATTTACATCTATGGCTTTGTAACACCCCTACAAGACAAGGTTTTGGTTTTTCAATTTTACTGTCAAAACTTAAATTCTATCATTTGGATGTTTAATAATTCTAAAGCAAATTAGCGAATCTGTGAATACGGGCCATCCCTCCTTTGTTCCCTGTGCTCTAAATAATTGTACACGGGTCCATTTTTCATTAAAAAAATTTAACTTTTTTGGGGGGTCTCTTGACGGGCCGCAGACGTTTCTTTTTGATTTTGTGAGGAGTCCACGGAAAGGGGTTTTTTCCCCCTTTGTTGCTGTGGTTTTTAGACCGTATATCTGCAACTACAAATGTGTCGTATTGCTTGCCGGGTGGGGGGTCAAATACTTTTTGTTTTTAATGGGGGCCTTTGGCTGTCCCTCCACCCAAAAAGGCCCCAGGGTAGTGGAATTTTTTTGTTTTTTCCTGTCAATTGTTGTTCTTTCTTGGAAAACAAAATCTCGTATTATGTTTGTAACTACCCTGGTGTGTTTCCCAAAGGCTTGTGGATAGAACCTTTCTGGTAAAACATCCACAAATTGGTACCTGGTATAATTTTTATAACATTGTCTTTCATGAACTGGTGAAGACAGGAAGAAAAATGAAAACCCTTTTTGGGTCATGAGGTCACGGCATTTTTTTAGGGGGGAAAAGGTTAAAGTTGCACATTCCTTTATTTATCCTGAATTTCCATGCCTAAGACCCCCCAGGCACGAATTTGCAAAAATCTTTTTTTCTTCTGGCTAGGATTTGGGGGGCTGGGTTCCCACGGGTTCGGGTTTTGTATCTAACCCCCCACATCTTGGGCCCCCCCTGTCCAGCATCAGACCCACCACCAGTTATATCATAAATATCAAAAATTTCCTGCCGACCACGGTAGAGTACGGTTGTGCTCTGCACCCCCTGCTTTTTTGTAGGCGAGCTCCCTTTTGTCATTTACCGGGCTGCAGTGATGTGAAGGGGTCTGTCAACCTCGGCTAAAAACTGGGTCACGGATTTAAAGAGGCGGTTATTGAATGCCGGATAAATACTGTGGCTTTGACACTTAAAAGGAACTAAGGGCCCCCAGTTTGCGCAAGTCTTATTGCCAAAGATAGTGCTTGTATGGTGTGCTTGAACGGAGGACAACGAATTTTCGTCAAACTGTTACAGCAAGGGGTTTTAATCGTTAGTCACCGGTTTCGGACGTGATCTTAACGAAAAAACCAGCTTATGTAAGAATGATAGTTTTTCCGGCATTATACGGGGTCAAGTTACGAAAACGTTCCCTTTGAGGCGGCAGGGGGAAATAAGGAAAGTTTTGAGAAGTAGGGCGGTGCATTAGCTCAACTGGACGGGGGCGGCAGGACCCTTTTGGGGTTTTCTAGAGGGTTCTTTCAACCTCAAAATGACTTTGAGGCACCCAATAAACCGCCTATTGTATCAACAAGATTTCAGGACGCAGGTAATGGAATGACCCGGGACAACGACGTACGGCCGCCTATGTGTGAGTTGATCACATGGGCGACCTGTGACAACGAAAAACAGTCCCGGACCGTGGAGAACGTCGCGCCCCCCCTTCAAAGGTGGGAGGGGAGGGGAAAAAACATGGGTGGAGGGCATGGTGTTTTTTGGAGCGGATAGTGGATCGGGAACAGGACTGGCGGGGGGTTGGAGTCCCCGGCCCCCCAAACTGCCTGTCAGGGGTCGTCTTCTTTGGATAAGGAGGAGCAGCAATTTCAGGAAAGGTTCTTGAAAGAGGAGGGAAATTTGGGGGAGGGTTTGAAGAATTTGTCACCGCCAGAGAGGGACGTTTTCACTGGCGTGGTGTCATCGGAGAACGCGTTCCCCCGAAAGTCTGAGACATGATAATTGGGGGTGATGGTGGTTTAAAAATCGTCCATTGAATCATAAACCATTCCCCGTGGAGGAGAGGTTCATCAGAGGCAACTTGACCAAGACATGTGTAACATGACTGTCACGAGAAAGAGGGCGGCTACAACAGATTGATGACTCCTTACGGCCTGCACAAAGGCCCCGGGAAACAGCTGAGGTGAAGTGTGAAGGGAGTGGTGTAGGTGGTGGTAGCCATGATAGGAGGCACCGGAAGAAGGGGGGAGGGGAAAAAGAGCACCCGAAGGGGTCAAAAAATACTTTTAAGCTTGGATTGTAAAGAGTGAGAGAGGAACAGGGGTGGGAAAATTTAATAGGCCTTAGGTGTATTCGTAAATGTTAATGGTTTTTGTAGCGGTAGAAAAGGATTGGTTTTGTAATTTTTTTGAATAAATCTAGAGTGGATGTTTTTGCTCCTGCAGAGCCAAATTTTTTAAAAAGGGGGGGTGTTGGGGGTGGGCAGGATTTTATAGTTACCCCCCGCCATCTCCCGTCTAAAAGGTGGTGTGGGAATTTTAAAAGGGAGACGAGCCCGTTTGTTTTGCAGGAAAACGAGGGGGGGGGGGAGGGGGGGGTGTTTGCGTGGGAAAGGGTGGGGGGATGGGGGGAAGCGTGTCTTTTGTATGTGTAACGCCGGAGAAAAAAACAAAAGGGAAGAATGATTTTGTGTGTGGGATCTTTTGTTTTTTTTTTAAGTGCCGCCCGAGGTGGCGATAGTTGGTGGGGAACATAAGAACAAAGAAAGGGGAACACTGCAGGAGGCCTCTAGCCCATAATGGCAGGGGCCTTCACAATTCATCCCACTAACAAATTTGCCCAACCCCCAAATTTTTAATCCACCCCCAAAAATAACCCGTGTGCAGTCCCCCTAAATCCAAAACCCCCCCCCTCATGTACTTATCCAACCTAAATTTTTAAAAACCCCAAAGTCCCAGCCTCAATAAACCCAAATGGTAACTGTTCCACTATCAACACCCATTTCCAAACCCTACTTTCCATGTCCTTTCTAAATCTAAACTTATCTAATTTAAATAAAATTACTGCGGGTTCTCTCTTGGAGAGAAATCCTCAAGACCTTATTTATCCCCTTTTTAATACCTTCTTCCCCTTTACCTTCATCAGGGTGGTGGATTGGACCAAGGGGCTGGATATTGTTGGGGCTCTTAGGGATTTATTAAGGGTTTGGTTAAGTGAGCCTTTGGGGAGCGGTTTTGGGAGCTGAATATACGTTTGTTAGGGGTGGATATCTGCGAGACTAATAAAGTGTACCTTTTAGGGAGTGGAGTGAAATCTTTCGTACGTTTAGGCTACAAGTCAGATCATAGGGCAGTGGGGGTGGAGGGTTTGGGGGGGGGAAGCTGCGGCAAAAATTTTGAAGTTATTGGAAATAAATATAAGTGTTTAGGTGTGAGAGGGGTTTTGGGGGGGTTTTCAGTTGTGGGGGGAGCTTATTGGGGAAAAACAAGGAGTGGGTGACATTGTGACATGGTGGGTATGTGCAAAGGAAAAGGGTTAGAAAGTTTTATGTGAAGGGGGGAAAAAGTATTAATAATTTTTAAAATTTGGGCTGGCTAACTATTTAGAGGTAGGTTTAAAAGGTTGCTATGGTGGGGAGTGGGGGGGAAAATTTTCCCATGGATAAATAGCTGAAATAAAGGGGAGGTTGAGGGTGTTGCAAAAAGAAAGGTTTTAAGCTTAAGGGGCAGGCAGGGGGGGAGGAAGTGCTTTTGGGGGGGACGCCGGCATGGTTTTTGCGGCATCAAAAGCAAAAAAGGGGGCTGACAGCTATCCCAATTTTGAGGTAAAAGGAGAGGTTGGGAATTATAGGCAGGGCAGGAGATACGAACCATGAAGGGGTGTTGCGTATGTGGAGGCTTTGTACGAGAAAATACTGGAAAAAGTGGGGGGGGGGGTGCGTGGCGTTGGAAAGGGTGACATCTACAAAATTGATGGACTGAACACATCGATCCGGTTGAGGGACTGATTACCTCATTTCCTCCCCTCCTTACGCCCCCCCTTTGTATTTGGGCTTAAGAAACCCCCGTGTGGGAAAAAGTTTCCTGAAAAAAAGATTCCCCTAGCTGCATAATGTCTCAACTTAAAAGGGGTGGGACGTATGTGACTGTAATTAGGAAAAAGTGATAGAAAGGCTTTAGGTGGACTATATGGCAGAGGGAAAAAGGGAAAAAGCGTTAAGGGGGAAAGAGGAAGGGAAAAGCTCCCCCGTATTTACGGTCTCCCGGTAGAATTTATTTTCAACATTGGGCGTTGATAAAAGGGAATTTTTAGTTAGGGGTTTTTTAATCGTATGAAGGGAAGGGTAAGTTGGGGGGAGAAGCGGTAAAGCAGTTTTGGTGTTGGTCCCGAAGGTCAAGGGGGAGCCCACCCTTCGGGGTACGAGCCATATCACTGATGGTGCAGACAAAAGGTGTTTGCAAAAATTTTAGGGGGAATTTGGTTCAAATGTGTTTGGGGAGGGGGGTGTCAAAATCTCAGTTTGGGTTTTGCCGGAAAGGCGATGATTGAAGGAATGGGATACTGGAAAATTTTGTGGAAGCTAAGGGTGGGGGTGGAGGGGGGGGCTTTGTTGGCTTAATTGGCGGGAGCATATGATAGAGGGAAAGGGGGGCTTTTCAGGTTTTATTAGGGGACGGGGTTTTGGGGGGGAAAAGTCGAGTGGGTAAAATGTTGTACAAGGGGGCGAAAAAAGAGGTACAGATTTAAAGGGTGTAGGGAGGGGAAAATTTCAATGGGTAAAGGGGCCCTTTGACAGGGGGCCCCAGTCCCAAATATCGTTTGTGTGTTTCCAGAACCCCTTTTATTTAAAAAGGGTTTACCGTAGCTTTTTGTACGCCAGGAGGGAAGTGGGGGGGGGGGGCCTGGCCGGGTTTTAAATTGGAATGTTGACCACCACGTTCCATTCGTGAAGGGATGTCAATGGGATGTTTTGGGCGAGGTTGTGCAATTATCTGGAAGTGCCACGGGGGATGCAGTAATAGTGCGAAACAAGGTGCAGGGGTTGGGTTCTTGGGTGGGGGGTTGGGGGGGAGATGTAATGTTTGTTAAAAATGGGCGGTGTCTTTAAAAAATTTTTGGTATTATTTAAAGGATACATGGTTTTCGGCACGGGGGGGAAAAATCGGGTAGGTTATTGGAAAGGATTGGGGGCGTCTAGGGGGGTTTTGAGACCCCAGCACCTAACTTGAAAAGCGAGTAAAGTCGTGAACATTTTTTTGTATAGTAAGGTTTGGCATGTTGCAAACTGTGTTCCCAATTACGGGCAGCGATTGCGGGGGTTCTAAGAGGGGGTACAAATTTTGTGGGGTTCCCGCTGTGATTGGGTTTGGAGGAAATTGTAAGTTACCTGAAGGCAGGTGGGTTGGGGTTGTGGATTGAGACGGAGGGCAAATGTGTGTTTATTAAAATGGGGAATGTTGCGTGAGGGTGTGAACGCGGGGGTTTGGGAAGGATACACGACAGCTGGGTATTGGGATGAGGGTAGAGTTGAGGGAATGTGAAATAGTTTGAGGGCTGTGATGTTGGTTTGGAACTGAGAAAAAAAGGTTTGTATAAGGGTTTTGTGGGTTTTGTAGGAGGGGCGTTGTCCCATTGAGGGTTTTTTCCCCAGTATGCGTGGAAGATAATTTTTGGGTTTGATTTGTAAATGAAGTTAAACCCCGGGGCGTGAGGTGATGTTTCGTTTTTTGCATGGGATCCCCGCCCGGTGAGATATTACGAAAAAGACAGGTTGTAAGGGGGGGGGTGTGGCTCTGTGGGGGGGATGAGACAGCATTCCTGTAGTTTACTTTTGTGAAGGGCTAAGGAGGTTAGGTGCTGGTTAAGTAGGTTGGTAAGAGGGTGGGGGGGGCCCTGGGGTGTCGGTTTTTTCGTGCTTTTTAAGCAGTATGGGTGGGGGTTTGACAGGGTTTTTATAAACCTTTAGATTATTTCTGGGGAGATTGTATAAAAAGTCGTGGGGGATGAGGGGGAAGGGGGGTAGTGAAGAGGAAGGAAAAGGTTCTTGCGGTAACGTTCTATGTAATGTGTCGTAACAGAGATTTGTAGGGGGGGGTGGGATCAGGCTTTCCCAAAGGGGTATGGGAAACTAACGTTGGGATTCTCGTAAAATCTGTGATTGATAATGAGTGAGTGAAAAGGGTTTTTTTATAGGTTGGGGGGAGTCAGGGGGCACAGCGGGCCGCCTTCTTTGGGGGGGGGGGGGTTGAAGGTTTTGAATGTGGGGTTTTGGGAAGGTTTTCCTGGGTTTCAAAGAACTTTATGGCATCCAAGTGTGGTGTAGAGTCAAGGTCTCGTTAGTTAGATATAAACATTTTAGAATGTAGGTATAATTTTAGATTTTTTTTGTTAATTTTTTTTGTAAGTCTTTTATAAATGTTCTTGAGTGATAAGTTTTTTGTGACATGAAGTGGTTTTATTTTTTATTTAGTTACGTGCTGAGTTTTGCATGATGGATAACTTATATACTGTTTTGCTTGTCATAAGTGCTCTGATTTTAAAGTATTTTGTAAAATTGTTTTTACGGTGTAGTGTGGGGGGTGTATGGTGTGTGTTGATATAATATATATATTATAATATATATAATATTATCCCTTTTATTGTATTGACCTTTTTCATGGGTCAGTCTTTTTTAATACTTTTTATATGTATGCTCGATTCTTTTTAAAATTTTTAATAATGGTCTGTACCCTGATACCGGTTTGGTGTCAAAACAAGTTTTTTGATGTTAAGTTTTTGTCTGTATGGGAACAGACTATCAGACAGTTTAGTGACGTATCCCTTTGTGTCTAATTATGTATATGGGTTTATTGTAACATAAACGCTTCAGTGATTGTGTTCTAAGTGTATTTTTTTTCTTAATTCTAGTTGGTTATGTAAGCTGTATTGTTGGGATACTATGTAGATGTTCTTAAGATTATGATGTTAGGTTTTGGTTTTTTTTTATTAATGCGAAGGGTGGGATTTAATGATTAAAATTCTTGAAAATTTTATGCAAGTGTATAGCCTTTTTTCAGATGTCTGTTATAAAGTCAATTTTTTTATATGTAAGGTTTTGCATCAATGAAGGTGTATATGTCAATTCATGACCCTGTGACATGTAATTTTTTTTTAGCTATGTTCTTGCCGTAAGTTGTTGTTGTATGTTTGGCAGCAATATCTTGCCAGCATATAGGCGCAATCAGTTTGTCAGTTAATTTGATTGAGATCCATACAGTTTCTTTATTTTTATGTTAAACTGTATTGGTTTTAAATAAAATATAAAAAAAAATATATCAATACGGTCCCCCAAACATCGTCCGTATTTTCGACACCGCCTGCTGAAGAGCTATTTTGTATTCCTAGTTCTTGTATTTCTAGATCTATACTTGTTTCTTCAGTAATACCAGGACCACCATCCCCAGCTGGTACACTGTCTCATATTTCAAGGTCTTGGCAGGCACTGTCTTCCAAGGCAGCACCAGAGTCGACACCACCAGCTGGACCACTATCGCATCGTTTAGTTTGCTCTGCTTTCTGATCCCTCTGTTGTAATACAATGGTGCTCTTTCTGGAACCACTCTGAATTATTCAGTTTTCCCAACCTTCATGTAAAACTTTTAATTTCTGCAAAAAATAAAAAGGACTTTTTTTGAAGTGTTTCTGTCGTCTGCTAAATATGTAATAATGCTCCCACTGTCTTCTGTATTTCCAGCAGACCCATAAACACTTCTCTGCTTTAATATCAGTGCTGACATAGGTAGAAATATAGATGCATGAAACCTGACACCACTCCTGGCAAAGGTATTACTGTAACCCGCAAGTACTTCACTTCAAGTGTTATATTGTAACACTGGTATGGTATTATTCCAGTGATGGGTATACAACAACTTATAATTTCAGTTTAACTAACATCCACTGACAGTAAACATTGTGCATTCCTATACAATATTCACAGGCCTATGCAGGCAGCTGTGTTGCTTCCCTAACATAACTTTACTTCTGATACACTTGAAGTATTTCTTAGGCAGGATAACTGGTATAAAAGATTACTAAAAGAAAGGTCGATACTTGCGTGGTGTACTGGAGACCACTGGTAACTTCATTTGCTTGTTGACTCATTCAGGTGGTTGAGGTTTGCAGCCTATTGCTGCACTTAACTTACTTTTCGTATTTCCACTACACTTTGCACTCTGATGGTATCACTATGTTATGCATTGTTTTCAAAAAGAATTTTCTTCTAATGCACAATATTGGAAACTGTGTTTATACACTGCACACACAGGCTAAGATCACACTCAGCCACTGACTTCACCTCGCCGGCGACATAAATCTATGAAATATGTTCTTATCCAGTATTTAGGCAATAAGTTGTTGTTTTATATATATATATATATTATATATATATATATATATATATATATATATATATATATATATATTATATAAATAATATATATATATATAATATATATATATATAATATATTATATATTATATGTCGTGCCGAATATGTAAACTGGTCAATTAGCAAGAACTCATTTAAAATTAAGTCCTTTCCAAAATTTTTTCCCTTATACGTTTAAAGATAGATTTTTTTCATTAATGTTAATGTAAAAAAATTTAATTTTGCACCAAAAGAAACTTAGAAAACTTACCTAACCTTGTTATAACAAGAGCAATTTATTTTAGCCTAACCCAACTAAATATATTTTAGATTTGTTTACAGTAATTTTGTACTAAACAAACACAATGAAATATATTTTTTTTTCGTTAGGTTCAGAATTATTTTGGCGAAATTATTGCATCCCACAAATTTTCACTTGTCCTATATGGCAAGATGAGCGTTGCTATTTAAGCCAAGATCGCAAGTTCTGCCTATTCGGCACGACATATATATATATATAAATATATATATATATCATTTGTTCAGATTTTCTTAGAACCGCCTCAAGAAAAGAAATTTAATTGTGATGTTTGCCGTGAATACAAAGCAACACTCTTCCGCCAGTGCAAAATGTCTGCAGCTCCTGGCACTTGCTGTGCACTATTTTCCTTATTTTTGTCCCAGAAAATATTAGTATTCATTAGATTCGTTGAGAGAACTGAAGAGATTCACTTTATATGTTCATTGTCACAATTTCATGTCTCTTATACAGAGATGTCTTGTAATAATCCTGGTAAACCATGAAGCTGACACGGGGGCCGTAGTACCCCTGACCACTTCTTCCCTCCATCCCAACATTATACGGCCTCTTAGCCATTCTATTTTGCTTCATTGTCTCTAAAGGTCCTGACTACTTCAACAACTATTCCTCTGCTCTCTCCATAATACTTTTGATAATCCACACCTCCTCCTCGTCCTCCTCCTCCTCCTCTACAAACTCCAAATTCTCTGCATAATATTCACGTCACATATCGCCCTGCAACATCTCCACTACCTTCAACCTCCTTCTCGCTGCGGCTTTTAAAACCCACACTTCAATACTGCCACTTCAAATGCAGGTTTTAACAGACGAATCCCACACTAGCGTTGCCGAGTCGTGCTCCAGCTCAAAGCCCCTATCTGGAGTTTACCTGGAGAGAGTTTCGGGGGTCAACGCCCCCGCGGCCCGGTCTGTGACCAGGCCTCCTGGTGGATCAGCCCCTGATCAACCAGGCTGTTGCTGCTGGCTGCACGCAAACCAACGTACGAGCCACAGCCCGGCTGATCAGGAACTGACTTTAGGTACTTGTCCAGTGCCAGCTTGAAGACTGCCAGGGGTCTGTTGGTAATCCCCCTTATGTGTGCTGGGAGGCAGTTGAACAGTCTCGGGCCCCTGACACTTATTGTATGGTCTCTTAACGTGCTAGTGACACCCCTGCTTTTCATTGGGGGATGTTGCATCGTCTGCCAAGTCCTTTTTCTTTCGTAGTGGTGAT
>NC_069416.1:12061415-12079409 GCF_026875155.1 Cherax quadricarinatus | reverse complement strand
ATTCGGGTGGAGCAGGAAAAGGCATTTGGGTACAAAAGGAAGAGGAATGTGGGTGGAGCGGAAAGAGGCATGTGGGTGGAGTATGAAGAGGCTTTTGGTAGAGTAGGAAGAGGCAAGTGGGGGGAGCAGGAACAGGTCTGTGGGTGGAGTAGCAGGAGGGTGTAGGTGAAGAGGAAGAGGCATATGTGTGGAGCAAAAAAAGAGACATGTGGGTTTGGGGTGTGGAGAGACATGGTGTATTTGAGTAGTCAGGTGGGTGGAGTTTAAGAGAGGTATGGGGTTGGGGTAAGTAGAAGCAGGTGGTTGGAGTTTAGGAGAGGCATGTGGGTAGAGTGAGGAGATGCAGGTGGGTGGAGGGGACGAGAGGTATGTGGGTGGGGTGAGGAGAGGCAAGTAGGTGGAGTGAGGGGGACGTAGGCGTGTGGAGTGAGGAGAGGCATGAGAGCGAAGTGAAGAGAGGCATGTGCGTGAGTGAGGAGAGGCATATCGGTGGAGCGAAGAGAGGGATGGGTGGAGTAAGGAGAGGTATGTGGATTTAGTAAGGAGAAGGCATTGATTGGGGTGTGGAAAGGCATGTGGGAGGATTTAGAAGAGGCTGGTGTGTGGAGCGAGGGGAAGCAGGTTGGAGGGGTGAGGAGAGGCAGGTGGGGGGGAAGTGAGGAGAGGCAGGTGTGTGGAGTGAGGAGAAGCAGGTGGGTGGAGCGAGCAGAGGCGTTGGTGAAGTGAGGAGAGGCAGGCGGGTGGAGTGAAAGAGAGGCAGGTGGGGGGAGTGAGGAGAGGCAGGTGGTGGAAGTGAGGAGAAGCAGGTGGGTGGAGTGAGGAGATGGGAGGAAGGTGGAGTGAAAGAGGCAGGTGGATGGAGCGAGGAGAGGCAGGTGGATGGAGTGAGGAGAGGCAGGTGGGTGCAGTGAGGGACGTAGGCATGTGGAGTGAGAAGAGGCAGGTGTGTGGAGTGAGGAGAGGCAGGTGTGTGGAGTGAGGGGACGTAGGCGTACGGAGTGAGGAGAGGCATGAGGGTGAAATAAAGAGAGGCATGTTTCGTGGAGTGAGGGGAGGCATGTCGGTGGAGTGAGGAGAGGCATGGGGGTGGAGTTACAAGAGGCAGGTGTGTGGAGCGAGGAGAAGTAGGTGGGTGGAGCAGGCAGAGGCAGTTGGGGTGAAGTATGGAGAGGCAGGCGGGTGGAGTGAGGAGAGGCAGATGGGTGGAGTGAGGAGAGGCAGGTGGGTGGAGTGAGGAGAAGCAGGTGGATGACTGAGGAGAGGCAGGAGGGTGGAGTGAAAGGAGACTGGTGGATGGAGTGAGGAGTGGCAGGTGGATGAAGTGAGGAGAGGCAGGTGGGGGAGTGAGGAAAGGCAGGAGCGTGGAGTGAGGCGAGGGATGTGGGTAGAGTGAGGAGAGGTGGTTGCTAGAGTAAGGTGGTGTGAGGAGAGACAGGTGAGTGGAGTTGAGGAGAGGAGGGAGTGGGGGAGTGAGTGAGGAGAAAACGGTGAGTGGGAGAGGAGAGGCAGGTGGGTGGGAGTGACGAGAGGCAGATGGGTGGGGTGAGGACAAGCAGGTGGGTGGAGTGAGAAGAAACATGTGGATGGCGGAGGAGATTCATGTGGGTGGAACGAGGAGGGCAGGTGAGTGGAGTTGAGAAGAGGCAGGTGGGTGAAGTGAGGGACGCAGGTGGGTAGAGTGAGGAGAGGGGAGGTGGGAGGAGTGAGGAGAGGCAGATCCGAGGAGTTAGGAGAGTGAAATTGGGGGTGAGGAGAGGCAGTCGGATGAAGTGAAAAAGTGGCAGGTGGGTGGGTGAGGAGAGGCCGGTGGCTTGGGAGTGAGGAGAGGCTGGCGGGTGAAGTGAGGAAAGGCAGGTGGGTAGAGTGAGGGGAGGCAGGTGGGAGGAGTGAGGAGAGTGAGGTGGGTGGGAAAGAGAGACGCGGTCGGTTTGAGTGAGGGGAGGCAGGTGGGTGTAATGAGGAGAGGCAGTTGGGCGCAGTGAGGAGAGGCAGGTGGGTGGAGTCAACAGAGGCGTTTGGGGGGAATGAGGAGAGGAAGGTGGGTGGAGTCAGGAGAGGCAGTTGGGTGGAGTGAGGGGAGGCCCGGTGGGTGGTGTGAGGAGAGGCAGGTCCCAGAAGTGACGAGGTCAGGTGGGTGGAGGGAAAAGAGGCAAGTGGCTGGAGCGAGGAGAGGCAGGTGGGTGGGTGTGAGGAGATGCATGTGGCTGGAGCGAGGATAGGGAGGTGGGTGGTGTGAGGAGAGGCATGTGGCTGTAGCGAGGAGGCAGTTGGGTGGTTTGAGGAGAGGCAGGTGGGTGGTGTGAGGAGAGACAGGTGGGTGGTGTGCGATGAGCGTGGCGGGAGTTTGGAGAGGCAGGTGGGTTGTGTGAGGATAGGCATGTGGCTGGAACGAGGAGAGGCAGGTGGGTGGTGTGAGGAGAAGCAGTTGGGTGGTGTGAGGAGAGGCAGGTGGGTGGTGTGAGGAGAGACAGGTGGGTGGTGTGAGGAGAGACAGGTGAATGGTGTGAGGAGAGACAGGTGAATGGTGTGAGGAGAGGCAGGTGGGTGGTGTGAGGAGAGGCAGGTGTGTGGTGTGAGGAGAGGCAGGTGGGTGGTGTGAGGAGAGGCAGGTGGGTGTTGTGAGGAGAGGCAGGTGGGTGGTGTGAGGAGAGGCAGGTGGCTGGTGTGGGAGAGGCAGGTGTGTGGTGTGAGGAGAGGCAGTTGGGTGGTGTGAGGAGAGGCAGGTGGGTGGTGTGAGGAGAGGCAGGTGGGTGGTGTGAGGAGAGGCAGGTGGCTGGTGTGAGGAGGGGCAGTTTGGTGGTGTGAGGAGAGGCAGGTGGGTGTTGTGAGGAGAGGCAGGTGGGTGGTGTGAGGAGAGGCAGGTGGCTGGTGTGAGGAGAGGCAGTTTGGTGGTGTGAGGAGAGGCAGGTGGGTGTTGTGAGCAGAGGCATGTGGCTGGAACGAGGAGAGGCAGGTGGGTGGTGTGAGGAGAGGCAGGTGGGTGGTGTGAGGAGAGGCAGGTGGGTGGTGTGAGGAGAGGCATGTGGCTGGAACGAGGAGAGGCAGGTGGGTGGTGTGAGGAGAGGCATGTAGTGTCTCGTTTCTTAACACTTCCAATGTTTATGATTTGTGAGTAATTAATTATTTATTATACAGATAGAGAAGTGGAAGATAAGAAGGAGTTTGAAACAGTCAGTCCCTCAGCCTGGAGTTGATGTATTGAGTGCATGAATCGCCAGCCACTGGCTTCCTCAGACCAGTACAGAAGAGAACGGCTGAAGATGAGTTTTGGGTAATCAGTCCATTTTTATCAAGATTGATGGGCTGATTACATCGACTCAAGGCTGAGGGACTGATTACCTCAAACTCCTGATTATCTTCTACCGTTCCTCTCTGCACTGGACTGAGGAAGCCACTGGCTGGCGAAACATTTCCACAGTTTAAGTATCCAAGTGTTGCACTAGTGTTCCATTCATCAATTTTTCGGATCTGTTTGTGACTCGATAAAGCCAGTGTGTGGGCGAAATGTTGTCAGTAAGGGATCGCAGTTTACTGTATTAATGTCTCTCTCTCTTTTCAAATAATATGAGGCTCCTATTCCATGGACGACCTCCCTTGCTCATTAAGTAATGTTTATGTTACGTTTGAAGGCAAAAATAACCCAATAAAAGGGTAAATATGTTAACGGTATACAATACCGACAAGTTGACCAGTAAGACAAGTGTGCAATAGTTAGAAATCTTTATTCCGAAACGTTTCGCCTACACGGTAATTTTTTTGAGTTAAATACAGAGGATTCAGCAGAAGCAGTGGAAATGTTAAGAAGGTGTAGGTGGAAGAGACTTATAAACTCATTACATCTCTTCTGTTTCTGCTGCCTCTGTATTCGAATGGAGATTCGCCTATTGCGTAGGCCAAACATTTTGGAATAAAAATTCCTAACATTGCACATGTGTCTTACCAATCAAAGAGTATTGTAAAGACTGATATCATTTTCAAGGGTAACAATTCGCACTGATAGAAGGAAACAATTAGCAAACATCACACTATCTGCAATACCTCATTCCAAGTATCTACCTCCACAACCACGACCATCAAGGACATTACCAGTGATAGACAGGACAAGCTTCCACCCTCTGCAGGGGTATACATAATCCCTTGCAATGACTGCAACAAATTATACGTGGGCGAAACATCAAGGGACCTCCAAACACGTATTTCAGAACACCAATACGCAAGCAGGTCTGACGACACAAGGGATGCCTGTGTACAACACCGTAATTCACACAACCATTTGATAAACTACAGAAACTCAAGACTTATCGCCACAGAAGACAACACTCAATACCGAAGAATCCTGGAATCATCACTTATTTCTATATCCGACAACTTCGACCAGAATAGTGGCTTCTATAACATAGCTGAACCACTTGCCAAGAAACTTCTTCATCGCTATCCCACATAAGAACACAGGAATGGAAGGACACTGTAGAAGGTCTGCCCACAAACTTATCCAATCTCCTTCTCCGAGCTACACATGTTTTTAGACTCTATAACCCACTCGATACATCTACAGATGCAAGCATTATCAAACGTGACCTCTTGCTTTCTGAACCTGACTATAAATACTCGCGTCCCTTCCCCCCCAGGTTAGATCTGTTTGTGACTTGGAAAAAAGCTCACTTGTGTGGGTGAAAACCGTAGTCAAGAAAGGATCACATTATATGCATATTGTGTTTTATTTCAAGACAACCCTTGGGAAGTGCCCGAGTTATGGCCACAACACCGTGATAGAATTACTCATTACAGGTTCTAGGACAGCACTAACAGTTGTTAGGTAATGTTATTACCCAGTAATAACTGGAATCTTCATGGGGAATCCTTTTGAGCACTCCTACAGTCAAGTACCAGTGTAATATTTGCACTGTACATAATTTTATACAAAGGGACAGAATATATTGCTCCTCCTAATGTTTCAATATAAACAGAGGAATTCAAGGAAGTGTTCTTCTGAAGGGGTTAATATTCCTTCTCTTACAGTGAGCAATATGCTCCAGTGTCTCTAAAGGTCTTTACTTTCAGTTGTTTCTGAGTTTTCCACTGAAGGGAAATAAGACTTCTTGCAATATAAGGGGCCATACTTTTTCTACTTTCTCTAGGGGGACATGTTACTAGGGATATTAGAAATTTTCACAATGGGTTGGGGTTTATGGGGGCAGTTTGGGACGGATGTGACTACTTTATTACACAGGAAGCAGACGACGGGCTTGCCTTTACTCACTGCTGACGTTGCAATTGGTGTCGTTCTGGCTGTGCCCCCCCCCCCCCCCCCCTCCAACCCCCCCCCCACTATGTCTCTCTGGATACTGTTGTTCGAGCTGCACCATGAGTAGTTTCGCCTCTCCGCAGGTGGACCATAAAGTTGAGAAGGTGGCTCACCAGGTGACTTAGTTGGCTGTGTAGACGTTCTCCCTCCGGCTGGCACTTATTTTACAAGAGTTGACGGATTTCTCTGCTAATGCAAGGACTGTTGAAAGAGAGACGGGATGCTCCTGACAAGGAGCGTTAGTTTGAAGGTATCAGCCAACCTGGCTAGCCTCCAATGCAGAGGTTAAGTCACGATCCTGCAGAATAAGACTCGAACCTCTGGTCCCACAGACTCCAGCAGGTTATCAATCAGATAGCTGTACCAGCTCCTCAATAGGTCGAGACACCAATTGCTTTATACAGCCGGTTAAAGCTTTGGTTTGCTGTTCACAAAATTCCAGGATGTGATTGGGACCAAGCTGTCGTCTGCCCAGTTTGAAAAGTTTTTGTATTTTGGATGGGATACATTATATGCTCCCAACACTGTTGGTCTTCACTACTTGATAATCAGAAAATTCACAGCGTCATTTAAATACTGACGGAAATTTCTGTTCCTACCAATAATGCTGTAATGAACAACAATGCCCAATGCTTGCTCCGGCCACCTCAAGGTCGAGACTGATTTTCGAAGCTTCACGAAAATTGTTCTGGTTCGGCCTATTGAGTTGGGGAACAAGCTGTACTGATTTTTGTAAAACTAAATCATTATACAGAATGCTAAAACTGGCCTCTTCTCTCTTTCCCTATCAAATTCTTCCCTTGCGATATGCTCTCTGTTCCCTAGTTGCCTCAAGATTGTATTTTTTGCCAGCTCAAGTGCCAACGACGCTGATTCACTTGAGACAACCCAGCTGCACTTAATTACTGACACATCTTTGCTCCGTTAGGTGTAATCATCTTCTCCTGCGAGAGAACATAGTAATTTTTGCCCTAGTTTCCATAGAGGGGAAGGAGTCTGATGGGCCATCTCTTCTTTCTATAAAGTTTGTCAGCTATCAGTGACTCAGTAGCGCAGCTGTGAGAGTGCAATTATTCCAAACGTGTAGGGACAATGTAGGTAGGTTATACTACGAGTATATGCCGATCACCAGACGTTCTGACTCGTCTTGGTGGCATAAGTTATTCGCTATTGCACCAGTACGATTGCGAATACCCCAACATAACACGTTAATTTGCAGGAACACGCTTAGCTATGCACAGTACGATTGCAGAATACACATACAAGCAATGCGACTGCAAAATTCTCAACCCACTGAACAGGCTCGTAACAACTGACACTCAAAATTTGTTAAAGCAATGCCAGAAGCTACACTGCTCTAGAAGATTGACCATAGGGAAGCGAGCACAGCCGACAAGTAGTAGCGAGCTGATGAACGATCACAACAATTAGCAATGGCTGACCATAACCAGTAAATGACATGCAAATATTTGTAATGCGTAGGCAAAGCTTAATGCACATGCCAGACAGCAAGCTGCACAATGTTCCTGCTACGAGCTTCACCCTAAGTCAACCGTTTCTACTAAGTCCAGCTCCAGCTCCCGGAAGGCCCC
Organism: Cherax quadricarinatus; assembly: GCF_026875155.1. Lineage (NCBI taxonomy): Eukaryota > Metazoa > Arthropoda > Malacostraca > Decapoda > Parastacidae > Cherax > Cherax quadricarinatus. The sequence goes on along the minus strand of NC_069416.1, from coordinate 12,072,512 downwards.
CATATTACAACCAGGATTCCAATGGGCCTGTTATCCTGGGTGTAATGGGGAGAGCAAAATAAACCACAGACAGAATATGTTCTTAGACTTTAGTATCTTCAACCAATTTAGGACAGCAATATGTACACTAGGTACAGTGTTAAGTATAGTGCACTCCACGGTAAGCAAGGCAGAAATCGAAGCCACAAGAGAGCAGATCTGCTTTCAACCACGCTCTAGAATGGGAAATTGACAAGGGCAGTCAGGAGAGTGGTACCAACATAACCTCTGCAATTGCACAAGGGACCATCTACTTATTGGCTAAGAACCTGGTCTTAGTGAACGACGGGGCCCCATCATCAACTCTTAGCAACCTGGTTCGCTAGGTAGTTGAGGCGAGTTAGCCTGTATAATGAGTGTGTGTACATGCGCCGAAATAAGGTACGTCTATTTGCCATGCAAAAACGTCATATCAATGTAAACTTTTAGGACTGGTAGGATGGGACCTACACTTGGGCATCTACTCTAGCTCAGACATCTGCAATTCCCATTTAGTGGTAGTCATCAGGTGTGAGGATGCTAATTACACTACAAGTTAACAATGTTCAGTAAGGTTATGGATTGAAGATAAAATATGGTGAGAGAATTGACTTAATTGATGTGTGCAACACTAGAGGTATATTTCATAACGAAACTGTTTCAGGCGCCAGAAGTGGATCCTCTGTTCCAGTACACATCTTATGACTGCTGGGTTAGCATGCCTTTGGTTTTTGATCAAAGACTTCAGTTCTAGGCTGATACAGTCCAACTGAGACTCGTGGCTGTTTTAACTCCACAAGCCACCTCAGATTGGCGATCCACGAGAGGGAAATGCCCGCTGCACATTTTACATCCTGCTCGTTGTCTGAGTTCATGGAGAACGATATTTACAATAAGGGTGGGGGGGAGGGGGTTTCCATTTTCTGCAGTTCCACATGGTATGTATATCCTAAACTATTGTGATTATTTAAATGAAAAAAAATGTTCCAATTGGTTCATATCTTTCAATAAGAATATGCATGTAGAGGGGTATGTGAGGGGTTATGGGGGCTATGGGGGGGTTAAGTTTTTGTGCTGAGGGGGTCGGAGGAAGGCGAAAAAGAAAATACTTAACAGCCCATCAAAGGAGATAATTCTAGATTCCTCCTTGATGTATGTATGTTTATACTCCCCCCCAAATTTTACTACCCCCCTCCCCTGAGAATGACGGTCTTTATCCATGAGGTACGTAATATTCTCTTCCCAGAGGATGACGGTCTTTATCCATGAGGAACGTTTGTAATCTTCCATGAGAATGACCGTCTTTATCCATGTAGGTACGTAAGTAATCTTCCTGTGAATGACTGTTCATTTTACATCGAGGTAAGTTTGTACTATTCCCTGAGAATGTCGGTATTTAATCCATTGGGTACGTATGTTTCTCTTCTCTGAGTATGTCGGTCTTTATACTTGAGGTAGCATGTTACTCTTGCCTGAGAATGTAGGCTTTATCCATGACGGTACGTATATACTCTTGCCTGAGTATGTCGGTCTTTTTCCATGAGGGACGTATGTTCTCTGCACTGAGGAATGTCGGTCTTTTTCCTTTAGGTTACGCGATATACTCTTCATGAGAATGACGGTTATTTATCCAGTGAGGTAGTATGCTACTCTTACCTGAGAATGACGGTCTTTATCATGAGGTACGTATTACTCTTCCCTGAGAATGACGGTCTTATATCCATGAGGTACGTATAGTACTATTCCCTGAGATGACGCGGTCTTTATCCATGAGGTACGTATGTACACTTTCCTGAGATATGACGGTTACTTTATCCATGAGGGTAGTATATACTCTTCCCTGGAGAATGACGGTAGTTATCAAATGAGCGTACGTATGTACTCTTCCCTGAGTATGACGGTCTTTATCCATGAGGTACGTATATACTTTCAATGAGAATGGACGTCTTTATCCATGAGGTACGTATGTACTTTCTTTCCCTGAGAATGGGTAAAACAAACGGTCTTTATCCATGAGGTACCGTATATACTTTCCCTGAGAATGACGGTCTTTATCCCTGAGGTACGTATTTATCTTCCCTGAGGAATGACGCGTCTTTATCATGAGTACGAATATACTCTTTCACATGAGAATGACGGTCTTTATCCATGGGTACGTATATACTCTTCCCTGAGAATGACGGTCTTTATCCATTGAGGTAGTATATTACTCTACCCTGAGAAAGACGGTCTTTATCCATGAGGTACGTATGTACTTTCCCAGAGAATGACGGTCTTTATCCATGGAGGTACGCATGTACTCTTTTTCCCTGAGAATGACGGTCTTGATCACATGAGGTACGTTTGTACTCTTCCCTGTGAATTGACGTCTTTATACATGAAGGGTACGTATGTACTCTTCATTGAGGATGACGGTTCTTATCCATGAGGTACGTATATACTCTTCCCTGCGAAGGATGACGGTCCCATTATCCATGAGGTACGTATATACTTTCTCGAGATTGACGGTCATTATCCTGAGGTTCGTATGTACTCTTCCCTGAGAAAGACGGTCTTTATCCATGAGGTACGTATATACTCTTCCCCCCCTGAGATGACGTTCTTATCCATGAGGTACGTATATACTCTTCCCTGAGATGACGGTCCTTTATCCATGAGGTACGTATATACTCTTCCCTGAGAATGACGGTCATTTATCCATGAGGTACGTATGTACTCTTCCCTGTGAATGACGGTATTTCCATGAGGTACGTATATACTATTCCCTGAGAATGACGGTATTATCCTTGAGGTCGTATTATATCTTCCTGAAATAGACGGTCTTTTCCATGAGGTACCGTTTATAATTCTTCCATGAGAATGTAAGGTCATTATCCAATGAGGTACGGATGTACCTTCCCTGAAGAAAACGGTCCCAATTAACTGCAGAGGTCTGATTATTCGCTCTCTCTCTCTCTTTTTATATGTCGGCCGAATAGGCAGAACTTGGCGATCTTGCTTAATCTGCAAAACGCTTTCGTGCCATATAGGACAAGTGTAAATTTGGGGTTGCAATAATTTCGACAAAATCAATTCGGAACCTAACGAAAAAAAATATATTTGATTGTGTTTGTTCTATGTATTAAATTATTGTAAACGTATTTAAAATATATTTACGTAGGGTTAGGCTACATTAATTGCTCTTGTTATAATAAGGTGAGTCAAGTTTTTCTAAGATTTTTTGGTGCCAAATTAAAAAATTTTTACATCATACAATTAATGAAAAAAAATTTATCTTTAAACGTTAATAAGAGAAAATTTTCAGGAAAGGACTTAATTTTAAATGAGTTCTAGCTAATTGAACAGTTTTTACATATTCGGCACGACATTATATATATACTATATATATATATATATATATAGATATATATATATATATATTTATATTATAATATATATATATATTATTATATAATTTCGTGCCGAATAGGTAAAATTGCGTCACTTAGCAACAATCAGTTAAAATTAAGTAATTTCTAAAAATATTTTCTCATATACGTTTAAAGATATATTTCTTCATTAATGTTAATGAAAAATTAATAATTTTGTACGAAAAGAACCTTAGATAACCTAGCCAACATTATCTATAAACAAGTGCAATTTAATTTAGCCTAATCCAACTTCTTTCTTTCATTTTATCTTTCAACACACGGCCGTTATCCACCGAGGGGGCGGGGTGGCCCAAAAGGAAAACGAAAGTTTCACCTTTTTACATTATAGAATATATACAGGAGCAAGGGTGTTTTACTAGCCCCTTGCTCCTGCCATTTTAGTCGCCTCTTACAATCACGTTTGGCTTACGGATGGGAAGGGAATTCTGTTCCAATTCCCGAGGGAGGTAAGAGGAAATAACAAGGACAAAAACTGAATAGAAGATAGAAGAAAACCCAGAGGTGTGTATATAAAGCTTGTACACTGTGTGTAGTGTGCTAAGTGGTAAGTAGAAGTAGCAATGGATCGCTTACCTTGAAATATCTTGCCATGTGTTTTGAGACAGAAAAAAAAAAGGCACCCAGCATCTCTTACCATCAGTGTAAACAATTTACAGGCTTCGTTTTACACTCCACTTGGCAGGACGGTGTACCTCCCTGGGTGGTTGCTGTTTACCACCCTACAAACACTGTAATTATATTACAGTGGACCCCGAGGTTTTGTGATTAAACCGTTCCAGGAGAGCTCTGCCGAATGACGAAATTGCCGAATGGCGAAACCATTTTCCCATAAGAAAGTAATGGAAATACAATTAATCCCTTCCAGACACCAAATAAAATATTAAATAGAATTTTTTTTTTTTCAAATTAAATAAAAGAATTTACATACTGAAAACATGAGCAATCAAGTAATTACTTTTTATTTAATAATAATAAACATTACACTTCGGGAGGAGGGGATAGGAGGAAGGGTGTACATATTGTTTTCGAAGGGAGAATCTCCTTCTCATTAGGACTTCTGGCTACAAAGTTCTTATTCTGAGGTTACTTCCCTTCTTTGGGTTTGCTTTTAAAGGACCACTGGGAACAGCTTGTGAGAGTCGCTGGGCGCCCCTGTCACACAAAATATCTGTCCAGAGAGGCATCTCTGTTTTCTGGCATTGACTTTAGATTGTCTGAAGTGGGACACAAACACTGTCATTTTACATGTCTGCAATACGGCCTTGCAACAAGCTTTGTTAGGGGTGAAGTTCATCCATTAAATGTTTGCAACTTCACTTTGCACAAATGTCCTTAATCTTTGAAGAAGGCACCTTCCTCCCATTCTATCTTCTCATCTCCTTGCAGCAATTTCCTGAAGCTGTGTTCTCTTGCTGTTTGCAATGAAGCTCTTGCAGCTCTTCAATGGTTAGCCTTCCTTGTTATCCTCACCAAACTCTTCCACATCCTCGCAATCATCTCCAACCCCAGGGACTTGCCCAATGCCAATGGATTCCACAACTGGCATAGGCTACTGGGTCAGCACCAAACCGTTCAAAATCCTCTCTCTTGTATACATTTCAGGCCAACAATTTCTCCCAAGCAGAATTCAAAGTTCTCGCAAGTCATTCCTTCCAAGCCTTACATATCAGGTTTATGAATCGAGGAATAATGAAGTGATCTTCCAGAACTTCTGTTGGGGTCAGTTCTGTGTCTGGAGGCCAATTCAAAGCCACTTTTGAAACACTGCTTTTGTGTACAGTTTTTTGATAAGTTTGACATGACTTTGCTGGTCCATGGGCCTTCATGAGGAGGGAGTTTTTGTATTAGGGGGCATGAACTTCACATGATGAAACTAAACTCCTCCACTTTTGCTCCTCCAATCTCCGGAGGGATGATGCAGGAGCATTTGTCCTTACCCAGGGGGCAACTTGAGTGACAATTTTATTTTCCAGGCGGCATTTCTCACACTGGGGCCAAAAACACTTCATTAAAACAGTCTAGGAAAATTCTCTTGTGACCCTATGCCGCACTCTTTGTTAACCTTCCACATCACACACAAGTTACTTTGGCGGAGCACTATTTTCTTGAACGCAACTCTGGGATTTTTCAGAGGATACACCAGTAAAGCCTTCACTTTGCAATCCCCCACTATCTTAATACAATATCACATGAGAGAAAGCCTATCCTTCATTCAAATCAAAATTCAAATTCAAAGTTTATTCTCTATAAGGATTACAATGCTGAGTTTACAGAATTTGGTTATTGTTGTGGTTTACATGTAGTTTAAAATAATGGCGTGTGTCAGGGAGTGTGTTTCCTCCTGCATGACGTAGATCCTCTTTGGCAATTTTTCTTCCCAAAAGAGGGCCTTGTTCGTAGCAATTTAAATCACTTGTTGAATTCTCCCAGTGTCTATGCACTTCCTTAAACTCCTGTACATCACCAGCATCACACTTGTTTGCAGGCATTTTCTTACGGATATCAGCAACTTTTGGGGGGGGCCTTTTTTTAACTAAGGTGTTTGAGAGGTGGATCATGGAAATGAATATGATATTGTGTTATATGGACTTCAGTAAGGCTTTTCGATAGAGTTCCACACCAGAGGTATTGAGGAAAATTTATGGCACAAGGAATGGAGAAAATTTTTTCTGGGTAAAGGCATGGCTGACAAATAGACAGCGAGAGTTTGCATAAATGGGGAGACTCAGAATCGGGGCACGGTCACAAGATACGGTTGTTCCTCAGGGGTCTCAGTGTTGGGCCCTCGTTGTTCCAATTTACATAACGACATAGATGAGGGAATAAATAGCGACATAAGCAAATTTGCTGATGACACCAAATTAGGCCGTCCAGTTCATTCTAAATGAGGACAATAGAGCACTCCTCGGATGATTTTGAATAGATGATGCTATGGTCGGAGAAGTGGCAGATGCAGTTTATTATTGACAAATGCAAAAGTTCCTAAATGTTGGCAGGTTAAATAACCATGCCAAATATAAACTATATATTTGTAGATCATAATACTACTGATTCCCGAAGGAGTTTGGAGTTCCTGGTTAGCAGTAATTTTAAAACCAAGAAACCAGTGCATTTGTGTTCGGCCAATTAAAAGCTAACATAATTCTTGGCTTCATATCTTGACGTATCAAATAATAGAAGTCCTTCAGGTTGTTCTTCAACTCTATATATCATTGGTTAGGCTCATTTAGACTATGCTGCTCAGTTCTGGTCACAATATTACAGTAGGATATAATGCTCTGGAAAATACATACAGAGGAGGATGACAAAGGATGTCCCATGTATCAGAAATCTTCCTATGAGGGATAGACTGGAGGGCCCTGAATCTGCGCTTCTCGGAAAGCATAGAATTTACGCGCGTGGGGATTCATGACGACGTGTTATAAAATGGGAAAAAACGGGAAATTAAATAAAGGGTGATGTAATAGCGTGCTGAAGGTATGTCCAGCCAAGACAGGGACTCGCAGCATATAGTTCTCAAGTAGGAATAATTCAGATTCAGAAAGGATATAGGAAAGCACTGTTTGGCAATAGAGATGTGGTATGAGTGGAAAAAAACTCCCAAGCACAGTTATTCAGGCTAAAAAACGTTGTGCAGATTTAAAAATAGGTTAGATAAATTTACATGAGTGGGTGTGGGTGGGTGTGACGTTGGACCTTGGACTAGTTTGTGCTGCTGGGTCTAAGGTACAGTGCTTCTTCCTTGAGTGGAGGTGACCAGACTGGGTGTGTCATGGGCTAATCCGGGGTGGGGAGGGTCATTGGTCTATTCGAGGGGTCACATGGACATGCTCCAATGGGTCAGTAGGCCTGATTGCAGTGTTCCTTCTGTCTTTAGGTTCTTATGCCCTTTCAATTTATCGACTGCCATAATACTATCTACCTGCTAAACCTGTTTTTGGTAATCCGCTCCAACAATAACCTTTCCACTCTCTTCGAGATTTTGACGATCTCTTTTTAGTCAGCATACTTTACCCCTTTTGCAACAACAGCACTCTTTATTTCCTTTCCCTTTGCCAACGATCGAAGTGATGGTTGGATGGGGTTTGGCCCTACATCTGGCATGTTCTGCAGATTGCACTCTGCTCTCATATTTTTCAATTGATTTCCTTCATTGTACTGAATTCGATCGTGTTCCTCGCTTTCTTTACCAAAGTTCTTTGCAATAGCTTTCCTTGGGCCCATTGTGACTTATTTACAGTGTGCAAGCCCAAAAAAAAATGGAAATATTATGAAATGTATTGTATGAACCCAAGGTGGTGTGGTTCATGTAGTTGTGGTAAACAATGGCACACTGAGTGTGAATGGTGCGGCTTTGTGCGTGCCACCAGTGACGGCGTGACGGGTACTGGATACAAGCAATGAATCCGTGTCCAATCACGAAACCGCGAGGCAAAATTTTGCCGAGAAAACTTGCAGAAAAGCGGATTTCACGAAAGTCGTGCAGACGAACTCGGGGCGGGGAGTCCACATGTAATAAATAATTTACAATAATTAATAGTAATCAAACGCAACAAAATATATTTTTTCGTTAGGTTCAGAATGATTTTTGCAAATTATTGATACAACTATTCACTTGCATTATTCGGGCAGAAAAGAGTTGCTATTTAAGCAAAATCACGAGTAATTACCTGTTCATCATGACATATGTATTAATGAAATCATTAAACAAGCAATTTTTGAATCTTTAAACAGATTGTTGTTTGCAGATATCCAAGATACATATTCTACAAGCAGTATTAAAACAGGGAAGTGTTTTTGTGGTATGCCCAAATAATGAAGATAATCTGTGGGGGAACTAAAATCACAAGGGTATTAAAAGAGGTAACATCGACAGCTGCTTTCATAGAAAACCTGAAGATTTTTCTACAACAGATGGGAACATAAAAAGTCTGGGCTGAATGGTCCTGCCGTTGATTGGCCATGTAGTCAGAAAATGTAAGGATGGAGATGATGTCCTGTTAGTACAGTTTAATGGAGAAGGGCTGTGATTAGTGATGTCACTGGGAGACAGTAATGGTGATATTGAAGTTAATGGTTGGGCATGGGATTGCAGGATCGAGTTCTGGCCAAGCCACAGTTATATTAATGATTTAAAAATCATTATTTCGTGATTTCTTTAATATATAGGACTGCTTGTGAGGCGGGCTACCCCAAACCCAAATGAGGTTGAAGTAGTCTCTGAGGCTACACGGACCAGTGTATGATCCTTGTATCAGTGTGAACAACACTCAGTACAGCTGAACGACCTGGTGTTTAAGGATTTTTAATTTAGTGGAAGAGGGATGCATTACTTTGTGCGATCGTCTCTCCTCACATGACTGGGCATAGGATAGCATGGATCGAGTCCTGGCCAAAGCCGCAGTTTTGTTAAATGATATATATGTTGTGCCGTTATGTAAAACTTGCGGTTTTGACTTAAATAGCAACGCTCTTCTTGCCGAATAAGGACAAGCGAAAATTTGTGTATGAAAAAATTTTTCGCAAAAATCATTTTTAAAACCTAACGAAAAAAAATATTTTCATTGTGTTTGTTTTTCATAAATATTATAAACTTCTCTAAAATATATTTAGTTGGATTATGCAAATTAAGGCGTTTTTGGGTCATTTGCAAGAACTCATTAAAATTCAGTCCCTTTCTAAAATTTTCTTTATACATTTAAAGTTTACATTTTTACATTTACGTTAATATAAAAATTAATGATTTTTTTACCAAAGCACCTTGGAAACTCACCTAATTTTTATTATAAAAGTGTAATTTATCCACTGGCCCATAAAATTTCCTTAAGAGTAGTGCATCCAACAGAACTGGATGTTGTACTTGCTACAAAAGGACTACGATGGTGTGGATGACTCTAGGCTAATTTCATCTAGTCCCGTTAGGTGTACTAGTACAGCGATCAGTATTTTAAAATTATTGTGCTCCAAACGAAGTGGTATTGATCAAGCAATTTACAAACATCCAGTTCTGCTGGATGCACTACACCTTAAGGATTGTATGGTCAAATGGATTAAGGAATCATGAGTTTTTGCTCACCATGAGGCAGGCCAAAGAAGCATAGGTTCGGAGTCCTTGGCTAGTTGCAGTGTTGTTATTGATCAATACCAAGTCATTCGTGGGCACAGTAATAAAAAAATACTGCTCGTTGTACTCGTACCCCAAACAGGGCTAGAAGAAAATTACCCTAGGAATCATCTACACCATCGTTTTGTCTTTGGGTAGCAAGTAAAAACATCCATTTCCACTGGATTAAGGCGTCAGGGAGTTTTCGCCCACCATGAGGCAGGCCAAAGCAGAAACCCACCCAGGGAAGTATACCGTCCTGCCAGAATGACTGTAGAAACAGCAAACCTGTAACTGTTTTACATGATGGTAGGATTGCTGGTGTCTCTTTCTGCCTCATAAACATGCTGGATAAAGGTTTTATCTTGCTACTCCTACTTACATTAGGTCACACTACACAGGCATGCACATGCTTATATATCCATACACACATCTAGTTTTTTTTCTTTTTTCTAAATAGCTCTTGTTTTTCTTTATTTTTCTCTATTCTCATGGAGAAGTGGAAAAAGACTCTTTCCTCAGTAAGCCCTGCGTGTCGTATGAGGCGACTAAAATGCCGGGAGCAATAGCTTAGTAAACCCCTTCTCCTGTAAACATTTACTGAGAAAGGGAAAAGAAAAAACTTTATAAAGCTGGGATGTTTGAATGTGCGTGGATGTAGTGCGGATGACAAAAAAGAGATGATTGCTGATATTATTTAATGAAAAGAGTTGGATGAACCATACCACGGAAGGGGATAGAACCCGCGATCAGAGAGTCCCCAAACTCCAGACCCGTCGCAATCGTATCATTACGATTCGTGGACGAGTGAAGTTGGATGTCCTGGCCCAAAGCAAAACAAAGTGAAAGTGGTAGGCGAGTTTCGGTGGGGAGAAAACAAATGGGATTTTAAAACAGGAGTATCTGAGAGAGTTAGAACTAAGGAAGGGGTTTGCAATAATGTTGAAGGAACAGTTATGGAAGGAGAAGAGGGAATATAAATATGTAAATTCAAAGATTATGTGGATTAAAATAAGTGTTGGATGTGAAAAGTGGGTCATAATAAGCGTGCATGCACCTGGAGAAGAGAGGGTGTAGAGGAGAGAGAGAGATTTTGGGAGATGTTAAGTGAATGAATAGGACCTTTCAACCAAATGGGGAGAGTAATGTGGTAGGGGACATAAATGCTAAAGTGGAAGAAACATTTAGAGAGGGGGTGTGGTAGGTAAAAATTTTGGGGGGCCAGGTGTAAATGATGGGAGCCTTTGATTGAAAACTTGTATAGAAAGGGGTTTCGTTATGATAAATATGATACTCCAATACTGAAAAATATGTACTGTGCCAAAACAAAAGCATTTTACATTGCTAAACTCACAAAAATAGTATTTAGTTTACTTAGCCATAATACTAATTACCTCATAATTTGTAATAAATTTTAAAATAAAGAATTAAACTAAGTTTGCCCGAAAGCTAGCCATGCTAGGCGTTCTAGTGGTACACTCTGTAATCATTATTTAACTACATGTAAACCACAAACAACCAAATTTTGTAAATTCAACATTGTAA
>NC_069416.1:11974614-12060915 GCF_026875155.1 Cherax quadricarinatus | reverse complement strand
CGGGCCCAAAAAAAGGACCTTCAAAAACATCAGGAAACCTGAAAAAAACACCGGGGCACCTTAAAAAACACCAGAGCACCTATGAAAACACCAGGAAACCTTCAAAACACCAAGGCACCTTAAAAAACACCAGGACACCTTAAAAACACCAGGCACCTTAAAAACACCAGGAACCTTCAAAAACACCAAGACACCTTAAAAACACCAGTGTACCTTACAAAACACCAGGGCACCTTGAAAAACAGGGCAAATTTAAAAAACACCAGGGCACCTTAAAAAACACCATGGCACCTTAAAAACACAAAGACACCTTAAAAAACACCAGGCGCCTTAAAAAACACCATGGCACCTTAAAAAACACCATGGCACCTTAAAAAACACCATGGCACCTTAAAAACACAGACACCTTAAAAACACCAGGGCAGCCTTAAAAAACACCATGGCACCTTAAAAACACCAAGGAATCTGAAAAGCACCAGGAAACCTTCAAAAACACCAGCACACCTTCAAAAACCAGGAAACCATGAGAAAACACCAGAGCAACCCTTAAAATACCAGGAAACCTTCAAAAACATCAGGACACCTTCATAAACACCTGGGCACCTTTAAAAAAGCACTAAGGCACCTTTAAAAACACAAAAGCACCTTTAAAAATACCAGGACACCTTCAGAAACACCATGAAACCTAAAAAACACCAACGCACCTTAAAAAACACCAACGCACCTTAAAAAACACCAAGGCACTTAAAAAACACCAGGAAACTTTCAAAAACACCACTGCATCTTAAAACACCAGGGCACTTCAAAAGTACCAGGGCACCTTCAGAAACACCAGGAAATCTTCAAAACAACAAAGCACCTTCAAAAACACCAGAAACCTTTAAAAATGCAAAGGCACCATTAAAAATACCAGGAAACCTTCAAAAACACCAGGACACCTTAAAAAACACCAGGGCACCTTAAAAACACCAGGGAACCTTCAAAAACACCAGGACACCTTAAAAAACACCAGGGCACCTTAAAAACACCATGGCACCTTAAAAAACACCATGACACCTTCAAAAACACCAGGGCACCTTAAAAAACACCAGGGCACCTTAAAAGCACCAGGAAATCTTCAAAAACACAAAGGCACCTTCAGAAACACCAGGATACCTTCAAAAACACCAAGGCACCTTTAAAAATACCAGAACACCTTCAAAAACACCATGAAACCTTAAAAAACACCAACGCTCCTTAAAAAACAACAAGGCACTTAAAAAACACCAGGAAACCTTCAAAAACACCAGCACACCTTCAGAAACACCAGGGCACCTTCAAAAGTACCAGGAAATCTTCAAAAACACCAGGGCACCTTTAAAAACACCAGGAAACCTTCAAAAACACCAGGGCACCTTTAAAAACACCAGGAAACCTTCAAAAACACCAGGGCACCTTTAAAAACACCAGGAAACCTTCAAAAACACCAGGGCACCTTTAAAAACTCCAGGAAACCTTCAAAAAAACCAAGGCACCTTCAAAAAACCCAGGGCACCTTTAGAAACACGAGGAAATCTTCAAAAACACCAAGGCACCTTCAAAAACACCAGGGCACCTTTAAAAACACCAGGAAACCTTTAAAAATGCAAAGGCACCATTAAAAATACCAGGACACCTTCAAAAACACCAGGAAGCCTTCAAAAACACCAAGGCACCTTTAAAAACAACAGGAACCTTCAAAAACACCAGGACACCTAAAAAACACCAGGGCACCTTAAAAACAACCAGGGAACCTTCAAAAACACCAGGACACCTTAAAAACACCAGGGTACCTTACAAAACACCAGGGCACCTTGAAAAACAGGGCAAATTTAAAATCCCCAAGGCACCCAAAAAAAACCCCATGACCCCTTAAAAAACACCGGGGGAAACCTTTAAAAAACCCCAAAGCACCTTAAAAACCCAAAGGGAAATCTTGAAAACACCAGGAAACCTCAAAACCCCACACACCCTTCAGAAACACCCAAGGAAACCTTAAAAAAAAACACCAAGGCCCCTTAAAAATCCCGGGGAAAACCCCTTTTCCAAAAACCCCATGAAACCTTAAAAAACCCAACGCTCCTTAAAAAAAACACCGGGAAAACCCCTTTTCCCAAAACCCCAAAGGGTCCCCTTCAAAAACACCCAAGGCACCTTTAAAAAACACTGGGAACCCTTCCAAAAAAACCAAAAACCTTAAAAAACCCCCGGGGCACCTTTAAAAAATTTCCGGAAACCTTAAAAAAAACCCAAAGGCACCCTTTAAAAAAACCCGGGGCACCCTTTAAAACCGAGGAAATCTTCAAAAACACCAAGGGCCCCTTTCAAAAACCCCCAGGCCCCTTTTAAAAAACCCCAGGACACCTCAAAAACACCAGGCCCCTTTTAAAAACACCGGGAAAACCCCTTTAAAAAAATGAAAAGGGCCACCTTTAAAAATACCGACCCCAATAAAAACCCCCGGAACCCCTTCAAAAACACCCAAGACCCTTTAAAAACCCCAGGAAAAACCCTTAAAAAAACACCAAGGAAACCTTCAAAAAAAACCAAGGAAACCCTTTAAAAAACACCGGGAAAACCTTCAAAAACACCAAGGTACCTTTAAAAACCCGGGGCACCGTTAAAAACCCAAAGGCACCTTTAAAAAAAACCTAAAACATTCAAAAACACCAAGGCACCTTAAAAAAACCCAGGGCCCCTTTTTAGAAACAGGGAGAAATCTTAAAAAACCCACCAAGGCCCCTTTCAAAAACACCGGGGTCCCTTAAAAAAAAACACCAGGAAAAACCTTCAAAAACCCCCAAGGCCCCTTTTAAAAAAAACACCGGGGACCCCTTCAAAAACCCACCAGGGTCCCTTTTTTAAAAAACACCAGGGTCCCCTTTAAAAGCCCGGGACACCTTCAAAAACACCAAGCCCCTTTAAAAAACCCAGGGTCCCTTTTTAAAAACCCCGGGACACCTTCAAAAACCCCAAAGGGCCCCTTTTAAAAAACACCGGGAAAACCTTTAAAAAACACCAAGGCACTTTTTAAAAAACACCGGGAAACCTTTTAAAGCCCGGGAAAAACCTTTTTAAAAAAACCCGGGAAAGCTTAAAAAAACACCAAGACATCTTAAAAAGACACCAAACACCAGAAAACACCCATGGCCCCTTAAAAAACCCCAAAAGGAAACCCAAAAAAAACCTGGAAACCTTAAAAAACACCAGGAAAACCTTTCCAAAACCCCAAAGGAACCTTAAAAAAACACCGGGGCCCCCCCTAAAAAAACCCGGGGCACCTTCAGAAAAAACCAAGGGCCCCCCCCCTAAAAAACACCAAAAAACCCTTTCCAAAACACCAGGAGACCTTCAAAAAAAACCAAGGATTTTTCAAAAAACCCCAAAGGGAACCTTAAAAAACACCAGGAAAACCTTCAAAAACCCCAGACACCCAGAAAAAACCCAAAGGCACCCAAAAAAAAAAACTGGAAACCTTAAAAACCCACCAGGGCCCTTTAAAAAACCCCAAGGCACTTTCGAAAAACCAGGGAACCTTCAAAAACACCAGGGCACCTTCAAAAACACCAGGCACCTTCAAAAACACCAAGGAACCTTCAAAAAAAATCAGGGTACCTTCAAAAACACGAAGGCACTTTCGAAACACCGGGGCACCTTCAAAAACATCAGGGCACCTTGGATTACATCAAGGCACCTTGAGCAACACAGGGCACCTTGGGCAACATCAGGCACCTTAAGCAACATCAGGGCACCTTGAGCAACATCAGGGCACCTAAGCAACATCAGGGCACCTTGAACAACATCAGGGCACCTTGAGCAACATCAGGGCACCTTGAACAACGTCAGGGCACCTTGAACAACATCACGGCACCTTGAGCAACATCAGGCACTTTGAACAACTCAGGGCACCTTGAACAACATCGGGGCACCTTGAGCAACACAGGGCACCTGAACAACGTCGGGGCACCTTGAACCAACATCAGGGCACCTTGAACAACGCCCAGGGCACCTTGAACAACATCAGGGAAACCTTGAGCAACATCAGGGCACCTTGAACAACGTCCGGCACAATGAACAACATCAGGGCACCTTGGGGGAACACGGGGCACCTTGAACCAACACAGGGCACCTTGAAACAACATCAGGGCACCTTGAAACAACGTCAGGGCCCCTTGAACAACATCACGGCACAATGAACAACATCAGGGCACCTTTAACAACATCAGGGAACCTTGAACAACATCAGGAACCTTGAGCAACATCGGGTCACCTTGAAAATACCGGGACACCTTGAACAACATCCAGGGAGCTCTAAACCCAACATCAGGGCACCTTGAACAATACCAGGACACCTTGAGCACCCCATCAGGCACCTTGAACAACATCAGGGCACCTTTGAACAACACAGGGCACTCTTGAACAACATCAGGGCACCTTGATCAACATCAGGGCACCTTAACAACATCAGGGCACCTCCTTGCAACATTATAAGGTTGACAGTTGCAACATGCACCAGCAACAACATTTAACACTGCCGCCTTCCAACTTGAATTTGTAACCCCTGAGGGAGTCATGGTTATATTAAGAACGTTGTGTTTTTGTTCGTTTAATGTAAACATTGCCGGCTGTAATGTTTACCTCGCTCCTGCTGGGAGAGAGAAAAAGAGAGAGAGAGAGAGAGAGAGAGAGAGAGAGAGAGAGAGATATGTGAGCTTGTACACCACAAGAGGGGCACTAGCAATTAACACTCTGAATTCATTTATTCCCAGAGAGATTTGAGTATGGAACGTGTTCGTACAGCATAATGACATCTTACAAATAAAGTCTGTTAAGTGTAATTGTAGCCACAAAGGGCTCCAACTTCACCTGTTCCCAAAATCTGTATTTCTAATGAATAGACTTTTTAAAAGATTTTAAAATTATATGTGGTATGTAACGAAACTTAACCTAACCACGTAAAACCCTGTGTAAAAAAAAGTGAAATTAGAGAAAATAGAAAAAAAGGGGAAAAGGAGGCATGAGAGCAACAGACAGATAGTGGGGAAAACGGTGAGAGAGTGATTGAGAGAGAGAGAGAGAGAGGAGAGAGAGAGAGAGAGAGAGAGAGAGAGAGAGACTGAAAAGAGAAAAGAGACTGAGAGAGAGATCTGGGTTATCTCATGAATATCACATAACACTGCACCAACAAACCACCCTCACTGTAGTAATCCCGTGAGCTTGTAAACTATACACACTAATATATATATATATATATATATATATATATATATAAATATATATATATATATAAATATATATTATATATATATATATAATAAATATATATATATATATAATATATATATATATATTTTATATATATATATAATTATATAACATTATATATATAATATAATATATATATATATATATATAAATATATATAATATATATATAATATATATATTATATAAAATAATATAATATATATAATAAATATATAATATACATTAAATTTAATATATACATATACATTATACATATATAATAATATATATACATATACATTATACATATATAAATATATATATATATATATATATATATATATAATAATATATACTATATATTATATATATATATATAACACACATATGAAATGTCCCCCTTTTATTTGAAATAATTCAAAATACACACATTCTCACCCAGCTAGTTATCGACTACCATTTTTTCTGACTATGATTTGTACCCATGTTTCAGACCATGGTTTAGTACCCATGTTACGACCATGGTTCAGTACCTATCTTTCAGCAATAGTTTAGTACGCATGTTTCAGATCATGGTTTAGTACCCTTGTTTCTAACCATAATTTAGTACCAATGTTTCAAAACCATCGTTTAGTATCCATGTTACTGACCATCTTTTTAGTCCCCATGTTACTGACCATGGTTTAGTACCCATGTTTCTGACGATGGTTAGTACCCTTGTTTCTGACCAAAATTTTTAATACCATTGTTTTCAGACCGTGGTTTAGTACCCTTGTTTTCTGACCATAATTTAATACCATTGTTTTCAGACCGTGGTTTAGTATTCATGTTACTTACCATGGTTCAGTACCCATGTTTCAGACCATAGTTTAGTACCCATGTTTCAGACCATGGTTTAGCCCCCCATGTTTCAGACCATATTTTTATTACCCATGTTTCAGACCATGGTTTAGCACCCATGTTTCAGACCAGGGTTTTAAAGTACCCATGTTTCAGACAATAGTTTAGTACCCATGTTGCAGACCATGGTTCGTACCCATGTTTCAGACCATGGTTTAGTACCCATGTTTTCAGACAATAGTTTAGTACCCATTTTGCAGACCATGGTTCTGTACCCATGTTTCAGACCTGGTTTAGTACCCATGTTTCAGACCATGGTTTAATACCCTTTTTTTCTGACCATAATTTAATACCATTGTTTCAGACCGTGGTTTTAGTACTCATTTTAAACTTACCAGGGTTTTTTTAGTAACCCATGTTCAGACCATGGTTTAGTACCAATTTTTTAAACCAAGTTTAGTACCCAGGTTTCAGACCATAGTTTAGTACCCATGCTTCAGACCATGGTTCAGTACCAATGTTTCAGACCATAGTTAGTACCCATTTTTCAGACCATGGTTTAGCACCCATGTTTCAGACCATGGTTTAGTACCCATGTTTCAGACAATAGTTTAGTACCCATGTTGCAGACCATGGTTCTGTACCCATGTT
This sequence comes from Cherax quadricarinatus, assembly GCF_026875155.1. NCBI lineage: Eukaryota > Metazoa > Arthropoda > Malacostraca > Decapoda > Parastacidae > Cherax > Cherax quadricarinatus. The sequence goes on along the minus strand of NC_069416.1, from coordinate 12,054,160 downwards.
TCAGACCATGGTTTAGTAATCCATTTTTTAGACCATGGTTTAGTACCCATGTTCAGACCATGGTTTAGTACCAATGTTTTAAAACCAAAGTTTAGTAACCCATGCTTCGGACCATGGTTCAGTACCCATGTTTCAGACAATAGTTTAGTACCCATGTTGCAGACCATGGTTCTGTACCCATTTTTTTCAGACCAGGGTTTATATCCATGTTCAGACCATGGGTTTAGTACTCATGTTTTAAACCATAGTTTAGTACCCATATTTCAACCATAGTTTTAGTACCCATTTTCAGACCATTGTTTAGTACCCTTGTTTCAGACCATTGTTTAGTACCCATTTTTTAGACAATAGTACCCATTTTTTCGGGCAATAGTTTAGTAGCCATGTTACTGACCATGGTTTAGTCCCCCAGTTTCAGACAAGGGTTTTAGTACCCATGTTTTAAACATAGTTTAGTACCCATGTTTTCAGTCTATAGTACCCACGTTTCAGACCATATTTGTATACCATGTTTGGGTGCCAAACGCTCGACTACGGCGGGCCAGACTTACGACCACATCTCCAGACGTACGAGTGCGACTGATGTTGCGAGTAATATGATTACTCCCCGTACAGCAGCTCAAAGTTTTGCTGGCGTTATTGGTCTAATCTTGTTTCAAGGGTTTGGCAAGTCTCTCACAGCAGCCAGGAATGTTGCGATGGCCTACTACCATGCCTACCATACCCTACCAGGGGCCTCCTAGGTCTACCATACCTAACAGGGCCTCCCAGGACTAACATACCTACCAGGGCCTCTCAGGCCTACCACGCCCTCCCAGGGCCCCCAGGCCTACCATGCCCCCAGGACTAACATACCTACCAGGGCCTCTCAGGCCTACCACGCCTCCCAGGGCCCCCAGGCCTACCATGCCTCCCAGGACCTCCCAGGCCTACAATGCCTCCCAGGGCCTCCCAGGCCTACCACGCATCCCAGGCCTCCCAGGGCCTCTCTGGCCAAACCATGCCTCCCAGGGCCTCCCAGGCCTACCATGCCTCCGGGTTTTCCTAGGTCTACCATGCCCCCCCCAGGGCCCCCCAGGCCTACCAATGCCCCCAAAGGGGCTTCCCAGGCCTACAATGCCTCCCAGGGCCTCCCAGGTCTACCATGCACCCCCAGGCCTCCCAGGGCCTCCCGGGGCCTCCCAGGCCTCCCAGGCCTACCATGCCTCCTAGGGATTTCCCAGGCCTGCCATGCCTATCGGGCCTCCAGGGCCTCCCTGGCCTACCATGCCCCCAGGGCCTCCCACACAAAACTCATTACCCTCACTGTTAGTGAGATTCCCTTGAGTTTAAAAGTATTATCTAGATTTTGTGCAAGTTAGAGCTAGCTTACATTAGAAGAAAGTTGTTTTTGAGGAAAAATTTAGGCAGATGGAGTTTAATATTGACAAATGCAAGTTTCTAAATGTTGGACATTTTAAAATAACCATGCCACATATAAACTTAATAATTAGATCTTAATATTACTGCTTGCGAAAAGGATTTGGGAGTTTCTGGTTAGCATAATTTAAAACCAAGACAACAGTGCATTAGTGATCGCAAAAAAGCTAACAGAATTCTTGGGTTCATATCTACGTTTAAGTCTTACTCAGCCCTGTAACAACTTCAGACAGTATTACCAAGGGGGGCTCTTCCTCAGGGAAAATTAATGAATAGAAAACGAAATAATAAGGAAAACTGGTGAGAAACTGAACCTCACCATTTACCTCCTAAATTAGTCCATAAGTCAGAAGGATGGACAAGGGGCCTCTGGCCTGTCCCCATAAGAAGTTTCAAAGGTGAAAACCCCAAAAGTCACGGGAATTCCCTCAGGCAAACAAAGCAGGGGTAGGTAACGTGCCACTCCTTATTTTTAAGGGAAAGCAAAGTTTCCAAAAATGACCTGAGAATCGAAGCTGGGCAAAATCCCCCCATTACATGGGATGTAGGGTGTGGTGAAGAGAGGTTTACCCCAAATTGGTATAGATGTGCATTAAGTCAGTTTTGAATTGTTCCCACGTCAAAAAAAATTTCTCTGGGGATGCCCACTCGGAGAAGATGGACAAAAGGGTTTCAGCCACCTCTTAGTAGTTATGGTCTTTAAGGGAAGGGTTTTCAGGGAAACTCAAAAGCATAATCAACTAATGAAAATTTAATATCTATTCCCCCAATGAAAGTGGAGCAAAAGGACCACGAGCAATAGCTACTTTTTCGAAATACCTAAAGTTTGGGCATTTTGACCATAGTACTCGCCTGTACCTCGGGGGGATACATTGGGCAATTTTTTTACACGACAACAATAGGTGTGCATCTGAGGACTTTTTGCCAAAAATATTTTCCCCCTAATTTTATTTAATTTTTTAACGATGGGGAAAAATGCCGGGGCCACTGGCAGGTCTACCATTTTAAACCCTCTCTGCTTATTTGGAACAACAAGAGGGGAATAGTCTATCTCACTAATTTAATTTGAATATACTTGTACAAGAAAACCTTTTTACAATTAAAATTTTATATGAAAAGTTTTTCCCTTTTGGATAACTTGTTTTTTTTTAGGGCATTATGGCTTTTTCTAAAGAAAAGGGGAAATTAGTTGTAAATTGAAAAAGGATCCTTCGATAGTCTAAAGGCTTAAAGTCGGGGAAAATAAAAGGATGGACGTGGGAGAACCGGGGCTTTGGTCTAGCCCGCAAGACATTTAGGATCGGGGGTGATACTTCATTTTCATCTAAACAATAACCGGGTGATCCACACCTTTTTGAAGAGCACACTGGTTTTAAATTTCCCCAAATAATCTCACGAGACATTTCTCATCGAATTTTCGAGGGCTTCTCCGACCTCAAAAAGGGGATCTAAACACCTATTCCACTTTGGTGAGAAAGGTCAACCTCAAAGGAAAAGGCCCCCTTTTAAACTTTACCTTTTAGTAGGGGCAAAATGATGGAGCTAGTCGGCTTCAGCCCAAACCCCTGTAACCATTTAGACCTAATGAACAAGGGAGGGTAGGAAAAGTGTCCGTACGGCCCAAGTATTAAAAGTAAGCAGAGAATGATTCTTTAATTTGGGGAACAGCTTATCAAAATGACATACATGTGCATCCAGGTCCGTAAAAGAGATACATAAGCCATTAACTTTTCCCGAACAAAGTGTGTTTGGCCCTTTACAGTCTTTAAAACATCTTCCAACTTTTTTGGGCCTTCTTAGAAGGACAATCTGGACGAAATTCCCTTTTAAACCACCAAAAAGACAAAAAGAATAAAAGAAGTCATTTTACTTTCCACAAGGCTTTGATTTCTTAAGGGGTGATAACCCTTGCCCTTAGGGTTCGATCCCTTTAGGTCTTTATAGGAATTGTGAGCCTCACAAACAGGGCAGCACCTCAGCAACTTCCCAGCTTTAATCAGGTTACTTCTCTAATGAATGTTCGTATCTGATGGGAAAGCTGTCTGAACTGTCAGCAAACCTGAAGTCTCTAAGAATTCATAACTGCAACATTTCCCGAACTCCTATCCAAAAGACGAACAAACGAAAGAGTGTTCCTTTTAAATGCTGAAAGTTCGGCCAAGCTGTAAGGTGGCATACCGGAAAACTTTCCTGAAGAATTAGTGGTTTTTTGATATGCTTTTAAAGGGTTGCCTTCTTCAGTAGGGTTTTAATTTCAATGATATCCGCACAAAGTTTCCAGATATTCCAAAGCGTACCCAAAAATAACATTCCTAACCCCGGGACCCTGGGTCACACCATTCGCAAGGGGAGCGGGATTTCAAACCGAAATGTATAAGTTATGTCTTCCCCCCTGGGAAGGGAGTAAATTAGGTGTTGGAATATGTGCACTGACTGCACGTTGTTCCATTACTCCATTACTGTTGTGAGAAAGTTATCTTTTTATTCTCTAATTCAAGGCGAGATTTTTCGAGCTCGCGATCCTTTTCTCTCTCTATTAACTCATGCTCTTTAGCTGTTTCCTCACGTTCTCTAGCTCTTTCCTCACGATCAAGTCTATCACGCTCTTTTTTGTCTTCGCGCTCTCTTTCTGTCTTTCTTGGCTTTCTCTTTCGATTCTCTCTCTCTCCTTATTCTCTTCTCTTTCCCTTTCTAATTGTCTTTCTTCTCTCTCAATTCTCTCTCTTTCAAGTCTTTCCTGGATCTTAGCACTAATGAAAGTTTCTAAATTTTTTCCCTTTTTATTCCTAACTTACTTCCAGCGTTCATCCAAAACTGGTATTCCTCCATACTTGCAAGAATAACTTAAACTATCAGGGGAAATGAAACGGGAATCAAAGAAAACGGAGGGTTCAATTCCTGCTCCGCTCAAACTGTAAATAAATCAGAGGGCTCGATTCCTACTTCAATTAAACAAGATGTATTAATGAAAACGAAGGGTTCTATGCCGGCTCCGAGCAAACAGTAAGTAGAATGGGGTCTACATGACTTAAGAAATCGTAATGACACGATTGCAAATAAACCATACCCCCGGCCGGGATTGAACCCGCGGTCATAGAGTCTCAAAACTCCAGCCCGTCGCGCTAGCCACTAGACCAGCTAGCCACAATAAGATTCATCCAACTAGGTATATTTCTACACCATAGGAAAGTTAGTACAGGCACCTCTGTGACCACAAATGCAAGTTTTTACAGACGAATCTCCAGCTAGCGTGGCCGTGACGAACTCTAGCTCAAGTCCCTTCACTGCCGTCAACATGACTTAAGAAATCGTAATGACACGATTGCAAATAAACCATACCCCCGGCCGGATTGAACCCGCGGTCATAGAGTCTCAAAACTCCAGCCCGTCGCGCTAGCCACTAGACCAGCTAGCCACAATAAGATTCATCCAACTAGGTATATTTCTACACCATAGGAAAGTTAGCACAGGCACCTCTGTGACCACAAATGCAAGTTTTTACAGACGAATCTCCAGCTAGCGTCCCCGTGACGAACTCTAGCTCAAGTCCCTTCACTGCCGTCAACATACTTAAGAAATCGTAATGACACATTCAAAAAAACCCAAAAAACCCCCCCCCGGGGGATTGAACCCGCGGTCATAGAGTCTCAAAACTCCGCCCGTCGCGCTAGCCCTAACCAGTACCCACAAAAAATTTCACCCAGGGGTGCCTGTGCTAACTTTCCTTGGTGTAGAAATATCCCTATTTTGGATAAATCTTATGTCACTGGTCTAGTGGCTAGCGCACGGGCGGGATTTTGAGACTCTATGCCGCGGTTTCAACCCCGGGCCCGGGAAATGGTTTTTTTTGCAATCGTGTCATTACATTTCTTAAGTCAGTTGAGGGCAGTGAAGGGACTTGAGCAAATTCGTCCGGCCACCTAGCTGGAGATTCGTCTGAAAAACTTGCATTTGGGTCACAAGGCCTGTGCAAACTTTCCTATGGTGTAGAAATATACCTTTTTTGGATGAATCTTAGTGGCTACTGTCTGGGGCTAGCCGAGGGGCTGGAGTTTTGAGACCATGACCGCGGGTTAACCCCGGGCCGGGTATGGTTTATTTGAATGTGCATTACGATTTCTTAATCATGTTGACGGCAGTGAAGGGACTTGACAAGTTCGTCAGGGCCCACGCTAGCTGGAGTTTCGTCTTAAAAAACTTGCATTTTTGGTCCAGAGGTGCCTGTGAAAACTTTCCTAGGGTTTTAAAAAAACCCTATTTGGGATGAATTTTATTGTGGCAGCGGGTCTAGGGGCTAGCGCGAGGGGCGGGAGTTTTGAGACCAGACCGCGGGTTCAATCCCGGCCGGGGGGGTAGGGTTTAGAATGGGTCACTTGACCATCCAATCTTCTCACCAACAAATCAAGAGTGCCCTATGACATTCCCTTGTTTAAAATAAAGAGCTCAATAAAACAAATTTCACTGGAAAATCTGGGGTCCCTAGATCTAATCCTCCAAAGTGTTTCAAGCTCACAAGAAACGAGGCAGAATTAACTTTTATATCCTGCCTGATTTTACTTACAATAAATTGAGACTTAACAACACCAAATTTTTTAAATACCTTACTGTAGTCCCACCATAAGAAGATTACTCTGGCTTGGTGGAACCGTCTGTGGTATGCGGCTTTGAATTTCCAAAGGGTAATTCGAATGGAGTTGAACTTGATTCATCGATTGATCCTGGCAAGGTCGCACTTAGAAGGCTTACCACCCTGTAACAACTTCAGACATATTCCCAAAGGGCTGGCCCCCCTCAGGAAAATTAATGAATGAAAACAAATAATAATTCACAAAGATAAACACTTTTTTATTTATTAAAGCAAACATAAAAAAAAAAAAACAGAAAGTTATATCCTATTTGAAAGAAAAATGAAAAAAATAAAAAATAACATTTGAACCAACGCAAATATATATAGGGTGTTTTGGTGTTTTGGTGACACTGTTGTTGAAATCGTACCATTGCTGATGGGGGGGGGTCGCAGGTTTTTAGGACCACCACCCTAGCTCTTCACAGAGACGCCGTGAGTATTTTATCCCGATGACGGGAAGCTTTTTAACCGCTGCAAGATGTGGGGTTGTCCTGCAATTTTCATACAGTGCACCGGTAATTAATCCAAAGGGGAAGTCCTGGACGTTGTCCTCCATCCTTTTCCCCTCGTTGTTTAAACAGGTGACCCCCTGTCATCCAAGATAGTGTTGGGAGCTGTGGGGTCGAGGAATTTACTTTTTTCCAGACCCCACACGCACCTTTGGGGGGGGGGAAGGGGAGGGGAAGGGATTGGGGGATAGACTGACCCTACTTAACAACAGCCAAATCAAACTATACTTTGGGGGGGGGGGGAAAAAAAAAGGCGGGAATAGGGGGGAGCTTGACTTACCCCCCTTTAACAAGAGCCGAAATAAACTGTTTTTACTATATACTCCCTCCTACCCCTATAAAATTAAACTTTTCCCTCACATCCCCCATCCCAAGACTTATATCAAGGATATAAGAAGAATGGTGAGGAAAAAGTTCAGCAGTGGAAAGTCGCTAAGGCAAGAAATTTTCTACTACTGTCACGATTTAACCAGTCAAGAAAAAATTTTAAAGAACCATTATATACACAATATGAACTTAAAACCCTGGATGCCAATGTTCACCTCAAAGGCGCTTTGGGCCCCTTAAAAGTTTCAGGTATATCAAAGGTTTGGGGTCCTTTCTAAAATAAATTTCTTTTCCCACAAATAAAATTTAATTTTGGAGTCCCCACACAAGGGCCAACCCCCTTTTTCTATTGTGGAGTATCTAAATTTCGCGGGAAGGATTTCCGGTTTAAAAAGCTACGGGAAAGGGAACCACATGGTATTTAGTACACTGCACCTAAGCCAGTATTGGAGCATCATTCTTTAAACAAAATTTTTATTTAAAACTGGGAAACTAAGTATAGGGTCTTTCGAAAAAATACTTTTTTAAACTCATTAAAATTTTTCCCCAGCACGTCGGAAATTTTTAAAAAGGTTCCTTCACAACTTTTTAAAGAAATCGAAAATGCCCGTAAGATCGAAGGTCGGATAAACCATGCATAAAAATTTACAGAACCAAGAAAGCTACGCAAAGGGGTTCTTTGGGTTTTGGGGGAAATTTAAAATTTTAATAAAGCTTGATCTTCGGGGGGCTGCAAAAAGTTATTAGAAGTATCAGTCCAAGATATCTAATCTTTTTATACCCAAGAAGCATTTTTTCGGGTTGGGATGAGGCCATGTAAAAGGTAACCCCACCAAAAAAGATTAATGTTTGGATAGTTCGCCCCACAGGGTGTCATTACGTAAATGTTATCAAAATAAACTGAAACATTTGGGATATTACCCAAACCCTTTCTCATCATCCACTAGGTACACAGGCAGTTTCCAAACCGAAGGGATACTTTTAAATTTTCCCGTCCTTCGTGTGTAGGAAAAAACGTAAACTGCTTAAAAGAAGGACTAACATTTCTTGATGATATGCCTCGCAAAATCAATCTCTAAAAAAAGAACGCATAAAATTTGTGAATCGCTATCTATTTTAAGGGGATAGGTTTTACATCCCACCAGTTTTTAGCATTAAGGCCCTTTAAGTCAATAGCAATCTATATGAATTTTCCTCCTTCTTAACTTGACTACGGGGGAAAAATATGAAGATACTGAAGGTTCAATGATCTTTTAGTTTTAAAATTTTTTCTACCTCCGGCAAATGCATCCCTAAGTGAACGGGGAAATGGGTAAATTTTCGTTTTTATAGATTGTCCGTCCTAATCAACTTATGGGCTACCGTGGGGTAACACCTGGAAAAATCAGTAAAAACTCTGAAAAGTTACTCACACAAGTAGTTCAGTCTCTTTTGTCAACCAAAATTCATTAAATATTAATTTTGGGGGGGGTTTCGCCCCATGGGCAAGATCACCAAGTCAGTAGTTCTTCATCATAGCCCCCCCCCAAAGGGAATTACCACACCTTACATTTTTCATTGTCGTTCAAGTCGGTGGAAAAACTAAGTCATAGTTTTAAGGGAGTTAACAAAATTTCTTGGTAAAAATTTCTTAAGGATGTTGATATGATAAAGCTTTTGGTTTTCCCCTTACTTCTATGAGGATCCCCTTTCCCACAAATTTTTAATACTTTTTATGGGGCCTTTCATGCAATAATAACACAGATGGCAAAATACAAAACTTTATCCCCACTTTTAAAACTTCCCTCTGCTTTTTTGGGAACAAAAAGGTTTTGTACTGGTCCATTGACAAGCTTAGGTTTTTCCCAAAATATTCCCTCTGAACCAGATGCCCTCCTCATCTGAACCAGGGTCCCCTCTTAGCAACTTTACCAGCACTGAGGAAGAGCCAGAGTTGCTAAAATAATAACGGGCAATTTAAAGGAGGAAACAAAGGATTTGTAGTAATCCTCCGTTGTGAGTTCCTAGGTTAAGGGGAGCTTGCTCAGTGGGGCCGGGGAACATGGAAACCAAGCTGAAGATAAGAAAAAGGTTGGAGAGGCAGAAAAAACGAGAAACCAAAACGACCGGGAAACTTCCAACCCTTTTTTTCCCGGGGCAAACCGACGAATGGAGTGTTCACTGGGAAAGCCACAACGAGCACCCAAAAAAGCATTGGCAGACGTGAGTAGACATTGTCCCTATAATAGTAAATAAGTATTTGGTTTCCTAGTTTGGTTCTAGGCAAAGGACCTACACAATCTATAATAAGACGTTGAGAATGTGTCACTACTCCTCGGTGATAGGAATGAGAGGTGCAGGTGGAGGTGTGTGTGCTGGCTTGGGACTGTCACTTGGACAACACGTGACAACGTCACACATGATCAGCTACTGTTTCCATCATCTTTGGCCAAGTAAAATGTTTTTGCCAGTTTTACCGAGTGTCTTCTTGACACCCCAAAAATGTCCTCCTATGGACTATGTGAGCAAAATCAATGATTGTTCACGAAATGTATTGGTAACACTACTTGTTGCTTGATGTGGTGGGGAAACGAACTATCAGCTGACAACTTGCATGAATATTTTTCTCCATCAGTACACTGTTACTTAATAGTAACAATTATCGAGATCCTTATGCTTCACTTCAGTAACTGCTATTATCTCTCAGTCTTTCCAGTGATGATCACAAAATGATCCTTGATTAAATATCATGAGTTAGAAATTAACGTCAGTTGTGTCTGACTATGTTGATGACCGGGTGGAGTTGGTGTTATTGACCCTGGGTGCTGAGCATCACTGAACAACATATTCAAGCCCAAATCATTGTAATCCACTAAACACAACAGGAGACAGGATGGTGTTGAATCTTGACATAGCTCTAGTAATGCGCTTGAGAGGAAATAAAATAGGCTTCTCTCTATAAGTTCATGGATAATTATATCAGTGTTATTACCAATCACATTGTGGGTTTTTTACATATACCAGCATGAAGTGATATCATTTCCTATCAACAAGTCCACTGACATGATGGGAAATACACCAATAGGATATACCCAACTGGAAATATAACCAGTATAATAGCTTGTTTCAATGTAAACTTAATGAAGAGGTACTTTTTATAACAGCCCCACATAGCTTCTAACAATACATCTATCTTCCATAGGTATCATCAGTTATGGACAGTAACATCTTCTTTAATAACATGAGATAAACTGCCAGTGTCTCTCGAAAGTAATTATCACGTCTGATGTGATTCGTTCAATCGTACTTTATCTCTCGAAAATAAGGACTCATCGCTGAACAAAATCTTTTCGTCAGATACACTTTTGATGCTGTCATCTTGTTCTGAGTAATTATTATCTAAAACTGTAGGATCGGATGTATTCTTGGCTTTTGGTGCCTTTGTTGCTCGGAGAGGATACAAACTTGAGTGGGGGTCCATCCACACGACTGCTTCTCGTATCTCTTTCTAACTTATAACAAACTCCTCTCTAGCATGTCCTTTTCTGTTCCAATAGGTACATTTTACTTTCTTCTTCTCGTAGCAGATTTTTGTCATAGCCACAGAGAAGATTCAGTGATTGTGTGTTTTCCTAGGTAAAAGGTACGAGAAGTTACCTAGTAGCAGGTACATTCAGGCCGGCCAATGAGCAGCTGATTTAGGTTGCCAACTTCTTAGCCAATCTTTAGTTACCTTGTTCTTATTGTTTAAGTACATACAATTTTGTGAGAAATCTCGTAATTGTCTGCTAAGCTGCAGTTTCCAGGAATATCCGAAGGTGTATGATCGATCAGAAATTCTTGTATGTCGCAGACATAGTAACAACCTGAACAAGGCTCTCGTTGTGTGTTTACATTGGCGACTACCACCTCTCAAAATGCAACTTTTTTCTCATAGCAAATTCTACACAAGTTTGTCTTTGTCGTCGCTGTAACATACGAAAATGTGTTTTGAATAACTTACAGGTAACAAGTATACATCTCTAGAATAGTTTGTTTGACAGCGTCATAACTAATGTTATTGGCAAATGGATAATAAGCAGCAGTACAAGTTTGAGATTTTCCTGTCAAAGCTGTGTTGCAACAGGTAGCCCAGTGCTTACGTGGGCCAGTTCATAGCACACGTGCCTGATTCTCAAACACATCAAAATAGGTGTCTATGCTCACTCTCAAAAAAACTTAAGGAACCGTGCATGCAGCTTTCTGAAACATTAAATGTGTCCTGTGATCTATCAGTCTGTTGTCTTCCAAGACGAAACATTTTTCTCTCTGAAATCTTCTTAGATTCAATTTTTCATGATGCTTATTTGTGCAGTCTGCAACCATAATGAGGCGTTCAACCTATCAAACTGTTCCTGAGAGATTAGGACCAGTAGGGTAATGGGAGGAGTAGGAAATTAACATGTCTTTCTGGACTGTCCTTAGGTCGGGCACCTCGTTCTAAGCCGTTTATAGAGGAGTCTAGTTTGGTCTAGGAATAAGGAGATACGGGTTTGTAGCATACACTGTACTAGTATGTGGCTGCGTCAAGCTACAGTTAGGAAGGGGAAGGCGTGAGCGAGAAATGAGCTACAACTAGGCTCTGACACTAGGCTCACTTCTGCCTTAGTTGCTCTTTCTTTCTTCGTCATCAAATAGAGTCATACTTCCTAATTGTGACACTAGGCTTCTGAATCTGAATCATAATCAGACATCTCTGTAGGAGCAGGAAACACATATCTTTAATTAACGCTCTGACAGTTTCTGACGGTGAATTCCTGCTTATACGTACACCGAGATATTTGGGCTACTTGCCAACACGTCTGAATTTTTAATTGTATCTCAACCTTCAGACAAAGTCAGAGTATAAATTAAATGTTATACCTTTGGCATACATCACGAAAATATTGCTTACTTCGGGAGAGTGATTATGGGGTAACTATAATCCTGATAGGAATCTTTAAGTGTTGGTGGTCTTAGAGCTAGAACTCATAAAACAGTATTTCATCTCCTTGGATCAGAGATAGTCAGGTACATACATACAATGGTATGTTGTACAAGACTAAACTCAAAGTCTTCAGATTAGGGAAAGGTACTCATAGTGTTTGATATACATAGAGTTACTAGTATGTCAAACTGGACAATTTCTCTAAACCTTGGATAATGAGCCTCCCGGCAGGCCACCAGTTGTTTACAAAAAAACGCGATTCTAAAAGCCTTAGAGATCCTCCAGTGATTATAGAAGGACTGCCTTCTAGCATCCAGCCTGTTACTGGGTTTTCGTAACAACTGGTAGGTTACTAACTTAGATGAAAATAGAATTTTAAATAAATTTAGTAGTCATTAAGTTGTCTAGGCGTTATATCAATTAAATTAAATAATCACAGTAATTAAAATAATTTCACTTCTTCTCGTTGTACAATATATTGTTATATTGTGACTGAACGCAAATTTACATTTATAATTCTTAAGTACCATCTGGTACTTTAACATTTAATAAGATATTACAAATATGTACATTGTGTATGTGTGAAAGTGCTCTAAGTAGTTCGTTATGTCTCACGATCGACTAGACTTTAACAAGTGACTAGACAAAGTCCTCAAATAAACTCAACTTCTTGACAACTGGCATTCAGAATATAAACGGGCTTATTTGGTAAGGCTGTAAGCGGGGTGTGAATGATTAATTCTTCGGAGGCTTCTACTTTATTGTTAAGTAGTGGGTACACAGGCTTGTGTTCGTGCCATGGCCGGGACAGGGCCATCCCACGAGAGAGAGCTGGTAGTACTTGTGTCTTGCTGCTAGGCCGCTGTGTCAGTGAGATGGAGGCATGTCTGAGGCATACTGAAGAGGCAAGGCCTATAGGTTGGCAGCACTGAGGGGGGGTTTGGGGAGGGGCAAAATATGAATAAAGCTGGGCAGACAGCATGGCTGTCTGTGCAGACAGTACAGGCTGTCTACATTACGCTCGCCACCTACGCGCGTCATCCCGACGCGGACATACTGGTAAGCTAAAAGAAACTCTGTCTCTCTCTCGTAGGAACAGGGCACAGAACACAAAATAAAAACATATATATACATATGGAATGAAAAAAAAACTTCCTAAGGGAGGGGAAAGAAAAAAATGGGGTGTGCTAAAAATCGTGGTCAAAGGCAATGAGCGTCGAAGGGGGCATATATCACTGCACGCCTTCCTGCGTCTGGACAGGATACTGCAACATGGGGGACGACATCGCTGCGGCTGAGCTGGGACGTATACAGGGGGGTACGGGTCCTCCTCTGGTGAAAACAGTCACAAACAGGCACAACATACGACATGAGTAAATTTGCTGATGATACAAAGTTAGGCCTATAATTCACTTGAGGAGGATATTCATGAAAATCAGGACGATTTGAACAAATTAATGTCTTGGTCTGAAAAAATGGAAGATGAAGTTCAATGTGGATAAGTGTAGGTACTTGCCTTGGTAATGAAAATAACCTCGAAGCTATAATCTAGGTGAAGTTGAGCTTGATCATACAGAATGTGATAAAAGACTTGGGAGTCATATCTAAGCGAAATCTAAAGCCAAGACAGCAGTGCCTAGTGTGTGTAACAAGGAACAGGATTACATGGAATTATCTCATGAATTATAAGTAACAGAAGTCCAAAAGTTATTTTAAGCTTATACATCACTAGTGAGGCTCATTTGGATTTATGCTGCTCAGTTTTGGTTCCCTTACTACAGGATGGGATATGGATCATTAGAGACATACAGAGAAGAATGGACTAAATATTTTACTGTGTAAGGAACCTCCCGTATGAAGATAGACTCAAAAGCCTTAAATCTCCCACTCTCTGGAGAGCGCGTAGAATGCAGGGGAGATATCATTGAAGTGTATAAGTGGATGACGGGCATAAACAGGGAGAGATTAATGAAGTACTGAGGGTGTCGTCGAACCAAGGTGAGAACCATGTATAATGGATTTAAGTTGGATAAAATTTGATTTAGAAAGGACATAGGTAAATACTGGTTTTCTTAACAGAGTTTGTAGATGGCGTGGAACTGTCTTCCCAGTGGGGTGATGGTGATAGAGGCTAGGACCTTGGGTAGCTTTAGAGAGATGGACAAATATATGAGTGGGAAGGGCTGGGTTTGATTGGTTGTTGTCATTGGGTACGGGAGTTATTTCCAGGGAAAGCTTTAGGTAATAAGTCGTTTTGTTTTGATAAGGACCTGCTCGCATGGGCTAGTAGGCCTCTGCTGTGTGCCTCCATTCTTATGTTCTTTTGATATGGCGGGCTGTGGTGAGAGAGGCTTCACTCCCAGTAAGTTGGTATATATAATAGATGTTGCATTAAGTCGATGTGAATTGTGTCCCACGGTCAGACATAATTTTCTCTAGGGATGCCCACTCTGGAGGAGATGGACAAACGGGCTTCGTCACCTCTGTAGTAGTTAAGGTTTTAAGGGAACGGCTACCCGAGAAGCTCGAAGCCATAATCAACTAATGTTAAATATATATCTATGTCCCCCGATGAAAGTGGAGTATAAAGGACCAACGATGTCAATAGCTACTCTTTCAAAAAGGTACCGTAAAGACTGGCATTTTGACTGGTACTAGCCCTGGTACCTCGGGAGGATGACAGTTGGCACAAAACTTATACACGATCTACAAAGGCATTGAACATTGAGGACATTTTTGGCCAAAAATAGGTTTCCCTAATTTTATTTAAGTTTTACGATGCGGAGAAATATCCGGCCATGGCAGTCATGAGCCATTTTAAGAACAGTCTCTCTGCATTGACTTGGAAAACTAAGATGGAATTGGCTGGTCTCATCTGAATTTAATTTGAATACTGACTTGTACAAGATACCTTGTATATATTTCAATTTGACATGAAAAGTTTTTCCTTTGGATAACTTGATTTTTGTTTGCGGCATTATGGGCAATTCTGAAGAGAAGGGCAATTACGTTGTAAATTGACAAGAGTCATCGATATGTCTAAAGGCTCAAGTCAGGGAAATCGAAGGATGGACCAGATAGGAGAAAGCCTGGGCTTTGTTCTGAGCCCTAGTCAAGACATTTATAGTATAGGAGGTGATATCTCACTTATCTAATAAGTGAAACGGTGATCCTATACCTAGCTTTTCGGAGTAGTAGCATCACTGGGTTTTTAATCCCACATGGGAATTCACGAGACATTGTCTATCGAACTTTCGAGGGGCTTCTCTGACACTACAGAAAGAGGATCTGAAACACCTATGTCCATCTTTCGAGTCGGCTCACATTTGAAAGGTCAACCTCAGAAGGCAGAATGGCACCTTTTACATTACTATTAGTAGGTAGCAAGAAGTGGATGGGAGCTAGTACGGCCTTCTGAACCAACCTTTGAACAATTAGACCAATGTAACAATGGATGGTAGGAAAAGTGTCCGTACTGCACAAAGTATAGTCTGAAAGTTTATAGCAGAGGAATGAGTTCCTTTAAGGTTAGGGAACAGCTTATCAGAAATTGGGACTATACATGAGCATCAGTGTCTCGTTAAAAATGGTAGATACATTAGTCCATTAAACTGTTCCTGAACAGAAGGGTGCTTTGGTCATTACAGTCTTTTTAAAACATCTTCCCCACCCCTAACTTTTTGGCCTTCTTAGAAGGGACCAATCTGGACGTTTTATGTCCCTTAAAACCACACAAATGACAAACAGAATAAAAGAGGCATTTTACTTTCCATTGAGGCTCTTGATTTATTAAGGGCCTGATGAAAACCCTTGCCCTTAGGTTCGATCCCTTTAGTCTTTATAGGAATTGTGAGCCTCACAGGCATATAGGTCATCAGCCTCAGCAACTTCCTCAGCTTTACTCAGGTAAGTTCTCTGATGAATG
Source organism: Cherax quadricarinatus (assembly GCF_026875155.1). NCBI lineage: Eukaryota > Metazoa > Arthropoda > Malacostraca > Decapoda > Parastacidae > Cherax > Cherax quadricarinatus. Next base: position 12,038,408 of record NC_069416.1, on the reverse strand, counting down.
TTCGCTATTCTGAATGGGGAAGAGCTGTCAGAAACTGGTCAGCAACCATGAAGTCTCTAAGAGCCTCATAACTGTGAATAATTCCTGAACTCTCTATCCAAAAGTCGAACAAACGAAAGAGTGTTACCTGTACTGCTAAAAGTTCTGGCCATGCTGTAAAGGTGGCATACCTGAAATCTTTCCTGTAAAGAATTAGTGGTTTTTTGAATATGCTTTAAGGATTGCCTTCTTTAGTAGGTTTATAATTACTTATGATATCCTGCGACAAAGTTGCTTAGATATTTCAAGGCTGTACAGAAAATACATTCCTAACCTGTGTAGCCCAGGTGTCAGCAGGAATTCAACAGGAGGGTGGCGGGTATTTTCAAACCTATTATGTATGAAGTTATGTCTTCCCCCTCTGTGAGGGAGGTAAATTAGGTGTTGGAACAAACCCGTGCACTGACTGCACGTTGTTCCATTATTCCTTCCTCTAATGTAGTTGTGTAAAAGTTAACTTTTTATTCTCTAATTCAAGGCGAGATTTTTCGAGCTCGCGATCCTTTTCTCTCTTATTAACTCAAGTTCTCTAGCTTTGTTCCTCTCAACTTTCTCTATTCTTGTGCTCTTTCCTCACAGTCTCTTATTTAGCCTGTTCCTCATGTATTTTTAGCCTGTTCCTCACGTTCTCTGCTCTTTCTTTACCGATTCAAGTCTATCACGCTTCTTTTGTTTCTCTTTTTCTCTTTCTAAACTGTCTTTCTTGGATTTCTCTCTCATTCTCTCTCTCTCTTTTTCTCCTGTCTTTCAGGTTCTCTTTCTCTTTTTCTCTTTCTCTTCGATTCTCTCTCTCTCTTTTTTCTCTTCTCTTTCGATTCTCTCTCTCTCTTTTTTCTTTTCTTTCCCTTTCTAACTGTCTCTCTTCTCTCTCAATCTCTCTCTTTTCAAGTCTTTCCCGGATTCTTAACACTAATGAACATAGATTCTAAATTTTTCCCTGTTCATCCTAACTTACTTCCAGCATTCATCAAACTGGTTATTCCCATGCTTGCAAGAATAACTTAAACTATCAGGGGAAAATGAAAGGGTATTTAAAGACTAATATCTAAAGGAGGGTTCAATTCCTGCTCTGACTCAAACTGTATAAATAAACCAGAGGGTCGATCCCTGCTTCAAATTAACAATATGTATTAATTAAACGAAGGGTTTCTTTGCCGGTCGAGCAAACAGTAAGTTGAGAATGGGGTCAACTTGGACCATCCAATCTTCTCACCAAGAAATCATGAGTGTGTCCTATGACAGTTCCTTGATATTATAAAAGAGCTCAATGAAACAAATTGTCACTGGAAAATCTCGGGGTCCCTAGAGTATAACCTCCCAAAGTGTTTCAAGCTCCACACAAAAATTGATGGCAGAATTAACTAGTATTCCTGCCTTGATTGACTTTACATAATCGGACCATATCAATCACCCAAATCTTTTTAAATACCTGTCTGTAGTCCTACCATAGAGAATGATTACTCATGGAGGTGGTAACATTCTGTGGTATGCGGCATTGAAGTTCCATGGTAGATTCGAGATTGGAGTTGCAATCTTGATTCAGTAGAGTTGATCCTGGCAAGGGTCGCCACTTGTGAAGGCTTACTCCAGCCTGTAATAACTTCAGGACAGTATTACCAAGGCTGGCTCCTCCTCAGGAAATTAATGAATAGAAAAGAAATAATAAAGACAAACATAAACACTTATTATATAGAAAATATAAAATATAAACCAACTTAAATATGAAATATTAATCCTACATTACAAGAAAATGAAAAATTAAAATATAAATGATACTGAATTCAACTCTAATATAAACTTGGGTGGTCTGGTGTTGGTGACACTGCTTGTTGATATCGTAGCCGTTGCCCATGATAGGGGGGGGGGGGGGGTCGCAGGGTTGTTTGTTGGTTATATACCCACTGGCTTAGTTCTTCACAGTATAGCCTTGGTATTCTATCCCGATTGACAGGAAAAGCAGGTTCTTTACGCTGTAATTGATAGAGGGGTACGTCCTGCAATTTCATACAGTGACACCAGGTAATTAAATCCAAAAAAGCGGAAGTCTCCAGGACGTTAGTCCCATCTCCATCATTTCTACGCGTTGATTGGCAGGTGACCCTCTCCTGTCATCCAAGCTAGGGAAAGATAGTCTGGTTACCCACTGCTTAAGAAATCACTATCCATGTTAAAGTACAATACCTAAAAGATTGTGGTGATTATTACAACAGTCACTTAGAGCAAGACTGAAGGACTAAGTTTATTATTGGTCAAAAGTGAAGCTTTCAACCCAATAAATCCACTAGAAATGCAAGGCAGGCATGTACATACCAGTAGTGCTGGAGCTGTGGAGTCTAGTGATTACTGTTTGGGAACGGAGCCCCACACGTCACCTTTCAAGGGCGGGGCGGAAGATGGAGCGGGAAGGGATAGTGGTGAGCTAGACTGACCCTACCTTAACAAGCAGCCGCGGCAATCCAAACTATCACTTTCGGGGTGGGGGAAAAAAAGGTGGGAAAATAGCGGGACGCCTTGGACTTACCCAACCTTAAAAGTAAGCCGGAAATTGGAAACTATTGTTACTATATACTCCCTCGCTACTCCTATCTATTGAACTTTTCCCTCACAAGCATGCAGGCTATATACATACATTCTACATAGACCCAAAAGCTCTGCATGGTCCTTAAACCAACAGTTCACACTTAATTATAAGAACGGTCATGACAACCCTGACACATGAATCACAGAATTCTCCATACGTAACTACATAATTACTTGATTTCATGACCTTTGCTTTCTGTACCCACTTGCATGCTACATACACTTATGCCACACATCTACACCTTCTATACCCACACACACCTCACTCTAACCCCCCCCCCCCGAAGGGCAACCTCTTCTTTACTCACTCAGCCCAAGTCACAGATTCATGAGGAACCCTAACGTTAACATTCTATAACCTTCCAAAAAATCCTTCGCCCGCCTCCTCCCATACAATTCCGTTACGACACATCATACAATAAGCTGTTACCTCTAGTACCCACCTCTGCACCTCACAAACCCCCCTCTCCCTTATCACCCATGATATATATATAATCCACCATTGTATAATCCAAAGCTCTTGTGACATCCTCGTCGAACCCTCCCACATCTAGGCTTAATGCATGCAGAACCGATACCCCTCGGTCCCCGCCCTCTGTACCACCCTACTTAACCAATACCTAACATCCTCCAGTCCCTCACAAAAGTATACTGCATGGAACGCCGTATCGCCCCCCCCACAGATTCCACACCTCCCGCCTACAATTGCCCTTCTGGTTCATAGTACCTCCCACGACGGTAGTATGCCATGCAGACAACGATATGTTACCTCCCGCACCCTAGGATTTACTTCAGCTTGCTTAAACCTATACCAAATATTCTTCCATGCTTACATGGGGAACAATCCCTAACTGGTACAACATACTCCCTTGCAAGCAACCTACACACAAAACCCCTAATTCGTATTTTCATGGGTTCTCTAACCACATCGAAGCCCTCAAAACAATTTCACATTCCCTCTACTCCATACCACCATACAACTTACCCAACTATTCATGTACTTTTTTTTGCTCCAACCCCTCACTCCTTCGCGCAAAACCTCAAATTTATGAAACACACATTAACCCTCATTCTCAGATCCATAACCCCAACCACCCTGGCGCCACAGGTAACATTAACAAACCTCTTTCCTCAGCAAATCGCAACTTGAACCCCACAAAATTGTAAACACCATCTCAGAAATTCTCACAATCGCCATCCTCTGTTATTGGGAAAACGGCTGCCACATGCCAAACCTTACTATACAATAATTTAATTAATCAATCACTCGTTGCTCGAGGGTCAGATGTGAGGTCGCAGGGAACCCAGACGCCCCAGGCATCCTTTCACATCAACCTATTTGAGTTTTCTTTCTTCGAGCAGCATCAAGTCATCCTTATAGATGATACCACAAATTTTTATAAAGACACCGTTTGTTTCCTACAATGTTACCTCTCCCCCTCCTTACCAATCACCCAAACCCATGACATTGATTCTCACTATTTAAACGGCAACCCTGTTGCACTTCAAAACAATAGACATCACCAAACCCCCGTGCCATCCTTCCCGAACAGGACTGTTGTATCATCTACATATCCTATTTTTCCAGGCCACACATTTCCCCTACCTCCCCTCACACCCACTCTTGTTACATTCACTACGTTCAACACATTCTATTGAAGGGGTCCTGAATGCATTGCAAACAATATTTGTGACATGGACACCCCTGCATAAGTCCCACACGCAACACCTACCCATTACAAATCTCCTTCACACAAGCATCATTAATCTTACCCTCATTCTTGGCTCCTTTATACAATTGTGGTTTAACAATTAACTAATTCTTCCCCTTAACCACTGCCTCCTAAGTATAGCTCCCAATGCTCCCCTTTCCACTCTGTCATAGGGCCCACTGCCAGTCCAAGCCAACAAACGCCGCCCCCCTCCCCCCTTTTGACTCCTCAAAACTTCTCTGTAATCATATGGACCTTCAATCATCGACCTTCCAGGCAATCCATAATGCATTTTCAAAACCACTCTCCTTCCACTCATTTTAAACCTCAATTACCCATGACTTTAGCAAACAAATTTACAAATTTGCACATAACTGAGATATGGCATGTGACTCCTTGAGGGTTTGTGGCTGCCCCTTACCCTTTGGGACCAAAACACTACAACTGCTGTTGTGGCTTTTCCCTCATCAAACCCTTCCTCCTTCATCTGTTTTAATAACCAACCATTGAAATCCCCTTATCAACTCTCACAAGTGTTGTAGATAAAATTCGCGGGAGACGTTAGGGGGGGTCCCTTTTTTTTTTAACAGTTGCTTTGCACTTCCTCATTTCCCTTAAAGCCAACTCTATTTCCTCTTCTGTTCTTACCCCTCCTAAAGCCTTCCTGTAATTATTCCCATAAATTGACACGTCACATACTCATACACCTTCTCTAAACTGCCACATTTCCACCCTCCCATTGTCCAATACCTTTCATACCATTTATCCGCATACGGAAAACATTCCTGTTCGTAACCCATATATCTGACCTACCATATAACCTTCCCGCCATCTAATGTACTCTAACCTTGGAATAGCTGATACATGCTGCCTTTGTTTTGGATGTCGCAACACACACACCAATGGCTTGTCTCCCAAAGCTCTCTTCTACCCTGCATGCACACGTACCGCTTGAAACCTCTCATTTTGTACACCTCCCTCAGTATCCCTTGACCTCGACTATTTCATCCATAGGATAGTGTGCCCCCCAAGGCCCTGCCATAACAAAACCTGTTCAAAAAAACGCGATTCTAAAAAGCTCAAGAGATATTCATGATACTAGAAAGGACTGCCCTTTTAGGCATCCTAGGCTGTTCTGGGATTTTCGTAACAGTAGTCAGTTATCCTTGTTGTCCCAATTATCTAATAGAAATCAGTATAATTATTAGTGCTTTAGGATTACAACTGTAGGTTACTAACTAGAGAAAATAAAATTTAATATAATTTATTAGTCATTTAAGTTGTTCTAGGTTGGTATATCAATTAAATTAAATAATCACAGTAATTAATATAATATCACTTCTCTCGTGTACAATATTATTGTTATTATTGTCGCTGAAAGCACATATCACATTTAGAATTCTTAAGTACCGTTTGGTACATTAACATTTAATAAGTTATTACAAATATGTACAAGTGTGTATGTGTGTAAGTGCTTACAGTAGTTCGTTATGTCTCACGTCTCGCTAGGAATTAAACAAGTGGACTGACAAAAGTTCCTCAAAGGTAAACTAAACTTCTTTGACCAACTGGCAATAGAACCGTCTGCTTTGAACAACAAAAAGAATGCTACGCCCAATAGCAATACAACAAGCAACTGCGACACAGAATCAGGCACAAGAGAGATAATCATAACGACCTAAGCAGGGACAATCAGCAGGATCCTCCACCAAAAGTCACAACACTCCATTACTACAGAATCTAAGTTCAGCATAAGAATCCCCGACTGCTGTGATATACACTAGATACAGTACAAGTTAGGTCAGAATCAGGCTACAGCTCAGATACCTGTGTTACTCAGTGTTATTTGCGTCACAACAACCTCGTAAAACGTCGAAAATCACTAAGTCTATACTCAATGTTCTGTGGAACAGAGTTCTACAGAAAAATAACAAGAATAATGAGGCAGACAAGCTGTCCAGCCACCAAGAAAGTCTAGACCAGACTGAATACTTCAGGCAGAGGTAGGAGGACACCCCCCTCGATCATGTGATGCTCCGTGGGACAGCTGCAGCTCAAACAGAAGCCGGCAGTCTAAGAAGCCTCAAGCTGATAATTAAAGTGTAGTTCGACAGTCAAGGACTTGAAAGAGCATATATGTTACATCCTACCTAACCAAAGGAAGCTAAGTCTCAAATAAACAATATAAAGCAATGCATTTTACGATTTTAGTATCTATCGCAATATATAAGCATGTTTTTATAAAATTATATGATAGGTAATTATTATGTATATACATATTAATCATTGCATCCCATTCAGGGGTTGCAACACCCCCCCCAACACGACAAACGGTCGCACTAGGAGTTACATTACTGATTACTCAGGTTACATTACTAATTAAATATAAACAATTAATCAAAAGGTCATCTTGTGCCAAGACACTTCTGTAATTTCAACAGGCGTATTTACAATAAGATAAAGCCCCTAGTACTAGGGCAGTACACAGTATCGTATCTCTGCATACTCGTGGTTATGTACATCGGTGCAGAGACAGGATAGCGCAGACCAGCATAATAGTCTTGTGTTTTAGACAGGAGACAGCATTCCACTCTTAAGTAGTGGTTGTTGGAATTCGGGGCCGTATGGACATTCTGAGTAGTGAAACACAGCTTAAGGTGTGTAGTGAAGGGGGGGTCTTGGCGGCCACGGACAGTGTTGTTGCGTCCGCAGTACATCGCCCACACAACATACCACTCATCACTCTGTTATTTTTAGCTTATGTATCCTCCTCATACGCATCACTACTGTGAATATATAAAATATAATAGGTAGACATGAGTATATATTAGTTAATCTGGGCTGGAGGGATTAAAGTTGATTCTACTGAATTTGACATAGCAAGTAACAGAAAAGGTATTTGGGCATTACAAATTACGTTATTTTTGATGTAACTGTTAATTATTAAGGGACGTGACAGAGCTCAGCAATTACCATTACAATGAACCACTTATGTGTTTTTTACGATAGAATAAGGTTGGTTAGATAGCCCATTCATGATCCTAGCATTTTTACTCTTCTTGTGTTTATGTAGGTGAGTGAATTGTGGTCTGAAAAATAACGTTAATTTTAAATGGGGACTAGTTCCACATAACTACACGTCAAAATGTCCAAGGACACCCACTAAGGAGCTGAAGCCTCTTTTCTACAATAGTGGCATAATTTTTCTGGTGTCGTTTAAGCTTAAGATGAATTCAATTCAATTCAAAGTTTATTTCTATAAGGATTACAATGTTGGAGTTTTACAGAATTTGGTTATGTATTGTTTACATGTAGTAAAATAATAATTACAGAGTGTACCACTAGAAACACCTAGCATGGTAGGCTTTTCGGGCAGAATTAACTCTTACAGTTTAAAATATTACAAAAATTATGACGGTAAGTTGGTAATTATGCAATAGCCACTAGCGTTATATGCGTAAACAGAAGGGAAGATTGAAAATTAGGCTTTTCAACACAGGAGCAGAGGTCGAGCAAAAGTTTCAATCTTTGAACGATATGAACATCTCTAGGTCAGGTGAAACTTGAACTTTGCTACTAGTAAGACTCAGTTGAGAGGAGCTTGGCAATCTGAGAAAGTTTGGAACAGAACCTGCGTTATATCCTGCCATACCCAGGAATCTCTTGTACTCCCTTCCTATCTGTGGCACTGGAATTCAGAAATTGCACGAACCTTAGCCTCAGTAGGAGCAACCTCACCGTGGCGATACAAAGCCTAAGATAGGGTAATCTTGGCTTGACCAAAACTACATTTAGCTAAGTTAACAGTGAGTTGTAGTTCGCCAGTCTCTCAAACAATGCTCTGAGGAGCGTCAAGTGCTGTTCCCATTCATCACCGTCACCACTAAGTCGTCAAAGTAGGCTTCTACTCCTTCTAAGTATCTGGGTCAAAACTCGTCTTCATTATACGTTGGAATGATGAAGCCGGTTACCATTAGGCCCGAAAGGGGTGACGACGTAGTTTAAAACAATCCATCTTAACAGTAAAGCGATATTTCTTGAGCACGTTCAGTATGCGGGGACTTGATAATAGCTCGTTAATAGATCTTAAACAGTGACAAAACTGGGCTCCTGACACACGGTCAATGAGGTCGTCTAATGCGAGGTAGAGGATAACCATCAGGCAACGGTGAAGGTGTTCACTTTCCTGTAATCAGTGCACATCCTGAAACTACCGTCATTGGTTTAGGCACTAAAATACAGGGAGATGCCATGGACTTCTACTGCGCTCAAAAAAGTCCGTGAGAATAACAGAAAATCAACCGCTTCTCTCAATGGCTTTATGAGCTTTGTTGGACTCATTCTATATGGTGAATTGCTTAATGGGTGATTGCTCCCTGTACATCAGCGTCATGTACACCCAGAGTACATGTTTAGGAACATCACTGAACAATTCAGGGAAATGCAAAATCATGTTTTTAATATCACCAGCTTTATCAATCCAAGGTTACTAAGAAAATGTCTAGTGACTGTAGAGTCACTGAATTTTCTAAACGCACCGCTATACACTATAGAGATGTACAGGTAGACTTGACGTTTTCTTCTATGTCCTAGGAAGAATAGATGTAGTAGGTTAGAGACTAGCGTAGTAGTGTTTAAGTGGTTAACATGGTACAATGATTTAGATTTCTTTTTCCAAGGGTATGTACCAAATAATTTACGTCGCTAAGCCTTTGCACTACTTCCAGGGGGACATCATACCCTTGTTGTAGGAAGCATGACCTGGTACTTACTAATTTCGAGCATCACTCTTATCTCCTGCTTTAAAAGAACGAGAGACAGACGATTGTTCATAATGGTTGCTTCTTCTAGATTGGGCTATGAAATAGGAAAAACCCCCCCCCCTGAAGCTAGCTCTCTAGCGGCTTGTCAATGTTGACTGCATTAATGAAGGTGAAAGTACTAATGTATGGATTTGATTTTCCTGCCACACGTCTTTCAACACTGCGAGAGGACCACGCCCATTGGTGTCGGGAATATTTATTCAAACGGACTAAAACCGAGGACTTTCTTTGTTCACTTTCTCTCATAGCAAACAGCAAAGAAAGTATACCCCTCATCCAGTCTCTAGAAATCTGTTCACAATAACGCCTCTATCATGGACTTCAGTGTCTGATTGAAATCTCTCTAGAGCACCTTGTGACTGTGGATGATAGCTGGTTGATGAAAGTAACTGACTTTAATACTAGGTGGGATAAGCTTCTCGAAAGATCTCTAGAAGGTGAAATTAGATCCCTGATTGATTGTTTCTCTAGTGGCAATCCATCCTGGGAGAAAAATTTCATCAGCGCTCTCACAATAGCAGAGCATTAAATTATTCTCATAGAATAGCTTCGGGATAGCGACGTTGGGCAGCGTCCCTATAATAGTAAATAAGTATTTGGTTTCCTAGTTTGGTTCTAGGCAAAGGACCTACACAATCTATAATAAGACGTTGAGAATGTGTCACTACTCCTCGGTGATAGGAATGAGAGGTGCAGGTGGAGGTGTGTGTGCTGGCTTGGGACTGTCACTTGGACAACACGTGACAACGTCACACATGATCAGCTACTGTTTCCATCATCTTTGGCCAAGTAAAATGTTTTTGCCAGTTTTACCGAGTGTCTTCTTGACACCCCAAAAATGTCCTCCTATGGACTATGTGAGCAAAATCAATGATTGTTCACGAAATGTATTGGTAACACTACTTGTTGCTTGATGTGGTGGGGAAACGAACTATCAGCTGACAACTTGCATGAATATTTTTCTCCATCAGTACACTGTTACTTAATAGTAACAATTATCGAGATCCTTATGCTTCACTTCAGTAACTGCTATTATCTCTCAGTCTTTCCAGTGATGATCACAAAATGATCCTTGATTAAATATCATGAGTTAGAAATTAACGTCAGTTGTGTCTGACTATGTTGATGACCGGGTGGAGTTGGTGTTATTGACCCTGGGTGCTGAGCATCACTGAACAACATATTCAAGCCCAAATCATTGTAATCCACTAAACACAACAGGAGACAGGATGGTGTTGAATCTTGACATAGCTCTAGTAATGCGCTTGAGAGGAAATAAAATAGGCTTCTCTCTATAAGTTCATGGATAATTATATCAGTGTTATTACCAATCACATTGTGGGTTTTTTACATATACCAGCATGAAGTGATATCATTTCCTATCAACAAGTCCACTGACATGATGGGAAATACACCAATAGGATATACCCAACTGGAAATATAACCAGTATAATAGCTTGTTTCAATGTAAACTTAATGAAGAGGTACTTTTTATAACAGCCCCACATAGCTTCTAACAATACATCTATCTTCCATAGGTATCATCAGTTATGGACAGTAACATCTTCTTTAATAACATGAGATAAACTGCCAGTGTCTCTCGAAAGTAATTATCACGTCTGATGTGATTCGTTCAATCGTACTTTATCTCTCGAAAATAAGGACTCATCGCTGAACAAAATCTTTTCGTCAGATACACTTTTGATGCTGTCATCTTGTTCTGAGTAATTATTATCTAAAACTGTAGGATCGGATGTATTCTTGGCTTTTGGTGCCTTTGTTGCTCGGAGAGGATACAAACTTGAGTGGGGGTCCATCCACACGACTGCTTCTCGTATCTCTTTCTAACTTATAACAAACTCCTCTCTAGCATGTCCTTTTCTGTTCCAATAGGTACATTTTACTTTCTTCTTCTCGTAGCAGATTTTTGTCATAGCCACAGAGAAGATTCAGTGATTGTGTGTTTTCCTAGGTAAAAGGTACGAGAAGTTACCTAGTAGCAGGTACATTCAGGCCGGCCAATGAGCAGCTGATTTAGGTTGCCAACTTCTTAGCCAATCTTTAGTTACCTTGTTCTTATTGTTTAAGTACATACAATTTTGTGAGAAATCTCGTAATTGTCTGCTAAGCTGCAGTTTCCAGGAATATCCGAAGGTGTATGATCGATCAGAAATTCTTGTATGTCGCAGACATAGTAACAACCTGAACAAGGCTCTCGTTGTGTGTTTACATTGGCGACTACCACCTCTCAAAATGCAACTTTTTTCTCATAGCAAATTCTACACAAGTTTGTCTTTGTCGTCGCTGTAACATACGAAAATGTGTTTTGAATAACTTACAGGTAACAAGTATACATCTCTAGAATAGTTTGTTTGACAGCGTCATAACTAATGTTATTGGCAAATGGATAATAAGCAGCAGTACAAGTTTGAGATTTTCCTGTCAAAGCTGTGTTGCAACAGGTAGCCCAGTGCTTACGTGGGCCAGTTCATAGCACACGTGCCTGATTCTCAAACACATCAAAATAGGTGTCTATGCTCACTCTCAAAAAAACTTAAGGAACCGTGCATGCAGCTTTCTGAAACATTAAATGTGTCCTGTGATCTATCAGTCTGTTGTCTTCCAAGACGAAACATTTTTCTCTCTGAAATCTTCTTAGATTCAATTTTTCATGATGCTTATTTGTGCAGTCTGCAACCATAATGAGGCGTTCAACCTATCAAACTGTTCCTGAGAGATTAGGACCAGTAGGGTAATGGGAGGAGTAGGAAATTAACATGTCTTTCTGGACTGTCCTTAGGTCGGGCACCTCGTTCTAAGCCGTTTATAGAGGAGTCTAGTTTGGTCTAGGAATAAGGAGATACGGGTTTGTAGCATACACTGTACTAGTATGTGGCTGCGTCAAGCTACAGTTAGGAAGGGGAAGGCGTGAGCGAGAAATGAGCTACAACTAGGCTCTGACACTAGGCTCACTTCTGCCTTAGTTGCTCTTTCTTTCTTCGTCATCAAATAGAGTCATACTTCCTAATTGTGACACTAGGCTTCTGAATCTGAATCATAATCAGACATCTCTGTAGGAGCAGGAAACACATATCTTTAATTAACGCTCTGACAGTTTCTGACGGTGAATTCCTGCTTATACGTACACCGAGATATTTGGGCTACTTGCCAACACGTCTGAATTTTTAATTGTATCTCAACCTTCAGACAAAGTCAGAGTATAAATTAAATGTTATACCTTTGGCATACATCACGAAAATATTGCTTACTTCGGGAGAGTGATTATGGGGTAACTATAATCCTGATAGGAATCTTTAAGTGTTGGTGGTCTTAGAGCTAGAACTCATAAAACAGTATTTCATCTCCTTGGATCAGAGATAGTCAGGTACATACATACAATGGTATGTTGTACAAGACTAAACTCAAAGTCTTCAGATTAGGGAAAGGTACTCATAGTGTTTGATATACATAGAGTTACTAGTATGTCAAACTGGACAATTTCTCTAAACCTTGGATAATGAGCCTCCCGGCAGGCCACCAGTTGTTTACAAAAAAACGCGATTCTAAAAGCCTTAGAGATCCTCCAGTGATTATAGAAGGACTGCCTTCTAGCATCCAGCCTGTTACTGGGTTTTCGTAACAACTGGTAGGTTACTAACTAGAGAAAATAGAATTTAATAAATTTATTAGTCATTAAGTTGTCTAGGCGTTATATCAATTAAATTAAATAATCACAGTAATTAAAATAATTTCACTTCTTCTCGTTGTACAATATATTGTTATATTGTGACTGAACGCAAATTTACATTTATAATTCTTAAGTACCATCTGGTACTTTAACATTTAATAAGATATTACAAATATGTACATTGTGTATGTGTGAAAGTGCTCTAAGTAGTTCGTTATGTCTCACGATCGACTAGACTTTAACAAGTGACTAGACAAAGTCCTCAAATAAACTCAACTTCTTGACAACTGGCATTCAGAATATAAACGGGCTTATTTGGTAAGGCTGTAAGCGGGGTGTGAATGATTAATTCTTCGGAGGCTTCTACTTTATTGTTAAGTAGTGGGTACACAGGCTTGTGTTCGTGCCATGGCCGGGACAGGGCCATCCCACGAGAGAGAGCTGGTAGTACTTGTGTCTTGCTGCTAGGCCGCTGTGTCAGTGAGATGGAGGCATGTCTGAGGCATACTGAAGAGGCAAGGCCTATAGGTTGGCAGCACTGAGGGGGGGTTTGGGGAGGGGCAAAATATGAATAAAGCTGGGCAGACAGCATGGCTGTCTGTGCAGACAGTACAGGCTGTCTACATTACGCTCGCCACCTACGCGCGTCATCCCGACGCGGACATACTGGTAAGCTAAAAGAAACTCTGTCTCTCTCTCGTAGGAACAGGGCACAGAACACAAAATAAAAACATATATATACATATGGAATGAAAAAAAAACTTCCTAAGGGAGGGGAAAGAAAAAAATGGGGTGTGCTAAAAATCGTGGTCAAAGGCAATGAGCGTCGAAGGGGGCATATATCACTGCACGCCTTCCTGCGTCTGGACAGGATACTGCAACATGGGGGACGACATCGCTGCGGCTGAGCTGGGACGTATACAGGGGGGTACGGGTCCTCCTCTGGTGAAAACAGTCACAAACAGGCACAACATACGAGGACTTCTGGCAAGCGACTCGGGGGACACTTTCGATGGTACTGTCGGGGGATCACTCCCGGCGAGGTTGGAGCGGTTGTGGAGCGAGATGTGGCAGAGACGCTGGGCGAAACATCGGGGAGTCGAACATCTACACGATGCAGGAGAGAGAAAGCGCAAAGTGAAATTTTTCTATGTGCAGGTGCCACTGAAGCTTGTGCACGGGCTACACAGCGCCTGCCGACAGGCCTGGCTGCGGCTTGAGATATCATCTCTCGACGTTGGATTTTATAGCAGAGGTTAGCCAAACGCCCCCGATTGTTTCTCTACTAAAACTGCACTCGACGTTGGGGGTGAAGGAAAAAAATCTCGATGGGAATCGTAGCAGGTTTAGATTCTGCAGAATCACGACGACGAGCAAAAAAAGGCTTTCTGTACAAGGGGGGCTGTACACTAGGGCTGAGAAAAACAGCTGCAAACACACTGGTCACAGGGTGACACAGTGGTGCTATCAGGTCTGGGGCCCAGCCCTCCGGGGACACCAGGAAACTTTAAAAAACCCCCGCTTAAATGGTAAAAACAGGGCTTAACTAAAAATGAGTTTTTCTGTGCACAAAACTGACAAAAGACATATCAAAAATTGGAGAAACACTGACTAAGGGAATTAATTAACAACGACATTATTTTTTCCCCCTCTTCTCGACAATACTGAAAAAATTACGAACACTCGGGGGACATCATGTGATGTCAGGCGTGATGTCGGGAGGTACGTCAGCGGGGTAACGTCAGCAGAATCTCGAGGTAGTGGGACTCATGAGGTGACTTCAGGCAGACATCGTGAGGTGACGTCAATGTGATGGGGCAGCAGACCAAGCATTGGCCTGGGACATTTGGTAACTCACGGGTTTTGAGGTCTCCGTGACATGGACACCCAACGGGTGTGATCCCGTGGTGTCGTGATCTACGGGGCAGCGACCACGCAGCTTCGAGGGGCCCTTTTGGGACTCGGATACACGCACTGGCGAAGAATTCACCAAAAAACCGGGGAAAACACAGCAGAGGGAGTGGGCAGTGGTGAGTTATGGAGTTTGTGGCGAGGAGCGTGGGGGAGTGTATGGCAGGGCGGCATCTAGCCATTCCTCCTCCTCCCCCCCCCCAAACGGGAAAAGCTCACACTGACCCCAAAAACACCACAAAACTCACCTCGGGCTTGCTAAAACCCAGTTTTGGCTGACCGGAACAACAACAGCAACATCCCAAGACCTGAACACGGACTTGAGAAACAGCGTGGGACCTATAGGGGGGGTCACTGTGACGCCACTCAAAATTCTCGAAGACTTTCGAAAAATTTTCCCGGGGCCGGGAATCCTTTCTAGAAAACCGGGGCCCCCTGGATCCCCAAAGGGTCCCGGGGGAAAATAAGGATTAAACCCCCCTTGGGGAAACACCTTTTTGGTTGGGTTTATAAGGGGAAACCTTTAAAACCCTTTTTTGGGGAAAAAAGGGGGGGGGGGGGGGGGGGAGGTTTTTAAAAAAATTTTTAAAAGGGGGGTTTTTGGGAGTTTGGTAGGCTGTAAGGGGGGGTGGAATGAAATACCCCTTCGGGGGCCCTCTTATTTTTTAATTTTTTTTATTTTTTTTATTTTTTAACTTTTTGGGCACACTCCCAGAGGTAAAAAAAAAATTACAGATAAGAGCACATGCCAAAAGCCACTTAACTATGCATACTTTTAACGGGCTGTTTAAAAATTTAAATTTTAAATTTTAAACAAAGCAATGATAAACCAGTGAAAAAACTTAAAATGAAAACCCGATTACAAAAAAGGGGCACAAATGAGTATTACAAAGACGGGTCATAGGGTTGCAGCATTGTTTACATTCATTTGTATGGATATTCTGTTAGGTAGTGAAATTTAAAAAAATAAAAAAATTAGATTCGGGTTTTAGGTTTAACTTTTATGTGATATAATTGTAGAAACTTTTAAATATCCAATTTAAAAGGGTTCATTTTATTCAGTATTTATTTGGTTTTGGTGAGTAAGTGATTTTTGGAAAGGACTTAAATTTTAAAAAACAGGTATGTTTTTTTATTTTAAAAGGTAAAAAAAAAAAATTTCCAATTTTAGGGCCTTTTTTTTTTCATTGATTTTTTGCATAGGGGTGAGATGGAAAAGAGGAACATCAAGAGGATTTTGGGGCCTTTGTGTTAGGGTCTTTGGGGTTTCTTTGGGGTTTGGGAAAGGGAGTTTTTTGAGGGGGGGGTTTAATATCAAGTTAAGTTTTCTATGTTTTAATAGGTCAGTAATAATTTGGATGTTTTGCATGGTGAGGTTTAGTGTATTGAATTTTGGTGAGTGTGCTCCTGTAGGAGAATTTTTTAAACATTCTAACTGCACCCTTTTTTTTGGGAAAATTAGTGGTCTGAGAGGGTTTAATTGTTTTTTGGAACCCCATGCCAAATTCCCATATTTAGATGGGGGAAAATAAGAGATAAATATAGGGCCAGGGGGGCTGACTGGGGAACAATTTCCCGTATTTTCCCGATAGTTTTCCTACGCCCTTGGGAAATTTTTCTAAAATTTGTTGTAAATGTTAAAAAAATTTGAGCCCATTATAAAAGGTGGATTCCAAAGAATTTTCCCTCTTTTTAGTTTTGGTGATGGGTTTGTTTTCCTTTTAATCATTATTTAAGAGGGACTTTTTACCTGTTCCCAAATTTTAATAAGTAGGTTTTGTCAATGTTTAGTGTAAGTTTGTTATTTCCCCATCCAGGTAGATATATTTGTAATTGGGTTATTTACAGTATTGGCTAGCTGACGGCTCGGAAAGAGAAGACGTTTGTGTCATCTGAAATAGTGTGGTTTGGTAATTGCGAAGCTTTTGGAAGGTCATTTATGTATGGGAGAAAAGAAGAGGGCCAAGGACACTTCCCTGTGGACACCCGAAATTTGGGGTTGCGCAGAAGATTTTTGCCCCCTTTTTGCGTACAAAATTTTGGTTTTCGTTGCGGAGGTATGATTTGGGGGTTTGTTGAGGGAGTCCCCTTATCCCATAGTGGGGAAAAATTTTTACGGGGAAAGCAATTCATAAAACCCAACTTTTAAAAGTTTTTCCCGTAAGTAAATTAAAACCCCCAGGGGGACTTTTTTTTTCTCTATTCAGTGTAATTTTCCCCCTCCCAGTGTATAATGCATCTTTAGAATTTTTATTGGGGCCCTGAATAAAAATTTGGGCAGGGGTTGAGTAGGTTTTGGAGAAAAGGTAGGAGTAAAATTCGTTTATAAATTTAAAATTTTTTGGGAAGATTTTTGAGAGGGGGGTGTAATTTGGGGATTTTGGGGCCTATATTTAATTCCAACTCGTTTGGTCTCCTCCTTTGTGGTCGGGGTGACCCTTGCTTTTTTGAGGTACTGTGGGGAAGGGGGAGGTTTCCCAAATGGATTTTTTAAAAAAGTTTGGCAATGTTTGGTGATAGCACTTTGACATTTTTTTTTGGTATAAAAAGGGGTGGAAAAGGTATTTAAATCTCCCCCTTTGGTTTTTAGTGCGTGATAATAAGGGAGATTCGTTTTGGTTAGCCCGGAAAGCTAGGAACATGTGTTGGGGTTTATTTTCCCGGTGAGGTAGTCAATTGGGGGGTATCTGAGTTTGGGGATTTTATTGAAAGGTTTTGTCCAATAGTGGAAAGAAATCATTGGGCCCTTTTTTGCTGTTTCTGTTGGGGGGAGTTGGGGTTCATCTGATTTGCTAATTTTATTTCGCTTTTTCCTTTGATTTTCTTTTTTTTTTCCCAGAATTTCTGATAGGGTTTTTCCAGGTTTTTTTTTATATCACCTCGTAAGTTGGATAATCGGGTTCTCATAATATTTTTTTTTTGGCCCTTCTTATCGGGGGCGGGTTTTGGGATTGACGATAACTTTTTGGGTTGGGGTCTCGGGTTTTATGTGACCCATTCTTTTACTGTTTTTTCATATTGGGGGTTCTGTTTTTAGGGATTTGAAATTTCCTGGTGTTAGCCGGGGACAGTTCAGCCCTTTTGGGGCCGTCATCTTTTTATTTTTTTTTAGGCAGTGCTTTTTATAGGGGTTTTTGGGGTTTTTTTTTAAGAAAATTTTAAATACATTCATCAATATCTGTAAAATTTTTCTAGCTCAGGGGGCCCAATCAATTTTTGCTACGGGCTGTTGTAAATTTTATTAATGGGCCTCCTATTGTGAATCTAAAGGGTGTTTTTAGTAGTGTCCGGGGGGTATTTTTACCAAGAGTTTTATGGGGAAAATAGGGTATGGTCTGTGGTTTTTAAATCTGTAATTACCCTGTTTTAAAGGGGATATAGGTTGTCCGGATGGGGGCCCAAGAAAGGGAAAAACACTACCCTCTGAAAAACCCCTTGTAGGTTTTTTTAAACGGGTTGGAGTAACAAAACATTTTATTCATTGTGTTTGTAAATTTCAGAAAACGTTGGGCCCCGGGTTTTGCGGGAGATTTATTTTGAAGTACCTGAGAGTAAAAGTGATTTTTGTTCATGCGTGCATTTTGTCAAAACTTTCCTAGGTTTTGACAAAATTTGGGGCTAATTTTTTGGACTTTTGGAACTGTAGATTTTTAATCAATGTGAGGGGTTTTTTGTGGGTTTTAATTTTGGTTTTTGAATTTACTTTTATATTTTCCCCCAAGTTCACCCCTTTTGTGAAAGTATTAGTGATAAAATTCTATTTGGGCCCTGGTAGTATATGGCTGTCCCAACCCCTTTGGGGGGGGCCCTGGCCTACAGTTGTGTTTTTTCCGGGTGTAACCAGGAAGGCCTAGACATCGTACCAGTTTTAAAGCCGGGTTCAGTTGGGTGTAAGGGAGGGACATTTTGGGAAATGAAAGGGAATTTTTAGAAAATGCTATGAGGTCACGTAATGCTTTTTAAAGATCTGATATTGTAGTTAAAGATATTTTATGTTTTTTTTGGGCCCCTGAAAGTCCCTTTTGATTGCCTGCATTTTGGTAATTACAGTAACTGTTTGATTCTTTTAAAGTCATTAAATAAAGGTTGGAAATCGGGTTTCAATGCTTGTAATCATAAGATTTTGTATAAAACTATATTAAAAATTAAGTAAAAAAACAAAGTAAATAGTTTTAAACCAAAAATAGCACCTAATTATTTAACAAATTTTAAAAAAAAATGAGCAAAGGGTAAATTTTTTTTTTTTTTTACTAAAATAAAGAAGAAAAATAAAAAGGGACTAAACAAATAAAGTGATGTAAAAATAATGGATTTTGGGGGAATATGATAGTGGGTAGTACAAAAAAGGGGTTTTTTTTTTAAAAAGTTAAAAATTATGTATAAAATTATTTTTAAAAGTATGGGTACACAGGCTTTGTGTTTGGGGCCCCAGGGCCCCGGGCGGGGCCACCCCCCACGAGAGAGAGCGGGGAGTATTTGTGTCTTGCTGCTAGGCCGCTGTGTAAAGTGAGATGGAGGCTTGTCGGGGCATACTGAAGGGGAAAGGGCCTATGGGTGGCAGCATTTGGGTTTGGGCGCAAAAAAATAAACTAAGCTGGCAGCCAGCAGGGGCTTCTGTGCAGAAAAGAAACCAGGCTGTCTAAAAACATTCTGCTTGAACAATAAAAAAAAAGCTAAGCCCAAGGCAAAAATCAAGAAAACTGGACACAAAATAAAGGAACAAGGAGATAATATAACGCCCACAAGTAGGGACCATCACAGATCCTCCACAAAAGTCAAAAAAACCCCATACTATAAATTTCAAATTCAGCTAAGAAAACCCCCCGACTGTAAATAATACACAGATACCCACACAATTTTAGGCAAAAGCACGCTCGGGGACCTGAGTTACTCAGTGCCCTTTGCGACAAAACAACCCAAGTACAACATCGAAAATCACAAATTTCTGTAAAATGTTCTGTGAACAAGTTCTACAAACTAACAAGAATAAGAAAACAGACAATCTGTCCAACCCCCAAAGGGAGTCCCCAGACTGAATACTTCAGGCGAGGTGGGGACACCCCCCTCGATCACGTGATAGCCCCGTGGATGGGCTGCAGCCCCAAACAAAAAGCCCGCAGTCTAACGAGCCAAAACGTTTTTTTTACAGTAGTTAAAAAACAAGACTTAAACCGGACATAATGTTACATCCTCCCAAAAACCCAAAGGAAAAAAAGGGTCAAATAACAAATAAAGCAATACATTAAAATTTTTACCTTTTACGCAAATATAAGCAATAAAAATTTAAATTTATGAAAAGGAAATAAATATATATAAAATATTATTCATTGCAACCCATTCAGGGTTCAACAAACCCCTTTAAACCCGTCCCTAAATAATTTGAAAGTCAAAATTTTTTTAAATTACTTATCTTTTACCCCCCTCCATATTTCCAAATTTTTTTTCCCTTTGGTTTCAAAACCCCAAAACTGGGTTTTTTTTCAAAGCTACTCTCTAGCGGCTGCCCAAAAGTTGCGGGCTTTAATGAAGGGAAGTACCTAATGAGGGTTTTAAATTTTCCTGTCCAAACGTCTTTCAACACTCCCAAAGGGGACCAGGCATTTGGGTCCAATATTAATTCAAACGGATTTAACCCGAATTTTTCTTGTTCACTTTCTCTCATAGCAAACAGAAAAAAAAGGTATACCCTCATCCCATCCTAGAAAAATTTTTCACAATAAGCTCTCATCATGGATTTTCATTGTCATGAAATCCTCTAAGCACCTTTGACGGGGATAAAAGCGGGTTAAAAAGTACAAAAATTTATTTTTAGGGGGAAATGTTTTCCGAAAGATTTTAGAAGTAAAATTTAGATCCCTAAACTGATTGTATCTCTAGGGGAAAACCAACCGGGAGAAAAATTTCACCCAGCGCTCTCAAAAATAGCCCCGAGCTTTAAAATTTTTCCCCATGGGAAAATAGCTTCGGATAGCGCTTGCAGCGCCATAATAGAAAATAAGTTTTGGGTTTTCCTTTTTTGGGGTTCCCTAGGCAAAGGACCAACACAATCAATAATAAGACTTTGAAAAATGGTTCACTATCCACGGTGATAGAATAAAGGTGCAGGTGGATTGTTGTGCGGGCTTGCCTGCATTTTGACACACGTGCACCGTCCACATGATCAGCGACGGGTTTCCATCATTTTTGGGCCAAGTAAAATTTTTGGCCAGTTTCCCCGATTTGTCTTCTTGACACCCAAATGCCCCCCCTATGGGATTTATTGTACAAAATCAATGACTTTTTTCACAAATGTAACGGTAACACTACTAGATGTTTTGACTGTGGGGGAAACCTATCAGCTGACAATTTGGGCATTTTTTTTCCCTCCATCAGTACACGTTACAATAATATAACAATTATCGAGATCCTTTGCTTAAACCTCAGTAACTGCTAAATCTCTCAGTTTTTTCCCAGGACTGATCAAAAAACCCTGATCCTTTTTAAATCATCATGATTAAAAATTTTAAACGCCCGTTTGCCCCAAAACCTGGGTTTGAACCGGGGGGAATTGTTTAATGACCCGGGTGCCGAGCATCACTAAACCCAACATATTAAACCCCAAATCATTTTCATCCACTAACCCCAAAAAGGAGACAAGTTTTTTTTGTTGAATCTTGACATAGCTCTAGAAAATTCCCCTGAAGGAAAAAAAATTTAGGCTTCTCTCTATAACTTTTAATGGCAAAATTTTTATCATCAGTTTTAAATTATCAATCACTTTGGGGTTTTTTACATATACCAGCATAAAGGGGATATCTTTCCCCTATCAACAAGCCACTGCCCTGTTGGAAATACACCATTTGGATATCCCAAATAAAATAAAAACCAGTAAAATAGCTTGTTTAAATTTAAAAACTTTATAAGAGGTACTTTATAACACCCCCAAACCATAGGCTTCAAACAAAAATCTATCTTCCAATAGGTATCATCAGTTATGGACAGAAACACCCTTCTTTTAAAAAAGTGAGATAACTGCCAGTGCCCCTGAAAGAAAATTATCTCAGTCAAAAGGGTTTCCGTAAAAATCCTATTTTTAATCTCTCGAAAAGTAAGGACCATCGCTGAACAAATTTTTCCCGTCAGATACACTTTCTGATGCTAGTCATCGGGTTTCGATTAATATTACTAAAACATGGGAAAGGGAGGTATTACAGGATTTTGGTCCTTTGTTGCTGGGAAGAGGATACAACTTGAGGGGGGGGGGCATCCACACGACGGCTTCTCGAAACCTTTTTCTAATTTAAAATAAAAATTCCTCTAAAAAGGTCCTTTTCTTTTACAAAAGGAAACTTTTTAACTTTCTTCTTCTCGAATAAAGTTTTCTGTCTACCCCACAGAAAACGATTCAGGATTGTGAGTTTTCCTGGTAAAGGTACGAGAAGTTACAGTACAGGCCCATCGGGCCGGCAATGAGCAGCTGTTTTAGGTTCCAACTTTTTGGGCCAATCTTATTTCCCTTGGGTTTCTTTTTGTTTAAGTACATAAAATTTTTTTTAGAAATCTCAAATTTGGTCTGCTAATGCTCCCATTTCCAGAATTTTCCGGGGTAGTAGTCGATCAGAAATTCTTGTATTTTCAGCAGAAAATAGTAACAACTAAACCCAAGGCTTTCGTAGTTGTTTACACTTGGAAAACCTACACCACCCCCTCAAATCAATTTTTTTCTCATGAGCAAATTCTACACAAGTTTGATCTTGTCGTCGCTGTAACATACAAATTTTTTTTATAACTTACAGGTAACAAGTTAAACATCCTAAATAGGGGTTTTTTTAAAAGCGTCATAACTAATGTACTTTGGGAAAGGGAAACAACCCTACAAGTTTTTAGCTCTTCCTGTCAAAGCGTGTGCAACAAGGAGCCCATGCCCTTCGGGGCCAGTTTTATAGCACGGGCCCGAAATTTTCAAACACATTCCCAAAAAAAGGTTTGGGGGCCCCCCCAAGTCACTCTCAAAAAACTTTTGGAACCATTGATGCAGCTTTCCCGCACATTAAAAAAGCCCCGTTATTAAACCACCCGTTTTTTCTTCCAAACGAACATTTTCCCTGGAAATCTTCTTTGGTTTAAATTTTTTCTGGCCCCCTATTTTTTGCAGTCTGAACCCAAAAAGAGGGTTAAAAACCCCTCAAACTGTTCCCGGGGAATAGGACCAGGAGGTAATGGAGGAGTAGGGGAAAATTTCAAAGTCTTTTTTGGACTGGGCCTTTGGTTTGGGCACCTCGTTCAGCCCTCCCCTAGAGAGTCAGACTGGCTTTGGGTAAGTAAACGGGGTAGCAAAAACGTACTGTAGTGGCTGCGCAAGTAACAGTTAGGGGGGAAGGCGTGAGCGAGAACGAGCTAAAACTAGGCTCAGACACTAGGCTCCCCTTCTGGGCCTTAGTTGCCTTTTTTTCTTCGTTCAATAATCCCTAAATTCCCCAATTGTACACTAAACTTTCTGAATCTGAAAACATAATCAACATCTCTGATTGAGCAGGAAACAACATATCTTTAATTAACGCCTGACAGTTTCTGCGTGAAATTTTCCCGTTTAATTACCCCTCACACCGAGATATTTGGCTACTTGCCAACACTCTGAAATTTTTTAAAGTACTCAACTCAGCCCCAAAATCAAGTATCATTAAATGTTTTTTCCCCCTTTGGGGATACATCCCCGAAAAAAATTGTAAATTCGAGAGAGTGATTATGGGGGAAAATAAAAATCCTGATAGGGAAATTTTTGTGTTGGGGGGCTTAGACTAGAACCCCATAAACAGTATTTCCATCTCCTTTGGGTCAAGAGACTCAGTCAGGTACATACAAACCCCTGGTATGTTGTACAAACTAAACCAAAAATCTTCAGATTAGGGAAGTACTCAAAGTGTTTGATCTAGATTACTATAAAGTCAAAATGGACAATTTCCCCTAACACCTTGGGTAAAGAGCCTCCCGGGAGGCCCCCCTTGGGTTTCAAAAAAAAGCGATTCCCAAAACTTAGAGACTCCATGAATACTAGAAAAGGGCTGCCCTTCTAGCTTTCCCGCCTGTTACTGGGGTTTTTTTTAAAAACCCGGGAGGTTTCTAAAATAAGAAAAATAGAATTTTAAAAAAATTTATTATCATTAAGTTGTCTAAAGGGGTATATTTAATTTTAAAAAAATTTAAAATTAAACACAGTAATTAAAAAATATCCTTCTCTCGTGTACAATTTATTGTTATTATTGTGCTGAAAGCACAATCACAAATTTTAATTCTTAAGTTTCCCTCGGTACATTAACATTTAAAAAAGAAATTCAAATATGTACAATTTTTGGGAGGGTGTAAGTGCCTAAGTATTCGTTATTTTTCAAAGACTCCCACTAACTTAAACAAGTGACTGCAAAGTCCTCAAATAAAAAACTTCTTGACCAACGGCAATCAAATATACGGGGGGTTATTTGGGACGTAACGGGTGTGAAGAAAATACTTCTTCGGAGGGTTCTTACTTTTTTGTTAAGTTGGGGTACAAAAGGCTTTTGTTGGGGCCCAAGGCCCGGGCGGGGCCCCAAAACCCCCCGAGAGAGAGCTTGGGGGTACTTTTTGTCTTGCTGCTAGGGCCCCTGTGTCATTTAGATGGAGGGATTTTCCCGGCAAACTAAGTGGAAAAGGGCCCTTTTGGTGGCAGCACTTTTAGTGGGGGCCAAAAAATGAAATAAAACTGGCAACAGCATGGGCTGTCTGTGCAGACGTAAAGGCTGTCCAATACGCTCGGCCCACCTAAACCCCCGGCATCCCGACGCGACAATACTGGTAGTAAAAGAAACTCTGTCTCCCCTCCGTGGGCAGGGCACAGAACACAAAATAAAAAATATATACAAATGGACATGGAAAAAAAAATTCCCCACAGGGGGGGGAAAAAAAACAGGGGGTCTAAACATCGTGGTCAAAGCAATGGGGCGTCGAAGGGCATCACTGCACGCCTTTCCCGCGTTTTGGACAGGGGACTGCAACGGGGGGACATCGCTTTGGCTGAGCTTGACGTAACAGGGGCGGGCCCCCTCGGTGGGAAAAATTCCCCAAACACACAACATACTGGGCCCTCGAGTGAAGGGGTCGACAAAATCGGCAACTGGGCAGGACTTCTGGCAAGCGACTCAGGGGGACCTTCTCGACTGGTACTGTCGCGGGGTATCACTGCCGGGGAGCGGGAGCGAGTTGTGGAGCGAGATGTGGCCCCAAAACACCCGGGGGAAACATCTGGGGGTCGTAAAAACATACACCAGACCCGCAGTAGAGAGGGAGCAGTCAAAGTGACATCTTCCCATGGGACGGCTGTACTGAAGCCCGTGACACGGGCTGAAAACAGCCCTTTCCCCCCAAGGGCCCGGCTGCGGGTTGCCCAGTACATCTCTCGACGTTGGGGTTTTAGCAGAGGGGTTTGCCTAAACGCCCCAGACTTTTTTCTCTACAAAACTTTCACTCTGACGGTCCCGGAGGTGAAAATTAAACAAATCTCGATGGGGGAACGTAGCAGGTACGATTCTGGGAGAAAATCACGAGCGGGCGAGCATAAAAGCTTTCCCGAAAAAAGAGGGCTCGTACACCTCAGGGGTGAGTAATCACTGTCAAACACACTGTTACATGGGTGACACGTTGGGGCTACTCAGGTCTGGGTGGCCCCGACCTCAAATGGACAACGGGAAAATTTAAAAACACACCCCCTTTACAAATGGGAAAAACATGGGTTAACTAGCAAAAGATGCTTTTTGTCACAAAAAATACCCCTAAGACAAATACTAAAAAGTGAAACACCCGACTAAGAGGAAAAAAATTAAACACGAAATATATTTTCTCTCAAACTTCTCGACAAACTAAATAAATTTTCTGAACAAATCCCAGGGGACAACATGTGATGTCAGGGGTATGTCCCCTGAGGTGACGGCAGCAGGGCTGTGACGTCAGCAGACATCTCGAGGGGACGTTTAGGGAAAATCATGAGGGGACTTCAGGCAGGACAACGTGAGTGGGCGTCAAAAGTGATTCGGGCACAGACCACAGCAGTGGCCTGGGACATCTGGGAACTCACGTGGCTTTGTAGGTCTACGTCATCGGCCCCACCCAACGTGGTGTCCCATCCACGTGGGGTCGTGATCACGGCATGCGACCACGCAGCTTCGAGTGGGCCCTTTGGGGACTCGATAAACAGCACTGGGGAAGAATTTACACGAAAAAAAAGCAGAAAAAACAGCAGAGGGGGTTTGGGGATGGTGAGGGATTTTGGTTTTTGTTTTTGGCAGGAGCGTTGGGGGAGTGTAGGGGAGGGCGACAACTAGCCATTCCCCCCCTCCTCCTCCACCCACAAACCTGGAGAAGCCACAAATGGACCGAAAAACACCACAAAACCCCACCTCGGGTTGCTGAAACAGCTGTGGGGAAACTGAACAACCCAAAAGCAAAAATTTCAAGTGACGCTGAAAACGTGAAATTGAAAACAGCGTGGACACTATTGCGGGGGTCACGTGACCCACCACAAAATTTTCGAAGACTTTTTGACAAAAATTTGGGGGGGATCCTGCCCGTACCTGTGTCTGGATGCTCAAAAAGTGCAGACACCCACATCAGGGTAACTCGTTTTTAGAACGGGGTTTCTTTTTTGTATGGGATGATGAATAAATACTTTTAAACCCCTTTTCCCCCCCTCTCCCGGCAAACCACAAATGGTGCAAGCCCCCGCGCCCCCATTTTTTAACGGGTTTGTTTTGGGGGGGGGTAAGCGGGTGGGGGAAAAGATATACTTCCCTTTGGAGGGTTCTTTAATTTTTTATTTTTTTATTTTTTTATTTAAAAACAATTTTAGCACACCCTACAGAGGTAAAAAAAATACAGATAAGAGCACATGCCAAAGCCAATTATACTATGCCCAAAACGTTACGGGCTTTGGGTTAAAATTTTAAATTAATTAACTAAGCAATGATGAAACATGATAAAAAAATTAATTTTAAACAATTTCTATAAAGCACAAATGAGTATTACAAAGACAGGTCATATGGTGCATGCATTTTGTACTTAGTGTTTATGGAAATATTTTTGTTAGGGAGTGTATTTTTTAAAAAAAATAAAGTTAGATTCGGTTTTTGGGTTTTAAAATTTAAAGTGATATAATTGTGAGAAACATTTAAGATTACAATTTATAAGGTTCAGTTATTCAAGTATTTTTTTTGGGTTTTTTTTAGTAAGGGATCTTTGAGAAGAGACTTGAATTTTTTAACAGGGAGGTTTCTTTTTTATTTCCGGTAATTAAATTTCCCGATTTTAGGGCCTTTTGTGTCATTGATTTTTGCATAGTGGAATGGACACGAGGAACATCAAAAATGTTTTTGCCTTGTTTTAAGGTATGGGGTTTTTTTGAGGTTGGCAAGGAAAATGTTTTTTAGGGGGGGTTAAAAATCAGAGTTAATTTTTCTTGTATGTAAAAGTGCAGTAAATAATTGGAAGTTTTGGGATGGTGAGGTTTTTGTGTAAATTTAATATTGGTGGGGTGGGGCCCGCCTGTAGTGGAATTTGTTTTTCATTCTAAATCAGCCTTTTTTTGGGGAATTAGTGGGCTGAGATGGGGTTAAATTTTTGTTTAGCCCCCTGCCCAAATTCCCCCAGGTAATAGGGGGAAATAAGAGAGTGAATAGGGGGGAAAGGGGAAACGGGCTGGGGAACATAGTACCGTACCCTTTGAAAGTATACTACCTCTTGGAAATTTTTTTTTAGAAATTTTTGTAAATGTGTAAAGAAATTTGAGTCTTTATAAAAGGGGGATTCCCAAGAAAATTTTCCCCCCGTTAGCTTTGTAAAAGGGGGATCCGTTTTTTCCCTTATGTTTAAAGGGCATCTTTACTCTGTTTTCCAAAATGAAATGGGAATTTGGTTTTTTCAATGTTTAGTGTAAGTTTTTTAGCCTCATTTCCCGGTAGATAAAATTCTTAATTCGGTATTTTTCATAATTTGGGTACGGGACTGGGGCCCTTTTTTTGGGTAAAGAAGACGTATGTAAATGTCATCTCCCAAAAATGGGGTTTGGAAATAATTTCGAAGCAAATTGGGGGTCATTTATGTATAGGAAAAGAGAAGAGGGCCAAAAGGGCACTTCCCCCGTGGGACACCAACGTAATTGGGTTTCGCAGAAAAAGTTTGCCCCAAATTTTCGTTTCACATATTGGCTTCTTTGCGAGGGGGATTAACCCTTTAGGTAGTTGGGGGGGAGTGCCCTCTTAACCATAGTGTGACAATTTTTTCTGAGGCCAAATCATGGTCCAAATGTATCAAAGCTTTTCGTAAGTCCCAAAGAAGACCCCCCCGTGGGACTTCTTTTTTTTCCCATTGCAGTGAAAAATATGTTCTAGCATGGTATAATAGGGGATCATTAGTATTTTTATTTGGCCCGAATCCAAATTGGCAGGGTTTATAGGGTTTTTGGGGGGGAAAAGGTAGGGGTAATTGTTTTTTTTTTTGAATTAATTTTTTCGAAGATTTTTGAGAAGGTGTAAGTTTGGGTATTGGCCTATAAATTATTCAACTCGTTTGGGCTCCCCCTTTGTGGGTGGGGGGACCCTTGCTAATTTTTAGTACTGTAAAGGGAAAGGGGGAGGATTCTATGGATTTGTTTTAAAAGTGTTGCAATGATTGGGGAAGCACTTGTGACACTTTTTTGTATATAAAGGGTGAGGGATTTAAATCTCCTGCCCGTTTTTTAGGCGTTGATAATAAGGGGGACGTCCCTATTGGGTTAAAACGGAGCTAGGAAAAAGTGTGTTCGGGGGATTGCCGGTGAGGAGTCAATTGGGGGGGTATCGAGCCTTTTGGGGTTTTTTTTGGCAAGGTTTTTGTCCTATAGGGAAAAAATCATTTTAGTCCTTTTGCTGTTTCTGGTTGGGGGGAGTTGGGGTTTTATCTTATTTTGCTAATTTTTTTTTTCGCTATTTCGTGATTTTCTTTTTTTGTTTTCCCCCCAAAAATTTTTGATAGGGTTTTCCCCGGGCTTTTTTTTTATCACCTGTAAGTTTTGGGTAATCGTTTTTCCCTAAAAACAAATTTTTTTGGGCCCCTTTTTACAGGCTGGGTTAAGGGTTTGGGCGAGTAACGGGTTTTTTTTTGGGCTCTGGTTAAAGGGACCCATTCTGTACTGTTTTTTTATATTTGGGGTTCTGTATTTTGGGTTTGGGGAAATTTCTGGGTTTTGCCAGGGCAAATTTTTAGTCTCCCTTAAACTGTCATCTGTTTTTGTTTTTTTTTTGGGGAGAGCTTGTTTTTAAAAAGGGATTGGGGCTTTTTAGAAAATTAAATTTTAAAACATTCGTCAATATCTGTATAAATTTTTTAGCTCAGTGTGCCCCAAACAAAGTTTTTCTACGCTTGTTTTGGGGTTTTTTTAAAGGTGCCCCATTGGGAAGTCGAAGGGACTTTAGTAGTGTCCCTTTGGGGTTTAACCCAAAGTTTGGGTTTTGAGGAAAGTAGGGTAGGGGTCCCGTGGGATTACTGTAATTATGGGCCCGAATTTTTAAAGGGGTTTGGGGTTTTGGGGCCCGAAGTGGCAAGTAGGGGAAAAACTATCCTGGGAACCTTGTAGGTTTTTTTACTGGGTTTTATAACATACAGTTATTCATTGTGTTTTGAATTCATTTCCCTGTGGTTTCCAATCCTTTTTCAGGGGATTTATATGAAGCACCGAAAAGTATAAGTGAAACTTTGTTTCATGCGTTATCAGTTGTCATACTTCCTAGGTTTTTTACTAAATTGGCTAATGTTTGAAATGTGGAAAAGTAGATTTTATCAATGTGAGAGTTGTTTTTTAGGTATTTGGATTTGAAAATTTTGCTATTAAATTTTTTTTTAAAAACCCCCATGGGATTTCCCTTTTGCAAGAAAATTGTTTATACATTTTAGTTTTGGGCGAGTAGTATATGGCTGTGCCACCCCCTTGTTGGGCTGGCCCCACAGTTTTTTGTCTGTGTAAAACCCGGAATTTGGGATAGACATCGGGACTATCAGGGTTTAGCCAGGTTTCAGTTTTGAATGATGGACATATTGGCATGTAAGGAATTTAAATAATGCTTATGAAAGGGCCCTCTAATGCTTTCTTAAAGATCTGATTTGTAGTTAAAAATATTTTGTTGGGTTTTTGGCACGAAAAATTTCCTTTGAATTTCTCTGCAGTGTATAATTACAGTAACTTTTTGATTCAATTTAAACATTAAATAAAGTTGGTATCAGGGTCAATGCTTGTAATCCCTAAAATTTGGGAGTGAATCATTTGTTAAATTAAGTATAAAACAAAGGGAAAAAAGCTTAAGCTAAAAAAAAGCACCTTAATTATTTTAACAAATGAAAAAAAATGAACAAGGAATTTTTTTTTTTTTTTTTTTTGCTAAAATAAAGAAGACAATAAAAAAGGGGCTAAAACAATTTAAAATGATGATCAATAATGGAGCTTTGGGGAAAAAATAGTAGGTAGTACTATTAAAAATAATTTTTTTTAAAATTAGAATTAAAAAATAAAAATTTTTGTTAAGTATTTGGGGACAAAAGGCTTGTGTTGTGCCCATGGGCCCCGGGGAGGGCCCTCCCCCGAGAGAGAGCTGGAGTACTTGTGTCTTTCGGGTAGGCCCCGTGTTCCCGTGAGATGGAGGCATGTCAGGGCAAACTGAAAATGGCAAGGCCTATAGGGGGCAGCACTTGATTGGGGCCAAAAAATGAAAATAAGCTCAGACAGCATGGGGTGTCCCCGTGCAGAAGTACAGGGTGTCTACAAGAACAGTCCCCGCTTGAAAAAATTTAAAAAAATGCTAAACCCAATAAACAATATAAAAAGCAACTGGGACACAGGAAACAGGGAAAAAGGAGATAACAAACGACACTAAGTAGGGAACCCTCAAAAAATCCTCCCAAAATTTTACAAAACTCCCCTACAAAGGGAATTCTAAGTTCAGGGATAAGAAAAACCCCCACTGTGAAAATACCCCAGATAACCCTGAAAAAAATTAGGTCAGAAGCTACAGCTTTAGGGCCTGATTACTCAGGGTCTTTGCGACACACAACCCCCAATTTCAACATCGAAAAAACACTAAGTCCCTTTCAATGGTTTTGTGAACCCGGTTTTAAAAGAACCCAACAAGAAAAAAAGAACGACAATCTCCCAAACCACCAAGCGAGTCTAGACCAGACTGAATACTTCAGGCGAGGTGAGGACACCCCCCTCGATCACGTGATAGCTCCGTGGATAGCTGCAGCTCAAACAGAAGCCGGCAGTCTAACGAGCCACAAGCGATAATTACAGTAGTTAGACAATCAAGACTTGAACTGAGCATATATGTTACATCCTACCTAACCAAAGGAAGCTAAGTCAAATAACAATATAAAGCAATACATTTACAATTTAGCTATTATCGCAAATATAAGCAATATAAAATTATATGAAAAGGTAATAATGATATATATACATATTAATCATTGCAACCCATTCAGGGGTTGCAACAAACCCCTTAACCTGTCCTCTAAATAATTTGAAAGTCTATATTTTAAATTACTTATACGTTTACCCTCCCTCACATATTTCCTAATCCTTTCCTTGGCTACACAATCCCAAACTTTCACGACATCTTCCACCCCCTGAGCATCTTCGCTAAGCTCCTTCCATAGGACAGAAAATCCCTCTAACCCCTCCTCATCACTCAATACACTTATATTTAATTTCCAGTAACTCCTGTATATTTCCTCAAGTGCCTCCCACCCAATCTCCACCAACACTGCTCTATGATCCGACCATGCTACTTCAACAGTTTTGAAAGATTGCACTGCAACCCCATGAGAAAGATACACTCTATCTAACTTCGCTGCATATCCTCTCCTAACAAACGTATGCTCTGTCTCCCACCCCCCTCAAACGTGTCCCATAACCGAATGTCCCTCATTAAATAACTTAGGGTCACAGACACATAGCCTGCCACTTTTGGTACCACGTCAGCCCTCCTAATAACGCAGTTCCAATCACCTCCTACTATTGCCACCTCCGGTAATGCATGGAAGAAAAACACAAGGTCCTCACACACAAACTCCTGCTTCACCTGTACATTATTCTCTGCAGGCACGTACATGCTTATAAGGCCACACGTTTTCCCATCCACCAACCATCCACACGCAACACTCTTCCCCCTCCCCCCTCACTTCTCTGCAAAACAAATGGGCTTGCCTCCCTAATTCATATACCCACCCCTCCTTTCAAATGGGCAGATGGCAGGGTTACCACCTGAAACCCTGCCACCTCCAACACCCTACCCTCCTTAAAATTATGCTCCTGAAGGAAAACAACATCCACTCTAGATTTATTCAGAAACATTCTAAGTCATTCTCTCTTTACACTATTACACAAACCATTAATGTTTACTGTCATACACCGGAGGCCTATTAAAGTTTCCACCCCTGCCTCCTCTCTTCACTCTTCCGATGGGCACCAGAACTTATGGATCCACTTTTCACCTTCACATTTCCCTCTCTCCCCTCCTTTTTTCGGTGCCTCCTGTCGTGGCCATCACTACCTTCACCTTCTGCCCATATTTAATTCCTAGTCGCTGCACTGGCATTAGGACATCATCCAAATCCGAAGCAGCGGCCCTCTTCCTCGTGACAATCGCATCCTCCATAGCTTGGTCTGGGGATGCCTCACAATGTACCTCAACCTCCACTGTACACTGTTTCAATGATCCCTCTAACACCTCAATCATGCTGTTACTCCCTTCGTCTGGATAGTTCTCCTGTCGTTGACACACCGCAGCTGTCAACTCGTCATCTTCCACCTTCCCAGGTGCATCCGCCTCTTCAGGCGAGGACAAGGACTTCAGCACCTCAGCTAATTGTTCCTCAATTTCCAACACTTCCTCCTGTACTTTCTGCTCGTCTCTATCCTCTGGAAGCATCTCTGGGCCAGTTAACTTGTCAAGAGCCTCACCCTCTCCCCCAGCCTTATGCGCCTCATCCACTATCTCGCTTCATAGATGACCACGCCCTCCTTCACAGTCGCTGATCCTCACCTGCTTCCTCTGTTGTAGAAGTGGATGCCTCTGCCCCTGGGCCAGGAGCTCGTTGCCACTTCCCACACACTGCCGCTATGTGATCATATTCCCCACATAGTTGGCAAGTACGTTTTTGCCCTGTGTACGAAACCATGACCTGTGTCCTGAATTCCTGTAGGTACAGGTAAGACAGTATGGGGTGTCGCAATGTCATTTTTTGGTTAAAAGTGCCTTCCGGTAGACCTGCATAGGCACCCGTCACCCATGTACCATGCTGGGCCAAATGAACAATCCCATTTTTCTCAAAAACTCTTTTGACGTCTGTCTCATCAGCCTCAAAGGGGACATTGCGCAGTTTGATCTATGTATAACGCCTGGATACATCGATCATCCTCACACAAACAGCTGATGTTGAATCAAGACTTACGTCATGAAAACGGTTGACCAACGATTCATAGACCGTTGCTGTGAGCAGTTTCACAAAAATTCTATGTGTTCCATTTAAGGCTACCCTGTACAACTCTCCATCCTGAATGCCATACGTCTCTCTTATGATTTTAGGCAGTAATACTTGCGCTGAAACTGGCGTTATTGCCCCTCAGAGAAGCTCAATGCTGACAGTGTTGATCCTGCATCTATGACTAAACGCCATGTTGACTGATGGTAGTTCACCTAGTTTGACAGCAGAGGCGCGACAAGCACCACTTCACACCACCACAGCCAGGCAACTGAGTCGCGTCTGCACATTAGGTCCAGTCAGCCCTGAAGCGAAAAGGACAATGACCCTATGGTAATAATCAATATCGTTCATGGTGGTGGAGTTAATACACTACTGCTGATTCTTCAACCCCTCCCCACATGCCCAGTAACTGTGTCTGATGTCACCAATCATAACCACCAGGACAGTCATTGATGTTAATTAGCGTCTCATAATATATGTCATCCTAATAACACACTATATACATAAACCTACCAAAATAAATAAATTTACACGTTGCTCCCTCCTGCAGACAGATTATTTACACTGCCCGAGATAATCTGTACATCACATCCTACAGAGAATGGACAACATTAGACATCTAAAATAATTGTGACCATGTGTTGTGCAAGAATGTGGGATAGCTGGGGGCTTGAGCCGGGTCTACGGGCAAAGGTAAAAGTTACTTACATCTCAAGCCCAAACAGGCCACCCAGGGCTATCCCAGTTAAAACAGAAAGCGCTAAACTATTATGTGTACTTAAAAGGGTTGGGTAACAGAGGGTTAGGCAAAAATCCCAATTATGAAAATATATCTATTTAGTCACCATAACATAACATAACAGAAACACCTTAATCCTAAATGCCCAAATGAGGGTACACAAGCAACAGCTGACTTGAGGTCCAGCCACCATAACCACTATGCCTCGTCAGCACCAGACCCACTCTACTCCACTCCCAACCTCATTTCTTATTCCTCACTCCTCCCACCAGAAACCCTGACCATGTCAGAGCCGGGGTGAACATACAGATAAGCCCTATGAGAGCCTATGGCTTGAGTGGATAAACAAAATGAGTGCACAACTACAAACTTATCTTAAATACACACACCCTCCGACGCCAGCCCTACACACCATGCTAACATCACGTGACTCCCCAAACCACGCTTACTCCGCATACCCAAACATCCTTGAAAATAAATCTTTAAACCCAAAATTTCTTTATAATTATAGTTAGAGTACTTTACAGTACCCCCAAATGCACATTAAAAATTATAAAATTATTCTTTACAACTATAATATTCATACTATTATGGCACCTTCTCCACTATATTACATTACGATGTCATGCAGAACCCTGCAAAAACCCCCACCCCCAGACCATAGGTCTCACTCTGCTAGCGGGGTCCCCTATGGACACCGCTAGGCAAAAAGAAAAAAAAAAAAGAAAATAACCCCCCACATTAAGGTCTGAGGCAATGTGCAAAATGATAACTGGGGAATGACCACCATACAATCACGGTTTTTGGTACTACCAAATATGCAATATTAACAAACTGAGGTACTAGATTGCAGACAATGAAACTCGCCGAACATAAAAGTGTTTAAAGTTCTATGCCCAACGAGCTCACAGTCACACTCTTAGACAGCTGTTTTAGAAAAGGCACCATTACAACACAGCGCTGGCCAGGCACTGGCGTTGATGCATTTTACCTAAATTACATCAAGCAAACTTATAAACGAGCAAGTTAACTTTGTACAAAAATGCCCCTGAGGAATGAAGTTTTATGAAGTAACACCAAAGGTCAGTATGTTGCAAGGCAGACCAAACTGTAGGTGCCACCAAAAAAAAACTTTTAAACAGTAAGTACATTTTCCAGGAGTTCAAAGAAAAGAAAAACAGATGTTACATGTTAAATTCTACTGAGAAAACAACATCACATTATCACTCCCATCTCACAGCAATCTTTAGTAAACAAAACTGGTTCCCCATGACACACCTCTGCGAGAATCAGGAGAGCACAGGAAAGGGGATAATATCAGGCCCCTAAAAAACAATGGGTGATAGGCACAAAAAATTTTGTTGGTGGACTGCGGCCGTAAAACCCCTGGAGTCATCACTGAAGACCCCCAAAAGGTGGACCTCCCAGGCCGTCACCTACATGTCATTCCAAGGACCCTGGAGTCACCCCAGCGGTGATCCAAAAAGGAAAAATTGAAATAGAGTCCTGGAAACCAAACACCTCGGATCAAAGACATGACCCGAACAGTGGGGGGCATCACCGCCAGCCCCACAATTCACTAAAACGTTAGGTCCAACAGTCCCTATACCAACATAAAACAGAGGCGAGGCATTCTAGTCAACACCTAAAAAACGTAGCATACCTTACCTAGGCATGGCCTTTGATGTGACTACCCCCCAAAATACACACATACTAGGGAATCCTGATCCCTCCAGCTCCAGCTCAACGTGCCCTTCTCCTTTGGTGGTCCAGGGTTCCATCTACTCGTCTACCGCAAATCAGTGCAAAATAAGAATAATAAGTGATCTATACACTACATCGTGCACTTTAAACCAAGACAAGGTATTAAAGCAACCACATTCTCCGCTCCCTTCACATAATGAATCACAAGATTAAGAAGTTGGAGAAACAAGGCCCACCTTGTAATCTCTGATTGTGGTGCCTCATTAAGTAAAGGGAAACGTAAAGGATTAGGGTCACTATACACAGTTATGGGTGAACTGATGAAGATATATGCATCTCAAATGTTGCACTGCCAACACTAAAGCAAGAGCCCCCTTTTTCTATGAAGGTATAACTTCTTTGGTGCCTGCTACTTTTTTGCTGAGAACAGCCGAGTGGCATTACTTCTCCTGCTCACCCTCCCAACAAGATGACCCAACCCTCTGTATAAATTTTGCAAAACCCGGGGAGGGTAACTCAGGATTACACATAAAAGATCTGAGGGTTAATGGCATACAAAAGGTACATGCACAGAGATATTAAATTACAATACGGGTGTGTCCTTGGCACACATGGTCAGGGAAGCAGATGACCCACCCACTGTTCATTCACACAATTTGCATGTAGTTCATAAAGAGGAGACGAAGCCTTATTTTTAACTGTACCTGGCGGCAGTCAGTGCACTTGTTCAAGGTATCACCTAGTGTGAGACCAGTAAAAGACAACGTCCACCGACTCTCGCTGGATACAGAGTCTCTAGAAATAAACACTTCACTTCCTTCAAGGAACCTATTTCACACCAGCTTACATCATGCCAGGCCTGCTGACATTTCACAAATCGGAAATTTCTACCTCATGGGGTTTAACATGGCCCCATTTTTCAGCATCCCAAAACTCTTTCACTAAGGTGCACCATGGCTGAGCCAACACTTCAATCAGTCTTTCAGAAGATCCACATCTTCCACAATCTCTTACAATTTTCCTGCTTACACTATCTTTCCCAGGGACTTTATCCATCATCATTTAAAAGTCACCCACACAGTTCCATCATAGCCTTTCCCAGGACCCAGCTCCAATGCCAATCCCAAACTCTCCAGCTTCCAAAAAGTGTAGCACCACCCATAGTCCCACGTCATCCGGGGCGGACTGGCAGACTGGTGCACTAGTGCCATCGACCTCATCTTAGCCAAGAATTTTCTGAAACCGAGAAAAAACACAACCCGGGGAAAACCACCATCCTCACGTAGCACATGACTTAATGATTCCAGAGTGCTTCCCCACAGGGTAATGAAAGGGAGGGAATTCCCTCCTCCCAGTCCTTCTGGTACTGGGTAAAACAAACATGCATTGCCCTGAGAGACTGGAAAACCAGGGTTGCTTTTCTTTGACTCCTAGGAT
This sequence comes from Cherax quadricarinatus, assembly GCF_026875155.1. Classification (NCBI taxonomy): domain Eukaryota; kingdom Metazoa; phylum Arthropoda; class Malacostraca; order Decapoda; family Parastacidae; genus Cherax; species Cherax quadricarinatus. The sequence goes on along the minus strand of NC_069416.1, from coordinate 12,001,262 downwards.
GATAACTTTGGAAAATTTTAATCTCAAGTAGGCCTCTCAAAACTACAGGGACATTTCAAAAAAATATGACTTCTGGGTGATTTGTGCAAAGCCTAAGAAACAAAAATGTTTCAACCAAAAATCTCAAAACCACACACACAAAATTAATCAGAAAGGGTTTAGACTCTGGTAACCTGTTAGAAAAGAAATTTATTAATAAACACTGATTATTTAGCTCTCCCGTCTTAACACTGAAATGCCGTTCCTTCAGAATCTGTAAAAAATACTGACAAAGACACTTTAATAGTTCTGCCGCGCCACGTAAGCACAGGTCCTCTTAAAAAGAGTCTTGCTCATTTGATCAACTCTGCAAAATAAAAACTTGTAAATTTGGGAACCACATCCTCTGCGACAACTGATAAATGAATAGCGTTCCGAAGGTCACAGCCTTCCCGGGCCTCACTCAGCTGCTGCAGAGTCAGGGGATTTTTCCCACATCAGCTCCAAGAAACCCCCCCTTCTCCAACCGAGTTCCGGTTGAGCGGTTTATCACTGCTCAGAGTCTCCTGCAGGTCAGACTCAATGAACCCGGCTCCCCATGGGCCCAAACCATCACCACAGTGTGGCAGAAGGGTCACAGGGAGGCACAGCTCCTGCCTTGTTCCCCCGTTTAGTCCGAAAGCACATTGAAAATTTTTCAGGTACCGGTTGCTCCAATTGGGTCATTACCACCTTGTGAAGCAGGTCCTGCAAACCAAACATTCCTCACTTTTGAGGAGTCCCACAACATTGTTGCCTAGTAGAAGGTCAACTCCTGCAAAAGTACATCTTCTGCAATACCTACAGGTAGGTACCCAGACTGGTACTCAACTCTATCCATAACCTGTGCACTGGAGTCCTGACAGGGACTCCATTATTCCTTAAGAAAAATGTCCAATCCGGTGTAGGTGTCATCGGACACTGGCAATACACCCCTGCGAAGCAAGGTGTATTTTGCTACAAGTGTCCCTCAAAGCATAACACCCGGACCCTACCTTCATTTTGGTGTAAGGCCACAGTAGACTTACTTGAATAGACCCTTTATCCAGGGTCAAAGACAGCTGGTCTTCTTTGGAAACCTTGGAGCAAGACTGCAAAAGCAAGCCACATCATGTGTAATCGGTTGTATTTATTGGAGAAGCAACTGCCCCAGCCTGGGCCCTAAGCATCTTTCGACAATATGGCTGCAGGTGGCCCTGTTTATTGCAATAAAGTACAGTGATAAGGTTTAAAGCCCCTGCCCATTTGACCTAGGTTGGATCCCTTGGTTCTGGGGAAAATGGGCTCGTCCCACCTGTTCCTTGTAGTCCTGGACCTGTGACAGCTGACTTAAAAACCTCCTCGAGTTTGGGTACTGAAAATTAGGGTTATAAAACTCTTGTGGTTATTAGGCGATAGATGGGTGGCTTAAACTTCTGAAATTTTCTTATTCCTAATGTGGGTGGAAAAAACTTACCATTATTAGTATTGGGCTGTGGTAACTACCAAATTTTGGTTAGCTAAAAATCTGTCACCCAGTTCTAAAGCCCTTTTAAAAAACAAACAAGATCCTTCTCCTCAAGATATGCCTTAAGGTCAGGAGGAACATTTCCAAAAGATCCTCTAACAAAATTAAGGTAATTACACCTTCATAAATTTCCTACCCCCCCCTTTGAGCGACCCCACCCCCTATTTAGAAGTGACATCTTCTCCTTACCAAATTCCCCCAAAGACTGCCCTGACTGAATTTCTGCCGGTACCTTTCCGGCAACATTTATAAGCCAGTAAAACTACCTCTTTTAGCTTATGATAATCAGAAAGGCAGATCCTTCTAAAGAACTAATAGCCTGTAACCCTTTACCAACTAATTGGGTTCTTGCAAATGTCGCCCATATCCTTTTCCGGCCAACTTGGGGTTGGCCGTACTTTCAAATAACAAAAAAAAACTGGTCTGGTTTTTTCTCTAGGAATTTGGGCACAAATTTTATGGCTTTATCCCAAATGAAAACATCTACCCTTGTGTCTGTGTCTGGGTGAGAAGCAAGCTGCCTCTCTTTAGCTCTTTCTTGAGCCCTAAGCTCCTCTAAGGCTCTCTGTTCCTCGATCTTTGTACGCTCAATCCTTAACCGTTCCTTTTCTTCTGCAACAGGGCTAATTTCATTGTAAAATTACTACTTCCTTATCCAGGTCCCTATCATGGGGGTTTGATTCAATGTCACCTTCCAAATGCATGTCATCCTCAGATTTTCACCAGTGTCAGCATTTTGGGAAATAATAGCACCAAATCTTACTACCAGCCACAGAACTACTGATATAAAATAATAAAGACACAGCAGGTACATTTTATGAAGTAGGATTCACAAGGATTGTCTTGTGACTCCTCAAATTAAACAGGTTGCACACAAAAAGAAAACCCTGGCAGAAAAAAAATAAGAGCTACTTTACCTGCAAAGGTAAATTATTCCCAGAAATTTAGGTGAGCATAACCCCCTAAAAATCAGCAAGATTGTACCTGCAAGGGTAAATTAAGCACAAAATACAAGTAAATTTAAAAACACCCTAAAAATCAACAATATGGCACAGAAAGGTAAATGATTTATAGAGTATTAATTAATAATAACACCCTAAAACCAGCAATATTATACAGAAAGGTAAATTATTCACAGGGTATTAATTAATAATAACACCCTAAAAACCACAATGTTGCACACAAAAGTAAATTATTATTTTAGTGTGAGTGTTATAGTGAATGCTTCCTCTGACCAACCAAGTAAAGAATGATTACTGACTTTCCAGGTTGCAAACTTGAATTACCACAGTGTCAGGGGCCCGAGACTGTTCAATTGCCTCCCAGCACACATAAGGGGGATTACCAACAGACCCCTGGCAGTCTTCAAGCTGGCACTGGACAAGCACCTAAAGTCGGTTCCTGACCAGCCGGGCTGTGGTTCGTACGTTGGTTTGCGTGCAGCCAGCAGCAACAGCCTGGTTGATCAGGCTCTGATCCACCAGGAGGCCTGGTCACAGACCGGGCCGCGGGGGCGTTGACCCCCGGAACTCTCTCCAGGTAAACTCCAGGTATAGAGGCCCCCATGTTATGTAAAAATGTGGGATAGCTGGGGGCTTGAGCCGGGTCTACGGGCAAAGGTAAAAGTTACTTACATCTCAAGCCCAAACAGGCCACCCAGGGCTATCCCAGTTAAAACAGAAAGCGCTAAACTATTATGTGTACTTAAAGGGGTTGGGTAACAGAGGGTTAGGCAAAAATCCCAATTAGGAAAATATATCTATTTAGTCACCATAACATAACATAACAGAAACACCTTAATCCTAAACGCCCAAATGAGGGTACACAAGCAACAGCTGACTTGAGGTCCAGCCACCATAACCACTATGCCTCGTCAGCGCCAGACCCACTCTACTCCACTCCCAACCTCATTTCTTACTTCCTCACTCCTCCCACAGCACCCTGACCATGTCAGATTATTATTATTATTATTATAATCAAGGGGGAAGCGCTAAACCCGGAGGATTATACAGCGCCTGGGGGGGGATGTGGAAGGCATTCAGGCTTAATTCGGGGAACTGGAGCACAGATCCAATTCCCTAAATCAAGAGCCCCTCACCAATATCAAGGAACCTTCCTTGAGGGGTGACCATGTCAGAGCCTGGGTGAACATACAGGTAAGCCCTATGAGAGCCTATGGCTTGAGTTGGATAAACAAAATGAGTGCACAACTACAAACTTATCTTAAATACACAGCATCTCCGACGCCAGCCTCTACACACCATGCTAACATCACGTGACTCCCCCAAACCACGCTTACTCCGCATACCCAAACATCCTTGGAAAATAAATCATTAACAGAATTTCTTTATAATTACAGTTAGAGTACTTTACAGTACCCCCAAATGCACATTATCAATTATAAAATTATTCTTTACAACTATAATATTCATACTATTATGGCACACTTCTCCACTATATGTACATTACGATGTCATGCAGAACCCTGCATAACACCATGTGTTTCACATGACCAACTAGTACAGAGATTGCTTACACTCCTACCCCTTCCCCACAAGTGAAAACTGTCCAGTTTCACCTGGCTATACACAATATCAAAAACTCGTTCACTTAATCATGTATAATGAACTTGTGAAAAACATCCATAACAATATATAAGCAAGAACAACCCAGGCAATATCTTATATTATATATACAATACCTAAACATACCACTACTTGAAAATAGGTATGAACCTCATTATTATGACAAGTTACATTGTTCATTTTAAATTATGCACAAATGCATATATAGGTAGACACATATGGTTACAGGTAACAAAATCTCTACTGGCAAGACTCCAGTCCAATGATAATGGCGCAATTCCTCCCAAACCACACCATCCACACCCTACCTCTTAATACCCTATGATGCAATCAAAGATCTTTATATACTAACATGCTTACGTACATCCTTACAGTACATTAAGGATAACCTTAAGTAAATATATAATCATCGGTGTTCACAATAACACCAAGATACATTTCATTGAATATCAAAAATTTACATAAGTGTGTTAAATAAGGTTATAACACAATGTTACCCCAACCAGGTGACAATAACTGCCAGTGATAACATTTCTTACACTTCAGAAAAAGTGCGTTATTTCAACAACTCGCACTCCCAACAGAGACAGAACACAAACAGAACGACAGCAGCTGAGGGAGAGGACAAAAAAGCGAAAGGAGCTACGAAAGGAGACAAGGATGGAACCAGCAGAGGTCAATCAGAGCAGAAAAGAGCAGCAAGGGTAAGCACACACAGAATTATCCTCAGAACACCATCCCAACACTAACTACAATCCACACTAACAGCTTCCACCCAACACCCAGCTATAGAATCCCACAGTATGCTACCAGGTTTCCCACACTCACAGGCCCCCCCAAACCACAATGTTGGAAAGGAAACTGAAGGTATGGTACACAAACGCTGATGGAATAACAAATAAGTGGGAGGAGTGGCACGAAAGAGTCAAAGAGGCATCACCGGACATAGCTCTCACAGAAACCAAGCTAACAGGTATGATAACAGATGCCATCTTTCCAATAGGATACCACATCCTGAGGAAAGACAGAGGTAACACGGGGGTGGAGGAGTGGCACTGTTGATCAAAAACCGAAGGGATTTTGATAAGCTGGAGAGAGGAGACAGCGAGAAGCTAGCGATTACATAGCGGGAACACTTCACTCTGGAGGTCCCAGGGTGGTAATTGCAGTGATGTATAACCCATAACAGAACAGCAGGAGGCCAAGGCAAGAGTATGACGAGAGCAATAGAGTGATGGTTGACACACTGGCTGCAGTGGCCAGAAGAGCTCATGCATGCAGGGCAAAGCTCCTGATCATGGGCGACTTTAACCACAAGGAGATCGATTGGGAGAACTTGGAGCCACATGGGGGCCAAGACACATGGAGGGCTAAGATGATGGAGGTGGTACTGGGAAACTTCATGCACCAACACGTAAGGGACACTACAAGAGAGAGAGGAGAGGATGAACCAGCAAGACTGGACTTAGTATTCACCTTAAGTAGTGCAGATATTGAGGACATCACATATGAGAGACCCATTGGGGCCAGGGATCATGTGGTTTTAAGCTTAGAATACATAATAGAGCTACAAGTGGAGGGGGAAGCAGGAAGGCCAGGATGAATGAAGCCAAACTACAAGAAAGGGGACTACACGGGAATGGGGAACTTCCTGAATGAGGTTCAGTGGGACAGAGAACCGGCAGGGAAGCCAGTTAATGAGATGATGGCATATGTAGCAACAATGTGCAAGGAGGCTGAGGAGAGGTTTGTACCCAAGGGTAACAGGACTAATGAAAAAGCCAGGATGAGCCCATGGTTCACCTAAAGGTGCAGGGAGGCAAAAACCAAGTGTGCTAGGGAATGGACAAAATATAGAAGGTAAAGGACCCAGGAGAATAAGGAGAGCAGTCGTAGAGCCAGAAATGAATATGCACAGATAAGAAGGGAGGCCAAACGACAATATGAAAATGACATAGCAGCGAAAGCCAAATCTGACCCAAAGCTGTTATACAGCCACATCAGGAGGAAAACAACAGTCAAGGACCAGGTAATCAGGCAAAGGAAGGAAGGAGGAGAGACAACAAGAAATGACCGTGAAGTATGTGAGGAACTCACATACTTCACAGAGGAGACAGAAGGGGCTCCAGAAAGCCGGAGAGGTGGGGCACACCACCAAGTGCTGGACACAGTACACACAACCAAGGAAAAAGTGAAGAGGCTTCTGAGTGAGCTAGATACCTCAAAGGCAATGGGGCTGGATAACATCTCTCCATGGGTCCTGAGAGAGGGAGCAGAGGCACTATGTGTACCCCTAACAACAATATTCAATACATCTTTCGAAACAGGGAGATTGTCCAAGGCATGGAAGACAGCAAATGTAGTCCCAATCTTTAAAAAAGGAGACAGACATGAAGCACTAAACTACAGACCAGTGTCACTGACATGTATAGTATGCAAAGTCATGGAAAAGATTATCAGGAGAAGAGAGGTAGAACACCTAGAAAGGAATGATCTCATCAACAGCAGCCAACATGGTTTTAGGGACGGGAAATCCTGCATCATAAACCTGCTGGAGTTCTATGACATGGTGACAGCAGTAAGACAAGAGAGAGAGGGGTGGGTGGATTGCATTTTCTTGGACTGCAAGAAGGTGTTTGACACAGTTCCACACAAGAGATTAGTGCAAAAACTGGAGGACCAAGCAGGGATAACAGGGAAGGCACTACAATGGATCAGGGAATACTTGTCAGGAAGATATCAGCGAGTCATGGTATGTAGCGAGGTGTCAGAGTGAGCACATGTGACCAGCGGGGTCCCACAGGGGTCAGTCCTAGGACCAGTGCTGTTTCTGGTATTTGTGAACGACATGACGGAAGGAATAGACTCCGAAGTGTCCCTGTTTACAGATGACGTGAAGTTGATGAGAAGAATTCATTCGATCGAAGACCAGGCAGAACTACAAAGGGATCTGGACAGGCTGCAGACCTGGTCCAGCAACTGGCTCCTGGAGTTCAACCCCACCAAGTGCAAAGTCATGAAGATTGGGTAAGGGCAAAGAGGTACGCAGACGGAGTACAGTCTAGGGGGCCAGAGACTACAAACCTCACTCAAGGAAAAAAATCTTGGGGTGAGTATAACACCAAGCACATCTCCTGAAGCGCACATCAACCAAATAACTGCTGCAGCATATGGGCGCTTAGAAAACCTCAGAACAGCATTCTGACATCTTAATAAGGAATCGTTCAGGACCCTGCACACAGTGTACATTAGACCCATATTTGAGTATACAGCACCAGTTTGGAACCCACATAAAGAAACTAGAGAAAGTGCAAAGGTTTGCAACAAGACTAGTTCCAGAGCTAAGAGGTATGTCCTACGAGGAGAGGTTAAGGGAAATCAACTTGACGACACTGGAGGACAGGAGAGATAGGGGGAACATGATAACAACATACAAAATACTGAGAGGAATTGACAAGGTGAACAAAGACACAATGTTCCAGAGATGGGACACAGCAACAAGGGAATACAGTTGGAAGTTGAAGACACAGATGAATCACAGGGATGTTAGGAAGTATTTCTTCAGCCACAGAGTAGTCAGGAAGTGGAATAGTTTGGGAAGCGATGTAGTTGAGGCAGGATCCACCCATAGCTTTAAGCAGAGGTATGATAAAGCTCACGGTTCAGGGAGAGTGACCTAGTAGCGACCAGTGAAGAGGCGGGGCCAGGAGCATGGACTCGACCCCTGCAACCTCAACTAGGTGAGTACAAATTGGTGAGTACATCCTTAGCAACTGTCAACCCCAAGGAAGCAACCCCATTTCATACCCCTGACATCCCTTTCCACATTAGTATACACCATCCCTATCCTACCCCTCCTTCCTGAATTACAAGTCTAATAAAACCCCTAATGTAAGTTCTCTGTATCCCACTGGAAAATCCCTTTCCCACCTCCGCCCATAAATATCCCTGTTTCGACACAACGTTTTAAGAAACCATAACCTCTAATACCCGCCGCTTCACCTCGCTAACCCCTTTCCCCCACATTCCCTACGATATGCATATATAATCTACCATAATGTACCCCACAGCCCTAATGTACTTGTTGTGATAGAATCACAGGCCTTATCTCTTGGCTTTATTGAACATAGAATCTTCATAGTACTGCAAGAACAAAATATAATGACTAGTGTGGAAAATACTGTATATATTTTCCAGAAATACAGTAGTTATATGTAAATAGATGGTCATACTGTATTTAATAAATATTAATGTTATCGAAAACGGGAAGCCGGCGCCTGCCCAGAAGGACACTCACCATTGTTGTTTGAATGGAGTAACAGACACTAAATGTAATGGGAAGAATTTTTCATGTTCTAGAGGTTAAAATTGGGCTGACACCTCTCAGATAGGAGACGAAATTGTTGGATGTTCATTCCTGCATAACTTGAGTATCAGGCGACAGGACAGGACAACTCCATGAGCCTCAGATAAGCTGTCTAATTTATGTTTAAATTCTGGCCAGTAAATATTTCATAAATGTAGGCAAAAGAGGGGGTCCTGTACATGACACATTAATCTCCAGTCAAATTGGTGAGTGTTATGATTAAGATATTATCCTTCTGTTATGTAATTGTGTATAATATATAATCCTTTATTATTTTTAATATACAGTCCACAAATTTATATATTTACCAACATTCCTGGTGATGTATTTTTCATTTGTAATTAATAGGTCCAGAGCAACTTGTGGATATGACAGTGGTAGGTATCGAAGGGGGACATTTTTTGCGACCTAGGTGTCCCAAATTCCTACTTGTCTAACTGATAAATAATAATTATCTTTGTTCATTTACTGTTATGTACATAATGATACATTCAAATAAATGTAATTTTCCACATTTAATTTGCCCGTTGGTCCTTCTTGAACCGGAGGTAATTAGTGAAGTCATTAATTAGTTAATTACTTAATAATTATATGTGAAATGACAGAAGGAGGTGGATGTTAAGTTCACAAATTTATTTAATGTGTAGTGGATTATAATTATTACAATATTAATTTAGATAAAACAAGTGTGGCAAAAGATTATATTGTGTATAATATTAATTTTGCTATGCCAAATTCTGGCAAGGATTTATATTAATTTGTATAAATAATTTTGATAAGCAAAGGCTGGCTAAAGGTTTGTATTAATGTACATTTAAAATTTATATAATTTTCTTACATGTAATTGCTAAGCTCAAGTAGCTAGGAGTTATTCAAAGGTAAGTTGTACTATTTACCTTTAAGAAGTGCATAATTTAGTGCATAATCAGTGTTATTAAGTTGAATTTAATACATTGCATCATGGCTGAAAATGAGGAAATTAATGTAGAAGACAAATATATGGAATATAGAGCAAAAAAAGCATCACTACAGGCTAGAAAATGTCATGTAACCAAGGCATATAATAAGTGCTTGGAATTAATGAATCAAGAAACTGTGAATACTGATGATTTAAAATTGTATTTAGATGCTTTAGGGAAAAGATATGATTCATACAAATTATATTAGAACAAATATGAAGGAGATTTGTTAGAAAACGATCAAGTTTGTCCACGATGAGGATAACTATGCCTTTGTGCCTAATGATTCAGTATTTATAGACAAACTTCTCACTCACGAATATGCCAACATCAAACTCCGAGCTGCCCCACCAAGAGCACCTAAAGTGCTTATTGTCATCAACAACATCAACAAGCACTTGAATCTTCAATATCTAGCGTCAGAGCAAGTTGCAAGCCCTCGTCAACTTTCCAACGATCTGATATTAGCTGAGCGGACTGGCCAGGGGACTCTGCCACACTATATTCACTCCCGTGTAGCCCTCAGCAGGAGCAGTACAGACCTCCTCAACGTCGATGTTGTAAGTGTCAACGTTGGGGCCACATTGCCAGGAAATGCCCAGCTAAGTCACATTGGTGTGCAGTGTGTGTCAATGCTCATCCTTCTGAATGGTGTTATGATCAAACAGCAACAGACTGTTGCTAAACAATGTATCAATTGTAAGACCTCACGAGTTACAGCAGCTCATGCTGACTGCAGTGTGAGGGCTGCCCACATCACAGCCACCCGCACCTCACACTGTACCCCTCATTATAACCCCCCAGGACTACCAGGTTTACCTCGAGTCTAAATACTGGCTCATGCCTGCCCTCAGACAATGGGGTTGAGCACCTCACCTGGGGAGCACGTCAACAGAGCTCCCTCACGTCGGCTGTCAATACCAGCCTAGCTGAGTCAGCTGACAGTCAGCCAAGGAGCTCAGCTGACCGGGGCTTCACGTCTCCAGATGTTCCAAGTCTTGCTCCTGTGGTATACAATCTGATGTCGCGCATAAGGGTACTGGAAACACAACAATTTCTCCTGAAACAACAACTTGAGCAGCACAAGAAAATATGTGTAGAGTGTACCAATAACAAGATTGTCACAGTTTCCGAAAGCGAGTGTAAGGCTGCTGAACAAGGTGGTGGTGGTAGTGGTGGTGCCCTTAATTACAGTAATGACGAATCCAATAATTGTGTTGATAACTATAGTGAGCATCATGATGAGGGCAGTGGTGTCTATGATGTTAGTAATAGTTATGAGAGAAATGTAAGTGATGGTGCAGAGTGTGATGAGGGCACTGGTGTCTATAATGTTAGTAATAGTGATGAATGTAATATAAGTGGTGGTGCCGAGTGTGATGAAGTTAACCACATTGACATTAATGTTGAAAACAATACTGTTGATAAATGTAATGAACACAATGTTGGTAGTGGTGTTGGTGATGACAGTTATAGTGATGCTTGTAATGTTAGTGGAGGATGGAATGTGAGTGGTGGTGTCACCTATCATACATTCAACAGCGTCGTGCTCTGTGTAAACAAAGACTCCCACGAGGCCTTAAAACTGGAAGCACACTTAAAAATCTCATGGACCAGGGTAACACTGCTGACATTGATAAGGTCTGCTATTTATATGAACAATTTTTGCATTATGCTGAGAAACTCAACAAGATCCCAGGACTTTTATAATGGATCTAAACTCGTATAAACTTTCTATATTAAGCTGGAACATTGCATCACTTAGAAAAAGACTTCCTGACCTTCATCATAAAGTAACCACTGAACCCATTGATTTTGTGTCTACAAGAGTGCAGAGTCCCTGAAAAATCCCAACCCCCTAAATTACCATCATTTGTTGCATATAACCTCAAATCTACTAACTCTTGTGTTCTATATATTAAAAAATCACTTCCCCATCAACTTCTTGCACATAAGAAAACAGAGGGACTACAGTATCACGGTGTTAGGATTTATATAGGGAACTCTGCTCTCAACATATTAACTTGTATGCTCCTGCTGATAAGTTTAATTGCCTGGAGCTCCCAACTTGTGCTCATTCTGAACCTATTCTCATTATTAGCGATTATAATGCAAGACACAAAAGCATTGGAAACTCTCAGTTTGGTAATCGTAATGGTAATCAACTGTTGTCACTCTTAAACAGTCATGATAATGTGCAAATTGTAAGTGACCTTGAACCCACACGTATCTATGAAGGCGTCCTTGATCTGCGTCATAGCTTCAACATTACTTCTGCCAGCTGTGAGTCTTCCATTGTAACAGATATAGCGTCTGATCATTTCCCTAGGCTAACCTCATTAGATATTGGTAATACTATCCTCCCTGGTGGGATATTCATACGGAAACGTTTTAATTAATGTTTCCCCTGATCAACTTGATGACTTTGTTGCACATGTGACCGACTGGTATAATTCCTATGAGTGCTCCTCTGTTGAGACCTTTAACAATGACCTTGTGAGCAGTATTCAGAACTACTTAAAACCGCCACTGAAACCTCATGGTAATGTAAACCCATCTAACTTCCATAATAATCATACCTCCTATAAAAACCATACCTATTACAATGATCCTAAACTTCGAACATTGAAACGCACTGCTCGCAGACTAGAGCTACCTAGCCTACAGAAACCATCATACCCCTGGAATGCTGAGCCTCATCCAAACTGCCCTTGCTGCTGCCAGAGAGCGTATGACAGAACTGCGGCAAACAGACTGGGAACAATTTGTCAATGGCCTCAATGCTCACACCCCACTTAGCCGGGCATGGAGGGACATAAATAGAATTAAGGGTAACAGAACTGGGCATATCGCGCACCCTCATCTTAAATAGGGCGAATGAGTTAGTCAGTGCTTGGGCTGCTACATCTAGCTATGACAATCTTCCCAGTACCACACAAGCAAAATTAAATGACAAATATGATGCAAGGGAGAGACTTGTTTGCTTTATGCTCAGCAAGGCAGATGACTGCAACATTCCTTTCACTAATTATGAACTTGATGCAGCACTAACTAAGGGCAACTCCACGTCGCCTGGTGAGGATGGTATTATTATTGGTATTACTCAGATTGCTGTGTCGAGTAGCAGGTAATCCATTACTTGAATTATATAACATGAGCTATGTAACTGGGGAGCTCCCTCAATCTTGGACCAACAGCCTCATCATTCCAATTCCTAAGCCCAATCAACAAAATGCATTTCGCCCAATATCTCTTACTAGCTGCTTGTGTAAAACATTTGATAGGATGATTCTTAATCGTCTCATGTACAGAATCAAACAATTTTTGTCTCCCCGGTTGCATGGTTTCATGCATGGAAGAAGCGTGCATCATTGCATTACCACCTTTCTAACTCTGCACACTGACAGCTCATACATTTACCTTTCCTTGCCCTTAAATCTGCTTTCGATGTAGCCAACCGACATGTAATCATTAGTGAACTTGCCAGAATGGATGTTGGAGGATGGTTTCTCCGCTGGATTAAAGGCTACCTGTCCAACAGAAAGTCGTCTGTGTTGTTCCAGGGACATAGAAGTGTAACTAAAGACTTTGAATTAGGAACCCCACAGGGAGGTGTGCTCAGTCTCACACTATTCAATATTCTAATTAGTGCCTTACTTAATGCTATGCCTAGCCAGTCCCATCATTATATGATTAGTTTTGCTGATGATATAATGATTCACACCACCGGATTCTCTAACACCCAAAACATCCTTAACCATGTACTAGCCTCGTGTCAGAACCTGGGTTTGATAATCTCTACTGATAAAACAAAGATACTCAATAGGCCACCTCCTAGACAGAGAGGCACAGTTCGTCAGATCCAGTTGCAGATACAGGTATCTAGGCTTTGAGGTTCCACTGCTTGGACCTGTTGTAACGAGACTTTGTCGTGGCAGGGTTTCATCCAAGGTATGGTGCTAATGTTAAAATTGTGAAAATGATGTATCTTGCTTACATTAGATCATTGTCTGATTATGCTGCACCGCTACTTGCTCTTGTGTCTGACTGGAAGCTTGGAGGGCTGGAAAAACTGCAGAACGAAGCAATGAGGATCATTTTAGGATGCCCTCGCACTGCCAAAATTTTAAATATGCAAAAAGAACTTGATATCCCAAGCATCAGAGATTGTGGAGAAATTTTCTCCAGGAGGGGGGTATCAGCCCCCTTCAGCCCCTTTCAGCCCTGAGGGGACCAGCCCTCTCAGAAGGGGAAAATATCTTGTTTACTGCTACAGTGAGTAATTGATCGCAGATGCAGTACGAGTATACGACCTGTGGTCAAGCGACCGCCGCTCCTTGCAGTCCAGTGTTGCAGAGTGTATTTTAATAAGAGACAGTACATCTCTTACCTTAGCAGGACAATTAAGGTAAATCCTGCTCCCACTTTATTACCATAGTAAAGATAGTGGACATTGTTGTCTATGCTTAAGACAGCAAGAATCAAACATTCTGTTTTGCTTCATGGAGGAAGTGGCAAGGAAGCAAAAGTACTAGGTCAGCTTTTCCTTTGTGCTGGGGGCAGTGACGGCGTGGGGCGTTGTGGCGTCTTCAGATTACTTTTGACTCTGTTGAAGATTGAGACACTTATGCAGCATATGGGAATCTTTATTCAGGAAACGTGTCGCCACACAGTGGCTTCATCAGTCCAATACAAAGAGGAAGGCGTAAGGAGAGGAGGAGTATGAGGTAATCAGTCCCTCAGCCTGGAGTCGATGTGTTCAGTCCATCAATCTTGTAGAATGTACAGCATAGGTAAGCAAAGCAAATAACTTTAGGTAAGATCCCAATGGGATGAGCGGGGAAGATGGGACAGATGAAGAATAGCTCTGGAGAGGAGTGTTCTTAGTCAAAGAAATAGAGCCAGGGCTTAACCCAGCAGCTAAGGCGATCGTGGGGCAGACTTGAAAACAGGAATAGCAGGGACTGTTGCATCGAACTTGTGGTAGTTGAAGTCTTGAATCTTGAATAGCTGGCAGCAGGCTAGGTCACATCAGAGGGTAGAACACATATGGGAGTTATAGGATAACTGAGGAGGGCAGGTTAGCAATGGAGCCATTTTCGAACTTTTTGAAGCTGCTCCTAGATAGGTGGTATAGTTTAGCCTTGTTACTGAAGGTGAAACGTAGAGGCTTGATGAACTCAAGAACTTGGGTGAGTTTGAATTGAAGCTGTGATTCACAGGCATACTTGACTGTTCCAGCACCGAGGCTTTTGTAGAGTTCAGTACAGGTCATGGTGTCAGTATTTGAAGGAGAAGTGTAAAAGGTAAGGTTTTCCCATGAGGGTTTACTGGAGTCGTCGTTATCTTCCTCTTCTGGAGTGGATTCATTGGAAGAATCTACAGTGGTGGTAGCAGGTGACTGAGGGTCGACAGGAGCAGCCGTGAGGTGTAATGGTTGTGTAACAGCAGGCTGGGAGAGGTTGGAGACGGTGGTTGAGGCAACATGATCAACGTTGTCAGCGGTGGAAGGGGTTATATAAGTTACAGGGGGCAGTTGCTTGGGCGGGAGACAGGTCTGCAGGTTGCAGTAAAGTTCAGGACGTTGGGAAGATCTTGAGGATGTCTGCTGAAGGTGTGGAGTCCGGAAAATAGAAGGCAGGCATGTTGTTCAGACGGAATAGTTCGTTAATAGTGGTGTTGAAAGTGCCGGGGTTTGCTGCGTTTGCAAGGTGTGCATACACCATGCAGTACTACAGCACCTTGGAGGAATCTCCGTCAGGGAGTGGAGAGAGGGAGTTGCTGGGCGATGGTGCCTGTAGATTAGCATGTAGATCTTGGTGGTGTGGGTTTTTGGGGTTTGGTTATTGCAGCGTATGTCGGTGAATTGGAGGTGTTCTTCAGAACTTCAGTTTTCTTCAATATGATTTCTTTCCTGAGTGGGCACTTAGCTGCAAGGGTATGATGATTACCCTTGCAGTTAAGACATGTTGGTGTTGTAGTAATGGTGCAGGATCTGAAATCGTGTCCATCATTTCCACATTTTGAACAAAACTTCTTATCCTTGACGGGGCGGGTCCTTGGTGGTGGTTTATGGGAGTAGCAGTCCTGCAGTGGGAGATGTATGTGAAACGTTCTTGTTCTATATGACTAGGGTGAATGTGGTAATATGAGATGGCCAGACCGTCAGAGAGAGCTTGGGCAGCCATGGAGATGTCTGAGAATGTAATCTTTAGCATAGATGAGACGTTAGGAATCTTGGAGATGCTGTCTACCGAGGCCCAGGTGTTCTGTTCCTCAATAGATGTCTTCAGGGCTTCAGTAGAGAGAGAGGTGACCATATTGTCCAGTCTTTTCACAAAGACAGAACGTTTCGACTTCAAGAATGGGGACGGGGATAGAGTGAATTGTTGTGTTTGTAGGGTCCTAACTGAAAAGTCGCCCATTAGTTTTGATGCTTCCGTGTCGTCTGTGCAGACGACAATGAAGGATTCCTTCAGAGAGTGGATTCGACAGCATTGTGAAAAGTATGTGACGTCTGTAGAATTTAAATTCTTCACCCTGGCGGGGTCGAAGAGAGGCTTCTTGAGTGTAGAGCAACTCTGTGATCGGACTGTGTGATCAAGCGACAGAAGATTCCCATATGCTGCATAAGTGTCTCAATCTTCAACTTGTCGGTTTTTCAAACCATTCATCACAACTTTTGACTCTACTGAGAGTGACACTGACGCCAGGATAACCTACAAAGAACACTGATCTGTGCGTTAGTGTGAACAAAGTGTCTCATAAAACACAATAAACACTTAAGAGAAGTGTGATCAGCTTCTTTAGTGATAAAGTAGTCGTCAACAGAGTAAAGTCCGAGGCAGCTACGGTGAAAAGCTCTGTTCCACAAGGCACAGTACTCGCTCCCATCTTGTTCCTCATCCTCATATCCGACATAGACAAGGATGTCAGCCACAGCACCGTGTCTTCCTTTGCAGATGACACCCGAATCTGCATGACAGTGTCTTCCATTGCAGACACTGCAAGGCTCCAGGCGGACATCAACCAAATCTTTCAGTGGGCTGCAGAGAACAATATGAAGTTCAACGATGAGAAATTTCAATTACTCAGATATGTAAACACGAGGAAATTAAATCTTCATCAGAGTACAAAACAAATTCTGGCCACAAAATAGAGCGAAACACCAACGTCAAAGACATGGGAGTGATCATGTCAGAGGATCTCACCTCAAGGACCCATAACATTGTAACAATCGCATCTGTCTAGAAAAATGACAGGATGGATAATGAGAACCTTCAAAACTAGGGTGGCCAAGCCCATGATGACACTCTTTCAGGGCACTTGTTCAAACTAGGCTGGAATATTGGGTGCACACTAACAGCACCTTTTCAAGGCAGGTGAAATTGCTGACCTAGAAAATGTACAAAAGAACCTTCACGGCACGCATAAACGGAGATAAAACACCTCAATTAAATGGGAGGGGCTTGAGGTTCCTAAACCTGTATTCCCTGGAACGCAGGCGGGAGAGATACATGATTATATACACCTGGAAAATCCTAGAGGGACTAGTACCGAACTTGCACACGAAAATCACTCACTACGAAAGCAAAAAACTTTTGGGAGACGATGCAACACCCCCCAATTAAAAGCAGGGTGTCACTAGCACGTCAAGAGACCATACAAAAGTGTCAAGGGGGCCCCGAGACTGTTCAACTGCCTCCCAGCATACATAAGGGGGATTACCAACAGACCCCTGGCAGTCTTCAAGCTGGCAATGGACAAGCACCTGAAGTCAGTTCCTGACCAGCCGGGCTGTGGCTCGTACGTTGGTTTGCGTGCAAGCCAGCAGCAACAGCCTGGTTGATCAGGCTCTGATCCACCAGGAGGCCTGGTCACAGACCGGGCCACGGGGGCGTTGACCCCCGGAACTCTCTCCCGGTAAATTCCAGGTAATAAAGACAAATCTTGTGGAACATAGTGTACCAGTGTGCGTATTCCTAGACTATGGAAGACGTGGACATCCAAGGACACTTCAGCTTCTATCAAGTCACCGATACCTGTCGAAGGTGTGAAGAACACCATAGCTCACGCTACAAGAGCAAGGTAGGTTACGAATTTCTTGTAGTACGAGGGACTGCGCAGTTCTTGAGTTGCAAGGAGTTTGTAATCAACCTATAGTCGGCAGTTAGGTGCGGACTTTTGAGTCCACACAAGTAAGTTTGTCAGCCATCAGTGAATGAAATATGCTGACATAACACCCCCTAGGGGTAATTTATAATCTTACAAATTATAACTCATTACAGCCCGTTGAGAGATGATCATAACAACAATTCAAGACCTCGTCTGCAGGGGCGGCTGTGTAGACGATTTGCTGTCTTTTATCAGCTAAGTGTTCCCTATATTTAAATTTAAAATTAAGCTTAACTGGTAATCCCATTTCTCAACAGAGATAGTGTTACTGAAAGAAATATCCTAATTGGGGTTAATATGTTCAGGCAAGCCCATTCAAACCCCTGCACAGAAGCCCTCCAAACTTTCCTCAGCACTGGTGAACACCCCTCCAGATGGATCGAAAAAACTGGTACCGACCTCCGCATGAATCAGATACATGATCTATGTCAAGTAAGGCAACAGCGGCACTTCTCCGCTCCATGGGATATTACCCCATTCCAAACTACCATTCCTCCATTTTCCCCCCAAACTACTTCTTAAATCACAACCAAAACTTCGCCTTGAAGCCAAACATGATGCCTTAAGCTGTATTGATAACTTAGTCACACAGCACACACTCTTGCAAATTATTTACGTTGATGGTTCTGTTCACCAATCCACTGGTGCAGCTGGTAGTGCTGCTGTTGTCGTACAAAGTGATGGCTCTCTTAAAGAAATTGGAGCACTCATTAATAATTGGGCCTCTAACCTTCAGACAGAACTGTTTGCCATACTCCTTGCACTGAAATGCATCTATGTATCTAAGGTTGACAGTTTAATTGTAACTGATTCTCTGTCATCCATAAATGCTCTCAACTCATTAAGCATAAATTGTGGCATGCTTGTGTCAGAAACAAGACATAGGTATGGTAAGATTGTGGACAGTGGAGTCAGAGTGCACATGATGTGGATTCCATCTCACATTGGTCTTCGGATGCATGATAGAACTGATAAATTGGCTAAGCTGTATGCTTTCAAAGATGGAGTAGATTACAATCTTGGCTTGTCAGGTAATAGTTTGAGAACAATAATACGAAAAGAACTTCAACTGAATTTTATTGACTTAAGACTCAGGGAGACTGACACCAGTCAGTCCATCTATCATCATTCTATCATGCAGGAGGAGCCATATGTCTATGGTGCATCCAACAAAATAAGCAGACTCTTGGATGTCACTACTGCTCGGCTCCGGCTGGGTTACAAGTATCTTTGGCAGGTTAAATCTCCACCACCAGATGTAGACCAAACGAAAAGTAAACTTTGCCAGAAGGACTATTGTCACACTTTGCATCATTATGTACTGGAGTGCGATAAAATTAATGAATTTAGAGACAACTCACTCAGAAATGTTCAAGAAATGGCAAAGTATTTTATCCACGGTGGTATATTACAGACCATTCTGGAGAAATACCCTGACTTTGCTAGCTGTAAATAAAGCATTACCGCGTGTGTGCGTGTGCGTGTGTGTGTGTGTGTGTTACTTAGTTACCATTTTGTCCTAGGCACATGCCGATTAGACACTAGGCCTGTTGTATATTCGTGCATGCGTGTGTGTGTGTTTGTGTGTGTGTGTTTGTATGTGTGGTGTGTGTGTTTGTGTGTGTGTGTGGTGTGTGTGTGTGTGGTGTGTGTTTGTGGGGTGTGTGTTTGTTGGTTGTTTTGTGTGGTGTGTGTTTGTGTGGTGTGCGTTTGTGTGGTGTGTTTTTTGTGTGTGTTTTTTGTGTGGTGTGTCTTTGTGGGGTGTGTGTTTGTGTGGGTGTGTGTTGTGTGGTGTGTGTTTGTGTGGTGTGTGTTTGTGTGGTGTAGTGTGTGTGGTGTGTGTGGTGTGTGTGTGTGTGTGTGTGTGTGTGGTGGGTGTGTGTGGGTGGTGTGTGTGTGGTGGTGTGTGTGGTTTTGTGTGTGGTGTGTGTGTGGTGTGTGTGTGGGTGTGTGTGTGGTGTGTGTGTGTGGTGTGTGTGTGGTGTGTGTGTGTGGTGTGTGGGGTGTGTGGTGTGGTGTGGTGTTGTGTTGGTGTGTGTGTGGTGTGTGTGTGTGTGTGTGTGGTGTGTGTGTGTGGTGTGTGTGTGTTTGGGGTGTGTGTGTGGTGTGTGTGTGTGTGTGTGTGGTGTGTGTGTGGTGTGTGTGTGTTTGGGGTGTGTGTGGTGTGTGGGGTGGTGTGTGGTGTGTGTGTGTGTGTGTGGTGTGTGTGTGTGGTGTGTGTGTTGGTGTGTGTGTGGTGTGTGTGTGGTGTGTGTGGTGTGTGTGGGTGTGAGTGGTGTGTGGTGTGTGTGTGTGGTGTGGTGGTGTGTGTGTGTGTGTGGTGTGTTTGGGGTGTGTGTGTGTGGTGTGTGTGTGTGTGGTGTGTGTGTGTGGTGTATGTGGTGTGTGTTGTTGTGTGTGGTGTGTGTGTGTGTGGTGTGCGTGTGGTGTGTGTGTGTGTGGGGTGTGTGTGTGGTGTGGGGGTGTGGTGTGTGTGTGTGTGTGTGTGGTGTGTGTGTGTGGTGTGTGTGTGTGTGGTGTGTGTGTGTGTCGTGGGGTGTGTGTGTTGTGTGGTGTGTGTGTGTGGTGTGAGTGTGTGGTGTGTATTGTGGTGTGTGTGGGGTGTGTTTTGTAGGGTTTTTATTTCACCTATTAGGTTTGCGGGGGGCCCGAGCCCGAGCTCCGGGCCCCGCCTCTTCACTGACCCGCTACCAGTCATTTCTCTGGAACCGTGAGCTTATCAAACCTCTCCCTTAAAGCTATGAAATGGACCCCGGGCCTCCACTAAAATCGCTTCCCAAACTATTCCACTTACTGCTACTCTATGGCTGAAGAAATATTTCTTAACATCCCTGTGTTTCATCTTTTGTTTTAAAGCTCCCCCCCTGTTCCCCTTGTTAATTTTTCCCAATCTCATTGGCTTCATGCAGGAAAGGAGTCCCATCTTTGGGAAAACCAAAACCTTTTCCTCACTCTGCACACTGAAAACTCATACACTACGTTCCTTCCCTTTAAATCCCTTTTAAAGTACCAACAGACATGTAATCTTTAGGGGAACTTGCCAGAATGGATTTGGAGGATGGTTCCCTTTTTTTTCCCCGCTGGTTTAAAAAGGTTCCCTGCCCAAACAGAAAGTCGCCCTGTTTTTGGTTCCGGGGACATAGAATTGTAACAAAAAAAATTTTTAAAAAAGGAACCCCACAGGGGGGTTTTGCTTAGTCCCCCCCTTTTTCAACTTTTTTGATTAATGCCTTACTTAATGCCATGCCTTTCCAGCCCCATCATTATAGGTTAAATTTTCTGATGACATAATGATTTACACTAAACCGGGTTCTTCCCCCAAAACCCAAAACATTCCTTTTAAACATTTCTACCTTTGTTTTCAGGACCCGGGGTTTTAAAAAATCTCACGGGAAAAAAAAACCCAAAGGGTACCAACAGGCCCTCCTCCTCGGCAAGAGGGCACAGGGTTTGTCAGATCCAGTTGCTGATGGGTCTCTTTAGAATATTAAAACAGATACGGTATTTGGCTTTTTAGGTTCCACTACCCTTTGGGCCTGTTTAACGAGACTTTGTCACCAAAAACAAAGGGAAAGGGTGGGGAGCACTTAGAGGGTTTTGGCAGGTTTTTATCCCAGGTAAAGGTGCTAATTTTAAAAATTTTTAAAATATTATCTTGCTCATATTTTGATCTTTGGTTATTACGGGGGCCCACTTACTTTGGGGACTCGTGTCTGACTGGGAACTTGGGGGGCTGGAAAAAAAAATGCAAAACGAAGCAATGAGGATCATCCTAGGATCCCCCGTTTTCTGGGCCAAAAAATTTTTAAAAATTCGGAAAGAACCCTTTAAAATTCCAAGCATTAGAATCCCTGTTACTTTAAAAAAATAACCCCTTTTTTGGGGTTTAATATCTTAGGCTGCCCATTTAAACCCCCCGCACAGAAGGGCCCCCCAAAATTCCTCAGCAAATGGGAACATCCTTCCAAAGGGTCGAAAAAACGAACCGAAACCTTTCCCCATGAAACCCGCTACATGATTTTATATCATGTCCCAAAATTTTTACAGGGGGGGTTTCCCTTTCCCGGGATAGGGCCTTCCCCCTGACGGTGTTCCGGTTTAGGGGCCTTTTAAAAGGGAGGTCCCTTCCGGTCCCAGGGCCCGCGGCTGGGGGGGTCAACCCCTTTTTTACACCCAGGTGTTACTTCCGGTTTTTTACCAGGGCCTCGCCCCCAGACTACCTCAAACCCCTTGACCCCCCAACCAATACCCCCGCCCACGACCCCCCCCACTTCGCGACCCCCGTCGCGCCGCGCGCCCCGCGCGCCCGCCCGCCCGCCCGCGCGCCCCGCCCGCGCGCCCCCCCGCGCGCCTGCCCGCACCCTTCGCGACCCCCGCCCGCGCGCCCGCCCGCGCCCTTCGCGATCCCCGCCCGCGCCTTCTGCTGCGCCTTCTGCAGCGTCGTCCGGATCGCCCCCGCGCCTCGAATTTTTTTTTCTTATGATCTCCTTGGATCAAGTTTTTTGGATTCCCCCCCTATGGGGTTTCGAAATTCTCCATCTCCTTGGATCAAGGTTTTGAGGTTCCCCCCTCTCACTTTCACCCCAAATTTTCTCGACAATACCATGACTCCATCTCCTCGGATCAAGGTTTTTGGATCCCCCCTATGGGGTTTTCGAAATTCTCCAATTCCTCGGATCAAGGTTTTTTGGATTCCCCCCTCTGGGGGTAAGCATTCAAATGAACTCCTCCTATGGGGCATGGTGCTCTCTCTTACTACAGGTCTAAACAAGTGTGACGTCAGTATTCCTCTCATTAATGTGTTTACTCGACGGTCAGTGACGTCACGCGATGACCCCCACACACACAGGCTGAATCATGACGACCCTTTAGTTCATTAAAGTTAATAAGGGGATATAGTACCTACATCATAGGGAAAACATTTTCACTCTTAACCCAGGTTAATCCAAATAATTTCACATTTTTTTTTTCGTTAATACCCACAATTTCTTTACAACACAAGTCTAGACATTTTTTTAACTATTTCGTCTCAGGTCACTCCCCACGAAGTAACCTCCTCCCCACCCTCCCAAACCCTCACACTCCAACCAACACCTCACAATTTTCACTCATAACCCCCAATTTTTCTCGTTTTAACCCTTTTAGTTCATTAAAGTTAATAAGGGGACACATGCATCAGAAAGTCACCACATCGCTTACATCCACTTTCGTTAAATTCACTACTCACAATTTTACATATTACGAAGTTAAATTCGCACTTTTACTTTGAACATCTTCAAAAACACTCTCATAAATCATTTGAATACTCACAAAAATACCTTTATACATTTCCAAACAACACTGAAATACTCCAAAAAACATCATTCGAACACCCCCAAATCACCTCTGAATACTCCCAGAACACCTTCATAAGTACCCCTTGCACATCATTTAACACCTTTATAAGCACTCTCATAATCATTTGTACACCTTCAAAAAACACCTTTGAATACTCACATAAACACCCTTGAACACCTTCAAAACACCTTCAAAGCACTCTCATAATCATTTGAACACACTCAAAACACCTTTGAACAACCTCAAAACACCTTTTAACCCTTCAAAAACCCTTGAAAAACCTTCAAAAACACCTTGAACACCTTCAAAAACAACATTTGAACACACTCAAAACACCTTTGAAACACCTTTGAACATTTCCAAAACACTAATTTGAGTACTTCCCAAATAAAAATTTGACATCTCTAATTTATCCCGCACTTACACATTTCCATTAAATTACAACTCATCCCTCAGTCTCCAGACTAGGCATTTTCTCGTTTTTACCCTTTTAACATTAAAGTAATAATTAAGGGAACACAATACATCAAAAAAAAGTCACAAAAACAACTCAAACACTTTTCTTTGACACACCCCCAAAACACTCTCATAATCATTTGAATACTCACATAACACCCTTGAACACCTTCCAAAACACCTTTGAATATCGTTTTTAAACTAATTTCATCACAACCCACTTATATCATCTTTTTTTCGGTAACTCTAATTCGACTACACTACCCTCATCAATTACCAACAAATTTTACTCGTTTTAACTAATGTCATCACTGTAACCAAGATTTTCACAAAAAAAAAAAAAATCTATGACACCTAACACACACGCACACACACACCCCACAACACCCACAATTTTTCTCGTTTTAACTAATTTCATCAGAAAGTCACAACAACAACATCCACAACCCACAATTTTTTCTCGTTTTAACCCTTTTAGTTCATTAAAGTTAATAAGGGGGCACAGTACATCAGAAAAAGTCCCAACAACAACCCACTTATAACATCTTTTTTCGGTATCTCTAGTTCGACAACAACACCCACAACCCACAACACCCACAACCCACAACACCCACATCCCACAACACCCACATCCTACAATATTTTTCTCGTTTTAACCCTTTTAGTTCATTAAAGTTATTAAGGGGACACAATACATCAGAAAAAGTCACAACAACCCACTTATAACATCTTTTTCGGTATCTCTAGTTCGACAACAACACCCACAACACCCACATCCCACAACACCCACAACCCACAACACCCACATCCCACAACACCCACATCCTACAATATTTTTCTCGTTTTAACTAATTTCATCAGAAAAAGTCACAAAAACAACCCACTTATATCATCTTTTTTTCGGTATCTCTAGTTCGACAACATTACCCTCATCAATTACCAACAAATTTTACTCGTTTTAACTAATGTCATCACTGTAACCAAGATTTTCACAAAAAACTCTATGACACCTAACACACACATGCGCGCGCACACACACACACACACACACACACACACACACACACACACACACACACACACACACTGGTAGAAATATTTACTCGATTTCCGAATAGAAACACTTTCCTCGCTCTGAGAGACTCATTGTGGGTCACCCCTTCCCCCCGACGTCACAGTGTAATGCGGTTCACACCAAAGGTAGATTTAAGATAATCATGAACACCTGCGTCAACTCAGGACATACCTTACTGTGTTCTCTTATTCTAAAATTTGGTGAGGTCATTGCTTTTTAGTTCATTTTAAAATAATAAGGGGAAGATTGAGATAAAACATTTGTATTCTACTTCAATACATTTTTCATAGTAAGGTTTGATTGATTTAAAAACTTCATCATGTCTTAAAATTTTTTATTAAACATTTCTTTTTTTAATGAATGAACCGGCATATATTAATCTGTTGTTAGGTAAGACACATATGCAACAGTTAGGTATCTTTATTTTGAAACGTTTCGCCTACACAGTAGGCTTCTTCAGTCGAGTACAGAAAAGTTGATAGAAGCAGAAGATACTTGGACACGATGTAATCAGTCCATCACCCTTAAAGTTTTGAGGTGGTCAGTCCCTCAGTCTGGAGAAGAGCATTGTTCCGTTGTCTGAAACAATATGAAGTTGAAGTGACAGAATCGGGCCTTATATAGTGCCAGGAGGTGAGACGTAGGTTGATTTGGGAGGGCAGGTCCTTCTCAAACCCTCCCAAATCAACCTACGTCTCACCTCCTGGCACTATATAAGGCCCGATTCTGTCACTTCAACTTCATATTGTTTCAGACAACGGAACAATGCTCTTCTCCAGACTGAGGGACTGACCACCTCAAAACTTTAAGGGTGATGGACTGATTACATCGTCTCCAAGTATCTTCTGCTTCTATCAACTTTTCTGTACTCGACTGAAGAAGCCTACTGTGTAGGCGAAACGTTTCAAAATAAAGATACCTAACTGTTGCATATGTGTCTTACCTAACAATCTGTCGGTATTTTATACCATTTTAATGTTCATATATTAATCTCGGTGTAATTCTTGGTGTTCAGGTAGAGTGATACGTTTTTCATGACTTAACTTTAATGAACTAAAAGTCTCTCTTCATCAAGTTATAATTACTTCCTCATATTAATTTAAAATGAATTAATCCTTCCTCATATTATTTAAAATGAATTAATCCACTGATACAAGGTAAATAATTTTGCTTACCTTATAAATTACTCCCCACACCACACACACACACACACACACACACACACACACACACACACACACACACACACACACCCTAACCTAACCTAGCCTAACCTATCCTAACCGTTCCTAACTTAACCTAACCTAACCTAACCTAACCCAGCCTAACCTACTAACCGTTCCTAACTTAACCTAACCTAACCTAACCTAACCTAACCTAACTTAACCTATCCTAACTCAACCTAAATAACTCCATAAAACACCTCTATCCTAACCTAACCTAACCTAACTCAACCTAACCTAACTTAACCTAACTTAACCCAACTTAACCTAACCTTTCCTAACCTAACCTTACCTAACATATACCTAACCTAACCTAAAACCCTTTCCCAACCTAACCTAACCTAACCTAACCTAATATCACAGAAAACACTCATTTTATAAACATTTCACAAAAAAAAAAAAAAAATCATATTTGACAATATCTAAGCGCACTCACCTCACTCCAAACCCAAAACACGACTCACAAACCCCACAGGACCGACGAGCTCACCTCCATGACGTCACACTCCCATTGTGATACTTGGTGGTTGGTAACCCTCACACCCCAAACCCCCCTTGTTTCAACCTGTTGTACCCTACATTATCTAAGAACACTATATCCAAGACGATTATCAGATTTTATGATCCCCACCACCAAGATCACAGAAAACACACATTTTTATAGTTATTCACACAAAAATCACGATCACCAATTCCGGATCATGTTTTACCGTCATCTATCAACACTCATCACCAAGATCACCAAAAATCTAAGATCATGCATCTCAAAACTACTATGATCACTGAAAACACTTATTTTTTAAACATTCGCACAAAAATAAGACATACACAAAAATACCACAACACTTCCACCAACATCTATATCATAACATGGCACTATAACATACACTATCACAAAAAAAAAAAAAACGACCCCCCACATCTTTTTACACTTCAATCACAAATTT
>NC_069416.1:11934268-11974114 GCF_026875155.1 Cherax quadricarinatus | reverse complement strand
CTGTAAGCTTTTTCACCCTGAAATGTGTACCTCTTCAGTACAGGAAAGACTGTGCTATAACTTAAATTGCCAGGAAGACCATCTGAAGGGGACAAAAAGATACAAAACATCCAGGCCATGGAAAAACCTGGGTAGCAACAGCCACTCAAGAGGGAGAGGTTTTTTAGTGCCAGGAAGGAAAAAAAACTGGCACGAAATGGCAGAAATCGTACACCAAATCCAGTCATTCCTGGAGTGGAACCACAGTCGATGGCCTCCACTCCAAACCAACAGATACAGATACTAATGCGGAAAAAAAATCCCCCCCCCCAGTACCAACAATACCACCAGTCCGATGACATTCTTCTTTGCAAATATACAGGGTCTAAAGCCAGCAAAAAACAACAAAATACCTTTCATCTGTGGACTGCTTGCAGAGGCAAATGCAATGTTCGCGGCTTTCACTGAGACCCACATAAAGGATCACTTGGACAACGAAATATGGATCCCAGGTTACAACCTATACAGATGCGACAGAGTGAACAGGCAAAAGGGGGGGTTGGCCTGTACATCACAGAGTCACTTGTTTGCACAGAACTGCTTAGTGCCTCAAATGATGTGGTGGAAGTTTTAGCAGTAAAGTTCGAGAACCAAAACCTAGTCATTGTGGTAGTCTACAAGCCTCCGGATGCAACATCCCAGCAATTCCAGTAACAGCTGTTAAAAATTGACCACTGTCTGGAAAATCTTCCAGCTCCTGCCCACATCATCTCGCTCCTGGGGGATTTCAACTTAAGGCACCTAAAATGGAGGAATATAGACAAATAATGTTGTTGCAGTAATAACACCAGGAGGCAGCTCTGGTGAGAACTCACACACACGAGCTTTTAAATCTCTGCACAAAATTCAATTTAAACCAGCAAATAATAGAGCCTACTAGACTGGAGAATACACTAGACCTCATCTTCACTAACAATGATGATCTGATAAGAAATGTCACCATATCAAAAACAATATACTCAGATCACAACATAATTGAGGTTCAGACATGTATGCGCGGAGCCCCAGACCGACATAATGAGATTAGTCATGAGGGAGCATTCACAAAATTCAACTTCAATAACAAAAACAAAGTGGGACCAAGTAAACCAAGTCCTAACTGATATAAGCTGGGAAGATAGACTAGGCAACACAGACCCCAACTTATGCCTAGAACAGATAACTCGGTGGCGCTCGATGTATTCACAAGGCTTATTCCTCTAAGAAAAAGGAGGAGTAGATGTAAAATAGAAAAAGACAGGCGCTCCCTTTACAGGCGGTGGAAAAGAATAACAGAGCGGCTAAAAGAGGTCAATATATTTGAAATGTGTAGTGAGTCACTGGTCAGAGAAATAGCAAGCATCGAACGTAAGCTAAAGGAATCTTATAGGAGTCAGGAACCGTTGGAAGAACTAAAAGCCATAAATGAAATCGAAAGAAACCCAAAGTATTTCTTCTCCTATGCCAAATCAAAGTCGAGAACAACGTCCAGTATTGGGCCCCTACTTAAACAAGATGGGTCCTAACACAGATGACAGCAAGGAAATGAGTGAGCTACTCAAGTCCCCAATATGACTCAGTTTTTAGCAAGCCGCTAACCAGACAGAGTCGAAGATCAAAATGAATTTTTTATGAGAGAGCCACAGAATTTGGTTAACACAAGCCTATCCGATGTTATCCTGACGCCAAATGACTTCGAACAGGCGATAAATGACATGCCCATGCACTCTACCCCAGGGCCAGACTCACGGAACTCTGTGTTCATCAAGAACCGCAAGAAGCCCCTATCACGAGCTTTTACCATCCTATGGAGAGCGAGCATGGACACGGGGGTCGTCCCACAGTTACTAAAACAACAGACATAGCCCCACTCCACAACGGGGGCAGTAAAGCAATAGCAAAGAACTACAGACCGATAGCACTAACATCCCATATCATAAAAATCTTTGAAAAGGTTCTAAGAAGCAAGATCACCACCCATCTAGAAACCCATCAATTACACAGCCCAGGGCAACATGGGTTTAGAACAGGTCGCTCATGTCTGTCTCAACTATTGGATCACTACGACAAGGTCCTAGATGCACTAGAAGACAAAAAGAATGCAGATGTAATATATACAGACTTTGCAAAAGCCTTCGACAAGTGTGACTATGGTGTAATAGCAAGCAAAATGCGTGCTAAAGGAATAACAGGAAAAGTTGGTAGATGGATCTATAATTTCCTCACAAACAGAACACAAAGAGTAGTAGTCAACAGAGTAAAGTCCGAGGCAGCTACGGTGAAAAGCTCTGTTAAACAAGGCACAGTACTCGCTCCCATCTTGTTCCTCATCCTCATATCTGACATAGACAAGGATGTCAGCCACAGCACCATGTCTTCCTTTGCAGATGACACCCGAATCTGCATGACAGTGTCTTCCATTGCAGACACTGCAAGGCTCCAGGCAGACATCAACCAAATCTTTCAGTGGGCTGCAGAAAACAATATGAAGTTCAACGATGAGAAATTTCAATTACTCAGATATGGTAAACACGAGGAAATTAAATCTTCATCAGAGTACAAAACAAATTCTGGCCACAAAATAGAGCGAAACACCAACGTCAAAGACTAGGGAGTGATGATGTCGGAGGATCTCACCTTCAAGGACCATAACATTGTATCAATCGCATCTGCTAGAAAACTGACAGGATGGATAATGAGAACCTTCAAAACTAGGGATGCCGAGCCCATGATGACACTCTTCAGGTCACTTGTTCTATCTAGGCTGGAATATTGCTGCACACTAACAGCACCTTTCAAGGCAGGTGAAATTGCTGACCTAAAAAATGTACAGAGAACCTTCATGGCGCGCATAACAGAGATAAAACACCTCAATTACTGGGAGCTCTTGAGGTTCCTGAACCTGTATTCCCTGGAATGCAGGCGGGAGAGATACATGATTATATACATCTGGAAAATCGTAGAGGGACTAGTACCGAACTTGCACACGAAAATTACACTATGAAAGCAAAAGACTTGGCAGACGATGCAACATCCCCCCAATGAAGAGCAGGGGTGTCACTAGCACGTTAAGAGACCATACAATAAGTGTCAGGGGCCCGAGACTGTTCAACTGCCTCCCAGCACACATAAGGGGGATTACCAACAGACCCCTGGCAGTCTTCAAGCTGGCACTGGACAAGTACCTAAAGTCGGTACCTGACCAGCCGGGCTGTGGCTCGTACGTTAGTTTGCGTGCAGCCAGCAGTAACAGCCTGGTTGATCAGGCTCTGATCCACCAGGAGGCCTGGTCACAGACCGGGCCACGGGGGCGTTGACCCCCAGAACTCTCTCCAGGGACATGAAATGGGGAAATTAGAGATATCCTATTTTGTCAATTCCTTTTAAATACTGGTTGGGCCTGTCTTAAAATTGATGTGTTCTTGGTCCAAGGAGTTAACGCTACTTTCCAGTTGTCAGCATAGTGAGGGAGTCCAGTCCAGCCTAGTCTACTCCATCCAGTTCCTTTGCCTGCCAAGCCAGCTTTCCACCCCTGCTGTGCTCATCGTGAGAAGTTATCAAGCTGTTCTGTGTGAAGGGTTAAGATAAGCCAGCTAGCAACTAACCCAGGTGTCTTACCCCAGTACTCAAGTAAGCCACGTGAGTAGTCTTCGTTGCTTGTGGTTCAAGCTCCAAGCAATTCTGAGTGCTCTTTTCATCCCTGTGGTGTTGTGGTATTTCGTGGGTGTATTTTAAGCCAGCTGGCTTAGAATATCTTCGCGCCAGTGTGGGTGTCTGCAGTGAGGCTTACACCATTCAACCCATAGGCCAACGACCATGTGTGTCTCACCATGCGGTCTCAGTCTTAGCCCTGCTAACCCTACTAACTCACCAGGCAGCCTCAGATGCCTTAGCCCTGTTTACCCACAAACCCAACCACTCTCACTGTGTTGTGGTACTCACCCAACCTCTACCAGTGTTTTGGCGCACTACTAAGGGTTATAGCACCATATTTTAAGGATCATATAGGGGGTCAAGAGCTAGAGTGTGTCTTCGACAGTGGCGCCAACCATTGAAAGCCTCCTGTGTGAAGTCTATCGTCGATGTAAGCACAATTCTACGATCACGTGTGCAGAGGACAGCAGCAAGACGACATAAACAATCCTCCAACCTTCCACCAACAACCTTATTCTTCACCAAGTCGTCACAGCGATAATATTTTTCCATAGAGACATTTGCGAGTGTTGAGACATTTCTTTTGTGTTTCAGTGACTCTCGATCAGACTCAGTGTTTGTTTGCAATAATCTTTTTATCTCCTTAATTCAGTGTTAATTTCCATGCATTATCTTATGTCTGTTGTGTTGTGTGTCTTTTATACACTTGAAGTAAGTACTTAGTGTTTTTCCTTTGTTGTGTGTGCAACATATGAGCAGTATAGAACTTGTGTTTACACTTCAGAATCACCTAGTGTTCTCAGTATTCCAGTGAAGTATTTCAGTAATTTATTTAGTTGTATTCTGCATCACAACTCAGTGTTGTCTCAGTTATATATATTTCTTTCATCCCAGCATTTGTGTATTCTTGTTTTGTTCCCTATGTGTTGAACATTCTTGTGTTCATATTCTTTTCATTTAGCCAGTGTCTAAGTTGTCTTATTTCCACAGACAATAGTGCCATTATTTTGTGCAAGCAAGATAATTATTATTATCAAAGTTTTCACACATCAAGTTTCACTGCAAGAAAATTCTAGTATTGTGTTTATGTTGATGTGTTGTGTTCTGCATCACTGTAAGTGTTGTGTTCTGCATCACTGTAAGTGTTGTGTTCTGCATCACTGTAAGTGTTGTGTTCTGCATCACTGTAAGTGTTGTGTTCTGCATCACTGTAAGTGTTGTGTTCTGCATCACTGTAAGTGTTGTGTTCTGCATCACTGTAAGTGTTGTGTTCTGCATCACTGTAAGTGTTGTGTTCTGCATCACTGTAAGTGTTGTGTTCTGCATCACTGTAAGTGTTGTGTTCTGCATCACTGTAAGTGTTCTGTGTTCTGTGTTTTAGCACCTATTATTTTCCATGTTTCATTGAACAAATTCACTCTTAGTGCAATTTTTAAGTTCTTCTTTTAGAGTAAATTGTTCTTTTGCTTGTTAAGTGTTGCTTGAGTGCAGTTAAGAGTCAAATTGTTCCCTCAGTTCATTCCTTGATATATTTCTTTTCTTGTGTGTGTAATAATTTGTTTATTATTGCACATTGACTCATTTTGCAATAATTCTTGTGCAAATATTGTGTTGCCATTAAAGTTCTTCTTGCAGAGATTTTATGCAGTGTTGTGCAGTACTTTTTTGATTAGCAATTGCCATTTGCAATATTGCTACAGTTTATTTCAGTGCAGTTTCATATGCTCTGTTCTGTGCATAATATTTTATTCTTTCTGTGCCATTTTATTTTATTTCACTGAATTGTGTCCCAGTTTGCTTTATTTTTGCACAAGCTTTATTGAGTCCATTTTATCATTTTATTGTGTATTTCCCTATTGCATTGAAAGTAAAGACAACTCACTGTGCCATTCAATTTAAAGTAAAAGTTGAGCAAATTAGATTTGAGTAAAGTACAAGTTCTCTCGATTTTCAAAGTGTTGTTTGTTCAGATAAGCATTTTCTCTGTGACTGAGTTCTTAGCTTACTGTGTGACCTGTCAATTTTTAATTACTTATGCAGAATAGTTAAGCATTTTCTTCCCGTTTAAGCTTATTGTGTCATTCTCTCCAATTTTTCTTGCCTTTATGTCCTTCAGTAAGTTCACTGAGAAGATGTCCCAGTCACTTTTGAACATTCACTTAGTGTATCATGCCAGTCAAAGTCAATATGAATCAGTCCACAGTACCAATATTCCCTTACTGACTGAAAGACAATACCTAGCCCCTGAGCAATGTGTTTGTTCTCACAGCTTGTATCTGAGATTTGTCAAAGTGCTGCGAAATGTGAAGTTCAGATTAAGTTCCTATAGATTCGTTCATTACTTATTAACGTAGCCGAGCGGTCAGGCACTAGTAACTCTGTCACTCCCATCTGTGTTCCACCTACACCTTCAGACTTGCAGGATAGTGTTCCATTGCCTCAAGTGTCCGGGGACACTCAGACTGCCTTGAGTGCACAGCCTATCCCTGCAATGTCTGCTAGTTCGGGTAGTAGTTTCTCCACAGGGGATGCCTTGTCAGAAAATGATTACTTGAAACTAGTAATGCCATCTCTTGTTGATGTGACATGCTGTCTGCAGAAAGACGTCTCTGTTACAGCTAGTGCTCTCACTAGAGTGTCTGTTGTAATAAAGTTGGTAGAATTACCGACAATATGTAAAGTAAAAGGACACAAGTGCAACTAATGTGACATTTATTGTGGCTTGATAAAGCTCCTGGAGAGCGAAACGTTGTCACAATAAATGTCACATTAGTTGCACTTGTGTCCTTTTACTTTGCAGAGTGTCTGTTGTTGTTCCTAATGTTCCAGATGGTGATCCCATCCTAGTTGACAGTAATCAGTGCATTGTAAGAAGTTATTTCTCGAGTAACTTTCATATGTTGTTAACGTTTGTAAGTGTAGTTTCTTTATAGCCGATACCTCGTGTCACTGTGTGCGACTCAGATTGAATATCAGCATTGTTGACCGTGTTCATTTATTTTCTCCTGTGCTTGCAGTTTGAGATAGTAGATTCATTCTCCCTTGCTCATATTGCGTGTTATTGCGTTAATTTTTTCAACCGGGGAGAGTCATCCACTCCACCGAGTTTGTTCATTCCTCCAGTAAGAAAGAACCGATCCCTTGTGTTCTGGTGATTCGATTCCTGCTCCAGGAAGATCTTATTCTTACTGAGAAGTCACCAGCACCCATTAGTGACTTTGTAATGAGCCAAGAATTACTGTATCGAACAGCCGAGTTGGGTACTCCAAGCAGAAGAGAGTACCAGTTAGTAATTCCAGTCACTGGTGAACGTAGCTCTACAGCTAGTTCATGATGTACCAGGTGTTGCACACCCTGGTATGGATCGTTCTGTGAAACAAGCCAGAATGAAATACTTTTGGCCACGTATGGCAACTAACATTTTCGAGTATGTTAAGAAATGTAGTGTCTGTATGCAACATAAAGGGAATGTCAATGGTCCTAATCCAATCCAAGTGTACCCAACCACTAGCGAACCATGGGAAAGAGTTGCCCTTGACTTGTTAACCAATTTTAAATGTTTCCTCCAAGACAACAAACATCTGTGTGTTATGGTAGACCATTTCACCAGATATTGTGAGTAAGTTCCTATTGCAGATAAGACTGCAGAGACAGTAGCTAAAGCGTTTAAAGAATGCATTATCTGCAGGCATACCACCCCTAAGTCCTTAGTAACAGATAATGGAGGTGAATTCTGTAATGAGATTCTTGAAAATTTGTGTACTTTGTACAAGATCTCTAAATCCACCATTGTTCCTCATTATCCTGCCAGCAATGGGTTAGCCGAACAAACCAATAAGAAAGTACTTGATGTCCTGAGAGCCACTATCAACCCCAATAGTGAAACTTGGGATGAAGTCATACCAGATGTTCAATGTGCCATAAATTCTGCTTACAATGCTTCCATGGGTGATACTCCACATTATGCATTGTATGGTTTAGACAAGCGTTTACCCTATTAGTTGTTATATTCCACACCAAAACCTAATTACAACCCTGATGATTTCGTAGCAACTCCTACCAGCATGGCTCAAAGTGTTTTTAGAAGAATCCGTGAAACATTTCATAAATCAACAGCAGAATTTACTAGAGTAACTAATAGCCGTGCTAGACCATCAAAAGTAAAAGTAGGTTCAAGAGTAATGCTGACAAATTTCAACAAAACATCAGAAATGCCTAAGCTCGATCAAAAGTTTGTCGGACCTTATCGAGTTGTAGAACATATCTCTGGCAATAAGTATAAGGTTAGAGAATTTAGTACTGGTAAGTATAAAGAACCGCATTTAGATCATATGAAATTAGTATGCGAAGTTGATGATATTGCTACCCAGACTAATGTGACAGATGCTGAAAATCCTCTTGACTCTGTACCCTCTACCTCAGATACTCGCTTAGATAACCAACCTGAATGTCGTTACTCCTTGCGTACTCAACAAGTAACGAGAAACCCACAAGTATCTTTTGTAGATACTCGTTCAGATCTCCCTCAGTCAAGGCATGTGTTAGCCATTGCAGAGGAATTCGATCCTCTCAGAGATGATAGCCATTCTGCATATGTAAACCTCACCCTTGCAGAATTGGGTTTAAATGTACATAGTCTGTATAACTAGATGTCCGAGATGAAGTAAATTGTCAACTGTTTGTTATTAACTGATTAGTTTTCCAGAATTTTTTTTTCGTATTCACGTTCCCTCCGTATTCTGAGAATTTGACAGTAATGATCTGAGTGTGCACCAGATGCCTTTGCTGTTAATTTCACCTTGTATATATATATTTATTCTTCCTCAGAATCCGTAGAGTGCATGAATACAGATTGATCGATCAATTCCATCCATATTGTACAATGATTTGCTCTTATAGTTTGTAATGCATTACGTTAAAAGTGATTACATTAACACCCATTACGTAAAATTCATTTTGTTAACATCCAGTATGATACCATCCATTAGTTCTAAGTTATATATGAATTTGTTATTGTATAGAATCAGCCCAGAACCACCTGCCTGTTCAGCCTATAAGATAGTAGTGTATGTCGAGACAACATACGTAACATGACCGAGCTGTCAGCATAGTTGCTGATCCCTGTGTTGTATAGCATATCAGTATCATCCATGTGCTTTAGATAGGAGATTCCTAGGCCTGTGACTGTTTGTGTGACGTCACAGGATGTGCATGTGTATGTTCGTACCTCTGCCTCCCTCTCAGTCGGCGTTTGACATAGGCTAGAACAGGCTGAGGCTGGGCTCCATTTCCCATCATCACAGTCTGACAATACATCGTTACCATCCAACAAGTGTGTCTACCTTCAACCCTCGATATCTCCTTTTAAGAACCCCTACGATACAGTTACTTATGTCAGTCTTGATTATCTTACAGTCCCATGTTGTCGTGTCAACTATTTGATCTGATAAGCATTCCTTTTTATGACTGCTTGATCACCCATGAGTGGCTTTGTCCAGTAAATGTGCTCCTGTGACAAAATTAAAAAATATGAGAATTAAGAATTACTTACACAGTTGAATGCGTAAGCAAAGTGCATCAAGGCTGAGTGGTTGAGGGGAGAGAATGTGTGTGTTCAGTGAGGTCGTAGGCCTTCTATCTCAGGACTGCTCATCACCAGACTGTCAACTTATCATGCAACTCATATCATTGGATCACAGCTGCGTTGTTGTGGAAACTCTTATGTGTGAGCTGTGACTAGTGATGTACCTAGTGAAACACGAAAATGTTAGTTTGAAGTGGCTCTCAACGGCCTACCTTCACTACTCCTCTCCCCTCTCCTACCCCCTCCCCACCTTCCTCGACTTGGAACACAGCCATTCGCCTCTATTTACCTAAGGTCTAGAGGCAGAGTTTGCCAGTCCATATAAGAGCTTGAATGCCCTTGCCAGTCCTGCCAGCACTCCACGGTTTCTTCCTCACCCTTCTTACGAATGTGTCTCCTCTGGGCCTCATAGAAACTTATCCTGTTGGATCGCAGCTGCAGTATTGTGAGAACTCTTATGTGTGAGTTGTGACTCGTGATATACTTAGTGTAACACTGGAAATAGCGTTCCGTTTGATGCCTCTGCTGCCCCTCATCAGCTACCCCTCTTCCTTGCATTTAAACTCAGCCGTTCGCCTCTATCAACGTGCAGTGTAGAGGCGTATTTTGCTGCTCCTTTGGTACTCGAATATCTGAGTTCTGCACAGCTAGTCGCCTCTGCCTCCCTGAGAAATACGGACGAATCTCCCATCCTGCGTGAGTTGATGATCCAGACCTGAGGCCTGCCAGATGAATCAGACTGTGCCACTTGTACAAAATGTGTTATATCTCTAACTGAGGAAGATGTACTTATTATTCTTCTATGCACTGAGTGTTTCTGGGAGGAATGGTGCACAGTTGGAACAAAATAAGAGTGGTTAAGAACATTTAACGAGCATTGCAGTACCTGGTAACTCCTTTGGAGACGGCTTTTTAACTGTAACATGCCAGAGGTTCATCTATAAACATTGTAAGTTTGTGCTGATTTGTTTGCCCACAGAGTGAAAATTTGTCTGTCATTCCTAGACACGTGTGCTAGCTGTGTTAAGTGCTGCAGGTTTTGAGTAATTAACGAGTAGTGCAGTATTGCTAACTCTCGAGACGACTGTGGCCCCGTGAATGACCTTGAAAATATCACTGCGACCCGCAGGCCACTACACCCATATTGCCTGTGTCTAGCGAGGTGAATATCCCTTCCTTGTCCCTTCTATTCACCGGTATCCTTTAACCCATCGCCAGTGTGAAACTGTTGTCAGCTATGAGTATAGCTGATGATGTTGACGTAGATGATGGTGAAGGCAGATTTGAAACATATTTTAGTAAACAGGCTCGGAAAAAGGAACGAGGCTTCCAGAGAAAGCTTGCTGAAAGCAATACAGTGGGCGCACACCCTCCCAAAGCTGCCAGGTTAGATTTCCCTAACAACACTGATCAAGAGACCAAGTGTAACTGGTTTTTCGAAGCTAGTGTAGACAATCATGAGAAAACGATCAGGTTTCTCCACGATGAGGATAACTACGTCTTTGTGCCTAATGATTCAGTATTTATAGACAAACTTCTCACTCACGAATATGCCAACATCAAACTCCGAGCTGCCCCACCAAGAGCACCTGAAGTGTTTATTGTCATCTACAACGTCAACAAGCACTTGAATCCTCAATATCTGGCGTCAGAGCAAGTTGCAAGCCCTCGTCGACTTTCCAACGGTCTGATATTAGCTGAGTGGACTGGCCAGGGGACTCTGCCACGTTATATTCACTCCCGTGCACCCCTCAACAGACGCTATTACATTGCATTGTACAGACCTTCTCAATGTCGATGTTATAAGTGTCAACGCTGGGGCCACATTGCCAGGAAATGCCCAGCTGAGTCACACTGGTGTGCAGTGTGTGCCAATGCTCATCCTTCTGAACGGTGTTATGCTATGATCAAATAGCAACAGACTGTTGCTAAACAATGTATCAATTGTAAGACCTCAGGAGTCACAGCAGCTCATGCTGACTGCAGTGTGAGGGCTGATCGCATCGCAGCCAACCGCACTTCACCCTGTACCCCTCATAATGGCCCCCCAGGACTACCAGGTGCCTCGGGTCTGAATACTGGCTCATGCCTGCCCTCAGACAATGGGGTTGAGCACCTCACCTGGGGAGCATGTCAACAGACATCCATCACGTCGGCTGTCAATACCAGCCTAGCTGAGTCAGCTGACAGTCAGCCAACGAGCTCAGCTGACCGGGACTTCACGTCTCCAGATGTTCCAAGTCTTGCTCCTGTGGTATACAACCTGATGTCGCGCATAAGGGTACTGGAAACACAACAATTTCTCCTGAAACAACAACTTGAGCAACACAAGGAAAGATGTGTAGAGTGTACCAATAACAAGATTGTCACAGTTTGTGAAAGGAAGTGTAAGGCTGCTGAACAAGGTGGTGGTGGTGTTTTTAATTACAGTAATGACGAATACAGTACTTGTGTTGATAAATATAGTGAGCATCATAATGAAGGCAATGGTGTCTATGATGTTAGTAATAGTGATGAGCGTAATATAAGTGGTGGTGCAGTGTGAGATGAGGTTAACCACTTTGACAATGTTGAATACAATACTGTTGATAAATGTAATGAACATAGTGTTGGTAATGGTGTTGGTGATGACAGTTATAGTGTTGCGTGTAATGTTAGTGGAGGAGGGAATGTGAATGGTGGTGTCGCCTATCATACA
This sequence comes from Cherax quadricarinatus, assembly GCF_026875155.1. Classification (NCBI taxonomy): domain Eukaryota; kingdom Metazoa; phylum Arthropoda; class Malacostraca; order Decapoda; family Parastacidae; genus Cherax; species Cherax quadricarinatus. The sequence goes on along the minus strand of NC_069416.1, from coordinate 11,962,160 downwards.
TTCACACATGAACAGCGTCATGCTCTGTGTAAACAAAGACTCCCACGAGGCCTTACAACTGGAAGTGCACTTAACAAACTCATGGATCAGAGTAACACTGTTGACATTGATAAGGTCTGCTATTTATATGAACAATTTTTTCATTATGCTGAGAAACTCAACAAGATCCCAGGACTACTGTAATGGATCAAAACTCGTATAAACTTTCTATATTAAGCTGGAACATTGCATCACTTAGAAAAAGACTTCCTGAACTTCATCATAAAGTAACCACCGAACCCATTGATGTTGTGTGTCTACAAGAGTGCAGAGTCCCTGAAAAATCCCAACCCCCTAAATTACCATCATTTGTTGCATATAACCTCAAATCTACTAACTCTTGTGTTCTATATATTAAAAAATCACTTCCCCATCAACTTCTTGCACATAAGAAAACAGAGGGGCTACAATATCACGGTGTTAGGATTTATATAGGGAACTCTGCTCTCAACATATTTAACTTGTATGCTCCTGCTCATTAGTTTAATTACTTGGAGCTCCCAACTTGTGCTCATTCTGAACCTACTCTCATTATTGGTGATTATAATGCAAGACACAAAAGCATTGGAAACTCACAGTTTGGTAATCGTAATGGCAATCAACTGTTGTCACTCTTAAACAGTCATGATAATGTGCAAATTGTAGGTGACCTTGAACCCACACATATCTATGGAGGCGTCCTTGATCTGTGCCTGGGCTTCAACATTACTTCTGCCAGCTGTGAGTCTTCCATTGTAACAGATATAGCGTCTGACCATTTCCATAGGCTAATCTCCCTAGATATTGGTAATATTATCCTTCCTGGTGGGATATTCAAACGGAAACGTTTTAATGTTCCCACTTATCAGCATGATGACTTTGTTGCACATGTGACTGACTGGTATAATTCCTATGAATGTTCCTCTGTAGAGACCTTTAACAATGACCTTGTGGGCAGTATTCAGAACTACTTAGAGCCGCCACTGAAACCTCTTGGTACTCTAAGCCCAACTAACTTCCATAATAATCATACCTCCTATAAAAACCATATCTATTACAATGATCCTAAACTTCGAACATTGAAACGTACTGCTCGCAGACTAGGCCTAACCTATAGAAACCATCGTACCCCTGGAATGCTGAGCCTCTTCCAAACTGCCCTTGCTGCTGCCAGAGAGCGTATGACAGAACTGCGGCAGACTGGGAACAATTTGTCAATGGTCTCAATGCTCACACCCCACTTAGCCGGGCATGGAGGGACATAAATAGAATTAAGGGTAAAAGAACTGGGCAGATCGCGCACTCTCATCCCTTACATAGGGCGAATGAGTTTGTGCTTGGGCTGCTACATCTAGCTACGACAATCTTCCTAGTACCACACAGGCAAAATTATATGACAAATATGATGCAAGGGAGAGACTTGTTTACTTTATGCTCAGCAAGGCAGATGACTGCAACATTCCTTTCACTAATTATGAACTCGATGCAGCACTAAGGGCAACTCCACGTCGCCTGGTGAGGAGGGTATTACTTACAACATACTCAGATTGCTTTGTCGAGTACCAGGTAATTCATTACTTGAATTATATAACATGAGCTATGTAACTGGGGAGCTCCATCAATCTTAGATCAACAGCCTCATCATTCCAATTCCTAAGCCCAATCAACAAAATGCATTTTGCCCAATATCTCTTACTAGCTGCTTGTGTAAAACATTTGAGAGGATGATTCTTAATCGTCTTATGTACAGAATCAAACAATTTTGTCTCCCCGGTTGCATGGTTTCATGCATGGAAGGAGTGTGCATCATTGCATTACCACCTTTCTCACTCTGCACACTGACAGCTCATACACTACCTTCCTTGACCTTAAATCCGCTTTCGACGTAGCCAACCGACATGTGAACTTGCCAGAATGGATGTTGGAGGGTGGCTTCTCCGCTGGATTAAAGGTTACCAGTCCAACAGAAAGTCGTCTGTGCTGTTCCAGGGACACAGAAGTGTAACTAAAGACTTTGAATTAGGAACCCCACAGGGAGGTGTGCTCAGTCCCACACTATTCAATATTCTAATACCTTACTTAATGCTATGCCTAGCCAGCCCCATCATTATTTGATTAGTTTTGCTGATATAGTGATTCACACAATATACACAACGAGAAGCAATTATTACTACAGAAAAAGCGTCCTTCCTCCAAAATTTCCACCAGTCAACTATAGTGATAATATAGCATTTATTGTGGTGGAGACGAAAAAAAACTAGAAAAGCTAGATACAGCGATTGATAAACAAGGGTTGAGGCTCGACCGTTCGTCAGTGTAGGAGCAGCCAGAAATCACCGGCTCTTCAACACGCAAGTTATACTTTTGTATCAATCAAATCACATATTACTCGGGTAGATAATTTCAAGTAGATCCTTCATGTGTTAGCCCAATTCACCGACTAGTATGTTTTAAATAAGTGACCCACTGATCAGATCAGATCGACTGGTCCGAACCCTCGACTGGTCCGAACCCTTGATGGTCCGAACCCTTGACTGGTTTCAAACGGATTCGTTGGACAATAAAGCAGGCTGTAAATGGATGGGGTTGTAGGCGCCCTTATCAAACACAAAAAATAAATATAAATCAGGAAAATACTCGGTAAGCTGTCCAATATACAAGTACAGTTAGAAATAGAAATACAAAGAGCTAGAGCTTCATTTAAGGAGGTTATTAATAGAGTATTCAAGAGGTTGCTAGTAGAATTACAGTAAATCAACCACTCAAATCATTATGAAGCTCTGTATAGTCTGCAGTCAATCAAACAAACGGGCTTCCACATGGATAAATTGTCATTTTTGTGGAAATTGGTGTCACGCTCCTTGTGCAGATATCCAAGAACTAGCTACAAGCAGTATTAAAACAGGGAAGTGTTTTTGGGCATGCCCAAATGAGGAAAATCTGTGGACTAAAATCACAAGGGTATTAAAAGAGGATAACATCAAAGCTGCTTTCATAGACAACCTGGAAGCTTTCTACAACAGATGGGAACATAAAAAGTCTGGGCTGAATGGTACTGCCCTTGATACTGGCCATGTAGCCAGAAACTGTAAGGCTGGGGGTTGATGTCCTGGTAGTCAGTAATGTGGGGCTGATAGTGCTGTCCGGGGAGATAGAAATTTGGTGAAGCTTGAGGTGTGTCCTGGGAGCCCAAAGTAATGGTGAAGCTGGAGATTTTGTCCAGGTAGTCGGGAATTATACGCAGGAAGGAATACATATAAATGACCTCATAGGGGACAGGAGCCGTAGTGGGGAAACAAGTGTAGTCAAAGACAAAACCAATATTGCAAACTAGAAATACCACAGGAAATAGCAAACAAGATGACTCCACTAGCAATAGTGAGGATATATTACCAAAAAAAAGCTGGTGGGAGCTCCATTGTTGGTGCTAGGGAGGATAGGAATAAGACAGGGAAACATGCACCAACAGGGAATACAGTCACAGAGACCCAAGGAAAACGGAAACCAAGCCTGTGCACATACTATGCACTTGGTATCTGCAGTCATGGGAAATCTGGAAAAACAGACGGGACGTGCAACTATGACCACTCTAGAAAATGCCATGCCCATATGACAACAGGAAAAGCAAACTCCCTTCCTGTAAGCTTTTTCCCCCCTGAAATGTGTACCTCTTCAGTACAGGAAAGACTGTGCTATAACTTAAATTGCCAGGCACACCATCTAAAGGGGACAAAAAGATACAAAACACCCAGGCCATGGGAAAAACCTGGGTAGCCACAGCACTTCAAGTGGGAGAAGTTTTTTAGTGTCACGAAGGAAAAAAAAAAACGGGCAGGAAATGCAGAAATTCGACACCAAATCCAGTCATTCCTGGAGTGGAACCACAGTCGATGGCCCTCCACTCCAAACCAACAGATACAGATACTAATGCCGGAAAAAAAAACCCCCCTAGTACCAACAATACCACCAGTCCGATGACATTCTTCTTTGCAAATTTACGGGTCTAAGCCAGCAAAAAAAACAACAAAATACCTTTCATCCGGGGGACTGCTTGCAGTGGCAAAGGCAATGTTCGCGGGCTTTCACTGAGACCCACATAAAGGATCACTTGGACAACGAATATGGACCCCAGGTTACATCCTATATAGATGTGAAGAGTGAACATGCAAAAGGGGGGGGGGTTGGCCTGTACATTGCAGAGTCACTTGTTTGCACAGAACTGCTAAATGCCTCAAATGATGAAATGGAAATTTTAGCAGAAAAGGTCGAGAACCAAAACCTAGTCATTGTGGTAGTCTACAAGTCTCCGGATGCAAAAATCCCAGCAATTCCAGGAACAGCTGTTAAAAACTGACCACTGTCTGGAAAATCTTCCAGCCCCCTGCACCCAACATCTTGTCCTGGGGGATTTCAGCTTAAGGCACCTAAAATGGAAGGGAAAATAGCAAATAATTTTGTTGCAGTAATAACACCAGGAGGCAGTTTGATGAAAATCACACTCACACGAGCTTTTAAATCTCTGCACAAAAATTTAATTTAAACCAGCAAATAATAGAGCCTACTAGACTGGAGAATACACTAGACCTATCTTCACTAACAATGATGATCTGATAAGAAATGTCACCATATCAAAAACAATATACTCAGATCACAACATAATTGAGGTTCAGACATGTATGCGTGGAGCCCCCGACCGACATAATGAGACTAGTCACGAGGGAGCATCACCAAATTCAACTTCAATAACAAAAACAAAGTGGGACCAAGTAAACCAAGTCGTAACCGATATAAGCTGGGGAAAATATTACTAAGCAACACAGACCCCAACTTATGCCTGAAAGATTAACTTGGTGGCACTCGATGTATGCACAAGGCTTATTCCTCTAAAAAAAAAGGAGGAGTAGTAATGTAAAATAGAGACAGGCACTCCCTTTACAGGCGACGGAAAGAATAACAGAGCGGCTAAAAGAGGTCAATATATCTGAAATGCGTAGGGAGACACTGGTCAGAGAAATTTCAAGCATCGAAATCAAGCTAAAGGAATCTTATAGGAGTAGGAAATCCGGGAAGAACTAAAAGCCATAAAAGAAATCGAAAGAAACCCAAAATATTTCTTCTCCTAGCCCAAAACAAAAATCGAGAACAACGTCCAGTATTGGGCCCCTACTTAAACAAGATGGGTCCTACACAGATGAAAGCAAGGAAATGAGGGGAGCTACTCAAGTCCATATGACTCAGTTTTTAGCAAGCCGCTAACCAGACTGAGAGTCGAAGATGAAAATGAATTTTTTATGAGCCACAAAATTTGGTTAACACAAGCCTATCCGATGTTATCCTGACGCCAAATGACTTCGAACAGGCGATAAATGACGTGCCCATGCACTCTGCCCCAGGGCCAGACTCATGGAACTCTGTGTTCATCAAGAACTGCATGAAGCCCCTATCACGAGCCTTTTCCATCCTATGGAGAGGGAGCATGGACACGGGGGTCGTCACACAGTTACTAAAAACAACAGACATAGCCCCACTCCACAAAGGGGGCAGTAAAGCAACAGCAACGAACTACAGACCGATAGCACTAACATCCCATATCATTAAAATCTTTGAAAGGGTCCTAAGAAGCAAGATCACCACCCATCTAGAAACCCATCAGTTACACAACCCAGGGCAACATGGGTTTAGAACAGGTCGCTCCTGTCTGTCTCAACTATTGGATCACTGGAGTTTACCTGGAGAGAGTTCCGGGGGTCAACGCCTCCGCGGCCCGGTCTGTGGCCAGGCGGCCTGGTGGATCAGAGCCTGATCAACCAGGCTGTTACTGCTGGCTGCACGCAAACCAACGTACGAGCCACAGCCCGGCTGATCAGGAACCGACTTTAGGTGCTTGTCCAGTGCCAGCTTGAAGACTGCCAGGGGTCTGTTGGTACTCCCTTTTATGTATGGTGGGAGGCAGTTGAACAGTCTCGGGCCCCTGACACTTATTGTATGGTCTCTTAACGTGCTAGTGACACCCCTGCTTTTCATTGGGGGGATGTTGCATCGTCTGCCAAGTCTTTTGCTTTCTTTGTGAGTGATTTTCTTTGTGCAAGTTGGGTATTTAGTCCCCTTTAGGATTTTCCAGGTGTTTTAAAATCATGAAATCTCTCCTGCCTGGTTCCGGGGAAATTTACAGGTTCAGGAACCTCAAGGGGCTCCCAGTTTTGGGGTGTTTTTCTCCTTTAATGGCGGCCGTGAAATTCTCGGTACATTTTCTAGGTCAGTTTTTCCCCCTTCCCTTTGGGAAAGGGTGCTTTTTGTGTGCAGCAATTTTTCCACCCTTTGATAAAACAAGTGACCGGAAGAGTGTATCAGGGTTGGGCATCCCCGTTTTAAAGGTTTCATTATCCCCCTGTCATTTTTCTGGGCAGATGCGATCGATACAATTTTTGGGCCTTTGAAGGTGAGCCCCTCTGACATACCCCCCAGGTCTTTGCTTTGGGTTTGTTTCGCTCTTTTTTTGGGCCAGTTTTTGGGTTTGTACTTGATGAAGTTTTAAATTTCCCGTGTTTCCCATATCTGGTAATTAAAAATTTTCTCATCGTTGAATTTTCCTATTGTTTTCTGAAGCCACTGAAAAATTTTGGGTTGAGGGCCCGGCCGGGAGCCTTGCAGTATTGCAAGGAGACACTGTCATGCAGATTGGGTGTCTTTCCCAAAGGGAAAAGACACGGGCTGTGGTCCCATCCTTGTCTTGTCGTTTATGAGGATGAGGAACAAGAGGGGAGGGGAGTATGTGCCTTGTGGAACAGAGTTTTTCCCCGTCCCTGCCTCGGATTTTACTCTGTTGATACTACTCTCTGGTTCTGTTATTGGGGAAAATTTTTTTTCCCATCGCCCCGACTTTTCCTGTTTTTCCCTTTAAAACCGATTTTGTGCGCTACGACAAGGTCCTAAATGCACTAGAAGTAAAAAAAAATGCGATGTAATTTATACAGACTTTGCAAAACCCTTTCGAAAAGTGTGCCATGGGGTAAAAGCGCACAAAAAGCGTGCTGAAAAGGATAACAGGAAAAACGGTCGATGGGCTATAATTTCCCACTAAAAAGAACACAAAGGGGTTTGTCGCAACCCGATTGTCCCAGGCAGTTCGGTGAAAAGCTCTGTTCCACAAGGCACAGTACTCGCCCCCCATCTTGTTTTTCATCCTCATATCCGAATAGCAGGATTTTCAGCCACGCACCGGTCTTCCTTTGCAGTGGAACCCCAAACTGCATGACAGTGTTTCCATTGCAGGGCACTGCAAGGTCCAGGCGGACATCAACCGAATCTTTCGTGGGGTGGGAGAAAACAATATGATGTTCAACGAAAGGAAAAATTTTAAAATTTTCAGAAAGGGAAAACGAGGGAAATTAAATCTTCATCGAGTACAAACAAATTTTTGGGCCACAAAATGCGAAAAATCAAGTCAAAGGGCCTGGAGTGATCATGTCGGGGGGATCTCACCTTCAAGGACCATAACATTGTATAAATCGCATCAGCTAGAAAATGACAGGATGTAATGAGAACCTTCAAAACTTAGGGGGGCCCAAAAGCCCATGATGACCCTCTTCAGGGCACTTGTTCTATCTAGGCTGGAATATTGCTGCACACTAACAGCACCTTTAAAGGGTGGGTGAAATTGCTGACCTAGAAAATATACAGAGAACCTTCACGGCGCGCATAACGGAGATAAAACACCTCAATTACTGGGAGCGCTTGAGGTTCCTAAAACTGTATTCCCTGGAACGCAGGCGGGAGAGATACATGATTATATACACCTGGAAAATCCTAGGGGGACTATACCGAACTTGCACACAAAATCACTCACTACAAAAGCAAAAGACTTGGCAGACGATGCAACATCCCCTCAATGAAAAGCAGGGTGTCACTAGCACGTTAAGAGACCATACAATAAGTGTCAGGGGCCCGAGACTGTTCAACTGCCTCCCACCATACATAAGGGGGATTACCAACAGATCCCTGGCAGTCTTCAAGCTGGCACTGGACAAGCACCTAAAGTCGGTTCCTGACCAGCCGGGCTGTGGCTCGTACGTTGGTTTGCGTGCAGCCAGCAGCAACAGCCTGGTTGATCAGGCTCTGATCCACCAGGAAGCCTGGTCACAGACCGGGCCGCGGGGGCGTTGACCCCGGAACTCTCTCCAGGTAAACTCCAGGTAAACACCACCGGAATCTCCAACACCCAAAACATCCTTAACCTTGTAGTAGCCTCGTGTCAGGACCTGGGGTTGATAATCTCTACTGATAAAATAAAGATACTCCTCGACAGAGAGGCACAGTTCGTCAGATCCAATTGTATGATGGGTCTCTTCTAGAATATGTAAGCAGATACAAGTATTTAGGCTTTGAAGTTCCACTGCTTGGACCTGTTGTAGCAAAACTTTGTCGCCAATACAAAGAACGACTAAGAGCACTTAGAGTTGTGGCAGGGCTTCACCCCAGGTATGGTGCTAATGTTAAAATTGTGAAAATGATGTATCTTGCTTACATTAGATCTTTGGGTTGATTATGCTGGCCACTACTTGCTCTTGGGGTCTGACTGGAAGCTTGGAGGGCTGGAAAAACTGCAGAACGAAGCAATGAGGATCATTTTAGGATGCCCTCGTACTGCCAAAATTTTAAATATGCAAAAATAACTTGATATTCCAAGCATCAGAGATAATGTTACTAATTGGGGTTAATATGCTCAGGCAAGCTCATTCAAACCCCTGCACAGAAGCCCTCCAAACTTTCCTCAGCACTGGTGAACACTCCTCCAGATGGATCGAAAAAACTTGAACCGACCTCCGCATGATTCAGATACATAATCTATGTCAAGTAAGGTAACAGCGGCACTTCTCCGCTCCATGGGATATTACCCCAATCGAAACTACCATTCCTCCATTTTCCCCCAAACTACTTCTTAAATCACAACCAAAACTTCGCCTTGAAGCCAAACATGAGGCCTTAAGCTGTACTGATAACTTAGTCACTGTTGCGGCCCCTGCCAAACTAGCGGTTAAATAGTTAACCTGCCGGCCGGCAGTACCACTGGTTACGTCATCAAACCCAATGTGGGGACTGCTGAGCCGGCCTTAGAGCAGTAAGTTCCTGAGTGCCTCACGGTGCACATCTAAGCAGTAGGTACCTGACCACCTAAGGGTACAGTCTACTGGCTTTAGTAACAGTATGTACCTGAGTGCCTCAGGATACGCACCTAAGCAGTAGGTCCCTGCACACCTAAGGGTACACGTTACTGGCTTCAACATTAAGTACCTGAACTCCTCAGGGTACAACGTCTATGCAGTAGGTACCTGACCACCGAATCGTACCTATCTACTGGCGTTAGAAGAACCGCTCACCGCAGTCACTGAGTCTGTTGGCCTCAGTTACTTGACGGCCGCATTCAGTGAGCTTGCGTATGGTGTTTGGCTAGCGGTGGGGTCAACCGCCCCTTTTGGGGAGGATTTACTGGGCTACCGGATGTCTGTGGGAAATCGCCGTTTACGTTGATCAACTGGGGCCAGAAAACATCGATGCTGTTTGGTGGGACATTACATGAAGAAAAGGTTGGAGTGTTACACTGAACTGGGCCCGGACCGTAGTGTGGACACTTAGGAACGTATGATGGAGTGGAACACTGAGATATGCACAGGACGTAGTGGAACACTGAGATGAAAAGGGTGTCGTGGGACACTGAAGATGGCCTGGTTGTAGTGTACACTGAATAGTATCGTGTGACTGGCCTCGTGTCGTGAGAAGCAGTTGATTGTAATATATTTTAAATGTTACTTAATTTATTTTTTTAGCATAGTAAAATATAAAATAGTGACACAGTAGTGTCAAGAGTTGTACCCTGTGTAGGGTATGAATTATTTATTATTTTAGTAAAATGCTGATTATAATTTATTATAGTAAAAATGTACAATATTATTATTTTACATAGTTTTAAATACCTTAGACCAAAGATGTTGATTTTTTATATTAAAGATTAATTTATTAATGTGTGTATTTATGTATCCCGAACTCTGTATTACAAAAGGAGTAAATCTTAACATCTCATCTTCTTTTAAAAATTACTTTTTTGTAATAGTCACACAGCACACACTCTCGCAAATTATTTACGTTGGTGGTTCTGTTCACCAATCCACTGGTGCAGCTGGTAGTGCTGCTGTTGTCGTACAGAGTGACGGCTCTCTTAAGGAAATTGGAGCACGCATCAATAATTGGGCCTCTACCCTTCAGACAGAACTGTTTGCCATACTCCTTGCACTGAAATGCATCTATGTATCTAAGATTGACAGTTTAATTGTAACTGATTTTCTGTCATCCATAAATGCTCTCAACTCATTAAGTATAAATTGTGGCATGCTTGTGTCAGAAGCCAGACACAGGTATGGTAAGATTGTGGACAGTGGAGTCAGAGTGCATATGCTGTGGATTCCATCTCACATTGGTCTTCAGATGCATGATAGAACTGATAAATTGGCTAAGCTGTATGCTTTCAAAGAGGGGGTAGATTACAATCTTGGCTTGTCAGTTAGTAGTTTGAGAACAATAATACGAAAAGAACTTCAATTGAATTTTATTGACTTAAATCAGGGAGATTGACACAAGTCAGTCCATCTATCAAACATTCTATCATGCAGGAGGAGCCCCATGTCTATGGTGCATCCAACAAAATAAGCAGACCTTGGATGTTACTACCGCCCGGCTCCGGCTGGGTTACAAGTATCTGTGGCAGGTTAAATCACCACCACCAGATGTAGACCAAACGAAATGTAAACTTTGCCAGATGGACTATTGTCCACACATTGCGCATTATGTACTGGAGTGTGAAAAAATTAATGAATTTAAAAAACAACTCACCAAAGTGTTCAAGAAATGGCAAAGTATTTTATCCACATTATTTACAGCCCTTTCGGAAAATCCCTACTTTGCTAGCTGTAAATAAGCTTTACCCACATATGTGCATGTGTGTGTGTGTGTGGGGGTTTTTGGTGTGTGTGTGTGTGTGCACTCACCTAGTTGAGGCTGCAGGGTCGAGCCCAAACCCCTGTATGTTGTGTGGGGTGTTGGGTGAGTTTGTGTATGTGTGTTAATTACCATTTTGTCCTGGGGCCACAGTCGATTAGACACTAGGCCTGTTGTATTGTTATGGTGTTAGTTACCATTTTGTCCTAGGCACATGCCCCGATTAGACAAGGCTGTTGTATTTGTGGTGTTGACTCGCCTATTTGTCTCACCTATTTGTTTTTCAGGGTCGAGTCCTAGCTCCTGGCCCCGTCTCTTCACCTTTTGCTACTAGCCCTCTCTCTCCCGCTCCAGAGCTTTACAAACCTCTCTTAAAATTTTTTGGGGGTTTTTCCTGCCTCACACGTCTTTTTCTAGGCTATTCCACTCCCTTACAACTCATGACTGAAAAATACTTCCTACTACTCTCTGATCATTTGTGCCCTTCAATTTCCTTTGGGGGGCCTCTTGTTTCTGTGTCCCCCCCCTGGAACATCCTTCCTTGTCCACCTTGTCTTTTCCCCACGCATATTTATATGTCGTTATCATTCTCCCCTGACCCTCCTGCCTCCAGTGTCGTCGGGCCGATTTCCCCTTAATCTTTCTTCATAGGACTCCCTTAGTTTGGGAACTAACCTTGTGCAAACTTTGTACTTTCTCAGTTTCTTGACGTGCTTTATCAAGTGCGGTTCCCAAAAACAGGGGCCATACTCCAGTAGGGGCCTAAATACACGGGGTACAGTTCTTGAATGTTTCCTTCAAAGGGTATGGGAATGCGTTCTCGGTTTCCAGCCCCCAAAATTGCTGCAGCAGTTATCGATTGATGTTGTTCCGGGAGACATGTCGGGGTTATATCACCCCAAACTTTCCCCTTGAGTGAGGTTTGAGTCTTTGGCCCCCTACCCTATACTCGTCGTGGTTTCTGTCCCCCTTCCCCTATCTTCATGACTTTGCTTTTGCAGGTTTAAAATTTCGGAAGCCTTTGCGGGACCGGGTTCCAGTCTGTCCAGGTCTCTTTGAAGTCCTGCTGGTCCTCATCAGTTTTAAATTTCTCCTCTTTTAACTTCACATCATCTGCAAACAGGGACACTTCTGATCTAACCCTTCCGTCATGTCGTTCACAATCCAAAAATAGCACTGGTCCGGGACCGCCCGGGGACCCCGTCTACAGGTCCCCACTGTGATACATCATTAGCCCAGCTCGTTGTTGCCTCCCTGTCAGGTATTCTTGACCCTTGATGCCCTTCCTGTTAATCGCCTGATCCTAGCTTCTGCACTAATCTCTTGTGAAAAAACTGTGTAAAGGCCTTCTTGCAGCCCAAGAAGTTTCAATCAACCCACCCCCTCTCTCTTTTTACTTCTGTTATTTTATCTAAAACTCCAGAAGGTTTGTGACACGATTTGCCTCCGGAATCCGGCTGGTTGCATTTATACTCCTGTTCCGTCCAGGTGTCCACCACTCTCCTCCTGATAATCTTCTCCAAAATTTTTTTACTATACCGCCCAAGCCCAAAGGTCTATGTTTAATCCCCTTTTTTTCGTCTCCTTTTTAAAAAAGGGAACAAATTTTCCCGTTTTTAACCGATTGCCCGTTTCCGGGGATGTTTTTGAAGATTTTTAAAGTGGTCGCACAACATATCTGCCCCCTTTCCAAAGGACCCACGGAAAAAAGTTGCCCGGGGTCCCATTGTCTTTGGGGTATCGATGCCCCTTACATTTCTTCACCTTCCTCATCTGTTGTATGTCGCCCAACATTTTTTTGGTATTCCTTTTGGTGTCCCCATCGGGTCTGTCCCCCAAGTCCTTCTGTCCTACTGTAAATATTTCCTTAAATTTTTTTCTCGTGTTGGCCCTCACAACCTCTTGATCGTTTCTTGTGAGTTTTTTTTCCCCACCCTTTATCCCGGGTCCTTGATTTTTGTCTTACTCCTATGTGGCTTACAGCTTTCGGGTCAGTTTTGCTTTCGATGCTATGTCTTTTCTACTGTCGCGGGCCTCCCTTCTTATCTGCGCATACTCGTTTCGGGCTCTTCTACTAATCCCCTTTTTTTCCCGGGGCCTTCCCTCCGTCCCTTTTCCCCATTCTTGTTGCACTTAGTTTTTGCCTCCCTACCCCTTTGGGGAAAAACCAGGACTCGTTTTGGTTTTCCCATTATTTCTGTTTCCCCTGGGCAAAATTTCCCTGCCCCTTGCACTTTGTTGCACATTTCCAATCTGTTTACTGTTTTTTCCTCCCATTTCTCTGCCCCACTAAAACCTCCTGCGGGAAAATTTCTCATAGTGTGTAGTCCCCCCCTTTTAAGTTTGGCTGTCCCTTCATTCCTTTTTCCTTTTTCCTCCCTTGTAACCTCTATATAGTCAAAACTCGAACCACATGATCGCTACTCCGGGGGCCCTCTAAGTGAGTCCTCAATGCTAAAACTGCTCGGGGTGAACACAAGACCCAGTCTTGCTGGGGTGTTGGTGTGTGTGTGTTTTTGTGTGTGTGTGTGGTGGGGTTTTGTGTGTGTGGGGTGTGTTTTAGTTACCATTTTGTCCTAGGACATGTCGATTAGACACTAGGCCTGTTTTTTAGTTCCATTTGCCCCGGCACATTCGATTAACACTAGGCCTTTTTTGTGGGTGTGTGTGTGTTGGTGGTTTTAGTTAGTTACCATTTTGTCCAGGCACATGTCGATAACACTGGGCCTTTGTTTTGTTGTGTTTTGGGGGGGGGGGGTGTGTTGTGATTGTGTGTTGTGTGTGATGTGTGTGTTTTATTTTTGTGTACACCACCTATTTGTACTCACCTATTGGGGTTTGGGGGGGGTCGATCCGAGCTCCTGGCCCCCCTCTTCATGATGTACTATCACCCCCCCTGAACCGTGAGCTTTACATCCTCCCCTTAAAGCATGAAGGATTGCCTCCAACATCGCCCCAAACTTTCCCACTTACTGACTACTCTGGGGGGGGTGAAAAAATATTTCCCTAACACCCTGTGTTTCATCTGTGCTTCACTTCCAATGTGCCCCCTTGTTACTGTTCCAATCTCTGGAACATCCTGTCCTTTGTCCCCCTTTGTAATTCCTCTCTTATTTTGTATTCGTCATCATGTCCCCCTACCCTTTCCTGCCTCCTGTGTGTATCACCTATTTGTACCACTATTTATTTTGCGGGGTCGAGTCCGGCTCCTGGCCCGCCTTTTAACTATCCTATAGGTAACTCTCCCTGACCCCGGATTTTATCGTACCTCTGCTTAAAGCTATGTATGGTCCTGCCTCACTCATGTTCCCAAACATTCCACTTACTGATCTCTGTGGTAAGAAATCTTCCTAACATCCCGTGATTCATTGTGTCTTTAGCTTCCAACTTGTCCCCTTTTACTGTGTCCAATCCCTGGAACATCCTGTTTTTTCCCCCTTTCAATTCCTCTCTATTTTGTAGTTTTTTTCATGTCCCCCCTACTCTCCTGTCCCCAGTGTCGTCGGGTTTTGATTTCCTTAAACCCTTTCCCCTCGAAACATCCCTCTTAGCTCTGGGCAGTCTTGTTGAAAACCCTTTTGCCTTTCTCTATTTCTTTACGTGTTTGGGCTAGGTTGGGTTCCAAACGGGTGCCGCTACTCCAATATTGGGCCCTTTAACGTATACGGTGTACAGGGTCCTGAACGTTCCTTTTTAAGATGTCGAAGCGGCTGAGGTTTTTGCGGGCCCCATTGCTGCAGCAGTTTTTGGTTGTTGGCCTTCAGGGGGTGTCCGGTGTTTTCTCACCCCAAGATCTTTTTTTGGGGAGGTTTGTAGTCTCTGACCCCCTGACTGTACTCCGCGCGGCCTTCTTTCCCCTTCCCCCAATTTTCATGACTTTGATTGGGGGATTGAACCCGGGACCCAAATTGCTGGACCATTCTGAGCCTTCCCCAGATCCCTTTGTAGTTCGTGGTCTTTTCGATGGTGTTTTCTTCTCATCAATTTACGTCATCTGCAAACGGGGACACCTCAGAGTCTTTTCCTTTCCCGTCATGTCTTTCACAAAATCCCAAAAACCCACTGGTCCGGGCTGCCCCCTGGGGACCCCGGGTACAGGTGCCCACTTGACCCCCGCCACGTCCATGACTCGCGCTGTTTTCCCGACAAGTTTTCCCCTACCTTTTGTTGCCTTCCTGTTACCCTGTTGGTCCTCCAGTTTTTGCACCAATCCTTGTTGGGGAAACTGTGTCAAAGCCTTTTGCGTCCAAGAAAATGCAATCCACCCCCCCTTCTCTCGGTTTACTGCGTCCCGTCAAGAATCCGGGTTTTTTGTGACACAGGATTTCCCCCCTAAAAACCATGCGGTGTGTTGATTAGATATTCCCTTTCTAGGTGTTCCACCACTCTTTTCTGATAATCTTCTCCATGTTTTTGCATACTATAATGTCAGTGACACGGGTCTGTAGTTTAAGCTTCATGTCTGTCTCCTTTTTTAAAGTTTGGGATACATTTGTGCTTCCATGCCCACAATCCCCGTTTCGATAGATGTATTGAATATTGTTGAGGGGTACCATAGCGCCTCTGCCCCTCTCTAAATACCCAGGGGAGATGTTACTGGCCCCCTTGCCTTTGAGTATCTAGCCACTCAGAAGCCCTTCACCTTCCCGGTTGTGTGCACTGGTCCAGCACTGGTGGTGTGCCCCCCTCTCCGTCTTTCTGGAGTCCCCTTCTGTCTCCTTGTAACCTTCTTAATCTCTTTTTGAGTTCTTCACATACTTCCCGGGCATTTCCTGTTGTCTCTCCTTTCCTTCCTTAGCCTGATTTCCTGGTCCTTGACTGTTGTTTTCCTCCCCGAGTGGCTGTACAACGTTTCGGGTCAATTTGGCTTTCGTGCTATTCATTTTCAAAATTGTCTTTGGGGCCTCCCCCTTAATGGATATTCATTTCTGGCTCACGACGTTCTCCCTTTTTCTCCGGGGCCTTTGCCTTCTATATTTTTTTCCCTTCCCTAGACACTTGGTTTTTGCCTCCCTGACCTTTGGGTAAACCATGGCTCATCCGGCTTTTTTTTATTTCTCCTGTTACCCCTTGGGTACAAACCTCTCCCAGCCTCCTTGCATTTTATTGCACATATTCCCATCTCATAACTGGTTTCCCTGCCAGTTCTCTGTCCCCGAACCCCCTTAAAGGGGTTTCATTCCTGGTAGTCCCCCTTTCTTTTGTTTGGCTTATTCGTCCTGGCCTTCCTGCTTCTCCCTCCATTGTAGCTCTACTGTGTTTCGAAATTACAACCACATGTCACTGGCCCCCAAGGGTCTTTATATGTGTTTCTTCGATATTTGCACTACTGAAGGTGAATACTAAGTCCAGCCTTCTGGTTCATCCCCTTTCCCCTCTCTCTTGGTTCCCCTTTCTGTTGGTACATAAGTTCTCCCGTACCACCTCCTCACTTAGCCCTCCAAGTATTTGGCCCCCATGTGGGTTCCCAAATTCCCCAATTATCCCTTTGGTTAAAATCACCCAGATCAGGGGCTTTTTCCCCAAAACATGAGCTTTTGGCCACTCACCATGTTCAACCCTCGCTCTATTGCTCTGTCGTATCTTGGGCCCTTTGGCCTCCTCTTTCTGTGGTGGGTTATACATCACTGCTTACCCCCTTGGGACCTCCAGATGAAGTGTTTCCCCCAGTAATCACTTTCTTCCCGCTATCTTCTCTCTCCCGTCATCAAAATTCCAGCGATTTTTGATCAGCAAGCCACCCTCCCCCCCCCCTTTTCCCCTTTTTTTCCTCAGGATTTTTTATCCCTTTGGAAAAAATGGCATCTTTTATCATACCCTTTAAACTTGGTTTCTGTGAGAGCTATGATGTCCGGGGGGTGCTTCTTTGATTTTTTTGCCACTCCCCCCACTTTTTTGTTATTCCACACGTTTTGTGTACCTACCTCAGTTTTCCCTTTCCAAAACGTTTTGGGGGCCTGTGAGGGTGGGGGACCTGGTGGCTACTGTGGGGGTTTTATCTTGGTGTTTGGAGGCGTGGGTAGGATTGAGGGTGTGTTGGGATGGTGTGATAGGTTGTGTGGGTTTTGAGAGAGTTGTGTTTGCTTGCCTTTCGTTCTGTCCTGCTTGACTGACCTCTGCTGGGGTTTCCCCCCTTGTCTCTTTTTCCCACCCTTTTCGCTTTTTTGTCCTTCCCTCAGCGCTGTCTTTGATTTTTTTTCTGTTCTGTCTAGGAAACCCCTTGTACTTTCCCATTAATTCAAAGGGTTTTCCCCTTTTGGGGGACCTTTTCCGCACTGTTTCCCCCCGGAATCGCTTGATTGGCGGTTTCTCACCTTCGAGTACCCCCCCATTCTTAAAAATTTACAATTCGTCCCTCCTTACCCATTTCTGTTTGATTTTCTCAAACTCCTTCCTTTTCCCGCTTCCCTTTTTGTGTGTGTCCTTTCCTCCTCTCCTGAACCATGGATAAACACTGATTTTTCCCTTTCTTTCGCATTGCCTCACCCCCTTTCCGGTCCTGCCTGTATGTGGTCAGTTTCTCCCCTTTATTTTTCCCCGTGGGTTTTAAAGCCTTGTTTTTTCCTCAGCATTCGACATCCCCCCCCTCCATCTGCAACCCGTTTTATTTCCCTTTCACTCCTTGGGGCCTCCTTGGCAATTGAGTGCCTTTAAAAATTCATAATTCTTCCTTCCTGTTTAGCCCCGCAGCTTCATATCGTGTCTTCTCTGTCACGCCCCCGTAACCCTCCCGCTTTTTATCTCAACTTCTAGGGCCCCTTATCTTGGCTACTCGTTTGACTTTTGCCTCCCAATTCTTTGTCTCCTTCTCCAACCCCTTTCCAATTTACAGAGAGCTCTTTTTCCATTTTTTTAGAAAGCTCTCCTAATTTTTCTCCCATCTTTTCCATCCCTTTTTTTACTTCCTCCATCCCCCTCCTCCCTACCCAGCCATTTCATCTGACCCTTTGGGGGCCCGCGAGTCCCACCATTTTTTTTTTTTTTTTTTTTTTTTTTTTTTTTTTTTTTTTTTTTTTTTTTTTTTTTTTTTAAGATAGGAGGGGGAGAGTTTTGAAAAGGGGGAAAAAGGGACGAGAGAGGCAAGAGAGAGGAGAGCAAAGAAGAGAGAGTCAAGGAAAAAAGAGAGCGGAGAGAGAGAGAGCAAGAGGAGAGAGAGGCAAGAGAGAGAACAAGAGAGAGAGAGAGAGCAAGAGAAGGCAAAAAGAGAGGAGGCAAGAGGGAAGAGAGCAAAAGAGAGAGAGAGCAAAAGACGAGCAAGAGAGAGAGAGAGAGGCAAGAGGGAGAGCAAAAAGAGAGAGCAAGGGAGAGAGAGCAAGAGGGGGAGAGCAAGAGAGAGAGAGGAGCAAAGGCGAGAGAGAGCAAGAGAAGGGGAGAGCAAGAGAGAGAGAAGCAAAAGAGAAGAGAGAAGAGAGAAGAGAGCAAGAGAGAGAGAGGCAAAGGGGGAGAGCAAAAAAGAGGAGAGAGGCAAAAGAGAGAGAGAGCAAAAGAGAGAGAGACAAGAAGAAGAGAGAGCAAGAGGGAGAAGCAAGAGAGGAGAGCAAGAGGAGAGCAAGAAGAGAGCAAAGAGAGGAGAGCAAGAGAGAGAGAAGAGCAAGAAAGGAGCAAGAAGGGGAGAGAGCAGGAAGAGAGAAGCAGGGAGAGAGAGAGCAAGAGAGAGAGAGAGAGCAAGAAAAAGAGGGAAGAGAGAGGAAGAGAGGGGGAAGAGCAAGGAGGGGAGAGAGAGAGCAAGAGCGCGAGAGAGAGCAAAGAGAGGGAGAGCAAGAGAGAGAAGAAGAGAGAGGAGAGCAAGAGAGAGAGCAAAAGAGGAGAGAGCAAGAAGAGAGCAAGAGGAGAGAGAGAGCAAAGAGAGAGAGAGCAAGAGAAGAGAGACAAGAGAGGAGAGAGAGGAAAAGAGAGAGAGCAAGAGAAGAGAGAGCAAGAGAGAGAGAGAGCAAGAGAGAAAGAGCAAGGGGGAAAAAGAGAGCAAGAGAGAGAGCAAAGAGAGGAGAAGCAAGAGAGAGAGCAAGAGAGAGAGAGAGCAAAGAAGAAAAGGAAAAGGGGGAAGAGAGCAAGAGAAGAGAGCAAGAAGAGGCAAGAAGAGAGCAAGAGAAAGCAAGAGAGAGAGAGAGCAAGAGAGAGAGAAGGGAAAAGGGGGAAAAGAGAGAGAAAAGAGAGAGCAAAGAAGAGAGGAGAGAGCAAGAGAGAAAAGAGAGAGCAGAGAAGGGGGCAAGAAGAGAGAGGAAAAGAAGAGAGGAGAGGGGAAAAGGGAGGGGGGGAGGGAGAAAGGGAAGGGAAAAAGGGGGGGAAGGGGGAAAGAGGGGGGAGATGGAAGAGCAGAGGGGGGGAGAGGCTAGGGGGGGGAGAGGGGGGATGGGGGAAAAAAGGGGAAGGGGGGAGATAATGGGGGGGGGACAATGTTAGAGGGGGAGAGAGTTAGGGGGGGGAGGTGTTGAGGTAAGAGATGTTTTGGGGGAAAGATGGGGGGAGGGAATGAGAGAGAGAGATAGGTAAGAAGGGATATGGTAATGGTGAGGAGGTAGAGTAATCCATTAGTGAAAAGGGGGGGGGCAGGGGAAAGGTTCAGAGGTCAGTTCTCAGGACGGTGTGAAATCCTGTGTATGTTTTTGCGTGTGTACTAAGCTTCCCAAATGCTTGTTCCTGTGTGCGTATGTGTGGTGTAGTTGTATGGTTTGTATGGGGTGTGTGGTAGTGTTGTATGTGTGTGTGTAGTGTGTGTGTATGTGTTGGTATGTGTATGTGTTGGGGGTGGCGTGTGCGTGTGTTTTTGTGTGTGGGGTGTGGTTGTGTGTGTGTGGTGTGTATGTGTGTGTGCCCCCACTTCTAAGTATTTATAAGCTAATAAATCCCCAAAAACAGTAATTCTAAAAACTGCCAACTGATTTTAGCACTTTCCTTCTATTTTAAACACAAGTAGTTAGGTTTAAAATTTTATCTTTTCGAGTTTTAGAGTGTTAAGGAGTGTCACTATTCCCCTCGCTAGCGCTCCCCGTAGTCAACCCTATCTTTACCTTTTTATGCTATTCCTGCTCAAAATTTTGTAATAGCTTGCAGGAGTGAGTGACCATATCTAACAGTGACTCAAGGCAGGGTTCAGGACCCCCCAAAAAAAAACCCCAACGGTGAGTATACTTTAAACTGGCAGTGATGCGATGACAATTTCCAATTGGACGAGCCTTTTATCACTATTTTGAAATTCTTCACCTGTGATCTTTTTTAAAACCTAAGCTCAGGGATCCCGCTTTTCCCCCTTTTCATTAGATAGATTCACTTCACTTAATTCCATTCGGGGTTACCTTTATATGAATTGTCACCAACTGTTTTGGGCGCACTGATTTTAGCAGGCCCAAATGCCACTTTCCCCGTAATATTATATTTTCCTTTCGCTTTTTTTATTAAATTTTTTCACTCTCACTGTATGGTGCCCCACATTTCACTTGTTTCCAATCTCTCGAAATTTTGAACACCCCTTTTCCCCATCACTTGAATCTTTTATATTTGATCTTTGTGCAACAAAGCCTACTATCCACTAACGGTTTTACCTTTGAAATATTAAAAATTTAGGGTTCCCCTCGACTTTTTTGACTAAAAACTCTGGTTACACTGAGATTTTCACGACGTTTCACTAACGCGATTACTGCTAACGTTTTTGCACGCATTAAAAACCACTAATTCGGAGCCCTTTGACCCCGTCTGCTGACTGACGGTGTGTGTGTGTGTGGGTTTTGACCAACAATAAATATTTTCACCAATAATCACTACAGTTTGACCGGGGGTGGAAGGGGAATTTGTCATTACATATAATTTGTTCATGATTGAAACCCTGTATAAACGAAAAGAAACCATTTTACAGGATTAATTTACCTTTGTAATTTGTGAGTTCTTTACCTTTGGCCCAGTTCGCTTTCAAAATTGGGGGGACCCCCCCTGGGCCCCATTACGTACCTTGAATTTTTAAAATACCTTTGTAACTTGTCATGATTTTCCAACAAACCTGGGTTCTTACCTTTGAAAATTGTGAGTTCATTACTTGTAAATTGTGAGTTCATTACCTCTGTAACTTGTCAGCTTCAAAAACTTTGGGTCCGTCCCGGACCAATTATTCCCTCTGTAACTTTTGACACCGCCCAAGGTGGGTATGGGGGACTACCGCCACAGGATGGGTATGGGGTGACTACCGCCCACGGGATGGGTATGGGGTGATACCCCCAAGGAGGGTATGGGGTGATACCCCCCCAAAGGATGGGGTAGGGGGTTTGATCCCGCCCACAAGGGGTTTGGGGTGACTACCGCCCACAGGATGGGTATGGGGTGACTACCGCCCACAGGATGGGTATGGGGTGACTACCGCCCACAGGATGGGTAGGGGTTTTTACTACCCCCCCACAGGAGGGGTTTTATGGGGTGATACCCCCCACGATGGGTTTGGGGTGACTCCGCCCAGGAATGGGTAGGGTTTGACTACCGCCCACAGGATGGGTTTCGGGTGCATAATAAACATATTAAACTAACTCTCTTTTTCTGTGTTATCCTACTGTACTTGTCTTTTTATTTTTTTACTCTAATTCTTCAGTGCTATTTTTTGTGTTTGTCATTTATAATATTTACTTATGGTTTTTGTGTTATTGTACGTCTGGTCTTCTGTGTTATTGTACTGTATAGTTTCGTTTTCTTGTACGACATTTTTGTTTATTGTACTGTAAGTCTTCTGTGTTATTGTATGTACTGGTCTTCTTGTTTTTTGTACTGTACTAGTTTCTGTGTTCTTGTCCCGTACTAGTTTTCTGTGTTATTGAAACTGTATAGTTTCTGTGTTATTGTACTGTCTGGTCTTCTGTTTATTGTACTGTACTAGTTTCTGTTTCTTGACCGTACAGTCTTTTTGTGTTTTGTACTGTTCTAGTTTTTCGTTTTTCTTGTACCTCTAGTTTCTTTTATTGTACTGTATTCTTCATGTTTTTTACTGTAGGGTTCTTCGTGTTATTGTACTGTATAGTCTTCTGGGTTCTTTTTACCGTACTAGTTTTTCGTGTTTTGTACTGTACTAGTCTTCTTTTTATTGTACTGAAATGGTTTTTTGTGTTTTTGTACTTATATCTTCTGTGTTCTTGTACCGATTAGTCTTCTGTTTTTTTGTACTGATAGTCTTCTGTGTTATTGACTGTAAGTTTCGTGTTATTGTAGTACTAGTCTTCTGTGTTATTGTACTGAAATTTTTTCTTTTTATTGTACTGTACTGGTCTTTGTGTTTATTTCTGTACTGGTTTCTGTTTATTTATGTATAGTCTTCTGTGTTATTGATTTTAATAGTTTTTGGTTTTTGTACCGTACTAGTTTCTGTGTTATTTTTTCTGTATAGTCTTCTTGTTATTGTAGTATGGTTTTCTTTTTTATTGTACGTACTGGTTTTGTGTTATTGACTGTACTAGTCTTCGTGTTATTTACGTCTGGTTTCTGTTTTATTGTCCCTTTTTCGGTCTTCTGTGTTATTGTACGTAGGGTTTCTGGTTTTTGTATGTACTGTCTTCTGTGTTATTGTCTGTACTAGTTTCTGTGTTATTGTACTGTACTGGTTTCTGTGTTTTTGTACTGTACTAGTTTTCTGGTTATTGTACTGTATGGTCTTCTGTGTTTTTTGTACTGTACTAGTTTCTGTGTCATTTACTTATAGTCTTTGTTATTGTACTGTACTATCTTTGTGTTTTGTATGTACTAGTCTTCTGTGTTATTGTACTGTACTAGTCTTCTGTGTTATTGTACTGTACTGGTCTTCGTTTTATTTTTCTGTACAGTCTTCTGTTTATTTTTACTGACTGGTTTCTGTGTTATTGTACTGTACTGGTTTCTGTGTTTTGTCTGTACTTCTTTGTGTTTTTGTACTTATGTTTCTGTGTTATTGACTGTACTGGTTTCTGGTTTTTGTATGTACTAGTTTCTGTGTTATTGTCGTCTGGCTTCTGTGTTATGTACTGTACTAGTCTTCTGTTTTTATTGTACTGTCTATCTTCTGTGTTCTTGTACCGACAGTTCTTCTGTGTTATTGTACTGTATAGTTTCTGTGTTATGTCTGTACTGGTTTCTGTGTTTTGTATGTATAGTCTTCTGTGTTCTTGTACCGTATTTGTCTTCTGTGTTATTGAAATGTACTAGTTTTCTGTGTTTTTGTACTGTATAGTCTTCGTGTTATTTACTGTATAGTCTTTGTGTTTTGCCCGACTAGTCTTCGTGTTATTGTACTGTACTAGTCTTCTGTGTTATTGTACTGTACTAGTCTTCTGTGTTCTTGTACCGTACTAGTCTTCTGTGTTATTGTACTGTACTGGTCTTCTGTGTTCTTGTACCGTACTAGTCTTCTGTGTTATTGTACTGAACTGGTCTTCTGTGTTATTGTACTGTACTGGTCTTCTGTGTTATTGTACTGTACTAGTCTTCTGTGTTCTTGTACCGTACTAGTCTTCTGTGTTATTGTACTGTACTGGTCTTCTGTGTTCTTGTACCGTACTGGTCTTCTGTGTTATTGTACTGTACTGGTCTTCTGTGTTATTGTACTGTACTAGTCTTCTGTGTTCTTGTACCGTACTGGTCTTACGTGTTATTGTACTGTACTGGTCTTCTGTGTTATTGTACTGTACTGGTCTTCAGTACAGTACAATAACACGTAAGACCAGTACAGTACAATAACACAGAAGACCAGTACAGTACAATAACACAGGTCTTCTGTGTTCTTGTACCGTACTGGTCTTCTGCGTTATTGTACTCTTCTGTGTTTCTGTACTGCACTGGTCAACTGTGTTATTCTTCTGTATTGGTCATGTGTGTTGGTGTACTGTACTGATCTTGTGTGTTATTGTGCTGTACTGGTGTTTTCTGTTATTGTACAGTACTGGTGTTTTCTGTTATTGTACAGTACTGGTGTTTTCTGTTATTGTACAGTACTGGTGTTTTCTGTTATTGTACTGTATGGTGTTTTTGTTATTGTGCTGTACTGGTGTTTTCTGTTATTGTACTGTACTGGTGTTTTCTGTTATTGTGCTGTACTGGTGTTTTCTGTTATTGTGCTGTACTGGTGTTTTCTGTTATTGTGCTGTACTGGTGTTTTCTGTTATTGTGCTGTACTGGTGTTTTCTGTTATTGTGCTGTACTGGTGTTTTCCGTTGTGCAGTACTGGTGTTTTCTGTTATTGTGCTGTACTGGTGTTTTCTGTTATTGTACAGTATGGTGTCTTTCTGTTATTGTGCTGTACTGGTGTCTTCTGTTATTGTGCTGTACTGGTGTTTTCTGTTATTGTGCTGTATGGTGTTTTTCTGTTACTGTACAGTACTGGTGTTTTCTGTTATTGTGCTGTATGGTGTTTTCTGTTATTGTGCTGTACTGGTGTTTTCTGTTATTGTGCTGTACGGGTTTGTTTTCTGTTATTGACTGTACTGGTGTTTTTAATTTAACTGTACTGGTCTTGAGTTTTTGAACTATAATGGTCTACTGTGCTCTTGTATTGTACTGTTCTGTGCTTTTTTTTTTTTGTTTGTTGTGCGTATTGGGACTCTGTGTTATTGTTCTGTTGAGTGGTTTTGTGTTATTGTTCTGTAGTGGCTTTTGTGTTATTGTTCTGTAGTGCTTTTTTTGTGTTATTGTTCTGTTAGTGGCTTTATGTGTTTATTGTTCTGTAGTGGTTTTGTGTTATTGTTCTGTATGGTTTTGTGTTATTGTCTGTAGTGGCTTTTGCTGTTATTGTTCTGTATGGTTTTTTGTGTATTGTTCTGTATGGTTTTGTGTTATTGTCTGTAGTGGTCTTTGAGTTTTGTATTGTTCTGTAGTGCTTTTGTGTTATTGTTCTGTGTGGCATTTTGTGTTATTGTTCTGTAGTGGCTTTTGTGTTATTGTTCTGTAGTGGCTTTTGTGTTATTGTTCTGTAGTGGCTTTTGTGTTATTGTTCTGTAGTGGCTTTTGTGTTATTGTTCTGTAGTGGCTTTTGTGTTATTGTTCTGTAGTGGCTTTTTTTGGTTATTGTTCTTTTTGTGGGTTTTGTGTTATTGTTCTGTAGTGGTTTTTGTGTTATTGTTCTGTAGTGGCTTTTGTGTTATTTTTTCTGTAGTGGCTTTTGTGTTATTGTTCTGTAGTGGTTTTGTGTTATTGTTCTGTAGTGGCTTTTGTGTTATTGTTCTGTAGTGGCTTTTGTGTTATTGTTCTGTAGTGGCTTTTGTGTTATTGTTCTGTAGTGGCTTTTGTGTTATTGTTCTGTAGTGGCTTTTGTGTTATTGTTCTGTAGTGGCTTTTGTGTTATTGTTTCTGTAGTGGCTTTTGTGTTATTTTCTGAAGTGGCTTTTGTGTTATTTTTCTGAAGTGGCTTTTGGTGTTATTGTTCTGCAGTGGCTTTTGTGTTATTGTTCTGCAGTGGCTTTGTGTTATTGTTCTGCAGTGGCTTTTGTGTTATTGTTCTGCAGTGGCTTTTGTTTATTGTTCTGCAGTGGCTTTTGTGTTATTTGTTCTGTAGTGGCTTTTGTGTTATTGTTCTGTAGTGGCTTTTGTGTTATTGTTCTGTAGTGGCTTTTGTGTTATTGTTCTGTAGTGGCTTTTGTGTTATTATTCTGTAGTGGCTTTTGTGTTATTGTTCTGTAGTGGCTTTTGTGTTATTGTTCTGTAGTGGCTTTTGTGTTATTGTTCTGTACTTTTTTTCTGTGTTGATGAACCGTAATGGTTTTGTGTGTATTTTGCTGTACTGATCTTCTGTGTTATTATTCTGTAATGGTTTTTTGTCTTATTGAACTGTATTGGTCTTCTGTGTTATTGTGCTGAACTGTGAATCTGTGTTACTGTACTGTACAGGTCTTCTGTGTTATTGTTCTGTATTAGTGTTCTGAATTATTGTACTGCACTGTTCTTCTGTGTTATCCTACTGTACATGTCTACTGTGTTATTTTACTGTACATGTCTTCAGTGCTATTGTTCTGTACTTGTCGTTTGTGTTATTATACTGTACTGGTCTTCTGTGTTACTGTACTAAACTGGTCGTCTGTGTTATTGTACTGTACTGGTCGTCTGTGTTATTGTACTGTACAGGTCTTCTGTGTTATTGTACTATACTGGTCGTCTGTGTTATTGTACTGTACTGGTCGTCTGTGTTATTGTACTGTACAGGTCTTCTGTGTTATTGTACTATACTGGTCGTCTGTGTTATTGTACTGTACTGGTCTTCTGTGTTATTGTACTGTACAGGTCTTGTGTGTTATTGTACTGTACTGGTCGTCTGTGTTATTGTACTGTACTGGCCTTCTGTGTTATTGTACTGTACTGGTCGTCTGTGTTATTGTACTTTTACTGGTTTCTGTGTTATTGTACTGTACTGGTCGTCTGTGTTATTGTACTGTACTGGTCTTCTGTGTTATTGTACTGTACTGGTCGTCTGTGTTATTGTACTGTACTGGTCGTCTGTCTTATTGTACCTGACTGGTCTTCCGAGTTATTTTAGTGCACTGGTCTTGTGTGTTATTGAACTGGACATGTCTTGGGTGCTATTTTATTGTATTGGTCTTCTCTGTTATTGTCTAGCGCAAGCTGGACGCCAAGGTATTGGTCCAGTGGTGAGAATGGTATATCACTGCGTACCTTGTTCCAAGGTTCGTAGGTTCGAGTCTCCTTCAGCCAGAGATCAGTGTTTATATATACATACATATATACATATATATATAATATATATATATATATATTATATATATATTATATATTATATATATTATATTATATATATATATATATATATATATATTTATATATTATATATATATTTATTTTATTTATTTATTCCTGTCATTTCTGGAGCACTCCCTAATTTGCTCTTCCTGTATCCCCCTTATTTGCTCTTCCTATCTATTCTGGGCAACATGTGCAGTAGTTACGTAAATTTATTGCGAAACTCTCCGCCTACACAGTAGGCTCCTATAGTCGACTGCTTCTGCTGCTTCCTCTGTATTTAACTGAAGAAGTCTACTGTGTAAGCGAAACGTTTTGCAATAAAGATACCCCTACGAATTAACATTAGCGATCTTGCTCGCTCTACTGAATTTATGGAAGGTAATGCAGTAAACACCGTATTTGTGAATTCAGTTTTCTGTTCCTTGAATTATCTGCGGTTTACCGTGGCCCCCCAAAAATTTTAATTTTGCTTAATAATGTCGCCGAAAGTAACGATGGTGGAAGTTGTTCCAACACTAAGAGAAGCCGTCAGGTGCTGCCCATTAGTGAACAAGTGCTAATTCTCAACTTAGTGTGCGTAATTAATCAATTTAACTATCATTAGCACGTATGTAAACGAGAAAAGACCGGTTTTGGGTATCCACGGTAGGGTTTTCAATTTATCCCTCTCGGACACGAGGAGTGTTCTGCACTTCTATATTCTCTCCTTACAGGATGCGAGAAGTTAATGGGATGGGATAGAATATATTGTGTGACAGGAATAGTAGGACCGACTGCAGTCACAGTCTAGGATACAAGATAAACAAACCATGGTACGGGTGGCTTTTGAACCCACGGCAAATTATAAAACTCACCATGGGTTCAAATCCCACTCGTACCGTGGTTTCTTTCCAATCGTTTTATTACAAATTCGTTAATGTTTCAAGTTAATGATAAACTAGCCATAACGTAACTAAAATTGAAATTGACGTCGTGCTGGTCAAAACAGTGACATGGAGACTTCATAGATGGATTGATTTCTAAAGGAAATGTTCCTCATAAAAGACCTGTGTATAAGTGCCTGACTCGTTGATTTTTATTTATTTACACGTTATTTTGGAAACATGACTATGTCAGTAGTGGAAGGCAAAACTGCGGGGCTTTTCAACCTCCAGGACGATAGAAAAAATAGAGAAAAACTTTCCTTAAACCCATCCTG
>NC_069416.1:11828159-11933768 GCF_026875155.1 Cherax quadricarinatus | reverse complement strand
CCCCGGGGTATGATGGTTTCGAGTGGGTAGCCTAGTCGCGGAGGCGTTTAAAATTTCGAATTTTAGGATCATTGTAATGGGTATGGTTTTTATAGGAGGTATGATTATTATGGAAGTTAGATGGGTTTACATTACCATGAGGTTTCAGTGGCGGTTCTAAGTAGTTCTGAATACTGCTCACAAGGTCATTGTTAAGGTCTCAACAGAGGAGCACTCATAGGAATTATACCAGTCGGTCACATGTGCAACAAAGTCATCAAGTTGATCAGGGGAAACATTAATTAAAACGTTTCCCTATGAATATCCCACCAGGGAGGATAGTATTACCAATATCTAATGAGGTTAGCCTAGGGAAATGATCAGACGCTATATCTGTTACAATGGAAGACTCACAGCTGGCAGAAGTAATGTTGAAGCCATGACACAGATCAAGGACGCCTTCATAGATACGTGTGGGTTCAAGGTCACCTACAATTTGCACATTATCATGACTGTTTAAGAGTGACAACAGTTGATTACCATTACGATTACCAAACTGAGAGTTTCCAATGCTTTTGTGTCTTGCATTATAATCGCCAATAATGAGAATAGGTTCAGAATGAGCACAAGTTGGGAGCTCCAGGCAATTAAACTTATCAGCAGGAGCATACAAGTTAATATGTTGAGAGCAGAGTTCCCTATATAAATCCTAACACCGTGATACTGTAGTCCCTCTGTTTTCTTATGTGCAAGAAGTTGATGGGGAAGTGATTTTTTAATATATAGAACACAAGAGTTAGTAGATTTGAGGTTATATGCAACAAATGATGGTAATTTAGGCGGTTGGGATTTTTCAGGGACTCTGCACTCTTGTAGACACAAAATCAATGGGTTCAGTGGTTACTTTATGATGAAGGTCAGGAAGTCTTTTTCTAAGTGATGCAATATTCCAGCTTAATATAGAAAGTTTATACGAGTTTAGATCCATTATAAAAGTCCTGGGATCTTGTTGAGTTTCTCAGCATAATGCAAAAATTGTTCATATAAATAGAAGACCTTATCAATGTCAGCAGTGTTACCCTGGTCCATGAGATTTTTAAGTGTGCTTCCAGTTTTAAGGCCTCGTGGGAGTCTTTGTTTACACAGCACGACGCTGTTGAATGTATGATAGGTGACACCACCACTCATATTCCATCCTCCACTAACATTACAAGCATCACTATAACTGTCATCACCAACACCACTACCAACATTGTGTTCATTACATTTATCAACAGTATTGTTTTCAACATTAATGTCAATGTGGTTAACCTCATCACACTCGGCACCACCACTTATATTACATTCATCACTATTACTAACATTATAGACACCAGTGCCCTCATCACACTCTGCACCATCACTTATATTTCTCTCATAACTATTACTAACATCATAGACACCACTGCCCTCATCATGATGCTCACTATAGTTATCAACACAATTATTGGATTCGTCATTACTGTAATTAAGGGCACCACCACTACCACCACCACCTTGTTCAACAGCCTTACACTCGCTTTCGGAAACTGTGACAATCTTGTTATTGGTACACTCTACACATATTTTCTTGTGCTGCTCAAGTTGTTGTTTCAGGAGAAATTGTTGTGTTTCCAGTACCCTTATGCGCGACATCAGGTTGTATACCACAGGAGCAAGACTTGGAACATCTGGAGACGTGAAGCCCCGGTCAGCTGAGCTCCTTGGCTGACTGTCAGCTGACTCAGCTAGGCTGGTATTGACAGCCGACGTGAGGGAGCTCTGTTGACGTGCTCCCCAGGTGAGGTGCTCAACCCCATTGTCTGAGGGCAGGCATGAGCCAGTATTCAGACTCGAGGTACCTGGTAGTCCTGGGGGGTTATAATGAGGGGTACAGTGTGAGGTGCGGGTGGCTGTGATGTGGGCAGCCCTCACACTGCAGTCAGCATGAGCTGCTGTAACTCGTGAGGTCTTACAATTGATACATTGTTTAGCAACAGTCTGTTGCTGTTTGATCATAACACCATTCAGAAGGATGAGCATTGACACACACTGCACACCAATGTGACTTAGCTGGGCATTTCCTGGCAATGTGGCCCCAACGTTGACACTTACAACATCGACGTTGAGAGGTCTGTACTGCTCCTGTTGAGGGCTGCACGGGAGTGAATATAGTGTGGCAGAGTCCCCTGGCCAGTCCACTCAGCTAATATCAGATCGTTGGAAAGTTGACGAGGGCTTGCAACTTGCTCTGACGCTAGATATTGAAGATTCAAGTGCTTGTTGATGTTGTTGATGACAATAAGCACTTTAGGTGCTCTTGGTGGGGCAGCTCGGAGTTTGATGTGGCATATTCGTGAGTGAGAAATTTGTCTATAAATACTGAATCATTAGGCACAAAGGCGTAGTTATCCTCATCGTGGACAAACTTGATCGTTTTTCTAACAAATCTCCTTCATATTTTTTCTAATATAATTTGTATGAATCATATCTTTTCCCTAAAGCATCTAAATACAATTTTAAATCATCAGTATTCTCAGTTTCTTGATTCATTAATTCCAAGCACTTATTATATGCCTTGGTTACATGACATTTTCTAGCCTGTAGTGATGCTTTTTTTGCTCTATATTCCATATATTTGTCTTCTACATTAATTTCCTCATTTTCAGCCATGATGGAATGTATTAAATTCAACTTAATAACACTGATTATGCACTAAATTATGCACTTCTTAAAGGTAAATAGTACAACTTACCTTTGAATAAATCCTAGCTACTTGAGCTTAGCAATTACATGTAAGAAAATTATATAAATTTTAAATGTACATTAATACAAACATTTAGCCAGCCTTTGCTTATCAAAATTATTATACAAATTAATATAAATCCTTGCCAGAATTTGGCATAGCAAAATTAATATTATACACAATATAATCTTTTGCCACACTTGTTTTATCTAAATTAATATTGTAATAATTATAATCCACTACACATTAAATAAATTTGTGAACTTAACATCCACCTCCTTCTGTCATTTCACATATAATTATTAAGTAATTAACTAATTAATGACTTCACTAATTACCTCCGGTTCAAGAAGGACCAACGGGCAAATTAAATGTGGAAAATTACATTATA
The DNA here is from genome assembly GCF_026875155.1 of Cherax quadricarinatus. NCBI lineage: Eukaryota > Metazoa > Arthropoda > Malacostraca > Decapoda > Parastacidae > Cherax > Cherax quadricarinatus. The sequence continues at coordinate 11,930,634 of NC_069416.1, read as the reverse complement.
TTGAATGTATCATTATGTACATAACAGTAAATGAACAAAGATAATTATTATTTATCAGTTAGACAAGTAGGAATTTGGGACACCTAGGTCGCAAAAAATGTCCCCCTTTCGATACCTACCACTGTCATATCCACAAGTTGCTCTGGACCTATTAATTACAAATGAAAAATACATCACCAGGAATGTTGGTAAATATATAAATTTGTGGACTGTATATTAAAAATAATAAAGGATTATATATATATACACAATTACATAACAGAAGGATAATATCTTAATCATAACACTTACCAATTTGACTGGAGATTAATGTGTCATGTACAGGACCCCCTCTTTTGCCTACATTTATGAAATATTTACTGGCCAGAATTTAAACATAAATTAGACAGCTTATCTGAGGTTCATGGAGTTGTCCTGTCCTGTCGCCTGATACTCAAGTTATGCAGGAATGAACATCCAACAATTTCGTCTCCTATCTGAGAGGTGTCAGCCCAATTTTAACCTCTAGAACATGAAAAATTCTTCCCATTACATTTAGTGTCTGTTATTCCATTCAAACAACAATGGTGAGTGTCCTTCTGGGCAGGCGCCGGCTTCCCGTTTTCGATAACATAAATATTTATTAAATACAGTATGGCCATCTATTTACATATAACTACTGTATTTCTGGAAAATATATACAGTATTTTCCACACTAGTCATTATATTTTGTTCTTGCAGTACTATGAAGATTCTATGTTCAATAAAGCCAAGAGATAAGGCCTGTGGTTCTATCACAACAAGTACATTAGGGCTGTGGGGTACATTATGGTAGATTATATATGCATATCGTAGGGAATGTGGGGGAAAAGGGGTTAGCGAGGTGAAGCGGCGGGTATTAGAGGTTATGGTTTCTTAAAACGTTGTGTCGAAACAGGGATATTTATGGGCGGAGGTGGGAAAGGGATTTTCCAGTGGGATACAGAGAACTTACATTAGGGGTTTTATTAGACTTGTAATTCAGGAAGGAGGGGTAGGATAGGGATGGTGTATACTAATGTGGAAAGGGATGTCAGGGGTATGAAATGGGGTTGCTTCCTTGGGGTTGACAGTTGCTAAGGATGTACTCACCAAGTTGTACTCACCTAGTTGAGGTTGCAGGGGTCGAGTAGATGCTCCTGGCCCTGCCTCTTCACTGGTCGCTACTAGGTCACTCTCCCTGAACCGTGAGCTTTATCATACCTCTGCTTAAAGCTATGGGTGGATCCTGCCTCAACTACATCGCTTCCCAAACTATTCCACTTCCTGACTACTCTGTGGCTGAAGAAATACTTCCTAACATCCCTGTGATTCATCTGTGTCTTCAACTTCCAACTGTGTTCCCTTGTTGCTGTGTCCCATCTCTGGAACATCCTGTCTTTGTTCACCTTGTCAATTCCTCTCAGTATTTTGTATGTTGTTATCATGTTCCCCCTATCTCTCCTGTCCTCCAGTGTCGTCAAGTTGATTTCCCTTAACCTCTCCTCGTAGGACATACCTCTTAGCTCTGGAACTAGTCTTGTTGCAAACCTTTGCACTTTCTTTAGTTTCTTTATGTGGGTTCCAAACTGGTGCTGCATACTCCAATATGGGTCTAACGTACACTGTGTGCAGGGTCCTGAACGATTCCTTATTAAGATGTCAGAATGCTGTTCTGAGGTTTTCTAAGCGCCCATATGCTGCAGCAGTTATTTGGTTGATGTGCGCTTCAGGAGATGTGCCTGGTGTTATACTCACCACAAGATCTTTTTCCTTGAGTGAGGTTTGTAGTCTCTGGCCCCCTAGACTGTACTCCGTCTGCGTACCTCTTTGCCCTTACCCAATCTTCATGACTTTGCACTTGGTGGGGTTGAACTCCAGGAGCCAGCTGCTGGACCAGGTCTGCAGCCTGTCCAGATCCCTTTGTAGTTCTGCCTGGTCTTCGATCGAATGAATTCTTCTCATCAACTTCACGTCGTCTGTAAACAGGGACACTTCGGAGTCTATTCCTTCCGTCATGTCGTTCACAAATACCAGAAACAGCACTGGTCCTAGGACTGACCCCTGTGGGACCCCGCTGGTCACAGGTGCTCACTCTGACACCTCGCTACGTACCATGACTCGCTGATATCTTCCTGACAAGTATTCCCTGATCCATTGTAGTGCCTTCCCTGTTATCCATGCTTGGTCCTCCAGTTTTTGCACTAATCTCTTGTGTGGAACTGTGTCAAGCACCTTCTTGCAGTCCAAGAAAATGCAATCCACCCACCCCACTCCTCTTGTCTTACTGCTGTCCCCCATTCATAAGAACCCCCAGCAGGGTTTGTGACCGCAGGATTCCCGTCCCCTAAAACCATGTTTGCTGCTGGGCGATAAGATCATTCCTTTCTAGGTGTTCCACCACTCTTCTCCTGATAATCTTCTCCATGACTTTTGCATACTATACATGTCAGTGACACTGGCTGTAGTTTTTGTGCTTCATGTCTGTCTCCTTTTTTAAAGATTGGACTACATTTGCTGTCTTCCATGCCTCGGACAATCTCCCTGTTTCGAAAGATGTATTGAATATTGTTGTTAGGGGTACACAAGTGCCTCTGCTCTCCCCCTCCCAGACCCATGGAGAGATGTTATCCCAGCCCCATTGCCTTTGAGGGATCTAGCTCACTCAGAAGCCTCTTCACTTTTTCCTTGGTTGTGTGTACGTGTCCAGCACTTGGTGGTGTGCCCCACCCTCCGGTTTTCTGGACCCCCTTTTTCCTCCTCTGTAAAAGTATGTATTTCCTCATATCTTCACGGTCCATTTCTTGTTGTCTTCCCCCCTTTCCCTTTCCCTTTGCCTTTTTCCCTGGTCCTTGACTTTTTTTTTTCCTCCTAAATGGGGCTGTATAACAGCTTGGGTCAGATTTGGCTTTCGCTGCAAATGCCCCTTTTTTCAAATTGTCTTTGGGGGCCTCCCTTCTTATCTTTTGCATTTTCATTTTCTGGCTCAAAACGACTGCTCTCCTTTTTTTTCCCCCGGGGTCCTTTCCCTTCCCTAAATTTTTTCCATTCCCAAAGCACATTTGGGTTTTTGCCTCCCTGCACCTTTAGGGAAACCCTTTTGGGTCACCCGGGCTTTTTCTTTAAAGCCCCCTTTTAAACCCGGGGTAAAAACCCTCTCCTCACCTTCTTGCACATTTTTGCTACATATGCCACCCTCTCATTAACTGGTTTTCCCTCCCGGGTTTCTCTGTCCCATAAACCCTCATTCAAAAGTTCCTCATTCCCGTGTATCCCCTTTCTTGTTTTTTGGATTCTTTCACCCCGGGCCCTTTCCCTCCCTTCCCCCTCCACTTGTACTCTACTTTTATTCAAAATTCAAAAACCACATAAATCCCGGGCCCCAATGGGTCCCCTCATAGGGTTTTTTGTCCTCAATACTCACAAAACTAAAAGGGTGAATACAAAGCCCAGTTTTTCCCTGGTTCATCCTCTCCTCCTCCTTGTAGGGTCCCTTAGGGTTTTTGGGTTGCATGAAGTTTCCCAGTACCACCTTGATAAATTTTAGCCCTCCATTTTGTTTTGGGCCCCCCTGGGGCCTTTCCAAGTTCCCCCAATCGGATCCCCTTTTGGGGTTTAAAGTCGCCCATGATCGGGAGTTTTCCCCTGAAATCATGACTTTTTCTGGTCACTGCAGCCATGTTAAACCCATCGCCAAATTGCTCCGTCATACTCTTCCTTTGGCCTCCTGCGTTCTGTTAGGGGTTTATACATCACTGCAATTACCCCCCCGGACCTCCAGAGTGAAGTGTTCCCGCTAAAAAAACCTAGTTCTCCTTCCCCCTTTTTCCTCCACCCTTATCAAAACCCCTTCTTTTTTTGATAAAACAGTGCCACTCCCCCCAACCCCCGTGTTACCTCTGTTTTTCCTCGGGATTGGTATCCTATTGGAAAGATGGCACTGTTTCATCCCTTTAGCTTGGTTTCTGTGAAGCTAGCCCCGGTGATGCCTCTTTGACTTTTTCCCGTGCCACCCTCCCCACTTTTTTTTATTCCTTTCAGCGTTTTTTGTACCTTTCCCTTCATTTTTACTTCCCCAACTTGGGGGGTTTTGGGGGGGCCTTTTGAGTGGGGAAACCGGGTAGCATACTGGGGGGATTTTTATACTGGGGTTGGGGGGAAGCGGTTAGTGGGGTTTGTAGTTAGTTTTTGGGAGGGGTTTTTCTGAGGATAATTCTTTTTTTTGGGGCTTACCCTTTTTCTCTTTTTTCCGCTCTGAGACCTTTTGCGGGGTTCCATCCTTGTCCCCTTTTCGTAGCTCCTTTCCCCTTTTTTGTCCCCCTCCCTCCTCTGTCGTTCTTTTTGGGTTCTGTCTCTGTTTGGGATGCGAGTTGTTGAAATAACGCACTTTTTCTGAATTTAAAAAGAAATGTTACACAAGGCAGTTATTGTCCCCTTTGGTTGAGGTAACTTTGGGTGTTAAAAACCTTTTTTAAAACACCCCTTTTTAAAATTTTTTTTGAAAATTCAATGAAATGTGTTTTGGTTTTAAATTGTGAACCCCGATTTTATGAAATTTATTTAAAGGGTTTTACCCTTTAAATGTACTGAAAAAAGGAAAAAAATTTGTACTAAGCTTTGTTATAAAAAGATTTTTGATTGCATCTAGGGTATTAAAAAGGGGGGGTTGTGGATGGTGGGGTTTTTTGGGAGGAATTGGCCCCCTTTTTAACACTGGATTTGGAGCCCTTGCCAGTAGAGTTTTTGTTACCTGTAACCATCCCTGTTTTACCTTTTATGCATTTGGCAAATTTAAAATGAACAATTTTTAACTTGTCAAATAATGAGGTTCAAAACCTATTTTTCAAGTAGTGGTATTTTAGGTTTTGAAATATATAATATAAATTTTGCCTGGGTTGTTCTTGCTTAAAATTTGTTATGGATGTTTTTTTTTACAAATTCATTATACATGTTTAAAAGAACAAATTTTTTTATATTGTGTATAGCCAGGTGAAACTGGGCAGTTTTCACTTGGGGGGGAAGGGGGTAGAGTGTAATCAAACTCTGAAATAGTTGGGCCCTGTGAAACACATGGGTTTTTCAGGGTTCTGCATGACATCGTAATGTACATTATGGGGAAGTGTGCCATAAAGTATGAATATTATAGTTTAAAGAAAAATTTTTTTAATTGATAAAGTCATTTGGGGGTACGTAATTACTTTTAAAATGTAATTATAAAGAAATTTTTTGTTAATGATTTTATTTTTTCCAAGGATGTTTGGGTACGGGGAAGTAACGTGGTTTTTGGGGGGGCCCCGTGATGTTAGCATGGTGTTTTAAGGCTGGCGTCCCGGGGAAACTGGTGTATTTAAAAAAGTTTGTATTGTGCCCCTCATTTTTTTTTTATCCAAATCAAGCCATAGGGCCCTCAAAGGGGTTCCTGGGATGTTCACCCAGGCCTGACATGGGCCCGGGGGCTGTGGGAGGAGTGAAAGGGAAAAAAGAAATGAGGTTGGGTGGAGTAATTTTTTCTGGGGGCTGACGAGGCAAAGTGGGGTTTTGGTTGGGTTTTACCTCAAGTCACTTTGCTTTTGAACCCTCATTTTGGGGGTTTTAAAGGGTTTAAAAGGGGTTTTTTGGTTTTGTTTTTGTTTTTTGGGGGACTAAATAGAAATATTTTCCTAATTTTGGGTTTTTTTTTCCTAACCCTCTGTTTTTCCCAACCCTTTTAAGTACACATAATAGTTTAGCGCTTTTTTGTTTTTGACTTTGGGGTAGCCCTGGGGGCCTGTTTGGGGGTTGAGATGTAGTAAAATTTTACCCTTTTTCCCGAAGGGCCCCACTCAAGCCCCCCCGCTAAACCCACTTTTTGCATTTAAAAATGGGCCCCAATTATTTTTGATTCTAAAATTTTTCCATTCTCTGTAAGGGGGGTGATGTAAAAGATTAAACCGGGCAAATGTAAATAAACCTCTGCAGGAGGGGGAAAAGTGGAAATTTAAATTTATTTTGGGAAGGGTTTTTTTTATATAGTTTGGTTTTTTAGGATGCATATATTAGAGAAAGCTAATTAACATAATGACTGTCCTGGTGGGGTTTTGATTGGTGGGCATCCGACACCGTTACTGGGCATGTGGGGGGGGGTTTTAAAAAATCAGCAGTATGATTAACTCCACCACCATGAACGATATTTATTTTTACCATAGGGTAATTGCCCCTTTTTGCTTCAGGGCGACTGGACCTAATGTGCAGATGCCCCAAATCAATTGCCTGGCTGTGGTGGTGTGAAGTGGTTTCTTGCGCGCCTCTGCTGTCAAAATAGGTGAACTAAAACCCTCCTTCCCAAAATGGCGTTTAAAATCATAGATGCAGGATTTAGCAAAAATCGGCATTGGGAGCCCCAGGGGCAATAACACCTGTTTCACAGCGCAAGTATTACTGCCCCAAAATCATAAAAGAGCGTATGGGATTTTAGGATGGGGGAGTTTTACAGGGTAGCCTTAAATTGGGGCACATAGAATTTTTGTTTTAAAAATGCTACAAACAAAGGGCTATGAATCGTTGGGGGAAAAACCCTTTCATGACGTAAGTCCCTTTATTCAAATCAGCTTTTGTGTAAAAGGGTCCCATGAAACCAGGGCGGGAAAACATAATAAACTGCGCAATTCCCCTTTTGAGGGTGATGAAACCCGACCAAAAAAGAGTTTTTTAAAAAATGGGGTTGTTCATTTGGGCCCGCATGGTACATGGTGACGGGTGGCCTAGCAGGGCTACCGAAGGCACTTTTTAAAACCCAAAAAATTTTTACATTGCGACAACCCCCAAAATGTCTTTTACCTTTACCTACAGGGAAATTTAAGACACAGGGCAGGGGTTTTGTACGCAGGGCAAAAACTACATGCCCCAAAATGTGGGGAAAATTATCACATAAAACGGCAGCGTGTTGGGGAAATGGCAACGAGCTCCGGGCCCCCGGGGCAGAGGAAACCACTTCTACAACCCGAGGAAGCAGGTGAGATCAGCGATGTGAAGGAGGGGGTGGTCATCTATGAAGCGAATAGTGGGGGAGGCGGGAAAAAAGGCTGGGGGGGAGGGTTTAAACCCCCTTTAAAAATTAACTGGCCCAGAGATGGGTTCCGAGGAAAAGAAGACAGAAAGTACAGGAAGGGAAAGGTGGGAAAAAAAGGAAAAAATTTTGCTTTAGGTGTTGGGAAATCCTTTCCTCGCCTTGAAGAGGCGGAAAGCCCCTGGGAAAGGGGGAAGATGAAAAACCGGGGGTTTTCAACACAGGGGGGGGCATCCCCGAAAGAAGGGGTAACACAAAGATTTAAAGGGGTTTGAGGGATCATTGAAACAGTGTACAGTGGAGGTTGAGGGAAAAATTTTGAGGCATCCCCAGACCAAAGCTATGAGGGTGCATTGTCACGAGGGAAAAGGGGCCCCTGCTTCGGGTTCGGATGATGTCCTAAGCCCCGTGCAGGGGCCTGAATTTAAAAAGGGCAAAAAGGGGGAAGGTAGTGATGGCCCCGACAGGAGGGCCCGAAAAAAAGGGGGGGAGAGAGAGAAATGTGAAAGGGGAAAAATGGATCCATAAGTTCTGTGCCCACGGAAAAAGGGAAGAAAAGGGGGGCAGGGGGAAACTTTAAAAGGGCCCCTGGTGTAAAAAACATAAAAAATTAATGGGTTTTTGAAAAATTGGGAAAAAAGAGAATGACTTAAAAATGTTTCTGAATAAATCTGAGTGGGTGTTTGTTTTTTTCCCTTTAGGAGCAAAAATTTTTAAGGGGGGTTTGGGTGTTTTGGGGGTGGCAGGGTTTCCCCGGGGGTAAAACCCCCCCATCTGCCCGTTTTAAAAAAGGGGTTTGGGAAACTAATTAGGGAAAGGGGGAGCCCCCTTTGTTTTGCAGAGAAGTGAGGGGGGGGGGGGGAAGAGTGTTTGCGTGGGGAGGGTTTGGGGGATGGGCAAACGTGTGGCCTTTAAAGCATGTACGTCCTGCAGAGAAAATACAGTAAGCGGGAGTTTGTGTTGAGACCTTGTGTTTTTTTTCCCGTGCATTACCAAAGGTGGCAATAGTAGGAGGTATGGAACTGCGTTATTGGGAGGGCTGACGAAAGTACCAAAAGTGGCAGGCTATGTGTCTATGACCCTAAGTTATTTAATGAGGGATATTCGGTTACGGGACACATTTGAGGGGGATGGGAGACAGAGCATACGTTTGTTAGGAGAGGATATGCAGCGAAGTTAGATAGAGTGTATCTTCTCATGGGGTTGCAGTGCAATCTTTCAAAACTGTTGAAGTAGCATGGTCGGATCATAGAGCAGTGTTGGTGGAGATTGGGTGGGAGGCGCTTGAGGAAATATACAGGAGTTACTGGAAATAAATACAAGTGTATTGAGTGATGAGGAGGGGTTAGAGGGATTTTCTGTCCTATGGAAGAGCTTAGCGAAGATGCCAGGGGTGGAAGATGTCGTGAAATTTTTGGGATTGTGTAGCCAAGGAAAGGATTAGGAAATAGTTGAGGGAGGGTAAACATATAATAATTTAAAATATAGACTTTCAAATTATTTAGAGGACAGGTTAAGGGTTTTGTTGCAACCCCCTGAATGGGTTGCAATGATTAATATGTATATATATCATTATTACCTTTTCATATAATTTTATATTGCTTATATTTGCGATAATAGCTAAATCGTAAATGTATTGCTTTATATTGTTATTTGACTTAGCTTCCTTTGGTTAGGTAGGATGTAACATATATGCTCAGTTCAAGTCTTGATTGTCTAACTACTGTAATTATCGCTTGTGGCTCGTTAGACTGCCGGCTTCTGTTTGAGCTGCAGCTGTCCACGGAGCTATCACATGATCGAGGGGGGTGTCCTCACCTCGCCTGAAGTATTCAGTCTGGTCTAGACTCGCTTGGGGGTTTTGGACAGATTGCCCTGTCTCATTATTCTTGTTAGTTCTGAAAGAACCTGTTCACAGAACATTGTATAGACTTAGTGATTTTCGACGTTGTACTTAGGTTGTGTGTCGCAAAGACACTGAGTAACTCAGGTCCTGAGCTGTAGCTTCTGACCTAACTTGTGCTGGTATCTGTGTATTATCACAGTCGGGGATTTTCTTATGCTGAACTTAGATTCATAGTATGGGAGTTTTGTGACTTTGTGGAGGGTCTGCTGATGGTCCCTACTTAGTGTCGTTATTTATCTCCTTGTTCTGATTTGTTTTTGTCGCAGTTGCTTGTTGTATTGCTTGGGGGGCTTAGCTTCTTTTTATTGTTCTAGCAGGACTTTACTGGGTTGCCAGGTCGGTCAGAAGTTAGTTTATTTGAGGACTTTGTCATCCACTTGTTTAAGTCTAGTCGAGTCGTGAGAAATAGTTGAACTACTTAGAGCACTTACACACATACACAAACTTTACTTGTACAATATTTGTAATTCTTATTAAATGTTATGTTCAGACGGTACTTAAGAATTATAAATTTGATATGTGCTATCCAGCTCCAATAAATGTGAACTCGAGAGAAGTGATATTTTTTGATTACTTGATTAATTTATTTAATTTAATTTGATAATTACCTCTAGATTAATAAAATTTATAAATTTTAATTTCTCTAGTTAGTAGCTAATGTTGTATCTGAAGCCCACTATTGAATTATACTGAATTCTAATGGATAATTGGACAAGGATACTGACTACTTGTACGAACCAGTAACAGGCCTGGATGCTAGGAAGTGCAGTCCTTTCTAGTATTCCTGGAGATCTCTAAGCTTTTATTAACAAATGGGGGGGCCCGTCCGGGATGCTTTCTTGATCCAAGGTGTTGGAAATTGTCCAGTTGTTTGACTTACTAGTAACTCTATGATCAAACACTTTGAGTACTTTCCTAATTCTGAAGACTTTGAGTTTAGTCTTGTACAAACATACCAGGTGGATGTATGTACCTGACTGAGTCTCTTGTGATCCAAGGAGATGGAAATACTGTTTATGAGTTCTAAACTTCTAAGATATCCAACACATAAAATTCCTATCAGGATGATTGTTTCCCATAATCACTCTCTCGTAGTACAATTATTTTCGTGACTGTATGCCAAAGTGAAACAGTTAATTGTATACTTGAACTTTGAGTTAAGTACATTAAAAACTTCAGGGACGTGTTGGCAACCAAGTAGCCAAATATCTCGGTGTGACGTTAACAGGAATTTCACCACAGAAAAACTGTCATGAGCGTTAATTACAAGATATATTGTTCTGCTCATACAGAGATGTCTGATATGATTCAGATTTAGAAAGTCTAGTGTTCCAATTAGGAAGTAGACTCGACTTGATGACGTAGAAGAAAGAGCAACTAAGGCAGAAGTGAGCTAGTGGTCTGAGCCTAGTGTAGCTCAGTTCTCGCTCCACGCCTTCCCCTCCTAAACTGTTAGATGACACAGCCTCACGCTAGTAGTGTGTATGTTACACCTGTAATCTACTTATCCTAGACCAGATCCTAGACTCTCTGGGAGAACGGCTGACGAAAGTGTCCGAACTATGGACCGTTCCAGACCCGTTATTTCCCTACTCCTCCATTACAACTGGTCCTATCTCTCAGGAACAGTTTGAGAGGTTTTGAACACCTCATTGTGTTGCAGAATGCGCAAATAGAGGCACAGAGGGAAATTAAACGAAAGAAGATTTCCAAAGAGAAAATGTTCGTCGGGAAGACAACAGACTATAGATCACAGGGGACATTTAATGTGCAGAAAGCTGCATCAATGGTTCCTTATGGAGGGTTTTTTTTGAGAGTGACTAGACACCTATTTTGATGTGTTTGAGAACCAGGTCGTGCATAAAAGTTGCATTTGAGGGTTATGTAGAGCTGCTAAATGTAACAACTACGACAGCCTTGTTCAGTTGTTACTACATGAAGACAGTTTAAACAAACTGTATGGTTGCTGACATACAAGAATATTCTGAACGATCATACTACCTCGGATTATTCTGGAAACTGCAGCATTAGCAGACAATATACGAGATTCTCACAAACTTGTAGTACTAAAAACACAGAGAGAAACAAGGTAACTAAGGATTGTTCCTAGAGTTGACAAACCTAAATTCAGCTGGCTCATTGCCGGCCTGATGTACCTGTACTGTAATTCTCGTACCTTTACCAGGAAAACTCACAATCCTGAATCTGTCTCTGTGGCAGAACAGAAATTGATATCGAGAAGAAGAAAGTTAAATGTAACTATTGTAACAGAAAAGGACATGCTAAGAGGTATTGCTATAATGTTAGAAAGAGATACGAGAAAGCAGTCTTGCGGCTGGCGCCCCCACACAAGTTCGTATTCCTCTTCTGAGCAACAAAGGCCACCAAAATCCTAGTAATACTTCTGATCCTACTGTTTTTAGATAATATTACTCAGGATAAATGACTGCGTCAGAAAAGTGTATCTGACGAAAAGCGATTCGTTCAGCGATTGAGTCCCCTTACTTTTCAAGAGTGTAAAATAGGATTGACCGAATCACATCAAACTGAGATAATTACTTTCGAGACACTCGGCCGTTATCTCACGTTATTAAGAGAAGATGTACTGCCCATAACTGATGATACCTATTGCAAGAGAGGATGTATCGTTAGAAGGCATATGGAGGGCTGTTATAAAAGTGTTCCTCCTGCACAAAGTTTATATTCAAACAGCTATTATACTGGTTATATTTCAGTGGGTATATCCAGTGGTGTATTTCCCATCAGGTCAGTGGACTTGTTGATAGGAAACGATATCCTTCATGCTGGTATATGTAAAGAACCACTTGTGATGATTATAACACTGATGATAATTATGGCATTGAATCTTGTAGAGAGAAACCTAATTTTATTTCCTCTCAAGCGCAATTACTAGGAGCTATGTCAAAAGATGCAAACAACCCATCCCTGTCTCCTGTTGAGTTAGTTGATATGAAAAATGATTTGGGGTTGAATAGTTTGTTTAGTGATGCTCTGCGCCCAGGATCATTAACACTGACTCCCCCCGGTCATAACCTAGTCCAGGACACACCTGCGTTAAAAATTTCTTACTCATATGATTCGATTTAATCAAGGATCAGTTTGGTGATCAGGTCATGGAAATGACTGAGAGATATAGCAGTTTATGGAGTGAAGCAAAGGATCTCGATAATTAGTTACTTATTATAGTAATGGTTGTACTGATGAGAGAAAAATACATGTAGTTGTCAGCTGATAGTGGTTTTCCACACAGTCAAGCATCTACGTTGTGGTTACCAGTTCATTTCGTGATAAACAAGCCATTGATTTGCTCACCAATAGTCCCATAGGAGGACATTTGGGTGTCAAGAAGACACCTCGGTAAACTTGGCAAATACATTTTTAACTTGCCAAAGATGAGGAAAACAGTAGCTGATCATGTGGGACATTGCCACGTGTGTTCAAGTGACAGGCAAAGCCAGCACACACGCCTCCACCAGCGCCTTCATTTCCTATCACCATGGATGGTGAACCATTCTCACTTCTATTATTGATTGTGTTGGTCCTTTGCCTAGAACCAAACTAGGAAACAATACTTATTTACTATTATGGACGCTGCAACACGCTATCCCGAAGCTTATTCCTATGGAAAAAAATTAATGCTCATGCTATTGTGAGAGCGCTTTGATGAAATTTTTTTTTCTTTCCCAGGTTGGATTGCCACGGAGATACAATTACTAGACGAATTTGTTATAACTTGGGATTGATAAGATGGTGGATATTAAAAACATTGATTTTGTATTTCCCTGAATTGTTCAGTGATTGTTCCTAAAAACGTTGTACTCTGGGTGTACATGGCGTTGATGTTTACAGGGGAGCATCACCCATTAAGCAATCACCATATAGGATGAGTCCAACAAAGCATGTAAGTGAAGCACTGAGAGAAGAGGATGATTTTCTGTTCTGACTCACGGACTTATTGAGTCGAGTAAAAGTCATGGGCATCTCCCTTTATTTTAGTGCTAAACCTGACGGTAGTTTCAGGATGTTGCGTGATTACAGGAAAGTGAACTCTGTCACCTTGCTGATGGTTATCCTCTACCTCGCATTGACGACCTTATTGATCGTGTGTCAGGAGCCAGTTTGTCAGCCGTTTAGATCTCTTATGAAGGCTATTATCAAGTCCCGCTTATCTGAACTTGCTCAAAGAAATATCTGCTTTTACTGTTCAAGATGATTGTTTAACTACCTCGTTCACCCCCTTCGGCGCCTATGTAACGCGGGCCTCTTCATTTCCAACGTATAATGCACGAGTTGACCCACAATTTAGAAAGGAGTAGAAGCCTAACCTTGACGAACTTATGTGGTGTTACAGTGACGAGTGGGAACAGCACTTGACGCGCTCCAGAGCATTGATGAGAAACTGGCGCACTACAACTTCACTGTTAACTAGCTAAATGTAGTTTTGGTCAAGCCAAGGATTACCTATCTAGCTTTATGTATCGGCCAAGGTGAGGTTGCTCCTATTGAGGCTAAGGTTGTGCAATTCTGAATTTCCAGTTTGCCCACAGTGATAGGAAGGGAGTACAGAGATTCCTGTGTATGGCAGGATATTATCGCGGTTCTGTCCAAACTTTTCTCAGTATTGCAGCTCCTCTCTCACTGAAGCTACTAGTAAGCAAAGTTCAGTTCACCTGGACTAGAGATGTTCAGACTCATTCAAAGGTTGAAACTTTGTGATATCCTCTGCTCTGTGTTTTTGGAAAAAGTCTAATTTCAATCTTCCCTTTCTTTTTACATATAGAGGCGAGTGGCTATGCATTGGTGTGCTTTGCTGCTCCAACAGTCAACATCCACTGATATTCTCCATCCTATATGTTACTATTCATCTAAGCTTAAAACGACCACCAGGAAAAATTATGCCACTATTGAGAAAGAGGCCTAGCTCTTGTGGTGTCCTTGGAACATTTTGACGTGCATTTGGGCACTTCCCCATTTTAAAATTACGTTTTTTTCTGACCACAATCCATCATTTATATAAATACTATGAAGAGGTAAAATGCTAGGATTATGAGGTGGGCCTCTCAGAATCCAACATTATTTATTAGTATATAAAACAAATAAGTGGTCATTGTACATGTAAATTGCTGACGCTCTGTCACGTTCCTTAATAATTATCAGTTACATTAAATTAACGTAATTTAGGCCCAAATTCCTTGTTTGTTACTTGCTATGTCAAATTAGTAAAGTAACGTAATCCCTCCAGCCCATATTAACTATTTATTTATTTATTTATTTTATTTAGATGTATACTCATGTCATGTCTAATTATTATATTTATATATTCACAGTAATGTTGTGTACGAGAGGAGAGACAAGCTAGTGTTGAGTTGGTGTGTGGTTGTGGGTGATGTACTGCGTGCGCAAACTGTACTGCGCAGGACCCCCCCTCACTACACACCTTAAGCTGTTTCATACTCAGATGTCCATACTACATAGCATTCCACAACCACTACTTAAGAAGTGGAATACAGTCTCTCTACTATGATCGAGCCTCATCGTGCCCTGCTCATCTACGCTATCCTGTCTCTACACTGATGTACAAAACCACAAGCTGCAGAGATACGATTACTGTGTACTGCCCTAGACTAGGGGCATATCTAGTGATGACGCTGTGAAATGATTAGAAGTGCTGGCACGAGAGTGACTCTGATTAATATATTATTATATTGTTAGTAATGTAAACCTGAGTAACAGTAATGTGAAAAGAATTAATGCAACTCCTAGTGCGACCGTTGTCGCGTGTTGGGGGTGTGCAACCCCTGAATGGTTGCAATGATTTATTATGTATATATATAATTATTGACTTTTTATTTATTTTATATTGCTTATATTGCGATAATAGTAAATCGTAAATGTATTGCTTTATATTTGTTATTTGATGTAGTTTCCTTTGTTAGGTAGGACGTAACATATTATGTGCTCAGTTTCAAGTCTTGATTGTCTAACTACTGTAATTATCGGCTTGTTTGCTTGTTATATTGCGGCTTCTTGCTGGGGCGACTGCTGTCCACGGAGCTATCACGTGATAGAGAGGGGGGTTGTCCCACCTCGCCTGAAGTATTCAGTGCTTGCTCTAGACTCGCTCGGTGGTTGGGACAGATTGTCTGTCTCATTATTCCCTCTGTTAGTTCTGTAGAAACTCTGTTCACAGAACCATGTATAGACTTAGTGATTTACGACGTTTGTACTGAGGTTTTGTGTCCATAGACACTCGAAACATCTCAGGTCCTGAGCTATAGCTTATGAACTTACACTTGTACTGGTTTCTGTGTATTATCACCAGTCGGGGATTTTCTTATGCTGAACTTGATTCAGTAGTATGGGAGGTTTTTTGATTGTGGAGGAATCTGCTGATGGTCCCTACTTAGTGTACGTTATATTATCTCTTGTTCCTGATCTGTTTGTGTCGCAGTTGCTTGTTGTATTGCTTGGGGGGATAGTGGGTTAGCATTCTTTTTATTGTTCAAGCAGACCGTTCTGGTTGCCAGTCGTTCAGAAGTTAGTTTATTTGAGGACTTTGTCAGTCACTTGTTTAAGTCTAGTCGAGTCGTGCAGACATAGTGAACTACTTAGAGCACTTACACACACCACAAACTTACTTGTACATATTTGTAATATCTTATTAAATGTTAATGTACCAGACGGTACTAAGATTATAATGTGATATGTGCTTTCAGCCAATAATATTGAACTCGAGAGAAGTGATATTATTTTGATTACTGTGATTAATTTAATTTAATTTAATTTGATAAATATACCTCTAGACTTATTAAATTTATTAAATTTTAATTTCTCTAGTTAGTAGCCTACCAGTTGTAATCCTGAGCACTTTGAATTATACTGAATTCTAATGGATAATTGGACAAGGATACTGACTACTTGTTATGAAAACCCAGTAACAGGCTGGATGCTAGAAGGGCAGTCCTTTCTAGTATTCACTGGAGATCTCTAAGCTTTTAGAATCGCATTTTTTGTAACAAGTGCTGATGGGTTCGTATGTAGACTGATAATTCAAAAGGTCCATCATTTTGGAGTTGTAGTCGCTGGTGTTGAGTATGACGACTCAACCTCCTTTGTCGGTGGTGGTGACGATGATGTTGGGGTCGTTGGCGAGATCCTTATGGGGAGTGATATATCGTCTAGAAAGATTAGAAGAAAGTTCACATAAAGCTGCAGTGAGACTGCTCTGTATATAACCCTTCTGGAAGTAACTAACTGTGTATTGTGTATTGTGTATTGTGTAACCTTCTGGAAGTCACTGTCACTGTGTCTACGGTGTCTGGGAACTAGGTTGCAGAGAAGTCGTAAGGGGGGCCGCCCCGGGTGACACCATAGAGTCTCTAAAGGTAACACTAATGCACAAAACAGTGCCTCACCAACATAAGAGAAGAACCCTTCGTTGATTTTGAGGATTTGATATATTGATTATTGATGATGTGAAGATGATTTTGTATAATTGAAGGCACCCCACGCCCATTTTTATTTTTTTAATTTTTTTTTCCCAGTTAAGATCAGATTTACTGTTAGAGTACCTGTACTCAAGGTCAAATGTAAGTTCAGATTCACTGAGATGTTACCTGTACTCAAGGTTAAAATGTAAGATCAGATTTTCACTGAGATGTTTACCTGTACTCAAGGTCAAATGTAAGTCAGAAATACACTGAGATGTTACCTGTACTCAAAGGTCAACTATAAGATCAGATTTCATGAGATGTTACCTGTTGTACTCAAGGTCAAAATACAAGATCAGATCACTGAGATGTTACCTGTACTCAAGGTCAAATATAGATCAGATTCACTTGAGATGTTACCTTTACTTGAAAGGTCAAAGTGTAAGATCAGATTCACTTGAGGATGTTACCTGTACCTCAAGTCAAATGTTAAGACAGATTTCACTCCCCTCTGCTCCCTGAGATGTTTTTGTTACCTGTACTCAAGGTCAAAAATGTAAGATCAGATTCACTGAGATGTTACCTGATTTCAAGTCAAATATAAGATCAGATTCACTTAGATGGTACCTGTATTCAAGGTCGAATGTAAGATCAGATTACTGAGATGTTACTGTATCAGGTCAATGTAAAGATCAGATTCACTGAGATGTTACCTGTACTCAAGGTCAAATGAAGTCAGATTCACTGAGATGTTACCTGTTCTTCAAGGTTCAAATATAAGATCAGATTCACTGTAGAAGTTACCTGCTATCAAGGTCAAATGTAAGATCAGATTCACTTGAGATGTTACTGTACTGAAGTCAAAATGTAAGATCAGATTCACTGAGATGTTACCTTGTACTCAAGATCAAATCGGAAACTAGTTGTTTCTCTGATATTGCAATGTTTTTCTTTATTTTTCATGTTTTTTTTTTTTTTGGTATTGTTAAGATGCAATAGTAATGTAGGGATTCTGTTGTCTGTGACCAAGCACCCCCTAAAGTCGGTTCCTGACCAGGCCCGCCCGGGCTGTGGCTGTACTGTGATTGCGTGTAGCAGCCAGCAGTAACAGCCATGGTTGATTCAGGCTTTTCTGAATCCACCACGAGGCCTGGTCACAGACCAGGCCGCGGGGGCGTTGACCCCCGGAACTCTCTCCAGGTAAACTCCAGGTAAAGTGGTATCTGAGTTTATGTTTCCTCAATATTGCTACGATTATTTATTTTTTCATTAATAAAGTTGAGAAATATTCTCCTGTTCAGTTTACGGCCCTTAAACATTCTCATTTTTTTCAATTCAATTCAATTCAATTCAAAGTTTATTCTCTTTAAGGATTACAATGCTGAGTTTACAGAATTTGGTTATTGTGTGGTTTACATGTAGTAAAATAATGATTACAGAGTGTACCACTAGAACACCTAGCATGGCTAGGCATTTCAGGCAGACTTAGTTTAATTCTTAATTTTAAAATATTACAAATTATGAGATAAGTTGGTATTATGGCTAAGTGACTAAATACTAGTTTGTGAGTTTAGCAATGTGAAATGCTTGTGCTTTGGGCACAGTACATAGTTCAGTATTTGCGTATATCACAGGATTCATTATTGTTAAGATTGATGATTAAATATTTTTTTGTTTATGGTCAAATGGGTGAGTGAGTGTAATTGTGAAACACCAGTGGTATTGTGTAGTTAGTTGACAGGGTGTATAGGGCAAGGAGATAAGATGTTTTCTAATGGTAGATTTGAAGGTGATGAATGTGTCTGCAGGTTCAAGAGTTCTCAGGTAGGGGTGTTCAGATTTTAGGGCCTTTGACATAATTGAATTTTTGTAAAGGGTTTAGTCGGACACGGGGGAAAGTCGTAGAGATGTTTGTGTCTGGTGTTATGCATGTTGGGTTCTGTCACAACTTCAAGAAAGCGTTTTAGGTCAGGTTGATATTGGGTTTATGGTCTGTAGGATGTAGATTGACACAGTAGTAAGTGTGGATGTACTGAACAGGGAAGTAAGTTTAGATCTATGAGAGTGGGGGGGGGGGGGTGTTGCCAGGGTATGGGATTTAGTGATATTCTTACTGCAAGGCGCCGCTTTTTTGTTGGGTTATTATTGGCTTTAGGTGTGGTGCTGCAGATGATTCCCAAGCACAAATAGCATAGGTTGAAGGTATGGATAAATAAGTGAATGGTTTATAGTGTGAGAAAGGGCATTTTGCGGCACATAGTATCGTTTAATCTTGGAGAGGATCCCACCATTTAGGATACTTTTTTGGTTTTATGTGTTGGATTATGGGTGTTGAAATTCAGGTGTTGTCAGGTATTAGGCTTTGGAATTTGACCTCATTATGCTGGTAATAGAGTGTTGTCAATCTTAATGTTATTTGTGCATCTCCTGCTCTGCTACCCAAAACATAATATTGTAGGTTTTGTCAGTGTTAAGCGGCTAAGTTTATGGCTGTCATCCAAGTCGAATATTTTGATCAGCTCCTCGTTAAAACAATGGTGTTGAGGGTGGCAAGATTAGAGTGGAGAGATGACATAAGTCGGTGTCGTCAGCAAAGAGAATGGGTATCTAGTGTGTTGGGATACGTTTGGGAAGATCATTGATGTATGTGAGGAAGAGCAGGGGGGCCAAAGGACACTTCCCTGCGTTACTCCGTATCAAGTGGCCGTGTTGTTGATTTCTGGTCTTTTAATGGTGACATAACTGATACCTATTAGTAGTAAGATTGAAATAAGCCAAGCCATGGGCCTCTTCATACCGTAATGGTCAAGTTTGTGGGGTAGGATGTCGTGGTCTACTGTGTCAAAAGCTTTTCTTAGGTGAAATAAGATTCCTAGTGATATTCCTTATTTTCCACATGCTGTGTAAAGCAGATCTAGCATTTTTTATGATTGCATCATTAGTGCTTTTATTTTTCAGATATCCAAATTGGCAGGGGTTGAGTTATGTTTTGTGCTGTTATAAATGAATTGGTCTCCTGTGCACGAGTTTTCTCAAGATTTTGGATAGCAATGGTAAGGTTTGATATTGGCCTTATAGTTGTTAGGTCTTGTAGGGTCACCACCTTTATGTATTTGGTGTAACCCTTGCCATCTTGGTTAGATTTTTGGGAAGGTGCCTTAGTTTTCTAGTGACTTGTTTAAAAAGTAATGAAATAGCATGCGAAAAAGGACATGGGCCGCTCGCTTGTACAGTAATGGTGGCACATGAGACAGATTCCCTGAGTTATTTTTAAAGTGATTTCTAAATCTCGGTGACTTCGGTGGGCTCAGTTGTGCAAGATAGAAGGAATTTGGGAAATTCCCATCTAGGTAGTCCCGGCATGGGCATTGGTATGTGGGATTTTATTGGCGAGATTGATTAAATCTATGGTTGAGAAGAGTCCGTTTATCTGGTTAGCTGTGTCAGTGGGATGTAGTGGTGTTTTAATTAGGTTTAGGTTAGGACAATATTCTTCGTTTTTTTTCAGTTTGGGGGTCCCTGAATCTGAGTGTTTTCCAGAGTCTTTTTTTATATCTCCTATAGTGTCTGTGAATCTACTGGAGTAGTATAGTTGTTTGGTTTTCTTTATACTTTGGTGAGAATGATGAATAGTGTTTAAGAATATCTTTGTGTATTAAGCCAGTCCTATATTGCTTTTCATGTTGTGGTTCTTGTCCAATGGATTTCAGAATGGTTGCTGGTTTGCCATGGGCAACCAAAGCCGTTTGTTTGTGATCTGTTTTCGTTTTTATAGGACCAATGTTTGTTGTATAGTTAAGTAATTTGTTAGAAAAATGTCTGTCCATCATCAATACCATTGGCCTTGAGAGAAGAATTTTGTAGGCCAGTCAACAGTCTCTAGGGTCAGCCTGTGAACTTCCTTATTAGGCCTCGCATGGAGTCTTTAAATGAGACTTTGTTGTATTCAAGGGTGGTTTACTAATGTTTGTCAGGAGAGAAGGATTTAGGGTAGTGGTCTGTAGTGCTATCTGTGTTTATCCCTGAAAGGGGGTAATATTCCCTCTCTTATAAGTGAGCAATATGCTCCAGTATCTCTAAGGTTTTGGGGCTTCAGTTATTTTGTGAGAGGTTTCTCCTCGCAAGGAATAAGACTGCAGTAATATGCGGGTCATCCCTTTTTCTACCTCTTTCAGGGACATGTTACTAGGGATATTAGAGATTTTCCAAATAGGTTGGGGTTTATGGGGGCAGTTGGGATGGATGTGACCTACTTGGTTACACAGGTAGCAAGCAGATGACAGAGGTTTGCCCGTAACTCCCTGCTGACGTTGCAACTGGTGTCGCTCTGGCTGGTGTCTCTTGGATATGTTGTCGAGTTACACCGTGTTGAGTGTTTGTCTCTCACCAGGTGGACCATAAGTGAGAAGCGTGGCTCATCAGGTGACTTAGTTGACTGACGTAGACATTCTCCTCGGCTGGCACTTCATCCTCCAAGATTGACAATTTCTCTGCTATGTCAGGCTATGAAAGAGAGAGGGCGACCGCTTGGCAGGTGCGGTTAGTTTCCAAGGTATCAGCAAACCTGGCTACCCCCAATGCAGTGGTTAAGTCACGATCCTGCAGAAAGACTCGACCTCTGGTCCACAGACTCCAGCAGGTTGTCAATCAGAATAAGCCTGCACAAGCTCATTCAAAGGTAGCAACACCACTTGCTTTATACAGCTGGTAAATGCTTTGGTTCTGCTGGTCAGCACAAAATCAACCCAGGGATTGACAAGCTGTGTCGTCTGCCTAATTTAAACTTTTTCCAATACTTAATTGGATACAAGTAATATGCTCTCAAAACTGTTGGTCTTCACCACTTTATAATCGGAAAATTCAATGTCATTTAACACTGACGTAAATTTCCTGTGCCTTTACAAACAATGCGTGTGACCATTGATGCCCAATACGTGAGTTTACCCTTGAGAGAGTTCCGGGGGTCAATCAACGCCCCCGCGGCCCGGTCTGGTTGGCCAGCTCCTGGTGGATCAGAGCTGATCAACCAGACCATTACTTGTGGCTGCCACACAAACCAACGTACGAGCCACAGCCGGGCTGGTCAGGAACCGACACTTTTAGGTGCTTGTCCAGCTGCCAGACTTCATAGGACTGCCAGGGGTCTGATGGTAATCCCCCTATGCCAGAAGTCGCCAGAAACTTAAACAAGTGCAGCTGTTTTTAAAAAATCTTCCTGGCCTGTAGTGTACTCGCATATAATCTAGTGATACCAGTGAATAGCAGAACAGTGTTGTAGTAGCAACCTAACAGTATTATAATGGTACTTAGTGGAAGTGGGTAGGACTTTCATTTGTTTCTTTTTATTGAAAATACCAGACGTATACTGGAATTTCATATAACCTGTGATACCAGCGGTCGCAATATACACAACGAGAAGCAATTATTATCCAGTAAAAGCGTCTTCCTCCAAAATTTGCACCGTCAACCTATAGTGATAATATAGCAGTTTATTGTTGTGAGACGGAAAAAAAAATAGAAAAGCTAGATACAGCGATTGTAAAAAGGGTGAGGTCGACCGTTTGTTCACCTGTAGGAGTTGCCAGCAGTCACCGGCTCTTCAACCACGCAAGTTTTATACTTTTGTATACCCTCAAATCACATATTACTCGGGAAAGATAATTTCAAGTAGATCCTTCATGTGTTAGCTCAAAATCACCGACCAGTATGGTTTAAAAAGTGACCCACTGATCAGATCAGAATGACTGGTACGAACCCTTGACTGGGGTCCGAAACCCTGACTGGTCCGAACCCTTGACTGGTCCGAACCCGGGGATGATTTCAAACGGTTTCGTTGAGACAATAAAGCAGACTGTAAACGGATGGGGTTGTAGGCGCCCTTATAAACACAACATTAATATATACCAGAAACGTGCATGGTAAGCTGTCCAATATACAAAAAAACAGTTTAGAAACAGAAAATACAAATAGCTAGAGCTTATTTAAGGAGTTTATTAATAGAATATTCAAGAGGTTGCTAGTATGAATTGCAGTAAATCAACCATTCAAATCATTATGAAGCTGTGTGTATAGTCTGTGGTCATCAAAACAAACGGGTTTCCACATGGGATAAATTGTCATTTTTGTTTTTTTTTATGGAAATTGGTGTCACGCCCTTGTGCAGATATCCTAAGAAACTAGCTACAAGCAGTATTAAAACAGGGAAGTGTTTTTTGGGTCTGCCCAAATGAGATAAATCTGTGGACTAAAATCACAGGGTATTAAAAGAGGTCAACATCAAAAGCTGCTTCATTAGAAAACCGGAAGCATTCTACAACAGATGGGAACATAAAAAGTCTGGGCTGAATGGTACTGCCCTTGATACTGGCCATGTTAGTCAGAAACTGTAAGGTGGAGATGATGTCCTGGTAGTCAGTAAATGTGGGGCTGATAGTGCTGTCCTGAGAGACAGTAATGGTGAAGCTGGAGGTGCTGTCCTGGGAGACAGTAATGGTGAAGCTGGAGGTGCTGTCCTGGGAGACAGTAACGGTGAAAACTGGAGGTGCTGTCCTGGGAGACAGTAGTAATGGTTGAAGTGGAGGTGCTGTCCTGGGAGACTGTAATGTGAAGCTGGAGATGCTGTCCTGGGAGGACAGTTAATGGTGAAGCTGAGATTGCTGTTCCTGGAGACAGTAATGGTGAAGCTGGAGATTTTGTCAGTAGTCGGGAATTTATACGCAGGAAGGAATACATTATAATGACCTCATAGGGGGACAGGAAAGCATAGTAGGGAACAAGTGTAGTCAAAGATAAGATAAAGCCAATATTGCAAACTAGAAATACCGCAGGAAATAGCAAAACAAGAGGGACTCCACTGGCAATAGGGAGGATATATTACCAAAAAACAACTGGTGGGTGCTCCATTGTTGGTGCTAGGGAGGATAGAAGTAAGACAGGGAAACATGCCCAACAGGGAATACAGTCACAGAAACCAAGGGCAACGGAAACCAAGCCTGTGCACAACTATTGCACTCGGGTATCTGACTTGGCATGGGAAATCTGGGAAAAACAGATGGGGGACGTGCAACTATGAAACCCTAGAAATGCCATGCCCATATGACAACGGAAAATGCAAAACTCCTTCCTGGTAAGCTTTTTTCTCCCTGAACTGTGTACCTCTTCAGTACAGAAGGGACTGTCTATAACTTAAAATGCCAGGCACATACCATCTAAAAGAACAAAAAGATACAAACATTCAGGCATGGAAAACTGGGTGCCACAGCCACTCCAGAGGGAGAGGGTTTTTTAGTGCCAGGAAGGAAAAAAAACTGGCAGGAAATGGCAGAAATCGGTACACCAAATCCAGTCATTCCTGGAGTGCGAACCACGGTCGATGGCCTCCACTCCAAACCACAGATTACAGATACTAATGCCGGAAAAAAAAATTCCCCCCCAGTACAAACAATACCACCAGTCCGATAACATTCTTCTTTGCAAATATACAGGTCTAAAGCCAGCAACAAACAACAAAATACCTTTTCATCCGTGGACTGCTTGCAGATGGCAAAGGCAAATGTTCGCGGCTTTCACTGTAGGACCCACATTGAAGGATCACTTGGACAATGAATATTGGAGCCAAGGTTACAAACCTATACAGATGTGACAGAGTGGAACAGGCAAAAGGGGGGGGGGTTGGCTGTACATTGCAGAGTCACTTGTTTGCACAGAACTGCTTAATGCCTCAAATGACGTAAGTGGAAGTTTTTAGCAGTAATGTCGAGAACCAAAACCAAGTCATTGTGGTAGGTCTACAAGCCTCCGGATGCAAATCATCCCAGCAATTCCAGGAACAGGCTGTTATAAAATTGACCACTGTCTGGAAAATCTTCCAGCTCCTGCACCCAACATCTTGCTCCTGGGGGATTTCAACTTAAAGGCACCTAAAATGAGGAATATAGCAAATAATATTGTTGCAGAAATACACAGGAGGCAGCCTCTGATTGAAAAAACTCAACACTCACACGAGCTTTTAAATCTCTGCACAAGATTCAATTTAAACCAGCAAAGAATAGAGCCTACTAGACTGGGAGAATACACTAGACCCTCATTATTCACTAACAATGATGATCTGATAAAGAATTGTCACCATACAAAATGTGCTAGTGACACCCCTGCTTTTCATTGGGGGGATGTAGCATCGTCTGCCAAAGTCTTTGCTTTCGTAGATGAGTGATTTTGATGTGCAAGTTCGTACTAGGTCCCTCTGGATTTTCCAGGTGTATATAATGATGTATCTCTCCCGCCTGCATTCAGGGAATACTGGTTTAGGAAAACCTGAAGCGCTCCAGTAATTGAGGTGTTTTTTCCGTTTATGCGTGCGTGAAGGTTCTTTGTACATTTTCTAGGTCGGCAATTTCACTGCCTTGAAAGGTGCCTGTTAGGTGTTCAGCATATTCCAGCTAGATAGAATAAGTGACTGAAGAGTGTCATCATGGGCTTGGCTCCCTTAGTTTTGAAGGTTCTCATTATCCATCACTGTCATTTTTTCATTGCAGATGCGATTGTACAATGTTATGGTCCTTGAAAGGTGAGATCCTCTGACATGATCACTCCCAGTCTTGACGTTGGTTGTTTCACTCTATTTTGTGGCCCAGAATTTTTTTTTGGTTTTGTACTCTGATGAAGATTTAATTTCCTCATGTTTACCATATCTGAGTAATTGAAATTTCTTATCTTGAATTCATATTTTTTCTGCAGCCACTGAAAGATTTGGCTGATGTCCGCCTGGAGCCTTGGGCAGTGTCTGCAATGGAAGACACTGTCATGCTCAAGATTCGGGGTGTCATCTGCAAAGGAAGACTTCAGTTGCTCTAGGACTCGATCGGTGGATAGAACAGATTGTCTCATTTTCTTGTTAGTTTGTAGAACTCTGTTCACAGAACCTTGTATAGATTAGTGTATTTTCGACGTTGTACTGAGGTTGTGTGTCTCATAGACACTCGAAACACTCTTAGTCTGAGCTATAGACAGCTTCTGATTAACTTGTACTGGTTTCTGTGTATTATCACATTCGGGGGATTTTCTTTATTGCTGAACTTAGATTCCAGTAGTGATGGAGTTTTGTGATTGTGGAGGATCTGCTGATGGTCCCTACTTAGTGTCGTTATTTATCTCCTTGTTCTGATTTGTTTTTGTCGCAGTTGCTTGTTGTATTGCTTGGGGGGCTTAGCTTCTTTTTATTGTTCTAGCAGGACTTTACTGGGTTGCCAGGTCGGTCAGAAGTTAGTTTATTTGAGGACTTTGTCATCCACTTGTTTAAGTCTAGTCGAGTCGTGAGAAATAGTTGAACTACTTAGAGCACTTACACACATACACAAACTTTACTTGTACAATATTTGTAATTCTTATTAAATGTTATGTTCAGACGGTACTTAAGAATTATAAATTTGATATGTGCTATCCAGCTCCAATAAATGTGAACTCGAGAGAAGTGATATTTTTTGATTACTTGATTAATTTATTTAATTTAATTTGATAATTACCTCTAGATTAATAAAATTTATAAATTTTAATTTCTCTAGTTAGTAGCTAATGTTGTATCTGAAGCCCACTATTGAATTATACTGAATTCTAATGGATAATTGGACAAGGATACTGACTACTTGTACGAACCAGTAACAGGCCTGGATGCTAGGAAGTGCAGTCCTTTCTAGTATTCCTGGAGATCTCTAAGCTTTTATTAACAAATGGGGGGGCCCGTCCGGGATGCTTTCTTGATCCAAGGTGTTGGAAATTGTCCAGTTGTTTGACTTACTAGTAACTCTATGATCAAACACTTTGAGTACTTTCCTAATTCTGAAGACTTTGAGTTTAGTCTTGTACAAACATACCAGGTGGATGTATGTACCTGACTGAGTCTCTTGTGATCCAAGGAGATGGAAATACTGTTTATGAGTTCTAAACTTCTAAGATATCCAACACATAAAATTCCTATCAGGATGATTGTTTCCCATAATCACTCTCTCGTAGTACAATTATTTTCGTGACTGTATGCCAAAGTGAAACAGTTAATTGTATACTTGAACTTTGAGTTAAGTACATTAAAAACTTCAGGGACGTGTTGGCAACCAAGTAGCCAAATATCTCGGTGTGACGTTAACAGGAATTTCACCACAGAAAAACTGTCATGAGCGTTAATTACAAGATATATTGTTCTGCTCATACAGAGATGTCTGATATGATTCAGATTTAGAAAGTCTAGTGTTCCAATTAGGAAGTAGACTCGACTTGATGACGTAGAAGAAAGAGCAACTAAGGCAGAAGTGAGCTAGTGGTCTGAGCCTAGTGTAGCTCAGTTCTCGCTCCACGCCTTCCCCTCCTAAACTGTTAGATGACACAGCCTCACGCTAGTAGTGTGTATGTTACACCTGTAATCTACTTATCCTAGACCAGATCCTAGACTCTCTGGGAGAACGGCTGACGAAAGTGTCCGAACTATGGACCGTTCCAGACCCGTTATTTCCCTACTCCTCCATTACAACTGGTCCTATCTCTCAGGAACAGTTTGAGAGGTTTTGAACACCTCATTGTGTTGCAGAATGCGCAAATAGAGGCACAGAGGGAAATTAAACGAAAGAAGATTTCCAAAGAGAAAATGTTCGTCGGGAAGACAACAGACTATAGATCACAGGGGACATTTAATGTGCAGAAAGCTGCATCAATGGTTCCTTATGGAGGGTTTTTTTTGAGAGTGACTAGACACCTATTTTGATGTGTTTGAGAACCAGGTCGTGCATAAAAGTTGCATTTGAGGGTTATGTAGAGCTGCTAAATGTAACAACTACGACAGCCTTGTTCAGTTGTTACTACATGAAGACAGTTTAAACAAACTGTATGGTTGCTGACATACAAGAATATTCTGAACGATCATACTACCTCGGATTATTCTGGAAACTGCAGCATTAGCAGACAATATACGAGATTCTCACAAACTTGTAGTACTAAAAACACAGAGAGAAACAAGGTAACTAAGGATTGTTCCTAGAGTTGACAAACCTAAATTCAGCTGGCTCATTGCCGGCCTGATGTACCTGTACTGTAATTCTCGTACCTTTACCAGGAAAACTCACAATCCTGAATCTGTCTCTGTGGCAGAACAGAAATTGATATCGAGAAGAAGAAAGTTAAATGTAACTATTGTAACAGAAAAGGACATGCTAAGAGGTATTGCTATAATGTTAGAAAGAGATACGAGAAAGCAGTCTTGCGGCTGGCGCCCCCACACAAGTTCGTATTCCTCTTCTGAGCAACAAAGGCCACCAAAATCCTAGTAATACTTCTGATCCTACTGTTTTTAGATAATATTACTCAGGATAAATGACTGCGTCAGAAAAGTGTATCTGACGAAAAGCGATTCGTTCAGCGATTGAGTCCCCTTACTTTTCAAGAGTGTAAAATAGGATTGACCGAATCACATCAAACTGAGATAATTACTTTCGAGACACTCGGCCGTTATCTCACGTTATTAAGAGAAGATGTACTGCCCATAACTGATGATACCTATTGCAAGAGAGGATGTATCGTTAGAAGGCATATGGAGGGCTGTTATAAAAGTGTTCCTCCTGCACAAAGTTTATATTCAAACAGCTATTATACTGGTTATATTTCAGTGGGTATATCCAGTGGTGTATTTCCCATCAGGTCAGTGGACTTGTTGATAGGAAACGATATCCTTCATGCTGGTATATGTAAAGAACCACTTGTGATGATTATAACACTGATGATAATTATGGCATTGAATCTTGTAGAGAGAAACCTAATTTTATTTCCTCTCAAGCGCAATTACTAGGAGCTATGTCAAAAGATGCAAACAACCCATCCCTGTCTCCTGTTGAGTTAGTTGATATGAAAAATGATTTGGGGTTGAATAGTTTGTTTAGTGATGCTCTGCGCCCAGGATCATTAACACTGACTCCCCCCGGTCATAACCTAGTCCAGGACACACCTGCGTTAAAAATTTCTTACTCATATGATTCGATTTAATCAAGGATCAGTTTGGTGATCAGGTCATGGAAATGACTGAGAGATATAGCAGTTTATGGAGTGAAGCAAAGGATCTCGATAATTAGTTACTTATTATAGTAATGGTTGTACTGATGAGAGAAAAATACATGTAGTTGTCAGCTGATAGTGGTTTTCCACACAGTCAAGCATCTACGTTGTGGTTACCAGTTCATTTCGTGATAAACAAGCCATTGATTTGCTCACCAATAGTCCCATAGGAGGACATTTGGGTGTCAAGAAGACACCTCGGTAAACTTGGCAAATACATTTTTAACTTGCCAAAGATGAGGAAAACAGTAGCTGATCATGTGGGACATTGCCACGTGTGTTCAAGTGACAGGCAAAGCCAGCACACACGCCTCCACCAGCGCCTTCATTTCCTATCACCATGGATGGTGAACCATTCTCACTTCTATTATTGATTGTGTTGGTCCTTTGCCTAGAACCAAACTAGGAAACAATACTTATTTACTATTATGGACGCTGCAACACGCTATCCCGAAGCTTATTCCTATGGAAAAAAATTAATGCTCATGCTATTGTGAGAGCGCTTTGATGAAATTTTTTTTTCTTTCCCAGGTTGGATTGCCACGGAGATACAATTACTAGACGAATTTGTTATAACTTGGGATTGATAAGATGGTGGATATTAAAAACATTGATTTTGTATTTCCCTGAATTGTTCAGTGATTGTTCCTAAAAACGTTGTACTCTGGGTGTACATGGCGTTGATGTTTACAGGGGAGCATCACCCATTAAGCAATCACCATATAGGATGAGTCCAACAAAGCATGTAAGTGAAGCACTGAGAGAAGAGGATGATTTTCTGTTCTGACTCACGGACTTATTGAGTCGAGTAAAAGTCATGGGCATCTCCCTTTATTTTAGTGCTAAACCTGACGGTAGTTTCAGGATGTTGCGTGATTACAGGAAAGTGAACTCTGTCACCTTGCTGATGGTTATCCTCTACCTCGCATTGACGACCTTATTGATCGTGTGTCAGGAGCCAGTTTGTCAGCCGTTTAGATCTCTTATGAAGGCTATTATCAAGTCCCGCTTATCTGAACTTGCTCAAAGAAATATCTGCTTTTACTGTTCAAGATGATTGTTTAACTACCTCGTTCACCCCCTTCGGCGCCTATGTAACGCGGGCCTCTTCATTTCCAACGTATAATGCACGAGTTGACCCACAATTTAGAAAGGAGTAGAAGCCTAACCTTGACGAACTTATGTGGTGTTACAGTGACGAGTGGGAACAGCACTTGACGCGCTCCAGAGCATTGATGAGAAACTGGCGCACTACAACTTCACTGTTAACTAGCTAAATGTAGTTTTGGTCAAGCCAAGGATTACCTATCTAGCTTTATGTATCGGCCAAGGTGAGGTTGCTCCTATTGAGGCTAAGGTTGTGCAATTCTGAATTTCCAGTTTGCCCACAGTGATAGGAAGGGAGTACAGAGATTCCTGTGTATGGCAGGATATTATCGCGGTTCTGTCCAAACTTTTCTCAGTATTGCAGCTCCTCTCTCACTGAAGCTACTAGTAAGCAAAGTTCAGTTCACCTGGACTAGAGATGTTCAGACTCATTCAAAGGTTGAAACTTTGTGATATCCTCTGCTCTGTGTTTTTGGAAAAAGTCTAATTTCAATCTTCCCTTTCTTTTTACATATAGAGGCGAGTGGCTATGCATTGGTGTGCTTTGCTGCTCCAACAGTCAACATCCACTGATATTCTCCATCCTATATGTTACTATTCATCTAAGCTTAAAACGACCACCAGGAAAAATTATGCCACTATTGAGAAAGAGGCCTAGCTCTTGTGGTGTCCTTGGAACATTTTGACGTGCATTTGGGCACTTCCCCATTTTAAAATTACGTTTTTTTCTGACCACAATCCATCATTTATATAAATACTATGAAGAGGTAAAATGCTAGGATTATGAGGTGGGCCTCTCAGAATCCAACATTATTTATTAGTATATAAAACAAATAAGTGGTCATTGTACATGTAAATTGCTGACGCTCTGTCACGTTCCTTAATAATTATCAGTTACATTAAATTAACGTAATTTAGGCCCAAATTCCTTGTTTGTTACTTGCTATGTCAAATTAGTAAAGTAACGTAATCCCTCCAGCCCATATTAACTATTTATTTATTTATTTGTATTTTATTTAGATGTATACTCATGTCATGTCTAATTATTATATTTATATATTCACAGTAATGTTGTGTACGAGAGGAGAGACAAGCTAGTGTTGAGTTGGTGTGTGGTTGTGGGTGATGTACTGCGTGCGCAAACTGTACTGCGCAGGACCCCCCCTCACTACACACCTTAAAGCTGTTTCATAATCAGATGTCCATACTACATAGCATTCCACAACCAATACTTAAGAAGTGGAATACAGTCTCTCTACTATGATCGAGCCTCATGTTCCTGCTTCCAGCTTCACCCTAGGCTCAACCTGTTCTCTAAGTCCAGCTCCAGCTCTCGGACAGGCTACCCATATTACAACCCAGGAGTCCCAAAGGCCTGTTATCTTGGGTGTAAAGGGAGCAAAATAAACACAGCAGAAAACTTTTGACTAATTTAGAACAGAAGTATATACACTATATACACTATGTACAACAATAGGTATTAGTGCACTCCACGGTAAGCAAGGCAGAATAGAAGCCACTAGAGAGCAGACCGTACTTCAACCAGCTCTAGAATGGGAATGACAAGGGCAGACAGGAGAGTTGTACCCACATAACCTCTGCGATTGCCAAAACCATCTTCTCATTGGCTGGAACCTGGGTACTAGTTGAATGACGGGGTCCCAAACCTCAGTCCTCTGGTTCGCTGGTTGGGGGAGATAGCCTGTAAATGAGGGTTTATCTGGAGTTTACCTGGAGAGAGTTCCGGGGGTCAACGCCCCCGCGGCCCGGTCTGAGACCAGGCCTCCTGGTGGATCAGAGCCTGATCAACCAGGCTGTTGCTGCTGGCTGCACGCAAACCAACATACGAGCCACAGCCCGGCTGATCCGGAACTGACTTTAGGTGCTTGTCCAGTGCCAGCTTGAAGACTGCCAGGGGTCTGTTGGTAATCCCCCTTATGTGTGCTGGGAGGCAGTTGAACAGTCTCGGGCCCCTGACACTTATTGTATGGTCTCTTAACGTGCTAGTGACACCCCTGCTTTTCATTGGGGGGATGGTGCATCGTCTGCCAAGTCTTTTGCTTTCGTAATGAGTGATTTTCGTGTGCAAGTTCGGTACTAGTCCCTCTAGGATTTTCCAGGTGTATATAATCATGTATCTCTCCCTCCTGCGTTCCAGGGAATACAGGTTTAGGAACCTCAAGCGCTCCCAATAATTGAGCTGTTTTATCTCCGTTATGCGCGCCGTGAAAGTTCTCTGTACATTTTCTAGGTCGGCAATTTCACCTGCCTTGAAAGGTGCTGTTAGTGTGCAGCAATATTCCAGCCTAGATAGAACAAGTGACCTGAAGAGTGTCATCATGGGCTTGGCCTCCCTAGTTTTGAAGGTTCTCATTATCCATCCTGTCATTTTTCTAGCAGATGCGATTGATACAATGTTATGGTCCTTGAAGGTGAGATCCTCCAACATGATCACTCCCAGGTCTTTGACGTTGGTGTTTCGCTCTATTTTGTGGCCAGAATTTGTTTTGTACTCTGATGAAGATTTAATTTCCTCATGTTTACCATATCTGAGTAATTGAAATTTCTCATCGTTGAACTTCATATTGTTTTCTGCAGCCCACTGAAAGATTAGGTTGATGTCTGCCTGGAGCATTGCAGTGTCTGCAATGGAAGACACTGTCATGCAGATTCGGGTGTCATCTGCAAAGGAAGACACGGTGCTGTGGCTGACATCCTTGTCTATGTCGGATATAAGGATGAGGAACAAGATGGGAGCGAGTACTGTGCCTTGTGGAACAGAGCTTTTCACCGTAGCTGCCTCGGACTTTACTCTGTTGACGACTACTCTCTGTGTTCTGTTAGTGAGTAAATTATAGATCCATCGACCGACTTTTCCTGTTATTCCTTTAGCACGCATTTTGTGCGCTATTACGCATGGTCACACTTGTCGAAGGCTTTTGCAAAGTCTGTATATATTACATCTGCATTCTTTTTGTCTTCTAGTGCATTTAGGACCTTGTCGTAGTGGTCTAATAGTTGAGACAAACAGGAGCGACCTGTTCTAAACCCATGTTGCCCTGGGTTGTGTAACTGATGGGTTTCTAGATGCGTGGTGATCTTGCTTCTTAGGACCCTTTCAAAGATTTTTATGATATGGGATGTTAGTGCTATTGGTCTGTAGTTCTTTGCTGTTGCTTTACTGCCCCCTTTGTGGAGTGGGGCTATGTCTGTTGTTTTTAGTAACTGTGGGACGACCCCCGTGTCCATGCTCCCTCTCCATAGGATGGAAAAGGCTCGTGATAGGGGCTTCTTGCAGTTCTTGATGAACACAGAGTTCCATGAGTCTGGCCCTGGGGCAGAGTGCATGGGCATGTCATTTATCGCCTGTTCGAAGTCATTTGGCGTCAGGATAACATCGGATAGGGGTGTGTACATGTGCCGAATAAAGGTCATGTGCTCTTTGCATGCCACATGAGGCAACTGTGTATGGGCTGAAGGAGGCATTTAGCAGCTATGGTCGGGTCCATTTAGCGACGATGGGAGTCTGGAAGAAAGGGCTGTACGAGGGGCTCCCTTAAGGATCCTACACCCTCAAAATGTCTTTGGCCCTGCCGTCCCATCATACATGACGTTGGCGGGATACAGGACGCAAGTTTATGTGCATTACGCCGGTCAGCAGCGGACGTGTCGCCTGTGTTGCTCGTATGATCATATAGTGGCACAGTGTCTAAGGTGGCACACCCAGAGGGCCTGGGTCATCGGCAGTGGAGCAACGATTGTGTGAGTTAGGGCTTGAGGTGGGCGGCAGGGTGGACTTGAGGACTTACCTCATAATTCGTAATATTTTAAAATTAAGAATTAAACTAAGTCTGCCCGAAATGCCTAGCCATGCTAGGTGTTCTAGTGGTACACTCTGTAATCATTATTTTACACATGTAAACCACACAATAACCAAATTCTGTAAACTCAGCATTGTAATCCTTATAGAATATAAACTTTGAATGTGGAGCAGTCTGCTGAACGGTGTGTCATGCTCCTGGAGCGACCAGAGGCTGTGGACGAATTGTCAAAAGAACAAGTGTGCCAGGACGGTGTACCTCAGAAGCACTTCATGGAGGAGGTACTCCAGGATTATTTGGGCACATCTATGACTGGTGACTTCAGTGAAGGTGAGGCAGCCACGATGGTTCAGTCGCCTGGGGGAGGGGACCCCAGTGAAGGTACCTTGCAGCAGGTTGTGCAAGTGAAGGTACATCAGGAGCAAGCCCAGTTAGTGGATATGTGTGTGAGTGGTGGCTCCAGAAAGAGAACAGCTGGAATGGCGGAGGTCGAGGAAGTTCTCATGCCAGGCCAGTGCCTGGGGAAAAAGGCGTGAGTGGTGGAGGAGTTGGAGGAATGTGCTGGTCCAGTGACGCCAGAGCTACGCAGTGGACGGGTGTGGGTGAGAGTGAACAGGTAAAGACCTGTGAGGTGCCTGGGTGCCGAACGGGGAAAGGCACTATGAGTAAACCACAGCAGCATAGAGGGAAGCTGCCATTTATATAGCTTTCCAGAGTGTCACACTTAACATGAATAGTCTCAGGTCAGAGATCAAGCATGTGTGGTTGGTCTGGTTTCTGAGGTTAGATAAGATTTTGTTTGGATTTTTAACCCCGGAGGGTTAGCCACCCAGGATAACCCAAGAAAGTCAATGCATCATCGAGAACTGTCTAACTTATTTCCATTGGGATCCTTAATCTTGTCCCCCAGGATGCGACCCACACCAGTCGACTAACACCCAGGTACCTATTTGCTGCTAAGTGAACAGGACAACAGGTGTAAGGAAACGTGTAGAAATGTTTCCACCCGCTGAGAATCGAACCCAGACCCTCCATGTGTGAAGCAAGAGCTTTAGCCACCAGGCCACGGGGCCACCCAAGGTTCTGGGTTGATGTGTGTTTTTTACAGGAACACAATTTTCGGCTGGGATGTGTTTTGAGGTTGGATGGCTACAAGGTTATGTTAGTTCTGCCAGGCAGTTAGAAGGCGGGGTGGCAATAGTGATCAAGGACAACAGCCTCTTGTGTGTCATGGGTTGGGCAGAGGGGGGGGAGGGTCATGAGAGTAGATGGGATATGGGGTGAGAGAGGTATTTGTCTCATAGGTGTATATATGCTGGCATTGGGTAACATACAAGTAAAAGCAGATTTTGTGGGAGATGACTTACTGTATTATTTATGGGCATTGCCGGTGGTCACGATCATGGGCACAGATCAGAACTGTGTGATTCAGGAAAGGGATGTGGAACCAATGGGGGCAGGGTGCATTCTGAAGGTTCTGTGGGACACATTGCAAGATGTCGGTATTGTGGATGTTGTGGGGGGGAGCTTAGCGACGGAGCACACTTTTGTCAGGCGAGAATATGCGGTGCGACTAGACAGGATTTACGTAATGCGGGGTATAGAGGTGAGGGATGTGCAGACAGTCGATGTAGGTTTCTCGAACCACAGAGCAGTAATTGCTGATTTGCAGTGGGAGGAAGTGGTCAGAATTCATGCTGGTTATTGGAAGTTGAATATAGGATTGCATAGGGGTTAGGAAAGGGGTGCGGGTCTCGAAGAATGGTGGGGTAGGTTCATGGAGGGAAGGGATAGGGTACTGCAGCTCATTGACTGGTGGGTGTTGAAAGCAAAGCCTCACATTGCGACCTATTTCCAAGGCAGGGGGAGGAAGCGAGATGGCGTTATGGCTTGCAAAATTATTTGGAATCTCAGCTAAAGAATTGTTATGACAGGGTGTGGGGCGGGTGGGGAAGCGGAATCCATAAGGGATAGACTCACAGATATTCGCAACGAACGTTTCAATGGGATATGTTATCGAGTGGGATTGGAGGATGTACTATGGGGCGACAAGCCATCTGGGTTCGTGTTACGCAAGTTCCGTCATGCTGTGACTACCATGTTGCAATTGGTGGCAAGTTCGGGGGTGGGGGGATACCAGGATGGCATAATCTTCGCCACCACAGAAAGCATGGGCTATTACGCTGATGCTTAGTTTCAGGAAAAATGGAGGGGGCAGGTGGGTAATGGCTCACAGGGGTTGGCGGGGGAGGGGGGTCACGATGTGTTGGGGATGAAGGTTAGAGAGAGGATGGAGGAAGATATTTATGAGGAGGAAGTAGCGGCAGCGATTTTTGGAATGCAGACTGGCAAGACGCCGGGCATTGACGGGTTGCCAATTGAATTTTACAGGATGCATTGGGGATGCATCAGGCATGCTTTTGTTGGGGTTCTAAATAATATGTTGGCAGGTGGGAGAATGGGCGAGTCCCAATGAACGGGAATTGTAGTGTTGGTTCCTAAGAAGGGAGGGGAGCACGTTTTGAGTGCTTACAGTAAGTAAGTAAGTAAGTAAGTAAGTTTATTCAGGTATACACAAATACAGTTACATAGAATTATCATACATAGCAGCATATGTGTAGAGAACCTAGGATAACCCAAAAAAGTCAGACAGAGTGACTTATTTCCATTGGGGTCCTTTACTTATTTCCATTGGGGCAGTTTCTTTAATATGTGCTGATTACAAGGTCCTTGCAAAGATATTGGGCAATCGTTTGAAGGGGGTTCTGGGGTCAGTTTTACATGAGACAGCATGGAATTCCTGGGAGAAGTGTGAGGGAGGGGCATGGCCATATCCGGGATTTCCTGGAGGGGTGGGGGAGGGGGGTTCTCGGTTTGGACTGGGAAACTGTGTACGATTGTGTGGACAAGGGATTTATGCGGGAGTGTTTACATGGCTTGGGTTTTGGTGCAAAAGTAGTGGGATGGGTGGAGGCATTGTATGCCGGGACGATAAGATAAGATAAGATAAGATAAGATTTCGTTCGGATTTTTAACCCCGGAGGGTTAGCCACCCAGGATAACCCAAGAAAGTCAGTGCGTCATCGAGGACTGTCTAACTTATTTCCATTGGGGTCCTTAATCTTGTCCCCCAGGATGCGACCCACACCAGTCGACTAACACCCAGGTACCTATTTGCTGCTAGGTGAACAGGACAACAGGTGTAAGGAAACGTGTCGAATGTTTCCACCCGCCGGGAATCGAACCCGGGCCCTCCGTGTGTGAAGCGGGAGCTTTAGCCACCAGGCCACCGGGCCACCGATGATGAGGGTTCAGGTGAATGGGCGACTGGGGGGCAATAAATGCATGGAACGAGGTTTGAGGCAGGGTTGCCCGCTTTCCCAAATCTTGTTCGCATGTGTACAGAATCCATTTTATGAGCTGGTAGATCATGAGTGGGGGAGGGGGTGTGAAGATGAGTTGGGGGAGCATGTAGTGGGGTACGTTGATGATACGACAGTTTTGATTAGTGCACGGGAGGATTTCGTTTACGTGGGTGTGAAAATTTGTGTGGGCTGCCTCCAAGTGAGTCACCTACCATGGCAAACTCCATTGACACCGAGCTCTGAGGTGGGTACCCCAGCCTCACAAGTGGCTTATAGGACAGATTTTCACAAATGATTGATGTTGCAAGAAACTCGCCTGCATGCACGTATAAAGGACTAAGTTACTTGGTGTTGCAGCATATATCCTGATCTGCAGCTTCCCTAAGCTTAGCCTTAGCCCCTCTGGACTTTCCCTCAGAAACCACGTGCAACCGGGAGCCTTAATTCCTGCAATATTCAATCGTTATTAGTGTCCTCCCTGCACCTCAGAAATTCCTATATCCAAGAGGGTATGTATCCCCTAGTATAACTATGCAGACACGGACACTAGCTTCCAGACTGCCTTGAGACACTGGTAGTTACTGGGCATGCTCTGCCTGTTGCACACTGGGCCCACAGATAAAACTCAACTCACAATCTCCCCAGACACTGGCCAGAAATCTACGAGAAATAGTGGAGGTCTTGTCTTACTGTATGGGCCTGACGGAGGAGGTCATCTACGGTACATCGAGGTGCCTCTACCAGATTTCCCCAGGTCTCAAATGTGAAGACACGTGGGGGGCGCCGTCTGCTG
Organism: Cherax quadricarinatus; assembly: GCF_026875155.1. Taxonomy (NCBI): domain Eukaryota; kingdom Metazoa; phylum Arthropoda; class Malacostraca; order Decapoda; family Parastacidae; genus Cherax; species Cherax quadricarinatus. The sequence continues at coordinate 11,893,059 of NC_069416.1, read as the reverse complement.
ATCACAACACATCTTGTCCAGTTGGTGTCTGTCTTAAGAAGGACGCTATTGTGTCTTTGAGACCCACGCCTCGTCATTCAAGCTAGGGCTGCCAGTTCTCCCTAGCTAACTTAACCTAGTGTTTGCCTACATTATCGGCCTATTACTACCTATGTTAAGGTCTTAGGTCTACATTATTATTATCTACAGTTGCCTCAATAATCCTAATATTAGTGTACTACCAGTAAAACTACTTACTCCTTCCCTGAAGAGTAAATCTATAAATTAAATAAATGCCTACCAACAATCCACGCCAAAATAGAGAGAATGCTATTTGTTTGGGAGGGTTTAAGGGCCAGCCAGCTCAGCCGTCCCATTACGGCCATGCTGGATCTGTCCTGTGGAACTTTAGGGACCAAAACTTTGGGTAGTTTCAAATTTAGGTTGGATAAGTACATGAGTGGGAGGGGTTGGATTTGAGTGGGACTTGCACATCAGAGCTTATTTCTTGGGTAGCATTGAAAATTGGGTTGGTCAAATGTTTGTTAGTGGGATGAATTGTAAAGGACCTGCCTAGTATGGGCCAACAGGCCTCCTGCAGTGTTCCTCCCTTCTTATGTTCTTATGTTCTAAATAAATTTCCACAGTGGGTGAGGTCTCTGAAAGGTTTGGGGCTACGACGGGTATGAGGGTTAACAGGTGTAAGTCGATGTTGCTAGAGGTGGGGAGCTGGGTAGGGGGAGAATGGGTGTGGGGTTTGGATGGATGTGTGGATAGGATTAGGATTTGTGGGATTCAGTGGTGGTACGGGACAAGGTGCTGGGCAGACTACAGGGACTATGGGTCAGGGATTCTTCATTGCACCAACGGGTGATGGTCGTGAACTCGCTTGTGTATAGTAAGGTCTGGGAAGTGGCAGCTATATATCCTTTGTGGCCCTGTGATGTAAAGGAGATACAGAGAAGGGCGTTGAGGTATATTTGGGGATATGGACAGGCATGGTTGGGATGTGAGGTGATGTCTGGAGTATGCATGGAGGGTTTAAGTTCTCAAGCTTTGGGACCTAGGGTGAGAGCAATTTATGTCCGGGCATGTTACTTAAGACTAGGGGGTGCTAGAGGCCATAGGGTGGGAGAGGTCGGGAGAGAAGTCTGGTGTTGGTGGCATGGAAAGGATCTGGAGGCGTGTGAGGACTTGCTGCAATATATGTTACAGGTTAGGGATGTACGCAGTATGTGCATAGGGAGGCTGGTGGGTGTGGGGTCCCAGTGGGCAGCATTGTCAGGCATGGGGGTTTATCCTACATATAATTGGAAGGTGATATGGGAGGAATTCCAGCGGCTTCGTATACCCACTAAGGTGCATGAGGTGGTGTGTGGATTCATCATGGGGATCCTGGCATCTAAGGTGATGTTATAAAAAATGGGTTATGTTCAGGATGCAACCTGCATGCATTGTGGTGATGAAACAGCGTTTCATGCAGCGTATTTTTGTCCTACTCTAGAAGCAGTAAGGTTGTGGATGAGGGGAGTTTTCGGGATCTTGACACAAGAGGTGGCATGAGCATTAAGATTTATCATGGTGGATTATTTGTACATGTCTTGGGGAATGCGTGAGGTGTGGGGCACCAGTAGGGTCAGTGCGTTGGATGCACGTTTTTATGGGACAATGTGCAGGAATAGAAGCGTCTATGGTAGTAGGTGGGTCGAGTGTTTTCCTGAGGGTTATCATGGTATGATGGTGGCAAAACTTAGCAGATTGGTTGGGACAGGATGGCAATGGGCTGGTGGACAGCGATGATCGGGAGTGCAAGTGAACTAGTTGTTATATGACAGGGGTGGCAGCAGGGGAGGAAGTGATGGTTAATGGATGTTGTTGGCTTGGATGTGAAATGGGTCTGACAGAGGGGTGTAACATCGATCATGCCAGTCATTACTGTGTCCCTGAGTGTGTTCTGGCTGTCAATGGTCCTATATATCTCAGGTCTCCTTGGTACAGCCTGTCAGTGTCTGAGGGGGGTGCTGGTGTGTGCTGGATTGGTTTACCATGTCTTTCAGGTAGATGTTCTTGTATGGCACGGGCACATGCTTAGAAAGTATGATTGGCTGTGATACTTGCCGTGACAGGGAACGTGTAGGTGATGGCAAAGCCCTGCAGGGTGTGGTATGCATTCTTTTAGGCTGAGACACAAGGGAGGGGAGGAGGTGGCTTTTGAGGACTTAAGGGGGAGTTCTGGAGGCCAGCCTTTTGTCCCAGGCTGTCGCGTATAGGGTAGGTTTGTTACAATACATTTACTGCTACCAGCGAAGTTGGATAGTGTTTATTGGTTTGGCTGACGAGTTTAGAATAAGGTGCCATAAAGGCGATAGTATAGTATTGTATGCTGTCATTTCTCCGCACCTTCATGGTGTGCCTTGAAAGTTGCATTAGTTGCAACATCTGTTGATAAGGCATTCCCTAGTTACTATAATAACCATGTTCTGTTGTTTGTTGGCATGTTTAGTCATCCACTACAGTGTTGTGGATTTTCTCTAGGACTGCACACCTTATATGTATTTTGTCCCACTTAATGTACTTTTGTTAATATTTGTTGTTTCCTGTACAGCCGGGGATACCTGATGTTCGTAGAGGACCCTGTTACCATGTGTTGATTTACCATTTTGAATTTTATGTTGGTAGGTTACATTATTATTATTATAATCAAAAAGAAGCGCTAAACCACAAGGGCTATACAGCGCTGCAGGCCAGGAAGGAAGCGATGGTATCAGGTGGCAAAAGGGAGATGGATATGTAACAGGTTATGGAGAACAGCGGGGTAGCGGATAGTGAAAGGGTAGAGGGCAGCAAGAGATTGAGGTAGAAAGGGCTGAGGAGAGTGCGAAAGGCATCATCATCAGAGTTTGTGGAGTAAATCAGTCGTTGTCAAGAAGTCAATGAGAGAGTCAGGATTAAAGGAGGGTCCATCAGCAAGAAGGGAAGGTAAAGAGAGAGTAGTAGAGCGGAGACGACATTGGAGGTAAATTCTGCGTGCTCGTTGATAGAGAGGGGAGTCTAACAGAATGTGGCTAATCGATACTGGAACTTGACACTGCTCACAGAGAGGAACAGGGTGCCTCTCCATGAGATACCCATGAGTAAGACAAGTGTGGCCAATGCGAAGGCAGGAGAGAGTAGTCTCCCAACCTCGGCACTGGTGACAAGAAGAAGGCCAGTAACATATGCTCGGTTTAATAGAATGAAGTTTGTAACCAAGCAGAGTTGACCAACATTGTTTCCAATGGGTGTGAAGGTGGGTAGCTATTACAGCAAAATAGTCCAGAAATGGAACACTTCTATATGAAATTGGTAGGTCATGTACTGCTGACCGCACAGCAGTGTCTACCTGTTCATTGCCCTGTACATCAACATGACCAGGGACCCAACAAAAAACAATATCTTTATGCTTGGTAGAGGTATGGCGTAGCCAAAGTTGGATATGGAGAACTAGGGGGTGAGGTGTATCAAATTTCCGTATAGCCTGTAGAGCACTAAGGGAGTCTGAGACAACCACAAATGATGACGCAGGCATAGATGTGATAAGAATAAGTGCTGCAAGAATGGCATATAATTCAGCAGTAAAAATGCTAGCCGAAGATAGTAAATCCCCTTGCACGACGCCTCTGGAAACACTGCTGCAAATCCGACACTGTCAGAAGACTTAGAGCCATCTGTGTACACTTGTGATGGCATGAGAATGAGAGTTGAAGTGGTCAAGAAAAAGAGCGCGGGAAGCCACCATAGGCAGTTGGGCTTTTGAGCAAGGGAGTGAGAAAGAACAGACCCGAATAGCTGTAACTTCCCAGGGGATAGGGAAAAGTGAGATGTTACATGAACATACAAAGGTGGTAACTGAAGGGAAGACAAGAGCAAATGTAGGCGGAGAGAGAAGGGACAGAGTAAACAGGGGCGGCGAACAAATAATGTCTACTAATATTGGTGACCATTCTATAAATGGAAGGATGGCAGAGATCGTGTGAGCGTACATAGTAGTGAAGGCAATGGGCATCACAGCATACATAGTAGTGAAGGCAATGGGCATCACAGCAATCAGACAAGGACAGAACATTTGCTTCTGCATAGAGGCTCTCAACAGGGGAAGAGCAAAAAGCACCAAGGCATAAACGTAATCCTTGGTGATGGATGGGGTTAAGGCTAGAGAGAGTAGCAGGAGAAGCCGCTGAATAGATCTGGTCACCATAATCGAGTTTCGATAAAATTAGGGCTGAATGTAGGTGAAGGAGAGTTCGATGATCAGCTCCCTATGAAAGATGAGCAAGGGTTTTAAGAAGGTTCAGCCGGCTGTGACAAGTTGCCTTCAGAGAGGTGATGTGAGGTTTCCAGGATAACCTACAGTCAAAGAGGAGGCCTAGAAATCAGGGATACATGAGCCAAAGAGGTACAAAGGATGATCGGAGATGACAGAGCATCTAGTGAAAGTAATTTGGTGAATTTTGGTGCTGGAAAATTTAAACCCATGCGTGGTGGCCCAATTGGAAACATGGTCGGTCGCATGCTGGAGAGAAACTGTAATGAGATGACAGCACCTGCACAAGCAATAGCAAAGTCATCAACATAGAGTGATGACCAAATATTGGATGGAAGAACAGAGGCCAAATCATTTATAGCAAGGAGAAAAAGTGTTGTGCTTGGAACACATCCCTGAGGGACACCTTCAGCTTGGACAAAGTCCAGAGAGAGCACATTATTGACTCGAACACGGAAATGTCTGTCAGTTAAAAAGTTCTTAAGGAAGGATGGTAGATTGCCTCGGAGGCCTAAGGAGTGGGCTTGGGCCAAAATATTATACCTCCAAATTGTGTCAAATGCCTTCTCAAGGTCAAAAAATATGGCAATAACTGAGTGGTTATTCACAAAGGCATTATGAACATACGTATCCAAGCTTAGTAAGGGGTCTATGGTAGATCGGTCCTTACGAAAGCCATATTGACTAGTGGAGAGACTGTTGTGTGTCTCTAAATACCACATTAAACATCAATTTACCAGACGTTCCATCACTTTGCAAACTGCACTGGTAAGAGCAATGGGATGATAGTGGGAGGCATCATGTCCCGTAATACCCGGCTTGCGGAAAGGGAGAAAAATGGTGGATTTCCACAGCTGGGGAAGAACTCCTTGTGACCAATTAAGATTGAAGAGGTGTAAGAGGACTACAAGGGCTGACTGGTGTAAATGTTGTAACATCCGAATATGAATGTCGTCAGGCCTAGCTGTTGATGATCGGCAAGCTGAGAGTGTTGCCTCCAGTTCCCAAAGTGTAAAAGGCACATTATACTGTTCTTCTCTGAGACAAGAAACGTCAAAGGGTACTAACTCTCTGGCAGACTTTGAGGAAAGAAAGGAGGGGCATAGATGGAGCCCTCGGGAAATATGGACCAGATGAGTGCCAATTTCAATGGCAACGTCAAGAGGGTTTGCTACATCAACACCTGCAACCCGTAGAACAGGAGCCGGGTCAGGAGAGTATTTACCACTCAATTTCCTCACTTTTTTCCAGACTGCACTCATAGAGGAAGCAGAGGTGATGGTGGAAACATAATCTCACCAGCAAGTGAATTTAGTGTCACGGATGACACGGCGAGCGATGGCACGCTTCTGCTTAAAATCAAGAAGTCTCTCATTGGGGCAGGTACTGTACCAGTACCTGCCCCAAGCAGCGCATTTCAAACGTACTGCACGAGCACAAAAGGAGACCACCAAGGCACGCACTTCTGAGAATGCCTGCCTGAGGTCTGGGGTATAGAATGAGAAGCTGCAGTTAAAACTGACGTCGAGAAGAGGTGTAGGAGCTCATCAATGGAGGATGAAGAAGGAACCTCACTAAAAGCAGTGAGTTGCGAGTAAAGGTCCAAATTTGCCCGATCAAATTGCCAGCGAGGCTACGGAAAGGTGGTGAATACGAAGGAGAAGTAAGAATGATTGGAAAATGATCACTGTCATGTAAGTCCAGTAGAACAGACCAGGTGAAGTCTAGTGTAGTGGAGGAAGAGCAGACTGAGAGATTGATGCAAGAGAGAGTATGAGTACGAGGATCAAAATGGGTGGGAGTACCCGTATTTAAAACATGGACGGGGTGAGAGGCGAGAAAAGCCTCCAGTTGGATGCCACATGAATCACAATGAGATCCCCCCAGAGGAAATGGTGGGCATTAAAATCGCCAAGTAACAGAAGCGGTGGTGGTAAGGATGAAACAAGAAAGGCAAAATCTGTAATAGAAAATGCTCGAGAAGGAGAGAGATATAAAGAACATATTGTAAACCACTTATTCAAGTGGATACGGGCTGCAGCGTAATGCAGCAAGGTATGGGCAAATAGTTGACAGTACGGAATATCGCTGCATAGAAGAAGGGCACTTTCATTAAAGGTCCCATCTGAGAAAAGATCCGAAGAATACAATAAATTACAGCCTGAGATAGGTTAGAAAACAGCTGAGTGTAATTTTGGTTCTTGTAAGCAAGCACCAACAGGGGAAAACCTGGAAAGCAGCATCTGAAGCTCACCCTGATTACTCCTGAGGCCGCGGATATTCCACTGTAAATAGGCCATATTTGGCAATGAGGAAAATACCAGGAATCCATAGGGAAGGGCACCTATGGACTAGAGGGCTTAGAAAAGTCAATGTGCGGTGGCATCGGAAGACGTTCAAGCAGCGAAGGAATGGAGTGTTGCGAAGAATGGAGATGGAGATGGAGGAGAGGGAAGAGAAGGAACAGGAGGTGGATCAGTGTCCATTGAAGGTTTAGTCTCTGCAATATATTCTGAAATGGCTTCAAGTGTTTCTGAATTCAAAGACGTATGAGAGACAATATTGGAGGTAGAAGGAGGAGGGTGAGTAAAGATTGGGACAGTAATGGACTGTACCAAAGTAAAGGGGGACGAAAGATTGTAGGGGACTGGAGAAGTGTGGGAGGGGACAAAAGAGGCAGAAACCTGGGAGGTGGCAGAAGAGGGAGAAACTTGGGAGGGGACGGGGATGGAAGGCATAGTACTAGGAGGAGGGTGAACCTCCACACTTGTAACAGAGCCAGAGAGAGGGAAAGAACTAGGCACAGAGACTGGAAAGGTAAAATGACGAGGTGGAAGAAGGGGGCAAAGAAGATTTGAGCAATGGGAATTTTTTGGACTTCTGAGAAGTAGAGGGGCGATTGGTATAAGGTGTCGTACGAGGTCTTGTCGATACCGGGGCTTGTGAGGAAGGACGTGAAGATGTGAGAACAGACTGAAGTGTTGTAGTAGGGACGTCAGAGCCCAGGACAGCTAAAGAATTAGATACCGGAGTGGCTATGGGAGGGGTAACCACAGAGGAGGCTGCAGAAGATGGGAGCCCAGAAGTGGGGGGACGTTTTGAAACACGAGAATAAGAAACACGGGGCAGTCTCCCTTGGAGGCAGAGATGGGAAACTGCCATAGCATAAGGGAGACCTTCTGCCTCTTTGAGGCAACGGATTTCATGCTCATTAAAGTAGACCTGGCAATGGCGAGAGTACGAAGGGTGAGCCTCATGACAATTAAGGAAAGAGGGAGGTCGACTGCAAGACATTAGAATGGTCGTCGGCACCACAGACTGGGCATTCAGCTATACATCTGCAATATTTCGCTGGGTGACCAAAACGCCAGCAATTTCTACACTGTTGCAGTGTAGGGATCACCTTTCGGACTTGTAACCGATGTCCCGTGACATAAACAGAGGCCGGGAGTTCACAACTGTCAAAAGTTAATCGAGCCAAATTGCAAGGGTATCGTCTCCGCCCGCGGGCAGGAAGGACATAAGTGTCTACTTTGAGGATTGGGAGATCCTGGAGTTCCAGTTGTTCAAGAATGTCATTGCCACATGTCTGGAAATTCTTTTGTACTATGGTATGGGGCAGAATGACAGTACCACTACAAGAATTGATAGAAGTGTTTTTCAATAGTGATAGGAGTAGTATTGATATGCGAAAGGAGAGAAAGATCATGAGCTTGGGTAGCATTCTAGACAGTGACGATGCGCGTACCCCTCTTGAGAGCATGAAATGAAATATCTCTACCAACATGGCGCAGGAGCGCTTTGTCAATATGTACTATGGTCGGAAAGATAGGCAGCAGAAGAAGTTGGTCTTAAAGAATTTAGTCCATTGTGTGGTCCGAAACTGAGTGTGGAGAGGGAGTGCATGATGTGTTGGCCTTTTCCAAGTAGAATCGGAAGGTAACGAAGTAACATCAGGAGATTGTCGTTGGCATTTAGAAGTGGGACCAGAGTTGGTCCGACGTGGGACGGGCTGGGGATTTGAAAATTACCGCACCGTAGAGGCCAGAAGCATAGTCAAAGGAGAGCGGAGGTCAGACAAATCAAAAGAGTCAGTCGAAGCCCTGGTACCTGAAGTGGGTGAGGAAACAGCACCAGCAAGAGGTACAGGGGCCTTAGGAGTGTCCGAAGAGTGGTCAAAAAACGAGGCAGGGTCAGAATGGGGTGCGGTATCAAGAGGGGGCCCGGGGGTAGTAGGTTCATGGACTGGGTTCTCCATGTTTAGGTTACTCCTTTTCTTTTTGTTTTTAAGAAAAAGAAAATAAAATAAAAATAAAAAGAATAAAAAAAGGGGGGACCGGGAAGGGATAGTTCCTAGGAGGAATGAAAGGGCCACAAATCTCCCTCCACGCCCAAGAGGACCTCAGCACCGCAAATAGCGCAGATGCAGCATGAAACCCATGCCATATCCTACCCTTCATGCCAGTAAACCAGCAATCCGGGATAGCAACCTCACTTCTGCCAAAGCTACCTCGGTGGACAAAAGAGAGGGGGGCTGGATATCCACCACAAAGCATACCTCCTTCGGCCACCACCCATGGAATCCGAAAGGTGGCTTCCAGAGATACACCCGTCACCCGAAAGACACCCAAAGCCACCCTCCGGGATACCGGAGAGGGATCGGGACATCCTCAGGTGATCCAGATTCCATGGGAAACTACGCCACCGCCAAGAACCTCAATGGAATGGGATGGACCCCGGTACCCTTTCCCTTACCTAGGAACTAGCATGCCTGTGGGAAAAATCCTAAAGGCCAAAAAGAGGAAGGGCAAAAGGGAGGGGTGCGGAGGAGGAGGAGGAAAGGAAAAAGGGGAGGATAGGGAAGATGGGATAGGGAAGGGGGGATTGGGGAGTAATTAGGTTCGGTCTGAGGAAGGAGACCGACAGGTCTAATTCCTCAGACCAAGAGCCTCTTCACCACACCAAGGAGCCCCCCTCGAAGAGGTGGTAGGTTACAAATAAAACTTGTAAGTCCGGCAATGCTTTGTTACTGAGTGTAGATTTTGTAGCACTGTACGGTGCAGCGGTGAGCAGGTTGTGTTGTCAATTGTAGTTTAAAACACTCAGAACCTGTATTGTACTGCTGATTTCTTGACCTCCATTGTTATATATCACTGTTATGTACTTGAAGTTTTTAATAAAAATAAAAAAAAATGCTGAAGGCACATGACAGGGGCTTCTTGCAGTTCTTGATGAACATGGAGTTCCACGAGCCTGAGCCTGTTGCAGAGTGCATGGGCATGCCATTTATTGCCTTTTCAAAGTATTCTAGTGTTAGGATAATATCTGAGATTTTTAAGATGACCAAATTTTGGGTCTCATTCATAAAGAATTCATTTGGACTGTCGACCCTTAGTCTGGGTAGCAGCTCGCTGAAGAGTGAGTCATACTGGGATTTTGAACCCATCCATTCAAACTTCACACTTTCCATGGTCTCACGAGTCAAGATGACAGCTTTGTGGGGACTTGAGCTTGACTTCACCACAGCCATGCTGGCAAGACATTCATCTGTATTATTATTATAATAAAAAAGAAGCATTAAACCTACAAGGGTCATACAGTGCAGCAGGGGAGGGAAGAGTGCAAGGGTATTGCATAGCAAGAGGGAGAGGGATAATTAGGTTGAGGAATGCTGTGGAGAAGTGGATAGTACAGGGTGTGAGGGAAAAGTGGGTTATAAGTGGGGTTAGGGTTGTTCAGGCAGCCAGGAACCATTAGCGAGTTACGCCGCACACTCCCCTCTGGCGGGCTGGGGCAAAACTCTAGTTCCTGGTGTCTGATGTGCTTCAATTTCTACTCCTGGTAGTACTGACTTTACCTGGTGTGAGTTGAAGTTTGAAGAGTCACTTCACCTCCACTCTTCTCCTGATCAGGTAAGGTGATTACCAGGAGTATTACTGTTCTTTGTTTTTCTTTTGTTTGTTGGTTACTAGTAATGATTTTGGCATTTAACACCACTCTTTTTTCATTCTTAAATGTTATATTTGCATAACTGTTGGTAACCAGTTTATTTTTTCTTATTACCAGCTCTGCTCCTGGCGTGGTCATCCTGGGTAGACGCCAGATAAGGGAGCAAGATAATTGTTAATTGGACTAATTAATATTGTCCGACTACTACCGGCCCTTATTTATCCTACTTGTGCTGCTCCAACCAAGTAGTTCAGGAGATTCCAAAACATCAGACTGGTACCATCTGCCCAGGATTACATACACAGTCTCTTAACCCTTTCAGGGCCCCCAGGCCCTCTCCCAGATTTGTTCTCAGGGTCACCCAAATTTCAAAAAAAAAAATTATTTTTTCTTATGAAATGATAGAGAATCTTTTCCCGATCATAATGACACCAAAAATATGAAATTTGATTGAAAACTTACGGAATTATGCTCTTGCGAAGTTAGCAGTCTCGACGATGTTTACGCATCGGCGATTTTGCCCACTTTGAGCCCTATTTTTGGCCAATTCCAGTGTACTAGTCGACAAAAATCGTAACTATTTTGCTAGAACTCCATTTTTTCTATCGAATGAGTACAAGAAACCACCCATTTACCGATTTCAACTATCCAATACAGTAGTCAAATTTAGCAATTTTGCCAATTTCACACAAATTTCAAAAGATGCCAATTTCCAAATTATTTTTTTTTTTATTATCACACTGGCCGATTCCCACCAAGGCAGGGTGGCCCGAAAAAGAAAAACTTTCACCATCATTCACTCCATCACTGTCTTGCCAGAAGGGTGCTTTACACTACAGTTTTTAAACTGCAACATTAACACCCCTCCTTCAGAGTGCAGGCACTGTACTTCCCATCTCCAGGACTCAAGTCCGGCCTGCCGGTTTCCTGAATCCCTTCATAAATGTTACTTTGCTCACACTCCAACAGCACGTCAAGTATTAAAAACCATTTGTCTCCATTCACTCCTATCAAACACGCTCACGCATGCCTGCTGGAAGTCCAAGCCCCTCGCACGCAAAACCTCCTTTACCCCCTCCCTCCAACCCTTCCTAGGCCGACCCCTACCCCGCCTTCCTTCCACTACAGACTGATACACTCTTGAAGTCATTCTGTTTCGCTCCATTCTCTCTACATGTCCGAACCACCTCAACAACCCTTCCTCAGCCCTCTGGACAACAGTTTTGGTAATCCCGCACCTCCTCCTAACTTCCAAACTACGAATTCTCTGCATTATATTCACACCACACATTGCCCTCAGACACGACATCTCCACTGCCTCCAGCCTTCTCCTCGCTGCAACATTCATCACCCACGCTTCACACCCATATAAGAGCGTTGGTAAAACTATACTCTCATACATTCCCCTCTTTGCCTCCAAGGACAAAGTTCTTTGTCTCCACAGACTCCTAAGTGCACCACTCACTCTTTTTCCCTCATCAATTCTATGATTCACCTCATCTTTCATAGACCCATCCGCTGACACGTCCACTCCCAAATATCTGAATACGTTCACCTCCTCCATACTCTCTCCCTCCAATCTGATATTCAATCTTTCATCACCTAATCTTTTTGTTATCCTCATAACCTTACTCTTTCCTGTATTCACCTTTAATTTTCTTCTTTTGCACACCCTACCAAATTCATCCACCAATCTCTGCAACTTCTCTTCAGAATCTCCCAAGAGCACAGTGTCATCAGCAAAGAGCAGCTGTGACAACTCCCACTTTGTGTGTGATTCTTTATCTTTTTAACTCCACGCCTCTTGCCAAGACCCTCGCATTTACTTCTCTTACAACCCCATCTATAAATATATTAAACAACCACGGTGACATCACACATCCTTGTCTAAGGCCTACTTTTACTGGGAAATAATTTCCCTCTTTCCTACATACTCTAACTTGAGCCTCACTATCCTCGTAAAAAACTCTTCACTGCTTTCAGTAACCTACCTCCTACACCATACACTTGCAACATCTGCCACATTGCCCCCCTATCCACCCTGTCATACGCCTTTTCCAAATCCATAAATGCCACAAAGACCTCTTTAGCCTTATCTAAATACTGTTCACTTATATGTTTCACTGTAAACACCTGGTCCACACACCCCCTACCTTTCCTAAAGCCTCCTTGTTCATCTGCTATCCTATTCTCCGTCTTACTCTTAATTCTTTCAATTATAACTCTACCATACACTTTACCAGGTACACTCAACAGACTTATCCCCCTATAATTTTTGCACTCTCTTTTGTCCCCTTTGCCTTTATACAAAGGAACTATGCATGCTCTCTGCCAATCCCTAGGTACCTTACCCTCTTCCATACATTTATTAAATAATTGCACCAACCACTCCAAAACTATATCCCCACCTGCTTTTAAACATTTCTATCTTTATCCCATCAATCCCGGCTGCCTTACCCCCTTTCATTTTACCTACTGCCTCACGAACTTCCCCCACACTCACAACTGGCTCTTCCTCACTCCTACAAGATGTTATTCCTCCTTGCCCTATACACGAAATCACAGCTTCCCTATCTTCATCAACATTTAACAATTCCTCAAAATATTCCCTCCATCTCCCAATACCTCTAACTCTCCATTTAATAACTCTCCTCTCCTATTTTTTAACTGACAAATCCATTTGTTCTCTAGGCTTTCTTAACTTGTTAATCTCACTCCAAAACTTTTTCTTATTTTCAACAAAATTTGTTGATAACATCTCACCCACTCTCTCATTTGCTCTCTTTTACATTGCTTCACCACTCTCTTAACTTCTCTCTTTTTCTCCATATACTCTTCCCTCCTTGCATCACTTCTACTTTGTAAAAACTTCTCATATGCTAACTTTTTCTCCCTTACTACTCTCTTTACATCATCATTCCACCAATCGCTCCTCTTCCCTCCTGCACCCACTTTCCTGTAACCACAAACTTCTGCTGAACACTCTAACACTACATTTTTAAACCTACCCCATACCTCTTCGACCCCATTGCCTATGCTCTCATTAGCCCATCTATCCTCCAATAAACTGTTTATATCTTACCCTAACTGCCTCCTCTTTTAGTTTATAAACCTTCACCTCTCTCTTCCTGATGCTACTGTCATTTCGCCTACATCATTCGTGTATACTTATTTATCCTCTTTTCTTAAAATATGTATTACCTATAACTAAACCCCTTTCTATACAAAGTTCAATCAAAGGGCTCCCATTATCATTTACACTGGCACCCCAAACTTACCTACCACACCCTCTCTAAAAGTTTCTCCTACTTTAGCATTCAAGTCCCCTACCACAATTACTCTCTCACTTGGTTCAAAGGCTCCTATACATTCACTTAAACATCTCCCAAAATCTCTCTCTCTCCTCTGCAATTCCTCTCTTCTCCAGGTGCATACACGCTTTTATGACCCACTTCTCGCATCCAACCTTTACTTTAATCCACATAATTCTTGAATTTACACATTCATATTCTCTTTTCTCCTTCCATAACTGATCATTTAACATTACTGCTACCCCTTCCTTTGCTCTAACTCTCTCAGATACTCCAGATTTAATCCCATTTATTTCCCCCACTGAAACTCTCCTACCCCCTTCAGCTTTGTTTCGCTTAGGCCAGGACATCCAACTTCTTTTCATTCATACATCAGCAATCATCTGTTTCTTGTCATCCGCACTACATCCACGCACATTTAAGCAACCAGTTTTATAAAGTTTTTCTTCTTCTCTTTTTTTAGTAATTGTATACAGGAGAAGGGGTTACTAGCCCATTGCTCCCGGCATTTTAGTCGCCTCATACGACACGCATGGCTTACGGAGGAAAGATTCTTTTCCACTTCCCCATGGACAATAGAAGAAATAAAAAAGAACAAGAGCTATTTAGAAAAAGGAGAAAAACCTAGATGTATGTATATATATATATATATGCATGTGCGTGTCTGTGAAGTGTGACCAAAGTGTAAGTAGGAGTAGCAAGATATCCCTGTTATCTTAGCGTGTTTATGAGACAGAAAAAGGGTCCAGAATAAACAAGAAAGACATTCCTGGCACTGAACATTTCCTCTGTTCATTAATCACGTCCCCATGCCCCTCTTACATTCTTTTGCTTTCCACTTTGAATTTTTATTCTCACAAAAAATAGAAGATTTACTGTTATGCAGAATATGCATTAGTGAAGAAATGGTATAAATAATATCGGCGCACTTGTGAAAGAATATTAGACTCGCCAGTTGACGTGTATTGGATGCTTAGCATGATTTATTTACTTTTGAACTTTGGTAAAAATCGAACATTTCTGCTACTTTGAGCTCAATTTCAAGGTACTTTTCATTGTAAAACCAGTCAAAATCATCTCAATTTCTGTAATATGTCTTCCATTCTATAAGATGAGACCAGGAAAACTAGAATACAATACCATACGAAAATACAGTGCAAAGTCCCTGTTTTAATCCAAAAACACAAAGTTTTTTTTTTTTCTCATTATGCACTGTGCTGCAGGATTTTTTTTATACTGCACACACTGACCACATAGACCCATTCTTTCATATGTAGGCCTACCAGCTTTCTCTCACTAGATTTGAGGGCACTAGAATTTAGGCGTACTAGTACGTCAAAAACCCTGGTGCAGTAAGCTGTACTAGTACATCCGAAACCCTGAAAGGGTTAAAGAGATCCATCCAGGGCCTTACCTACTCCTGTCCAAACACAGCACCAGAACCGACGGCCACTTTTATTATATTTAAATTTTAAGTAAAATCCACAAAAGACAATACATATTCTTATTATTCCTAGAGTTGTTTCTTTATTTATACATTTATTTTTTCCATTAGTTTTTTGCTCAGATGGAAGGCATTCCACTGACAGAGGGTAGCAAGAGAGTGAGGTAGAAAGGGCTGTGAGGAGTGCTAGAGGCATCATCAGAGTTTGCACAGTAAATCAGTTGCTGTCTGGGTTAAAGGAGGGTCCATCAGCAAGAAGGGAAGGTAAAGTAAGGGCAGTAGAGCAGTGATGATGTTGGAGGTAAATTCTGCATGCTCACTGTTAGAGTGGACAGTCCAACAGAATATGGCTAACCGAAATTGGAACATGACAAGTCTCAGAGTGGAACAGCACACCTCTCCATGAGATATCCATGAGTATGAGGAGTGTGGTTGATGCAAAGATGAGAGAGATTAGTCTCCCAACTTCAACAGTTATGGCAAGAAGACAACCAGAAACTTACACTTGGTTTAATAGAATGCAATTTGTTAATATAATAAAAAAGAAGCGCTAAACCACAAGGGCCATAAGCACTGCAGGGCAGGGAAGGAAGCGAGAGTATCGGGTGGCAAAAGGAAGATGGATGATTAGTAGGTTACAGAGTACAGTGGGGCAGTGGATAGTGCAGGGGTAGAGGGTAGCAAGAGATTGAGGTAGAAAGGGCCGAGGGGAGTGCGAAAGGTATCGTCATCAGAGTTTGTGGAGTAAGTCAGTTGTTATCAAGAAGTCAATGAGAGAGTCAGGTCTAAAGGAGGGTCCATAAGCAAGAAGGGAAGGTAAAGAGAGAGTAGTAGAATGGAGACGACGTTCGAGGTAAATTCTGCGTGCGAGGTAAATTCTGCGTGCTCGTTGATAGAGAGGGCAGTCTATCAGAATGTGGCTAACCGATACGGGAACCTGACATGTCTCACAGAGAGGAACAGGGTGCCTCTCCATGAGTAAGATGAGTGTGGCCAATGCGAAGACAGGAGAGAGTACTCTCCCAACCTCAACAATGATGACAAGAAGACGGCCAGTAATCTATACTCGGTTTGATAGAATAAAGTTTGTTACCCAGTAGATTAGACCAACGTTGTTGCCAACGGGTGTGAAGGTGGGTAGCTATTACAGCAAAATAGTCCGTAAATGGAACACCTCTATATGAAAATGGTAGGTCATGTACTGCTGATCGCGCAGCAGTGTCTGCCTGTTCATTGCCCTGTATGTCAACATGACCAGGGACCCAACAAAAAAACATTATCTTTATGCTTGGTAGAGACACGGTGTAGCCAAAGTTGGATACGGAGGACTAGGGGGTGAGGTGTATCAAATTTTCATATAGCCTGTAGAGCACTAAGGAAGTATCCGTTCAGGGATTATTTTCCAGTCATCTTGGCCTGTCTTCACAGCCATTGGCACCAATGGTGGTCAGGCATGCACCATAACAAATTGCACTCTATTAAACCGCTTTTAGGTTTGTGTCCATCTTACCCCTGTTGCCATTCTTGGGAGACTGTGCTCTCCCGGCTCCGCACTGGCCATACACGCCTTACCCATGGGTATCTCATGGAAAGATGCCCTATTCCTCTCTGTGAGGCTTGTTAGGTCCCTATTTCAGTTTTTCACTTTCTTGTTAACTGCTTGGTTTACCCGCGAGCTCACAGGACTTACCACCAACGACACCGCCGACCTGCCAAGACAGACTTGGCAGGTCGGCTGTAAGTCAAAAGTAAAAAAGTGGATGTAAGTCAAAGGCTTGGCAGACGGTCAAGTCTTTGGCTTACATTCACTTTTTTACTTTTTGTCAGCAACTGCTTTACTGTACGAACCTTGACACACAGCTCTTAGTGTCCCTTCCAGCCCTTTTCTCCCTTCACTTCTGATCACCTCTCCACCTAGTTGTTTATGGCCCCAGCATTATTTTCTGCCCTGGAGCACTGCATGACCCTTGATGGTTTAGTGCTTTCTTTGATTATAATAATAATAATCATTCTTCTTTTGCACACCCTACCAAATTCATCCACCAGAGAAGTTGCAGAGATTGGTGGATGAATTTGGTAGGGTGTGCAAAAGAAGAAAATTAAAGGTGAATACAGGAAAGAGTAAGGTTATGAGGATAACAAAAAGATTAGGTGATGAAAGATTGAATATCAGATTGGAGGGAGAGAGTATGGAGGAGGTGAACGTATTCAGATATTTGGGAGTGGACGTGTCAGCGGATGGGTCTATGAAAGATGAGGTGAATCATAGAATTGATGAGGGAAAAAGAGTGAGTGGTGCACTTAGGAGTCTGTGGAGACAAAGAACTTTGTCCTTGGAGGCAAGAGGGGAATGTATGAGAGTATAGTTTTACCAACGCTCTTATATGGGTGTGAAGCGTGGGTGATGAATGTTTGCAGCGAGGAGAAGGCTGGAGGCAGTGGAGATGTCATGTCTGAGGGCAATGTGTGGTGTGAATATAATGCAGAGAATTCGTAGTTTGGAAGTTAGGAGGAGGTGCGGGATTACCAAAACTGTTGTCCAGAGGGCTGAGGAAGGGTTGTTGAGGTGGTTCGGACATGTAGAGAGAATGGAGCGAAACAGAATGACTTCAAGAGTGTATCAGTCTGTAGTGGAAGGAAGGCGGGGTAGGGGTCGGCCTAGGAAGGGTTGGAGGGAGGGGTAAAGGAGGTTTTGTGTGCGAGGGGCTTGGACTTCCAGCAGGCATGCTTGAGCGTGTTTGATAGGAGGTGAATGGAGACAAATGGTTTTTAATACTTGACGTGCTGTTGGAGTGTGAGCAAAGTAACATTTATGAAGGGATTCAGGGAAACCGGCAGGCCGGACTTGAGTCCTGGAGATGGGAAGTACAGTGCCTGCACTCTGAAGGAGGGGTGTTAATGTTGCAGTTTAAAAACTGTAGTGTAAAGCACCCTTCTGGCAAGACAGTGATGGAGTGAATGATGGTGAAAGTTTTTCTTTTTCGGGCCACCCTGCCTTGGTGGGAATCGGCCGGTGTGATAATAAAAAAAAAATAAAATAAATGAAAACATGTAAAAAATAAGAAAAACTGAAAATACAAAAAGAAAACATTGGTTGCCATGCAGCAAGACCTGCTGTTGACATCAAATGCTTCACAACCTTCAACTTCTCTCCATAATTCCATGTGTGTAGAACTAATTTCATTAGTTTTATTTTCTTTAGACTATTTTGCTCTATTAGTTTAAATCAACTTTTTTTTTTTTTAAATTCATAACATTCAAAGGACATTTTATTTCAGGGCATTTGATATTAAGGGCTAATGAAGAATCTATCAGGATCATCAACTCTCATATCAAAGTATATACAAGATTCAATTGAAGATTCACAAATGTCATGTCAAGTGAGGTAGCCATAAATTCCATTCTAAGTTAATGGTATACCTGGATTATACTTGGAAAGGGGTTTTGGGGATCAATGACCAGGCCTTGTGGTGAATCAGAGCTTGATCAACCAGGCTGTTAATGTTGGCTGCATAAAAAGTGACATACGAACCACAGCCCGGCTTGTCAGGTACTCACTTTAGGTGCCTGTCCAGTGCCTTCTTGAAGAAGGCATGGTAGTAACCCATGAAGAATTATACGACTGATAAATACTAATAATCCTATAGCGAGTCGGCAAATTACAATGCAAAAAATTAATGTTGGTATATTTGATGCATTCACTATTTTTTTATTTCTGATTTTTCAGAAGTCTTGGAGACATATGATTTCTCTATGACATGAGCTCGAAACTGCTTTATTAGACTCGATTTCTGAGAAATATCTGTTTGATTCACTGAACACTGATAAGAGCTCTCTCTTGTATGGACTCCCATGTGATATATTAGACTTGATTTATGGGGAAAAATCCTTATGGCATACTGAACATTGAAATGGCTTCTCTCCTGTATGAACTCTCATGTGGGAATCTAGATGTGCTTTTTTTGAAAAGACTTTAAGACACAGAGAACACTGATGTGGTTTTTCACCTGCATGAACTCTCTGGTGACTTGTTAGATTGGATTTATTATTAAAACCTTTCTCACAAACTGAACAGATGTATGGTTTCTCTCCAGTATGAACTTTCAAGTGTCTTGCAAGACTTGATTTTATAGAGAAAACCTTTAGACATACTGAGCACTGATATGGCTTATCACCGGTATGAACTCTCATGTGAGTATCTAGATGTGCTTTTGTTAAAAAGGTCTTCAAACACTCTAAACATTGATGTGGTTTCTCTCCTGTATGAATGCCCAAGTGACCTATTAAACCTGATTTCTGATTAAAGCCTTTCTGACACACTGAACACTGGTATGGTTTTTCATTTGTATGAATTCTAGAGTGGGTAATAAGTTTTGATTTTTTTAAAAAGGTTTTCAGACACACTGAGCAACGATATAGATTCTCTCCTGTATGAACTCTTAAGTGACTTATTAGACTTGATTTATAGAAAAAGTCTTTCTTACACACTGAACACTGATATTTGTCTCCTGTATGAGCTCGGAAATGGCTTATTAGACTTGATTCATAAGTAAAGTCTTTGTTACACACTGAACACTGGTACAGTTTCTCACCAGTATGAGCTCTCATGTGCTTTATTAAGTTTGATTTATGTGTGAAGGACTTTACACATTCTGAACACTGATATGGTTTCTCTCCTGAATGAACTCGTAAGTGGGAATCTAAATGTGATTTTGTCAAAAAGGTTTTTAGACACTCTGAGCAATGATGTGGTTTCTTACCAGTATGAACTCTTGCGTGTTTCACTAGATATGACTTTAATGAAAAGCTCTTCAAGCACTCTGAGCACTGATATGGTTTCTCTCTTGTATGAGTTTTCAAGTGGGCATTTAAAGGTGTTTTTCCAGAAAACTTTTTTTGACATTCTGGACAAGGATATACATTCTTTTCTGTGTGATTACTCATGTTTACTGTATGTTTATTTATTAAAAAGTTATAATACTACAAGGCTAATTAATGCTGCAAAGATGAAATCAAAACTTTTGTTGAACGTTTGTAAACAGCAAACCAAGAGAGAAAGAGAAGCTACAAAAAAGTTGCAAATGAAATCAAAATCACCCACTCCGAGGAAGACGTGTGGGGGAGACTACTGGCGAGGTTCCCAGTCTCTTCACAACAATGACAAATTGGATCTCATAGATTTTAACCCCAAACAGCCAACTGAATATCTAAAGAAATACTGAAATGTCTAAAGAAGAGGGTAGACAAGAAAAAGGCAATAGGACCATAGTGGACAGCATTAGTTAAAGGCTTTAAAAGAATAAAACAAACTTTATAGAATCTTCAAGATTTCACAATGAAAGTAAAGTGGCTGATATACAAAGAGCAAACAATATGCTAATAAAACAAAAGAAATAGCAGTGAAGAGAATTCCCTAAACATATTAGACCAAATTTTAAATATACAGCAAAAAAAAAAAAAAAAAAAAAAATTGCAAATAAACTGATAAAATGCCTAAAAAAAAATAGAAAATGGTTCTCAGAACTTAATATAATTTAGATAGGAAGGATGAAAGTAGTTGATACAGCAACCATACATGACAGAAGGAAGACACAGGTCATGACAACCACATGTAAGACTATACAAGGATTTAAAACAATTATTGAAAGAGTTCCTAATACCATTTATAAACAGCATAAGCAGTCATAGATAATATATAAAAGAGGTACTAAAAGATACTAGAAAAAACTTTATAAACAGAGCAGTAAAACTATGGAATGGATTACAAAATAAGTTAGTATGTGTTGCATCTGAAAAAAAAAAAAAAATTTATGGAAAACTTAATACTGAAGACCACAAGACTAGCCCTGCTGCTGTATTTTAAATACGCAATTATAAAGGGCAATTAGGAGGGAAGGTAATAATTAAATCAAATGCAGGTGATGATGAACATGATGTTAGCCATATTTTTTCAGGCATATTCCAATGAATTGTAACAAACGCATATTTTTGGGAAGAACTTTTAGTGTCCAATGATTTGTTCTTTCTTCAATGGTTTATACAATGACTAATATATTCTCTTACACACCACAACACTACGTGGTTAAATTGTGCACTATGTCTTATGAACAAAAAAAATTTCTTATACTAGACACAAATTCCTGCTTTAAACAAAGTGAAACTTTAAGGTAAGTGTTTAACAAATACAGAATTTGGTTTATATAATATTTCCATGTTACACTTTGCATGATGTACAAAATAGTGATGATTATTTAAGTTGTTCATTCTATGTTTAGTACTTGTTTCATAACTGATTTCTTAACAGCAAGTAAGTTGAGTGCTGCTTAGATCCAATTATTGTGATATCTATTGTCACCAAGTGAAACATTGTTGTCTGTTTTACTGCAAATTGTTTTAGAAATCCAGAATTGTATAAAAATGTCTTTTAAGGTAATATTTTGTTTTGAAACGATATTATAAACAAATGTGTCTAACATTTGCATGAAATTTTCATGAATTATTCATGCTTGATAGCTGTAATTGTTTAATGCAATGAATATAAAGTATGGTAATATTTTCTAAAGATAATTCATAAACAATTTTTTTTTATTTCTAGGTATGAATTGAAAGTATTTCTCAGTTTTTTAGGAAATGTTTGTGATAGATGAAAATTAAAATACTGATTGATGACACTCTTCATCCAGTGATTCTCATGCTCTAGCACGTGTCGTCATATCACACACTGATACAACTATATATCTACAGTACCACTGACACTGGCATGAGACTTTGTATCAATGGATTCTGCCCTGGCAAGAGCAATTCTTCTGGTAAAGGATGAGCTGCAAAAGAAAAGAAGAGAGATTAGCAGCTAATTCTTTACTGGAAAGACAGTCAGTTTCAGAGGTAAAAATATTAAATTTAATGAACAATACAATGGCCCCAAATAAGCAACATTGAGGTTGAACAAGTGCTAGACAAGTTTTTCTGAAGTACAACTATGATAGTGCCACAGTCATGGACCACACAATTATGATAGTACCACAATCATTGTAGCATGCAAAGAGTATGTTACAATTTATTCAGCGTATGTCACACTCCCTTATAGGCTACCTCCCAACCAGTGAACCAGGTGCTAAGAGTTTAACAATCAATAGGGTACCTGTTGTTAAATTGGTACCATGGTTCATTAACCAATCACAGGCAAGCCCACGAAAGCTGAAGCAATGTGGTTCACTTGCGGGAAGCACAACCGGTAGACTTGCCTACCTGCTGGGTGAGTACGGTGCACTCTCTCTGGCTTTTGCTTTGTCATCTGTCACCATGGTGTACATTTATCATTCTATCTGTACATATTGTACATAGTATACATATCTGTATAAAGTAGGTGAGGCAAAATATACATAAAAGTCTACTGTTGAGTTTGTTTGCTCCAATTCCCATTACCAAGTCTCACAGGCATTACTTGTGTTCCTAATATGGGAGCACTGTCCTGGAGCTGGAGCTAGAGCTAGAGCTGGTCGTGGTATCGGTCAGATTGCATCACTATCGTGTTTTGTATTGCCTGTCAGTCTTGCTACTGTGTGTATCTTGCAAGTTGTACTGTGCTATTACTGCCTACTGTATGCACTACAAATAATGTTTTATGTGTGGTTATGCCACCAACACTGGTGAGGCGGCTGGTGTCTGAGTATACTCTCCTAAATCTGCCCAAACTATTTCTACAGCATTGCTGGTGACTGGCTCGTTCCAATCGCATAGAATACCAACAAACTCTTACTGCTGCACTGCTTCGTAACATTATTCATACCAAATTAAGGGTTGAAGCAACTATGGCACACCAAACTGAGGTATCTCCTGCTCCAGGAGCTATTAAACATTTGACTGTTTCTGTCATATATATACGTCTTATAAGCCAACGTTTTTGATGCATTAAAACACATAAATTCTAGTGGCTTCAGATCAAGTGGAAGAAAACTGGTAGGCCTACATGTGAGAGAATGGGTCTGCATAATGGGTGTGTGCAGTACAAAAAAAATTGGGGACTCAGTGGTGCATTGTGGGAATGCCATTTTAGTAGTCCTTGTTCACTATGCCTAGAGGTAAGAAATACCTTACCTCCCGGCAAACTGGAGATCCTCTGTTCCCGAGTGATAGTTCTAACACTGATGGAAGTGTAGATGAATGGTTCAGAGAACCGACATGTTCATAAATTAGACACAAGTGCAACTCTTGGGTATCTTTATTGAGGAAACGTTTCGCCACACAGTGGCTTCATCAGTCCATACGTAGGAGAAACTTGAAGAACAGGAGGAGAATGAGGTAATCAGTCCCTCAACCTTGAGTCGATGTGTTCAGTCCATCAATCTTGAATAGAATACGGCATATAAGCTGCTTCTTCGCTCATATGCCGTATTCTATTCAAGATTGATGGATTGAACATATCAACTCAAGGTTGAGGGACTGATTACCTCATTCTCCTCCTGTTCTTCAAGTTTCTCCTATGTATGGACTGATGAAGCCACTGTGTGGCAAAACGTTTCCTCAATAAAGATACCCAAGAGTTGCACTTGTGTCTAATTTATCAACTGATGGAAGTACCAGAGAAAATGAATTCCATGGTTTTCAGGAGGGTGTGACTGAAAGCAATGCCCAGGATAATGTAATTAGTGGTGAAAACCCAGACGACCCACAACCTTCCACCTATGGTGCTGTGCCATCTCATTCACAATCACCTGTACCAGGGCAAAAGAGGAAACTCTTTCCCCATGTACAACTCAGATGTAGCAATGAAAATGATATTGTATGATTCCCAAGTATGAAAGCACTTCGATTTTGTGACAGTAAGGGGGGAATACAGTGGTCCCCCTTTTTTTGAAAAAAATCCGTTCCTGGAGCCCTTACTATAAACAAAATTTATGATTTGCGAATCAATTTTCCCCATAAGAAATAATGTAAATACAATTAATCCGTTCCTGACACCCAGAAGTATTAAAACAAAAAATTTTTTTTACATGAAATTACATATATACATAAACAAAACAATGGGAAATGATGAATGAAACATTTGCAGCATAACACTTACCTTTATTGGAGATTCTTCTTAGTGGATGGGAGGACTGGAAGAGGAGAGAGATTGGATTGTTTACAGTTTGGAAGGGGAATCCCCTTCCAGCAACACCTCAGGTACCAATTGCTTCTCTGGGGTTGCTTCTCTTCTCTGTTTCTTAATGCCACTAGGACCACCTTGAGAGTCATTCTAGTTCTGTCTCGCAAAGTAACTGTGGAGAGAGCTCTGTTTCTGGCGTCTCTTTAACACTTCCCAAAAATGGCCCAAGACTTTGTCACTGTACATATTTCTCACCTTCTTTACCACAGGCTTGACACTAGGAGCTTTCTTTGGAGCCATGGTAGCTTATTTAGTAATTGCAAGCACTAAAATGAGTGGAATATTATGAAATATTTCGTAGGAGCACTTGAGGGGACCTTCACTCACTGGTAAACAATGCCAGACTGGCTGGGTAGGGAGGCCGCCCTGGCTCACACCGTGCATACATGTCCCGGATGAACTACTATTCGCGAGTCAACCTATGAAAAGCGAGTCCATGTTTATACGAAAATACCCCTATGATTGGCGAAATTTACGATTGCCGAGAACTACGAAATGCGAGGGACCACTGTATTCTCTAGTGAAGCAGCAGTATGTGCAATGCAGCATGCACTCTGGTAGT
This sequence comes from Cherax quadricarinatus, assembly GCF_026875155.1. Lineage (NCBI taxonomy): Eukaryota > Metazoa > Arthropoda > Malacostraca > Decapoda > Parastacidae > Cherax > Cherax quadricarinatus. The sequence goes on along the minus strand of NC_069416.1, from coordinate 11,868,363 downwards.
GTGCCATATGCCATTCCAAGGGGAAGAAGTAAATCTTGGAGTGTATCCTGTGGCCCTACAACAAAAACTTATAGTGAAGATGATGATACTGTGACAATGGGGATGACTAATGTGCATGGGACAGTAGGTGGTAGTGTTAGTAGCGTTGGCGGTGGCATGCCTCATGTGGCACCAGGAGCAGGCCATGCTGGTACCCACACTGCCGACTCACCCCAGCCACAACAAAGCCCACTTTCAAACACCCCACACTCCCACAACCTCCACAACCTCCACAACCACCTGTCAATATCCACTACCCACGAGCAGACCGCATCTGGGATTGGCAGCAAGGTGCTAATTTTGTTCCCAATCCCCATCACTGTGATGAAACACAAAGTGGAATACAGCCATCATGTACACTTGGGAACAATTTCACTGAACTGGAATGCTTTCAGTTATTGTGCAATGAGCCCCCGATGGAAATTATTGTCAGGGAAAGCAACACATACTACAAGTACAATATGGCAAACACAATTATTCCACCAAGATCATGGCTACACCAGTGGAAGGACACAACTGTGGCAGAGATGTACTTGTTCTTTGCCACAATTAAGCTTATGCCACATGTGTATAAGCACACTGTCACCACATACTGGACGACAGACCGACTGATTTCAACCAAATCTTTCAGAGACATTATACCAGTGAATCGATTTCTGCTACTGCTACTACACTTCTCAGACAAAACAAGGCCTGACAGAAATGACAGGTTGTATAAGATCACGAATGTGTTTATGTACCTGAAACAAAAGTGCTGTATGTATTTTTATCCCTTCAGGAAGCTTGTTATTGATGAGTCTTTGACTTTGTTCAAAGGCAGACTGTCGTTCAAGCAGTATATACCAAGCAAGAAGAAATGCTTTGGTATAAAGTTATTTGTACTGCGTGACTACAAAAGTGGTCTGTTTTTTTATATAATTGTGCACACTGGCAGTAATACATTGCAAGATACCAGGAAGTTATTGGGTATCTCTGGTGATGTGGTTAGAACAATGATGGACCCATTTCTTGGTAAGGGGCATATATTATATACTGATAACTGGTACACAAGCCCCTTACTCAGTGATTTCTTGGGAGTGAATATGATAGACGTATGTGGCACAGTGCGTGGAAATTATAAGCATATGCCTAGGTTCGACGCAGGCATTCACAGAGGTGAGGTGCAGGTGTTTTCTGCCAATGACGCCATGGCATTTCTGTGGCATGACAAACATGATGTCACATTGTTGACATCAATTCACTGAAACAAAATGGCAGATAGTGGCAGGCAGAATAGAGAGACCAATGGACCCATTCTACAACATGCAGCTGTGATGGACTACAACCTCAATATGCGCTTAGTGGACAAATGTGACATGCAGCTTGGGTTTGCTGATTGTGTCTGCAAGAGTTATAGTGGTACATAAAACTCTTTTTCCATCTTCTTGACATCTCCATTCTGAATAATAATAAGATATATAAGTTGAAGACAACAACAAACCAAAATACAGTGAACCCCGCATAACGATTACCTCCGAATGCGACCAATTATGTAAGTGTATTTATGTAAGTGCGTTTGTACGTGTATGTTTGGGGGTCTGAAATGGACTAATCTACTTCACAATATTTCTTATGGGAACAAATTCGGTCAGTACTGGCACCTGAACATACTTCTGGAGTGAAAAAATATCGTTAACCGGGGGTCCACTGTATGTCAGTCATCAGACAAATAATATTCAAGCACCAAGCAACAACACCTGCAATAGACCAGTGCCCGTGAAATTATCAACACATACCCTCTCGTCTGAGGCCTGGTGATCACTACCGCATACAACTGCCTCCTACTACTTCCAATTGCTCAGAAGAGGTGTTATGTTTGTGCACATACCACAAAATGCCCACAAAAATGCAGAGACACTCGTTTTATGTGTGAGGAGTGTAAAATACTACTGTGCATATACCCACAAGCTGAAACAGTTCTAGGAAAGTGTCCTGTGACTGTACATTTGTATATATATATTATAGAACAATAGTAATAAAATTTTTTTTTTATTGTTGGTTTGTGTAAACAAGTTTTGTAAACAATATACATGTAATGATAAATATGTTTGTGCAGCTACTGTGTTGCATACAACGAGTGTATATATGTGCATTGCACCTTACTTTGGTCTCACGTGCCACATAAGTTGCTTGAAAAAAAAATATTGAGAAAGACAAGAAACCTTCGAATGGTAGTAAATATATAAATACTGGGTGACTTGCATTCGCCACTGTTGCCATACACAGCTCATTTTTTGCCAACTTTACGCTTCTATATTTCAGTAAGTACTGAATGCAAAATTTTTTGGAGGGCTTAAAACAATCAACAAATTAATCTTAACATTTTAGTAAGAATTTTTTTTTTTTGTTTCGAATATTTTGCAGCATACAGAGATACTTCAAGATTTGTGATTGTGACAGTCAAAGGGTTAATCTCTGATGACTGCTTAGGTTCCTTCATAATGTGAGAGGGATAACACCAGAGCAATGAGACCAGCAATCTTGTGAAGCAGGTGGTGCACACCGGGTTTGTCTCAGAGCGAGTCAGCTTTGTTGGTGCTTGAGTTAGCTAATCCTTTGACTGTCGTGACCCCAAATCCTGAAGTGTCTCTGTGTCGCAAAATACAGTGGAACCTCTACTTACGAGTTTAATTTGTTCCATGACCTTGCTCGCAACTGGATTTGCTTGTTTGAAGAGTCAATTTTCCTCATTTAAATTAATTGAAATGCAATTAATCCATTCCAGTGGAATTCTGTACTTCAATAATTTTGCTAATACAGTGGACCCCCGGTTAACGAACTTTTTTCATTCCAGTAGTATGTTCAGGTGCCAGTACTGACCGAATTTTTTCCCATAAGGAATATTGTGAAGTAGATTAGTCCATTTCAGACCCCCAAACATACACGTACAAACGCACTTACATAAATACACTTACATAATTGGTCGCATTTGGAGGTGATCGTTATGCGGGGGTCCACTGTACAGTGGAACCTCAAAAATCGAACGTATCACATATCGAACCTTTCGAAAATAGGACCATTTTTTTGGACAAACTGTATCGAACGTGCCCCTACTTTCGGACCACCGGGTACGGGACATGTCTGCCGCCCGCTCTGTCCGCGTCCCAGCGCAGGCGCTGTGAGCTGTCTAGCTTTGTTTATGCTTGAGTGAACACTAACCTGCGCTCTCATTCACGCATTTTATGATTATTTTGTTCTGTTTAGTGCTTGTGGGACTGTGAAATAAGCTGCCATGGGCCCCAAGAAACTTGCTGGTGGTACCCCGTGGCAAAGAAAGTGAGAAACACCATAGATGTGAAGAAGGAAATAATACAGAAGTATGAGAGTGGTGAGAGACTTGTTGAGCTTGCCAGGATGTATGGGAAAACAAGTCGACCATCAGTTCTATCCTGGCAAAGAAAGAACAAATCAAGGAAGCTGATGTTGCGAAAGGTGTTATTATGCTAACCAAAAAAAGACCACAAATAGCTGAAGAGGTTGAGAAGTTGTTGCTGGTATGGATCAAGGATAAAGAGATTGCAGGTGATAGTGTTTCAGAGACGCTTATTTGCGAAAAGGCAAGGAAGTTGCATGCCGATCTGGTACAGAAAACTCCTGGAACCAGTGCTGATAGGCCAGCAGAGGCTGGTTTGACAGATTTAAGAAGCATAGTGGCATACACAATGTTGTAAGACATGGTGAGGCAGCCAGTTCAGACAAACGGGCGGCTGAGAAGTTTGTACAGGAGTTTAACCCTTTGACTGTTTCCGACGTATAAATACGTCTTACGAGCCAATGTTTCTGACGTATTTATACGCATAAATTCTAGCAGCTTCAAATCAAGCAGGAGAAAGCTGGTAGGCCCACTTGTGAGAGAATGGGTCTCCATGGTCAGTGTGCACCATATAAAAAAAATCGGGGAGCCAGTGGTGCATTGTGGGAATGCCATTTCAGTTGTCATTTTTCAGCATGTCTAGCGGTAAGAAATATGTGATTCCCCAGCAAATCTGGGACTCTTCTCTTCCCAAGTGATGCTCTAACACAGATGGAAGTGTCAGTGAAGATCAATTTCATGATTTGGAGAGTTTGAGACCAAAGCAATGGAGGAGGAGGAGGGGGAGGAGGGGAGGAAGAGGAGGGAGGAGGGGGAGGGGAGGAGAGAGGGGAGGAGGAGAGAGGAGGAGGAAAGAAGAAGATGTAATAATATTGTTCCTTGAAGCAAGAAAAAAAAAGTCCACCCCATGACAGTGACAAGATAAGGGGAGATAACATCTGATAAGAGCATAAAGGAGGGTAATATTACATGACCATCGCCCTCCCTTTGTTTTTGCTGGTACACAAACATTTCTGTCTGTCTATTTGTCTGTCTGTCAAGCTCCCTGTCTGTCCATCTAGCTCTCTGTCTCAGAGAGAGCCACAAGACTGTGTCATCACGTTTACTCACATCTTCAAGCAGAGTATAGCACTTTGTCTGGATTTCTTGGGTTATCCTAGGTAATTTACACTATGTATACTTGTATTTATGTGTACCTGTGAGACAGAGATAGGCAGACAGATAGAAAGAGAGACAGATTGAAAGATATAGAATGAGGGAGAAAGATAATTAGATAGAATGGAGGAGGGGAAGCAGCATCCGACCCCATTGTTTTGACAGGCGGTAGGGGTAGTGACTAATGAGACAATATGTCACTTTGACAGCTGCCGACTTCTGACTCAAAACAATTATAAGCCACACACTCGCACACAAGACAAGGGAGGAGGAGGAGGAGGAGGAGGAGGAGGAGGAGAAGAAGAAGGAGAAGAAGAAGGAGAAGAAGAGGAGAGAAAAGAAGGAGAAGAAGAAGGAGAAGAAGAAGGAGAAGAAGAAGGAGAAGAAGAAGGAGAAGAAGAAGGAGAAGAAGAAGGAGAAGAAGAAGGAGAAGAAGAAGGAGAAGAAGAAGGAGAAGAAGAAGGAGAAGAAGAAGGGAAGAAGAAGGAGAAGAAGGAGAAGAAGAAGGAGAAGAAGAAGGAGAAGAAGAAGGAGAAGAAGAAGGAGAAGAAGAAGGAGAAGAAGAAGGAGAAGAAGAAGAAGAAGAAAAAAGAAGAAGAAGAAGAAGGAGAAGAAGAAGGAGAAGAAGAAGGAGAAGAAGAAGAGAAGAAGAAGGAGAAGAAGGAGAAGAAGAAGGAGAAGAAGAAGGAGAAGAAGAAGGAGAAGAAGAAGGAGAAGAAGAAGAAGAAGAAGAAGAAGAAGAGAAGAAGAAGAAGAAGAAGGGAAGGGGAAAAGGGGGAGGAGAAGGAGGAAGAGAAGAAGAAGAAGAAGAAGAAGAAGAAGAAGAAGAGAAGGAAGAAGGAAGAAGAAGAAGAGAAGAAGAAGAAGAAGGAGGGAGGAGGAGGAGGGGGAGAAGGAGAAGAAGAGGAAGAAAAGAGGAGAAGAAAGAGAAGAAAGAAGAAGAAGAAGAAAAGAGAAGAAGAAGAAGAAGAAGAAGAAGAAGAAGAAGAAGAAGAAGAAGAAGAAGAAGGATGATTGTTTGTTTGTTTTTGTAAACAAGTTTTGTAAACCCAAAATAATTGATAATTATGTTTGTGTGCTTATTGTGTTGTATACAACGAGTGTATATATATACATTGCACCTTACTTTGGTCTCATAGGCCACATAAGTTATGTGAAAAAATAAAATAGTGAAAAAACAAAAAACCTTCAATTACAAGTAAACTAAAGTTTACCGGGTGAGCGGCAGTCGCCGCTGTTGCCATACGCGGCTCATTTTCTGCAAACTTCACAGCTCTATATCTCAGTAAGTACCGATGGCAAAAAAATTTTTTTTGGACTAAAACACTCAGAAAAATAATCTTAACATTTTCATAAGAAAAAATATTTTTTTTTTTTTTTGAATATTTGGCGACATAGAATGACAGTTTCAGAGAGGGGCCTGAAACAGTCAAAGGGTTAAGGGGTACATAGACAGTGAAGAATTTAAACCTGATCAAGTGTTTAATTGTGATGAAACAGGCTTGTTTTGGAAGAAAATGCCAAAAAGGACCTTCATCACACAGGAGGAAAAGGCACTGCCAGGACACAAGCCTATGAAAGACAGGCTTACTCTTTTGTTCAGTGCTAATGCTAGTGGTGATTTTAAAGTGAAGCCTTTACTTGTGTATCATTCAGAAAATCCCAGAGTGTTTAAGAAAAACCCAGCTCACCCTCTGCCTGTTGTGGACTCTATTGTGGCATTGGGGAACACCCTGGGGTTGGAGGTGAGTGGTGAGGATGTGGAAGAGTTGGTGGAGGACCACAGGGAAGAGCTAACCACTGAAGAGCTGCAAGAGCTTCATCTGAAGCAGTATCAGACCACAGCTGAGGAACTTGCTTCAGAGGAGGAGGAAGAGGGAGTGGATGAGGTGCCTTCTTCAAAGATTAAGGAGATTTGTGCCAAGTGGAATGATGTCCAAATGTTTGTGCAGAAGTACCACCCTGAGCAAGCTGAAACAAGCCATCTTTGCAACAAGTTCAGTGACAGAACCATGTCCCATTTTAGGGAAATGTTAAAGAGGCACCAGAAACAGAGGACTGTGGACAGTTATTTTGTGAGACAGGGGTCCAGTGACTTTCAAGCTGGTCCTAGTGGCATTAAAAGACAGAGAAGGGAAGTAACCCCAGAGAGGGCTGTACCTGAAGTCCTCATGGAGGGGGATTCTCCTTCCAAACACTAACCCCAACTCCCTCTCTCCTCCTCCCTATCTTCCAGATGCCATCACCAATCTTCAATAAAGGTAAATAAAAAAGTTATTTTTTTTTTATTATTACACTGGCCGATTCCCACCAAGGCAGGGTGGCCCGAAAAAGAAAAACTTTCACCATCATTCACTCCATCACTGTCTTGCCAGAAGGGTGTTTTACACTACAGTTTTTAAACTGCAACATTAAACCCTCCTTCAGAGTGCAGGCACTGTACTTCCCATCTCCAGGACTCAGTCCGGCCTGCCGGTTTCCCTGAACCCCTTCATAAATGTTACTTTGCTCACACTCAACAGCACGTCAAGTATTAAAAAACCATTTGTCTCCATTCACTCCTATCAAACACGCTCACGCATGCCTGCTGGAAGTCCAAGCCCCTCACACACAAAAACCTCCTTTACCCCCTCCCTCCAACCTTTCCTAGGCCGACCCTACCCCGCCTTCTTCCATACAGACTGATACACTCTTGAAGTCATTCTGTTTCGCTCCATTCTCTCTACATGTCGAACCACCTCAACAACCTTCCTCAGCCTCTGGACAACAGTTTTGGTAATCCCGCACCTCCTCTAACTTCCAAAACTACGAATTCTCTGCATTATATTCACACCACACATTGCCCTCAGACATGACATCTCCACTGCCTCCAGCCTTCTCCTCGCTGCAACATTCATCACCCATGCTTCATACCCATCTAAGGAGCGTTGGTAAAACTATACTCTCATATACATTCCCCTCTTTGCCCAAGGACAAAGTTCTTTGTCTCCACAGACCCCTAAGTGCACCACTCACCCTTTTCCCTCATCAATTCTATGATTCACCTCATCTTTCATAGACCCATCCGCTAACATGTCCACTCCCAAATATCTGAATACATTCACCTCCTCCATACTCTCTCCCCAATCTGATATCCAATCTTTCATCACCTAATCTTTTTGTTATCCTCATAAACTTACTCTTCCTGTATTCACCTTTAATTTCTTCTTTTGCACACCCTACCAAATTATCCACCAATCTCTGCAACTTCTCTTCAGAATCTCCCAAGAGCACAGTGTCATCAGCAAAGAGCAGCTGTGACAACTCCCACTTTGTGTGTGATTCTTTATCTTTTAACTCCACGCTCTTGCCAAGACCCTCGCATTTACTTCTCTTACAACCCCATCTATAAATATATTAAACAACCATGGTGACATCACACATCCTTGTCTAAGGCCTACTTTTACTGGGAAATAATTTCCTCTTTCCTACATACTCTAACTTGAGCCTCACTATCCTTGTAAAAACTCTTCACTGCTTTCAGTAACCTACCTCCTAACCATACACCTGCAACATCTGCAACATTGCCCCCTATCCACCCTGTCATATGCCTTTTCCAATCCATAAATGCCACAAAGACCTCTTTAGCCTTATCTAAATACTGTTCACTTATGTTTCACTGTAAACACCTGGTCCACACACCCCTACCTTCCTAAAGCCTCCTTGTTCATCTGCTATCCTATTCTCCGTCTTACTTTAATTCTTTCAATAATAACTCTACCATACACTTTACCAGGTATATCAGCAGACTTTTTTTTTTTTTTTTTTTTTTATCACACCGGCCGATTCCCACCAAGGCAGGGTGGCCCGAAAAAGAAAAACTTTCACCATCATTCACTCCATCACTGTCTTGCCAGAGGGTGCTTTACACTACAGTTTTTAAACTGCAACATTAACACCCCCCCTTCAGAGTGCAGGCACTGTACTTCCCATCTCCAGGACTCAAGTCCGGCCTCCCGGGTTTTCCCCTGAATCCCTTCATAAATGTTACTTTGCTCACACTCCAACAGCACGTCAAGTATTAAAAACCATTTGTCTCCATTCACTCCTATCAAACACGCTCAAGCATGCCTGCTGGAAGTCCAAGCCCCTCGCACACAAAACCTCCTTTACCCCCTCCCTCCAACCCTTCCTAGGCCGACCCCTACCCCGCCTTCCTTACCTACAGACTGATACACTCTTGAAGTCATTCTGTTTCGCTCCATTCTCTCTACATGTCCGAACCACCTCAACAACCCTTCCTCAGCCCTCTGGACAACAGTTTTGGTAATCCCGCACCTCCTCCTAACTTCCAAACTACGAATTCTCTGCATTATATTCACACCACACATTGCCCTCAGACATGAATCTCCACTGCCTCCAGCCTTCTCCTCGCTGCAACATTCATCACCCACGCTTCACACCCATATAAGAGCGTTGGTTTAAAAAATATACTCTCATACATTCCCCTCTTTGCCTCCAAGGACAAAGTTCTTTGTCTCCACAGACTCCTAAGTGCACCACTCACTCTTTTTCCCTCATCAATTCTATGATTCACTTCATCTTTCATAGACCTCGCTGACACGTCCACTCCCAAATATCTGAATACGTTCACCTCCTCCATACTCTCTCCCTCCAATCTGATATTCAATCTTTCATCACCTAATCTTTTTGTTATCCTCATAACCTTACTCTTTCCTGTATTCACCTTTTTAATTTTCTTCTTTTGCACACCCTACCAAATTCATCCACCAATCTCTGCAACTTCTCTTCAGAATCTCCCAAGAGCACAGTGTCTCAGCAAAGAGCAGCTGTGACAACTCCACTTGGTGTGGATTCTTTATCTTTTAACTCCACGCCTCTTGCCAAGACCCTCGCATTTACTTCTCTTACAACCCCATCTATAAATATATTAAACAACCACGGTGACATCACACATCCTTGTCTAGGCCTACTTTTACTGGGAAAAAATTTCCCTCTTTCCTACATACTCTAACTTGAGCCTCACTATCCTCGTAAAAACTCTTCACTGTTTCAGTAACCTACCTCCTACACCATACACTTGCAACATCTGCCACATTGCCCCCTATCCACCCTGTCATACACCTTTTCCAAATCCATAAATGCCACAAAGACCTCTTTAGCCTTATCTAAATACTGTTCACTTATATGTTTCACTGTAAAAAACCTGGTCCACACACCCCCGGCCACCCCCCCATCCGCCAGCCAGCCACCCCCCCGGCCAACCACAGCCCCGGGGCCACCCAGCCGCCAGCCGGATGTATTACACCGTTCAAGTTGTTTTTCTTTACTTAGGGTTAGGTTTACAACATTCTCCCAGGTTGGACACACCGTGGTATTCCCCCTTCCACTGATTTGACAAAATAGGAAATGTACATATGTTACTGTATACGATGTAAAATTTAAATAAATCACTCCATGTATACATTATATACAGTACGTAATAAATAATTAAATACAAAAAGAAGAAAAATTATGGTAAAAAAGAATGAAATAATGATTGTACTTACTTCAGTATTTTTGGGGTATTTTATATGGGAAAGTTTTGACATTATGCCCTCCCCAATATGGGGCTTTTTTCAGGTTCGACTTACTCCATTTCGCTTACGAGGGTTTGGGTCGGAACCCAAGCTTGGTCGTAAGTTGGATGGTGGTGTATATTATTAGTTTTTATTATTATACGTATTATTATTATACATACAGCAAACCCCGCGAACGTTTTAATTTTCCGGAGTTAAATGTTTGCAAAATTTCGTTATGCGAATGTTTTTCCCCCCATAAGAAAAAAGGGAAAATTATTAAAAAAAATGATTTTAAAGTTTTGGTTTACTCTTTTGTAACAAAGAGTTCGGGATACATAAATAGACTTAAAAAAAATAAAATTTTTAAATAAATATAAAATAAAACTATCTTTGGTCTGGGGGTATTGAAAAAAAAAACATTGAAAATATTACTGTTACAATAATAAATTATAATTAGCATCAAACTAAAATAATAACTAATTGTAACCTTACAAGGGTAAAACTTTTTGACACTCCTGTGTCACTTTATACAGTGGACCCCCGCAACCGCACGCATCGCAACCGTAAAAACCCGTCGCCCCTTTTTTTTCGAAAAAATTTTGCCTGCATACCCCCAAAACCCGCTCACCGCCTTCGTCCGAGACGCGCCAATGTGGGGCCCTGAGCCCGCTCAAAAGGGTTCCCCCGGTGGATTTTTTACCAGCCAGCCTCCGGGGGTAAACACCCCAAGCATACAATCGGAAATTTGTATTATTACAGTGTTTTTGGTGATTTTTTTGGAAAAATAATGACATGGGCCCCAAAAAAGCTTCTGGGCCCAAACCCCTACGAAATAAGGGTGAGAATTACTTGGGGATAAAGAAAAAGATCACTGAAAAAGTATAAAAGTGGAGTGGTGTCTCCCGAGGGGCGGTTTATAATAAACCCCAATCAACCATCGCTATTTTGGGAAAACTGCTGCTTACCCCATCGTGCTGGGGCACTGTCAGCTGCTGCTGCTTTTTGTACCCCCGTCAGCTGCTGCTGGTGTGGCACGCTGCTCTGTGTAGCTCGTCGCTGCTGTGTAGCATCGTCGCGCTGCTGTAGATCGTCTGCTGCTGCTGTAGCATCTCGTGCTGCTGTAGCTCGTTGCTGCTGCTGAGCATCATCTGTTCTGCTGTAGCACGTCTGTGGCTGTAGGTCGTCTGTTGCTGCTGTACATCGTTGGGGCCTGTACCCCCGTCAGCTGTGTGCGCTGTGCCCCGTTGTTTGGTGTGGCTTTTTGGGAAATCCAAGAAACAATTAACCCCAAGGATTTGCCCCCCAGGAAAACCCAAAAAAAGTCGTTCATCGAAGACTGCTAACTTATTTCCCTTTGGGGGTCCTTAATCTTGTCCCCCGGGATGCAACCCACACCTCGATAACCCCGGTGAACAGGGAAAAATCCCTGGAATATGTCATTTTGGTAAATTTTAAAGCCAAAAAGGGTTGGTTTAGGTTTAAGAATCGTAGTGGCATAAAAGTGTGAAAGGGCCCTGTTCGGGAAAAGAAAATGCCAAACAGGACCTACAGTACTCAGGGGGGAAAGGCACCCCCAGGACGGTTCATCAGTCATTGCTGCATTTTTAAATAAAGGTAAGTGTCATTTATTTTTATTTGGGAAAGTGTACATGAAAATAATTTGTGCATGTACTATTTACTATTGTCGTATCCTTCTTTTGTGTGTAGGAAAATGTATTTTTACATGGGGAAAAAATTTTTTTTTTCATATTTTTGGGTGTTTGCACGGATTAATTTGATTTCCATTATTTCTTATGGGGAAAATTCATTCGAAACCCAAACTTTTTCGCTAACAATCACCCCTTTGAAACGGATTAAGGTCGTATGTGGGGGCCCAATATATATATTTTTGCTAATATAATAAATTAAGTAACATTTAAAATAAAAAATTACAATCACTGCGTTTCTCACAAAATTATAGGTTGTGCGCTCTTACTCCACCGTGTCACTGACCCCCTTTTTTCGTGTAATACATGCTTTCGCAACCGTGCCCTGCCCCTTGTCTCTGTCACACTCCCGCACAGCGTTTTTGTGGGGGCCAGTACATGCCCACTATTCAATGTAAACATCAAAATGGTATAAAAATCCCCGACAGGAGGTAGGAAGAAAATTAAGGAAAAGTTAGGCAACTTTATTCTGAAAGTTTCGCCTACACAGTGGGCTTCTTCAGTCAAATACAGAAAGTGGGCAGGAACATGGAGTGAAGACGATGAAATCAGTCCCACCCTTGAAGTGTAGAATTTGGGGGTTGTCATCCCTGGGCCCGGGGAAGTTCATTTCCATATCAAAACTACTGAAGATCAAGCGCATGCGGAGATTTAAATCTGCGGAAGGAGAGGTGCAGAGTAAAAAAGTAGTTTTAATGAGCCATGGGGGAAGGCCCCTCTCAGATCCAACGTTCCCCTTTTGAAAGGGTTGTCAAAAGGCGTTTTCTGACCAAGGGGCCCAGGGGTTGCAGTGTCTGAAGATGAACATCAAAATGGTAAAAATACTAAAGGGTTGTATATGTTGGTCGAAGGACCTGCCTCTCAGTGGACATTTTCACTTACTTCTTTACTCGCACTCTCTTTCCGACGTATTTAAGTCCCCACTGTGCTTGATCTTTAGATCATTCCCGAAATGGAACTGAACTTCCCCAGGCCCAGGACTGACAACCTCAAATTTACCTTCAAGGGGATGGACTGATTACATAACTTCACATCTTACTGTTCCCCACTTTCTTATTCGACGAAGAAGCCTACTGTGTGGCGAAAGTTCGGAAAAAAAGTTGCCCAATGTTGCTTATGTGTCTTCCACCAACCTGCGGTTTGTATACCATTTTGATGTTCATCTTGTCAACACTGCAACACAGGCCTCTTGGGACAGAAAAGCCTTTTAAAAACCCTTTAAATGGAAAATGTTGGATTTGGAGGGACCCGACCTCTCAGTGGGTAAAATTTCATACTACTTCTCTCTGCACCTCTCCTTTTCCGACGTATTTAAATCTCCGCACTGCGCTTGATCTTCAGTAGTTCTGAATGGGAAATGAAAAATTTTCCCGGCCCAGGGGCTGACAACCTCAATTCTACGATTCAAGGGTATGGATGATTTCATCGTCTTCACATCTTACTGTTCCTGCCTATTTCTGTATTCGAGAAGAAGCCATGTGAGGTGAATGTTTCGGAATAAAGTTGCCTAACTGTTGCCTTTTTGTTTATCTACTATTCAATGTACCTACAACAGGCCATCTTTGTGTCAAAACACCCTTTTCTTCTCAGTGTTCCCCTATGGGCCTGTAGCTATCTCAAGGGTTCACTCCCCATACTTCTTTAAATGTCCACTACGGTCCTAGCCCAGTTCTGTAAACCCAAACCCTTTTTTTCATGAAATGTCCCCCTAAACAGCATCCCAGTCCGGCCCACAGTTGCCAGCGAGGCGGTGGTCGCAGACATCCCGGAGTCCTGTAAATACTCTTAAGGGCCCGTAAAGACACCGTAAGTGGTCTGGTGATACTTCTACCGCCCTTTAAAACCAGTTTACCACCGCAAGGTGGTCCCAACGCACAATTATGTTGCAAAGCTCACTGAATGCAAACGTAAAAAAACTGAGGCCAAAAGCCTCAGTGAGCTGCGGTGAGCGCCTTCTAAAAACAGTAGAAGCCAGTGAATACCCACTGCCGTAGATGTGTCCTTATGTTCAGTACCTAGCTTCTAAGGGCCTAGAGTGTCCATTTGGGGTTTCAGGTACCTACTGCTAATTACAGTGAGGTGTTCAGGGTACTTAATGCTTTAAAGCCAGAGATGTGTCCATTAGGTGTTGAGGCACATATGCTCTAAGGGCCGGGGTCAGCAGTCCCACATTGGGTTTGATGACGTACCCAGTGGTACTGCCGGCCGGCAGGTTAAACCCTTTAACCCATTTGGTAGGGGGGCCGAAAAAGAAATCAAATTTTTCCGTTTCCTGACACCAAAAGTATGAACAAATTTTTTTTCCACATGAAATATTTTTTTAATACACACAAATGAAGAAGACTGCACGTTACATGAACTTTCCTTTATTTTAAGATCTGGTGAGATTGATGGGTGGGGGAGGGAGAGTGTGTGGTCTTAGTGTTTTGAAGGGGGAATCCCCTTCCTTTTGCATTGAGGTCAAATCCTTTTCCCAGTTTATTCCCCTTTTTCTTTTAATGCCACAGGACCGCTTCGAGTCACTGGGCTTCTGTCGCCCAAAATTTTTTGTCCTAGAGGTCGGGACCCTTTTTCCTTTTGACTTTCCTAAAGTGGGGTTCAAAACATTTTCAGTGTACAGGTTTCCCAACAGGGTTGAAAAAGCTTCTGAGGGCGTTTTTTCATCCCTAAAGGGTTTTACTTTTAAACCACATTGCAAGATTTTCCCTTTAAACTTTTAAATAGAACTTTTTCAATTCCTTCCCCCCCTTCCCCAAGCAGTTTCCTAGGTGTGGCCTCATCTGTTGAAAATGATTTTCAATATCAGTGGTTAGTTCTTCATTGTCCCCCCTCCACCAACTCTTCCACATCCTCCCAAAACCCCCAACCCAAGGGCTTCTAATGCCCAATGATTCCTAACTGGTCGCCCCTCGGGGTTTCCTAAAAACCTTCAATCCCCTTTGGGTTTCACATTTTGGCCACAGTTTTTCCAAGAGGTTCAAGGGGCCTCTTAGTATCCCTCCCAAGCCCCTTTCATAAGGTTCACAATTGAGGATATTAAAGGCTCTCCCAAAATCTCTTAGGTCATTGAGTTTTGAGCACTACAAAGCACCTTTCAACAGAGCTTTTTGTACTTTTTTGAAGTTGCAAAACCTTCTGGTCCCGGGCTGCAGGAGAGGAGGGGTATTTGGGGGCAAAAACTTGACCCAATGAAGTATGTCCCCACAAAATTGCCCGCCAAGTTTTTAGAATGACCAGGGGCATTGTTAAAACCAGGAGGACTTAAAGGGCTATTTTTTTTTTTCAGTTAGGTAATTTTCACTTGGGGCAAAAATGCTTGGGTAACCCGTCATAGAAAAGTCCTGTGACCAGCCTTACTGTTTGCCCTCCCGCACACCAAAATTTGCCTTGAGGACATTTTTTTGCCTGAAAGCTTGGGTTTAGGTTTACACTAAAAAGTTCACTTTGCATCACACTAGCATTGGGAAAACATGAGAAAGCAAGTCTGTCTTTATAGGTTTTGTCCTGGGGGGGCCTTTTCTCCTGATAATGTAATCCTGTTGGGAATTTCTTCCAAAACACCCGTTTTGTCACAATTAAACCTTTTTTCAGTTTCGTCCTTACTGTCTTGTCTCCTTGAATTCCTGCCCTATTTTTCAGCTGCTTGTGGTCCCAAAAGGCAGCCTCACCATGCCTTATCACACTATGTATGCCACTATGCTTCTTAAATCTCTCAAACCAACCTTTGCTGGCCTTAAATTCACTCACCATCACTAATTACAGGCATTTTTCTAATTAAATCCTGATGCAACTTCCTAGCCTTTTCACTTACAATCGCTTGAGAGATGCTATCTCCTGCTATCTATTTTTCGTTTATCCACACCAATAAGAGTCTCTCAACATCTTCTATCACTTGCGATCTCTGTTTCGGAAACATAGTTGCACCTTTGGCAAGAACAGCTTCCTTGATTGCCGTTTTCTTGGACACAATAGTAGCGATGGTTGATTGGGGTTTACTATAAAACCTGGCCAGCTTGGAGACACGTACAGTGGACCCTCAACCAGCGATATTAATCCGTTCCTGAGAGCTCATCGTTAGTCAAAATAATTGTTAGTCAAGTTAATTTTCCCCATAAGAAATAATGGAAATCAAATTAATCCGTGCAAGACACCCAAAAGTATTGAAAAAAAAAAATTTTACCACATGAAATATTAATTTTAATACACACAAACTGAAGATTACATGCACAGTTACATGACACTTACCTTTATTGAAGATCTGGTGATGATTGATGGGATGGGAGGAGGGGAGAGCGTTATCTTCTTACTGTTTAGAAGGGGAATCCCCTTCCATTAGCACTTGAGGCAGCAAGTCTTTTTCTGGGGTTACTTCCCTTGTTCTTTTAATGCCACTAGGACCAGCTTGAGAGTCACTGGACTTCTGTCGCACAACATATCTGTCCATAGAGGCCTGTACCTCTCCTTCCTTTATGGCTTTCCTAAAGTGGTTCACAACATTGTCAGTGTACAGGTTGCCAACAAGGCTTGCAATAGCTGTATCAGGGTGATTATCATCCATAAAGCTTTGCACTTTAAGCCACATTGCACAGATTTCCTTAATCTTAGAAGTAGGCAACTTCTTCAATTTCTCTCTCCCCTCCTCCGAAGCAGTTTCCTCAGGTCTGCCCTCTTGCTGTTCAAGATGATCTAGCAGCTCATCAGTGGTTAGTTCTTCACTGTCCTCCACCACCAACTCTTCCACATCCTCCCCACTAACCTCCAACCCCAAGGACTTCCCCAATGCCACAATGGATTCCTCAACTGGCATAGGATTCTCAGGGTTAGCCTCAAACCCTTCAAATCCCTTTTGTCTACACATTCTGGCCACAGTTTTTTCCAAGCAGAGTTCAATGTCCTCTTAGTCACTTCCTCCCAAGCCTTACCTATAATGTTTACACAATTGAGGATGGTAAAATGATCTTTCCAAAACTCTCTTAGAGTCAGTTGAGTTTCTGAGGTCACTACAAAGCACCTTTCAAACATAGCTTTTGTGTACAGTTTCTTGAAGTTGGAAATAACCTGCTGGTCCATGGGCTGCAGGAGAGGAGTGGTATTAGGAGGCAAAAACTTCACCTTAATGAAGCTCATGTCCCTAGAAAGTCGCTCTGCCACATCTGTAGGATGACCAGGGGCATGTCTAATACCAGGAGGCACTTAAGGTCTAATTTCTTTTCAATTAGGTAATTTTTCACATCGGGGGCAAATGCATGGTGTAACCAGTCATAGAAAAAGTCCCTAGTGACCCATGCCTTACTGTTTGCCCTCCACAGCACACACAAATTAGCCTTGAGGACATTGTTTTTCCTGAACACTCTGGGGGTTTCAGAGTGATACACCAATAAAGGCTTCACTTTGCAATCACCACTAGCATTGGCACACATCAACAAAGTAAGCCTGTCTTTCATAGGCTTATGTCCTGGGAGTGCCTTTTCCTCCTGAGTAATGTACGTCCTGCTTGGCATTTTCTTCCAAAACAGGCCTGTTTCATCACAATTAAACACTTGTTCAGGTTTCAGTCCTTCACTGTCTATGTACTCCTTGAAGTCCTGCACATATTTTTCAGCCGATTTGTGGTCCGAACTGGCAGCCTCACCATGCCTTATCACACTGTGAATGCCACTACGCTTCTTAAATCTCTCAAACCAACCTTTGCTGGCCTTAAATTCACTCACATCACTAGTTGCTGGCATTTTTTAATTAAATCGTCATGCAAGTTCCTAGCCTTTTCACATATGATCGCTTGAGAGATGCTGTCTCCTGCTATCTGTTTCTCGTTTATCCACACCAATAACAGTCTCTCAACATCTTCGAGTACTTGCGATCTCAGTTTCGAAAACATAGTTGCACCTTTGGCAAGAACAGCTTCCTAGATTGCCATTTTCTTGCCCACAATAGTAGCGATGGTTGATTGGGGTTTATTATACAACCTGACCAGCTCAGAGATACGCACTCCACTTTCATATTTATCAATGATCTCTTTCTTCATCTCCATAGTAATTCTCACCCTTTTTGCTGTAGGGTTGGCTCTAGAAGCTTTCTTGGGGCCCATGGTGACTTATTTTGCAGGTGCAATCACTAAAAAGGCTGTGATAATATGAAATTTTCTAGTTGTATGTTTGGAAGCGACTGCAGTGGCTGGCTGGCTTGTAAACACTGGCACCAAAGGGACAAGCGAGGCGCGCTCAGGCCAAAGTGGATGCGTATGGTACGGAACGAATAGCGCTGGTCGAGTTTTTAAGCACTAGTCGAGGCAAAATTTTTGCGTTTAAATGAATCGCTAGTCAGATTCATCGTTAATCGATGCCATCGCTGGTTGAGGGTCCACTCTACTCCACTTTCATACTTAGCAATGATCACCGAGTCTCATTAAATGTTGTATATTACGTTAATATACACATTTTCATTAATCCATCCATGATATTTTTTTCAAAATTATATAATAAACACGATACATAACATAAAAAGATGATAAATACACCCTACAATAGAATAAATAAACATAAATATGAGATGTGGTAGCCAGATAACTTGTACAAGTGATGCCAAGAATAACATTTTCTCTAATCTAACATAAGAGAAAATGTGTTACTGGGGGTAACTGTAAAAAATAATTCCTTTTGTATGTATGTAAGTAAGTTTATTCAGGTATACACAAATACAGTTACATAGATTATCATACATAACAACATATGTGTAGAGAACCTAGGATAACCCAAAAAAGTCAGAGTGACTTATTTCCATTGCCTTCACTCAGAGCATCATTTCTTCTCAAAATGATGTTACATGAGAATGGGAGTGTTCTTCTTTATTTATTCTACCATATCAATGTAGAGACAACCTGTACACAATGTAACTTGTACACAAACCAGACGCGTACACTTTGTTTACAAAACTTACCTTCGCCTGGTTTGTTTACATAACATCTGCGCCTGTCCTTCTCATGCAATTCATTTCTTTCTCTTTCTCATTTATTTGTTTTTATCTCATTTACTACTCCTGACCCTACATAAAAAAAGGAACTACAAATATTTTAAGTAAGTAATTGAGTGAAACTGTATATACATTTTATCGATCTGGATGCTTAAATATCATAGAATGTATGTGTGGGTGGGGTGGCCTGGTATGGTAGGCCTGGCTGACTACATACATACCACACTTGACTTTTAAATAAATACTACTAGTCTCACCCTAGATTAAGACTATCAATTTTTAAGGTAATAATGAGTGCACTATGGTGTGTATTTGTACTTTTTTATTGTTTTTGATGCCTGGTTTATTTGCTAACTTAATATTATGTTAGTGTAATTGTATCTAGTGTTTGTGCATTTGTAAGTGGAAAAAAAGGGCGTGTTCCTTTACGGCTTGTTTCCGCCTTACGGCGGTAGCCTGGGAACCTAACCAGCCATATAAGTGGCGCCCTCCTGTTTTCATATATACAACATTATATATATTTTACATATATATATAACAATATAGATATTACATATATATATACATATATATTATACATATACTATACATATATATGCAAAACAACCACTCTGATAGAATAGAGAAATTCCAGCGCTTTAGTGACTACTCACATTATCAAGGAACATATGAAAAGTGACGCATCCAAGGAAGCGATTAAGGGGTCGGCCTGCACCTAACTATCAGATCCCACAAACGTGTTAAACACGTGACGCGCGGCCAGCCAACTTGGTAGGTCCTTTGCAAAGGACTATCCAGTTGGCTCGCCGGCGTCACGTGTTTAACCGTTGTGGATCTGATAGTGAGGTGCTGGCCGACCCCTTATATGCTTCTTGGATGCTTCACTTTCTAAGTTCCTTGTAATGGGAGTAGTCACGAAGCGCTTGGGAATTTCTCTATTCTTTCAGAGTGGTTGTTTTGCATATTTGAAATCACCTTGTTTACTGTGATCTTATTGCATACATAATATTATATATATATTTAATATATCTATATATATAATTTTTTGAAATATATATATATATATATATATATAAATATATATATATATATAGATATATACATATATATATATATTTATTTATTTTTTATTAGAAAATTTTAGGCATCAAACAGAGGTACAAAAATACAGGTAGAGCAGCATGCCAAAGCCTCTTATATGCATTGCATTACGGGCTGGCTTATAAATTAACTTAAGATTAAACTAAGCAATGAAGAATCAGTGATAAGCATTATTGTAAACAGTAACTATAAATACAAATGAGTATTACACAAGGACAGGTCATATGGTGCATGCATGTTGTTCATTCAGTAGAATGGAGTATTCTGTTAGGTATGAGTGTATTTAAAAAAAATAAACAAAGTTAGGTTTAAACATTTGTGTGATATAATTGTGAGTAGTAACATTTAGGATATACAATTTATTATGGTTCATTATCAGTATCTAGTTTAGTTTTGAGTGAGTAAGTGAACTTTGTGAAGAGGCCTTGAATTATCAAACAGAGTAGTGTTTCTGTTTATATTTACAGGTAATGAGTTCAGATTTTAGGGCCTTTTTTTTAGGGGGCCAATTGAGTTTTTGATAGCGTGAGTATGGAACGAGGAACATCAAAGAGTGATCTGTGCCTTGTATTATGGTCATGTGTTCTGTTGAGGTTGGCAAGGAGATGTTTGAGGAGGAGGGTTAATATAGAGAAAGTGTTCTATTGATTATGTAAATAGTTGCAATAATAAGTATGGATGGTTTTGAGGGGTTTTTTTTGTATGGTGAGTAGGTTGAGTGTTTGGAATAGTTGGTGTGGAGTGTGCTGCTGTAGGCTGAGAATTTGTTATCATTTCTAACTGCAGCCTTTTGTTGGGTAATTAGTGTGTTCTAGATGGTTAGTTGTGTTGTGCCCCATGCACAAAAAGTCCATAGGTGAGATAGGTTTAAATAAGAGAGTGATAAAGGGCCAGGAGGGCTGAATGTGGAACATAGTACCAGTATCTTCGATAGAGGCCTACAGTTTGGAAATTTCTTAGAAATTTGTTGTATATGTGTTATGATATTTGAGTCTATTATCGAGGCTGGATTCCTAGAATTTTCCCTCTGTTAGCTTTGGATAGGTGATCCGTTTATCGTTATGTTAAGAGGTAATCTGTAGCTCTGCTACCAAACTGAATGAGTAGGTTTTGCAATGTTTAGTGTAAGTTTGTTAGTCCTATCCAGGTAGATATTTTCATGTAATTCGGTGTATTAAGTTTTGGCTGCGTGACCTGGCTCGGGTTGAGAGAAGACGTTTGTGGTGTCATCTGCAAAAAGTGTGGGTTTGAGTAATTGCGAGCATTTGGTAGGTTCATTTATGTATAGGAGAAAGAGAAAGAGGGGCCAAGGAACACTTCCCTGTGGGACACCAACTGTAATTGGTTGTGCGGAAAGAGCTTGCCCCATTTGCGTACACATATTGGCTTCTGTTGCTGAGGTAAGACTTGAGGTAGTTGGGGGAGTGCCTCTAGTACCATAGTGTGACAATTTTACGTGGAGCAAGTCATGGTCAACCTGTATCAAAAGCTTTACGGAAGTCAATGAAGAATCACCAGTGGGGACTTCTTTTTCTCTATTGCAGTGTATATATGTTCTAGCATGTGTATAATTAGCATCATTAGTATTTTTAGTAGGCCTGAATCCAAATTGGCAGGGGTTGAGAATGTTATGGGAGATGGGTAGGAGTGGGATTCGTTTATGAATTAATTTTTCGAAGATTTTTGAAGGAGGGTGTAAATTGGAAATTGGGCCTATAGTTATTCAACTCTGGTTCTCCTCTTTATTGGATCGGGGTGACCCTTGCTTATTTTGAGAGAACTGTAGGGAAGGGAGGATTCAATGGATTTTGTTAAAGAGTGTTGCAATGATTGGTGATAATACTTGTGATGCTTTTTTTGTATATAAAGGGTTGTAGTATATAAATCTCCTGCCTTGTTTTTCAGTGCGGTGATAATAAGGTGAGACTTCGTATGGGTTAGTCGGTGACTAGGGAACAGTGTGTTCGGTGTAGTTGCATGTGAGGTAGTCATTTGGTGGGGTATCTGGCTTGGGATATTTTGGCAAGGTTTTGACCTATAGTGGAGAAGAAATCATTGGAGCTGTTTGCTGTTTCTGTTGTTCGTGGGCAGTTGGGGGTTCATCTGATTTTGCTAATTTATTTCGGCCCTTTTTTTTTCTTTTGTTTTCGTGATATCTTTTTTGTTCCCAGAATTTCTAGGGTTTCTTCCATGTCTTTTTTATATCACCTCGTAGATGGATAATCTGTTCTCATAATACAATTTTTTTGCCCTTCTTCTCAGGCTGGTTAGGATTGACGAGTACGTTTTGTTTGGTCTCTGCGTTATGTGACCCATTCTGTACTGTTTTTCAATATCTGTGTTTTGTATTTATGGATTTGAGAATGCTGGGTGTTAGCCTGGGACTGTTCAGTCTCTTAGGCTGTCATCTGTTTAGTTTTTTTAGGGCAGTGTAGTTATAAAGGTATTGGGTCTTTTTAGAAAATTATTAAAACATTCGTCAATATCTGTATAGATTTCTAGCTCAGTGTTGCCAGTCAATGTTTGTTACTGCTGTTGTGAAGTTATTAATGGCTGCCTCATTGTGAAGTCTGAAGGTGGACTTTAGTAGTGTTTTGGGGGGTATTTTACCAAGAGTTGTTATGAGGAAAGTAGGGTGTGGTCTGTGGATTATCTGTAATTATGGCGCTGATTTAAAGGGGATATGGTGTTCGGTCCAGATTGTGGTCAAGTAGGGAAACACTAGTCTCTGTAACTCTTGTGTAGGTTTGTTACTGTTGGTAGCAACATTGCAGTTACTCATTGTGTTTGTGGAATTTCAGTAACATGTGGGGTCCTGGTCTTGGCAGGGAGATTTATATTGAAAGGTCACCTGAGGAGGTAGGTAAGTGATCTTTGTTCATGCGTGCATCATTATCATATTCCTAGGTTTGGACTAAATTGGCTAATGTTTGTTGTGGAATTTCTGTAGATGTTTATCACTGTGAGAGGTTTTTGTAGGTATTTGGATTTGAATTTTGCTTTATATATTCCCCATGTTCTCCTTGTGCAAGTATTAGTGATTACATTCTAGTTGGTCTGTGTAGTATATGCTGTGCCACCCCATATATATATATATATATATTATATATTGATATATATATATATATATTTGATTATATCTATATTATATATATATATAATTATTAATTATATTATATATTTTATATATATTTATTATTTTATTTATTATCACACCGGCCGACTCCACCAAGGCAGGGTGGCCGAAAAAATGAAAACTTTCACCATCATTCACTCCAATCACTGGTCTTGTTGCCAGAAGGGTGCTTTTACACTACAGTTTTTAAACATGCAACATTAACACCCCTCTTCAGAGTGCAGGCATGTATTCCCATCTCCAGGACCTCAAGTTCCTGGCCTGCCGGTTTCCTGAATCCCTTCAATAAATGTTACTTGCTCACACTTCCAAACAGACTGTCAAGTATAAAAAACCATTTGTCTCCATTCACTCCTATCAAAACACGCTCACGCAATGCTGCTGAAAAGTCCAAGCCCTCGCACACTAAACCTCCTTTACCCCCATCCTCCAACCCTTCCTAGGCCGACCCCTACCCCGCCTTCCTTCCTCTAAGACTGATACACTCTTGAATCATTCTGTTTCGCTCCATTCTCTCTACATGTTCCCGAACCACCTCAACAACCCTTCCTCAGCCCTCTGGACAACATTTTGGTAATCCCGCACCTCCTTCCTAATTCCAAACTAGAATCTCTGCATTATATTCACACCACACATTGCCCTACATACATGACATCTCCACTGCCTCCAGCCTTCTCCTCGCTGGCAACTTCATCACCCACGCTTCACACCATATAAGAGCGTTGGTAAAATTTTTTTTTTTTTTTTTTTTTTTTTTTTTTTTTTTTTTTTTTTTTTTTTTTTTTTTTTTTTTTTTTTTTTTTTGTTTTTTTTTTTTTTTTTTTTTTTTTTTTTTTTTTTTTTTTTTAAAACCCCCCCCCCCCCCCCCCCCCCCCCCCCCCCCCCCCTTCATACATTCACTCTTGCTCCATAGGACAAAGTTCTTTGTTCCACAGATCCTAAAGTGCACCACTCACTTTTTTCCCTCATCAATTCTATGATTCACCTCATCTTTTCATAGACCCATCCGCTTGACACGTCCACTCCCAAATATGTGAATAGTTCACCTCCTCCATACTCTCTCCTCCAATTGTTATTCAATTTTCATCACCTAATCTTTTTGTATCCTCATAAACCTTACTCTTTCCTGTATTCACCTTTAATTTTCTTCTTTTGCACACCTACCAAATTCATCCACCAATCTCTGCAAGCTTCTCTTACAGAATCACCCAAGAGCACAGTGTTCATCAGCAAAGAGCAGCTGTGACAACACCCACTTTGTGTGTGATTCTATATTTTTAAACTCCAACGCCCTTGCCAAGACCTCGCATTTACTTTCTTACAACCCATCTTATAAATATATTAAACAACCACGGTGGACATCACACATCCTTGTCTTAAGGCCTACTTTACTGGGAAAAAATTTCCCTCTTTCCTACATACTCTAACTGCGCCTCACTGTCCTCGTAAAAACTCTTCACTGCTTTCAGTAACCTACCTCTTACACCATTACACTTGCACATCTGCCACATTGCCCCCCTATCCACCCTGTCATACGCCTTTTCCAAATCCATAAATGACAACAAAGACCTCTTTAGCCTTTCTAAATACTGTTCAACTTATATGTTTCACTGTAAACACCTGGTCACACACCCCCTACCTTTCCTAAAGCCTCCTTGTTCATCTGCTATCCTATTCTCCGTCTTACTCTTAACTTTCAATTACTCTACCATACACGTTACCAGGTACACTCACAGACTTATCCCCCTATAATTTTTTGCAATCTCTTTTATCCCCTTTGCCTTTATTACAAAGGAACTATGCATGCTCTCTGCCCAATCCTAGGTACCCTGTAGATCCTCCTCTTCCATACATTTATTAAATAATTGCACAACACTCCAAATACTATATCCCCACTGCTTTTAAACATTTCTA
Source organism: Cherax quadricarinatus (assembly GCF_026875155.1). NCBI lineage: Eukaryota > Metazoa > Arthropoda > Malacostraca > Decapoda > Parastacidae > Cherax > Cherax quadricarinatus. The sequence goes on along the minus strand of NC_069416.1, from coordinate 11,843,430 downwards.
TCTTTAACCATCAATCCCGGCTGCCTTACCCCCTTTCATTTTACTACTGCCTCACGAACTTCCCCAAACATCACAACTGGCTCTTCCTCACTCCTACAAGTTTTATTTCCTCCTTAGTTGCCCTATACACGCAAATACAGCTTACCTATCTTCTTCAACATTTAACAATTACCTTCAAACATATTCCCTCCATTATTCCCAATACCTCTAACTCACCATTTAATAACTCTCCTCTTCCTATTTTTAACTGACAAAATCCATTTGTTTCTCTAGCTTTCTTAACTTGTTCAATCTCACTCACCAAACTTTTTCTTATTTTCAACAAAATTTGTTGATAACATCTCACCCACTCTCTCATTTGCTCTTTTTTCATTTGCTTCACCCACTCTTCTTAACCTCTCTCTTTTTCTCCATATACCTTCCCTCCTTGGCATCACTTCTTACTTTGTAAAAACTTCTCTATGCTAACTTTTTCTCCCTTACTACTTCTTTAATCATCCATTCCACAATCGCTCCTCTTCCCTCCCTTGCACCCACTTTCCTGTAACACAAACTTCTGCTGACACTCTAACACTACATTTTAAACCTTACCCATACCTTCTGCGACCCCATTGCCTATGCTCTCATTATCCCATCTATCCTCCAATAGCTGTTTATATCTTACCCTACTGACCTCCTCTTTTAGTTTATAAACCTTAACCTCTCTTTCCCTGATGCTTCTATTCTCCTTGTATCCATCTACCTTTTACTATCAGTGTAGCTACAACTAGAAAGTGATTGATATATCAGTGGGCCCACTATAAACATGTACATCCTGAAGTCTACTAAAACAGTCTTTTATCTACAATACATAATCAACAAAACTACTGTCATTTCGCCCTACTTCATATGTGTTTACTTATTTATCCATCTTTTTCTTAAAATATGTATTACCTATAAATAAACCCTTTCTATACAAAGTTCAATCAAAGGGCTCCATTATCATTTACACCTGGCACCCAAACTTACCTACCACACCCTCTCTAACAAGTTTCTCCTACTTTAGCATTCAAGTCCCCTATACAATTACTCTCTCACTTGGTTCAAAGGCTCCTATACATTTCACTTAACATCTCCCAAAATCTCTCTCTCTCCTCTGCATTTCCTCTCTTCTCAGGTGCATACACGCTTATTATGACCCACTTCTCGCATCAACCTTTACTTTAAATCCACATAATTTCTTGAATTTACACATTCTTATTCTCTTCTTCTCCTTCCATAACTGATCATTTAAACATTAATGCTACCCCTTCCTTTGCTCCTAAACTCTCTCAGATACTCCAGATTTAATCCCATTTATTTCCCCACTGAAACTCTCCTACCCCCCTTCACTTTGTTTCGCTTAGAGCCAGGACATCCAACTTCTTTTCATTCATAACATCAGCAATCATCTGTTTCTTGTCATACGCACTATCATCCCGCACATTTAAGCACCCGCAGTTTTATAAAGTTTTATCTTCTTCTCCTTTTTTAGTAAATGTATTACAGGAGAGAGAAGGGGGTTACTAGCCCATTGCTCCCGGATTTTAGTCGCCTCATACGACACGCATGGCTTGGAGGAAAGATTTCTTTTCTCCACTTCCCATGGACAATAGAAGAAATTAAAAAAGTAACAAGAGCTATTTAGAAAAAGTGAGAAAAACCTAGATGTATGTACTATATATATTTGCATGTGCGTGTTCTGAAGTGTGACCAAAGTGTAAGTAGGGATGTAGCAAGATATCCTGTTATCTAGCGTTGTTTATGAGACTGAAAAAGAAAACCAGCAATCCTACCATTCATGCCAAAACAGTTACAGGTGATTTGTTTCACAGTCATCTGGCAGGACGGTAGTACCTTCCCTGGGTGGTTGCTGTCTACCAACCTACTAACCTAAATATTATATATATGTATATATGTATATATATATATGTATTATTATAAATATGTATATATATATATAAATATATATATACTATATATTTATATATATATATATATATATTATATATATATATGTTATATGTATATTTATATGTTTATATATATATATGTATTATATATATTGTATATATATATATATATATATATATAATATATATTATATATAATATAATATATATATAATATATATATATATATATATATATATATATATTGTTGTACATGTAGGTGTAGTGTGACTAAGTGTAAGTAGAAGTAGCAAGACGTACCTGAAACCTTGAATGTTATGAGACAAAAAATGCCACCAGCTTCCCTACCTCATGTAAAACAATTACAGGCTTTCGTTTTACACTCACTTGGCAGGAAGGTAGTACCTCCCTGGGTGGTTGCATGTTTCTAGTAGGAGAAGATTTACCAAGGTGGTGTCAGTGGAAGTGTTGTTTTCATATAATAGTTTACAGGTTGTTTTTCTCCTAAGGTGGAGAAAGGTTATTAAGTAACACATTTTGTTGTTTGTGGTTATGGTAAGTGCTATGTGCATAGTTTACATTGCACAATTTGGATATTTTATGTGCCTGTGGGAAAACTTTGTCCACTGATACTGTAAGAGGGAAGCAAGTGTTTAAAGATAAAACTATGTCAGAAGTTGAGTCTTTCAACTTTTCAGGCTTCAGGGAGGAAGGTAATAAGTCATCAGTAAACATGCCTGTTAACAGTGAACATGAGGGATCACCTACCCCAGGTGTTACAGAAATGGAATGGATGAGACTGAAATTAGCTGTGCTAGAGGCTGAAATGAAATTAATGACAGCTAAAGAGGAAGAGCGTCAAAGGTTAGGAGGTTCAGAACCAGAACCTGAGCAGTACTTTAACATAACTAAAGCTGCAATTTTGTCCCTAAGTTTACAGAGAGTGACCCAGATAGATATTTTTCTTTTTTTGAGAAGACTGCTTTGGAGCAAGGATGGCCCAAACAGAAGTGGGCTACCCTAGTTTGCACACAACTTGTGGGTAAAGGATTCCAGAGAGTAGAGGCTCTGGAGGGGCAAAATTTTTCTAATTATGATAAGATTAAAGAGGAAGTATTGCTTGCCTACCAAAATGATACCTGAGAAATATAGACAAAAGTTCAGGAATCAAAAATTTCAGGATGGGCAGACCTTTTAACTGAGTTTGGGAATGAGAAGCTGTTCCTTTTTAAGAAATGGGTTTGTTCCAAAGGAGTTAATAAAAACTATAACAAATTAGTAGATCTGATGGTTCATGAGGAATTGTACAATACAATCCCTGTTGACCTCAGAGAATATTTGGAGGACAAAAACCCAGATAATCTTTCAGAAGTACTGGATCTAGGTGACCGATTCTTGGCTCGCAGGGAATTGGTAAGTAAAAACAGTCATGCTGCTTCTGAAAATTTCCCCACTCATTCTAAACCTTATTCCAAGTCCTATGGTCATGAAGGTAAGTGGGACAAGAATTTTCAGGGACAAATGAAGGCTGAGGTGCCCTCTAAAATAGAAGGAAAAGGTAAGTCAGCTGGAGTTCAAAGTTTACCTAGACAATCAGATAATGTTTCAGGTCCTCGGTAAACAGTAACCAGTCCTACACCAAATGGTAAAAATACCTTTAAGAGTTATGCCTGTTACTACTGTAACAAAACTGGACACACACAAAAGTTTTGCTGGTCAAGGCGGCGAGATCGGGAAAGGGAGGAACCACCCCAGATGACTCTAACTGCAGAGATACATCCAGTTGCCTGCATTAGGTCTTCAAGGCAAGGTGAGGAGGAACCTTTGGATCTAGACCCCAGGATGTGTATATTTTCTAGTAGGTCCGCAGTTGGTTTGCAAAAGGATGTAGGCAGAGTTGAGAACATATTGTCCTTGAGAGATGGATGCAACACCTACTCTTTGCTACGTGCTGGAGTGCTACCAGTGTCTAGGGATACCTATACTGGGGTAGATATATTGTTGAAGGGTATTACGGGTTCATCCATAAGGACACCTGTACACAAATTATGGGTAGAATCTACATACCAAGTTGGCTATCTCCCTGTAGGTATCTCAGATGAAATTCCCTTCGAAGGGGTCGACCTCTTATTAGGGAATAATGTTATGGGCCTGTTAGACAGTGAGGAACAACTAGTTTGGGGGAAACCAAATCCCAAATGTTGGGAGGAAATGGCTAGGAAAACCCTGCCAGACCTTCTCCCTGATGGTTCCACCATGAGAAGTATGGCTCATGATCATGCTACCAACAGTCTTCATGATATTTCTCATGAGGATGGTGAGAGCTTAAGTTTGGTAACTCTGCTTTCTGATGTTGAACTGCAGTCAACTGAAGAAAAGGATGTTCCAGCCAGAGCTGAGCATGATTGGAGAATGAATCAGTTAAATAGTGTGAGAGAGGCTGCACCTACTAGGGTGCAATTAATTTCTGTGCAGGAAAATGTCGCTGTTGCTGAGGAAGATATTTTACAGTTAAATAAGTATTTTCATTTCAGGGAGGAAACTCTTACAAAGAATTCACCTCTGTTTGCAGTATCGATGGAAGGAGAACAAGGGTTTTGTCCCCAGGTGGTGATGTCCAAGGTTTCCAGGCATTTCTTCTGGTCTCAGCTGTGGGAGACTGTCAGAGAGCATATTGAGACCTATCATGTCTTTCAATTTATAGGGAAACCTAGTCGAAGTATTAAACCTGTTCCCCTTCAGTCTATTTCAGCACCAGGTGAACCCTTCAGCAAGCTGGTAGTAGATGTACTTGGTCCATTCCCAAGGACCAAACTGGGAAATGATTATTTACTCACAAATATTTGTGCCACTACCAGGTACCTGGAAGCAGTCCCTCTACATAAGATAACTGCTCATGTAGTCTTAAGGGCTTTGATAAAGCTCTTTTTTCATGTTGGTTTTCCTCAAGCAGTGCAAAAAGACCAAGGGCCTAACTTTACCTCAAAGTCTTTTAGAAATATTTTAAAGGGATTAAAAGTAGAGCCTCAGTGTTCAACTGTGTATCACTCTCCATCTCAAGGGGAAATAGAGAAATTACATCAAACCCTCAAGACAATGATGCAAGCCTATGGTATAGACAATACTAACAACTGGGATGAGAGGATCCCTTTCTTTGTATTTGCTGAGTGGGGAAGCACTCTGGAATCTCTGAGCTATTGGCTTGGGGAGGATGGTGATGCTTTCCCCTCAGAGCTTTTTCTGTTTCAGACACTGTTTGGCTCGTATGAGGTGGATGGTACCAGTGAACGTGCCCATCAACCAGACCAGGATGATGATGTGGGACCATAATGTGGACCATAATACTCTGGAGGCTGGAGAGGAAGTGCTGATACTGGAGCCAATTCATGTGAAAATCTGTATGGCAAGTTGCTGTGAGCTGAACATGTTGTGGGGGAAGTTCTCAGGGATTAGATATAAAACCCACACCCCCAAGGAAGAAAAGAATGAGTATAATGTACACAGTAACTGGTCAAAGGGTTTGAAGTTACGTCAAAAATTCAGAAAGACCAATGTTTTAATGGAATGTAAAGGGCTGCAAAACAATAATCTGTATGAAATACCAAAAGTGTATTTAAGAAATAACATGTGTGTAAAAGATTTTGGGAAATGCATGCTTGGTTTTTAATGAGAAAAAATGTTGGAGAGTTGGCTCAGCCACCTTGGAACTTTATAAAAGTTTGGGATGTCAGTAATGGGGAAAAGTTGAAACTCCATGAAGAAATTGTTAAGGTAGCTGAGCCAATTCAACAATTTTTGTGTGGGAAAAATCTGTATGAACAATTGGAGATGGAGGAAGAAGTGAAATTCTTCCAACACCAGTTTGTAGTGCTTAGTGAGAGTCAGTGGGCATTCCCATGCTTCATGGTTCCCAAATTAGATGGCACCCTGGGCATAAACACTGACTACCACAAAGTATGTTGAACAACTAAGGTTTACAGGATTAGAAAGATTGATACTTATGCACTAAGAGATGCAAATTTTAAATAAACTAAAACATGGGGCAGGAAGGTGTGATTTCCATGGCCTGTGTTCCAGTACCATTTTAATGTGTGTAATGCAAATTGTGTTCATTGTGTGCTTAAAATTTGTGTGTGAGATGGAACGTGCTTGGTATTTGTGTATAATTGATGTATCCAACCTGGGTGCAAAGAGATGTCTTTGGTGTTTGTTGTTGCACTGCGAGAGGTTGCAGAACTGTTACTATCAATGAGCAACCTTCTAAATTTAAATGTCAACATTTTACCACAGGAAAGAAAATTTTCATTTTGGGGCTGGCTATTCAGCATTTGTACATGTCTCAGGATCTCTTTATCCTGTTCCTGTGTATGGTGACTAAAATCAGACTCTTAAAATGGGCTTTGTTCCTACAGCCTTTTAATTTGGAAGTTAAATATATAAAAGGCTCAGAGAATGTGGTTGCTGATGCTCTCTCTAGATGTTTCATGTAGATGCATGGTGCGTACTTTGTACATAGTGTTTGTCATGTGCTGACCTTGTTGTTTTTGCTGTGGTGAACTCTTGGCAAGCCTGAGTGCTCTCTACCAGCCATCTGACTGTGAAGGAGTTGAGTCGGAGCCAAAAGTGTGACGAGGGTCAGGGTGTACTGTAAATGTGAGTTGAGGCAGTGGTTGACAACCTTCAGTAACATGAAACGTTCAGGAAGGTATGTGATGTTGTGTCTTGGTGTGCTCTATATACAAAACGGCCTGACGATTTGCCTTTGTGGTCCTTGGACCCCTCATGTCTATGTCAGCCTCCTCTTCATAAGTTTGGAGGATCTGTGTGGACTGGGACCTCGGAAGATGAGCTTGAGTGCCTGACCATGTTAAGGATCGTGAGTGTTGACTGGAAGTCTCACTGTTTGGTTCGGCCACCAAGTGAGAGGACACCTTGACATGTTTTGTGAAGTTTCCTGCTGGTGTACACCTGACTGCTCTGGGTTTGGCTCTACTCTCGTCTCCTGATCAGGAAGATGCCACCCTGGAGTATCAGTTGCTTGCTAGATTACCGCAGCAGAGGCACAGGCCTGTTGGTGCGGGCTTTCACAGTGGGCATTGTGTGCAATTTTTGCATTGTAATGTGTATTGTTTAAAAGTCACTAAAATTGTAAATAGTTACACCCTTGAGTATATGGGTATGGTTAAAATGCTTTTCTAAAAAATTCTGCAATCTGTTGTAAATAACAGTAAAGTGAAGAGTAGTTATGGTGCTGGGAAATATATAGCATTTCTAGTAGTCTTGCTTACCACCTTCAGACTTAAGCAATATACCTTTTACTAGCCATATCCTGAGAGACACGGCTAGCTTTTGTGAGACTTTGTCTGGAGGTGGGGGTGTTATGGGGCTATAGGACCCAACATGTATTTACAAGTAACAGTTACTCTGGAATACCTAATTATATTGAATTGATGGGGACTTTGCTCGAAATGTCATAAGGGCTGATCACTCTTATGGCTGAGAGGCAGCTGGGTCAAGCCTTTTTCTCAATATAATAGGTTATACTATAGACACACAAACACACAATTTAAATAAGTAGTTTATAAAGTTGTATTTCTTTTGTAAAAGTAAAATTAAGGTGTGGTAGAATTGTGGTAACTGGAGAATTGTGCTTGGCAAGTCTTTATTTTTGGTGGGAGGAGCTTAGCTAGGCTCCTCCCTCTCCCCCTCTCTCTCTCTCTGTTTGTTGACATGGCAGGACCTCTGGGTCCTTCTTCTATCTTCTTTTGGGGCATTATATGTGCTCCAGGGGTGAGTTTTTATAGCTTAAGTTGTGGCCACCATACCCAGGGTGACTAAAGTGTGTCAAAACACTGGTTAGCCCAGAGTTAGTCAAGAAGAGAGAAGGACAAAGTTGTTGAGATGCACCATGTGGGAGAACAGCTATGGAGTGTGTAGATCTTTGTTTTGAAAATGTGAGGCTGTACTTGTATATTCTGTACATATCTATTGAGAATACAGTTATATTTTTATAGTAGTAGTTTACATAACCTGTGAAGAGGGCTGGTGAGAGGATATCAGCCACTCAAGATGATCAGCCATGATGTAAGTATTACCCCTAGACAGATAAGGCCATTAAGTAAAAAGCTACCCCACACTAGAACATGTAGTGAGAACCTTACTATCAAAGTAATAAGGGACAAACCAACGTAACATACCTCCCTGGGTGGTTTCTGTTTACCAACCTACTACCTATGACATATGACTATGTATGATAAAATTATCTACATAACTGCCTTTATATGTGTGTGTACCTTAATAAATCCACCTACTCACTACCATGGGTAGGTGGCCAAGCAAAATGTAGACAGTAAGCCTACATGGCCAGTTTCCATAGTTTCCACCAAAGGACAAGCCTCTAGGTAGGCATACCCAGCTCAGCTCGCACCATGCCTGCCTCCCCCTCACTCGGCGCCAACTCAACCTAGAGTCAACAACAAGGTCTACTCCATCACTCTCTCCTGGGCTGGTCCTCTGGCCCTGGGCACTTAGACACATTGCCTGTGTGCCACAAACCGCAAATAAAGTAAGAAGCCTCCGAAAAGTATCACTGACCCCGCTACCAAACACTCAAGTAATCTTTCCATGATAACTCTACTAACATTGTGCATACTATCATTGTACCAACATCATTCCATCACTGTACCAATATTGTACATATGTACCATTATTGCAACTACAGTGTACATACCATCATTGTACAAAATTGTATCATCACTGTACTAACATTGTACATACCATCATTGTTCAACATTTTACCATCATTGTACCAACATTGTATCATCACTGTACCAACATTTTACATACCATTATTATACATTGTACCATCACTGTACAACATTGTATCACTGTACCAACATTGTACATACTATCATTGTACAACAATGTACCATCATTGTACATTTTACCATCACTGACAATGTACATACCATTAATGTACAACAATGTACCATTATTGTACAGCATTGTACCATTATTGTACCAACATTGCATCATAACTGTACCATCACTGTACCATTATTGTACAACATTGTACCATTATTGTACCAACATTGCATCATAACTGTTCCATCATTGTACCATTATTGTACAACATTGTACCATTATTGCACCAACATTGCATAACTGTACCATCATTGTACAGCATTGTACCATTATTGTACCAATATTGCATCATGACTGTACCATCATTGTAAAATTATTGTACAACATTGTACCATTATTGTACCAACATTGCATTATCACTGTACCAACATTGTACCATTATTGTGCAGCATTGTACCATTATTGTACCAACATTGCATCATCACTGTACCATCATTGTACCAACACTGCATCATAACTGTACCATCATTGTACCAACATTGCATCATAACTGTACCATCATTGTACCATTATTGTACATCATTGTACCAACATTGCATCATAACTGCACCATCATTGTACCATTATTGTACCAACATTGCATCATCACTGTACCAACATTGTACATAAGAACATAAGAACATAAGAAAGGAGGAACACTGCAGGAGGCCTGTTGGCCCATACTAGGCAGGTCCTTTACAATTCATCCCACTAACAAACATTTGACCAACCCAATTTTCAATGCTACCCAAGAAATAAGCTCTGATGTGCAAGTCCCACTCAAATCCAACCCCTCCCACTCATGTACTTATCCAACCTAAATTTGAAACTACCCAAAGTCCTAGCCTCAATAACCCAACTAGGTAGACTGTTCCACTCATCAACTACCCTATTTCCAAACCAATACTTTCCTATGTCCTTTCTAAATCTAAACTTATCTAATTTAAATCCATTACTGCGGGTTCTCTCTTGGAGAGATATCCTCAAGACCTTGTTAATATCCCCTTTATTAATACCTATCTTCCACTTATACACTTCGATCAGGTCTCTCCTCATTCTTTGTCTAACAAGTGAATGTAACTTAAGAGTCTTCAATCTTTCTTCATAAGGAAGATTTCTAATGCTATGTATTAATTTAGTCATCCTACGCTGAATGTTTTCTAACGAGTTTATGTCCATTCTGTAATATGGAGACCAGAATTGAGCTGCATAATCTAGGTGAGGCCTTACTAATGATGTATAAAGCTGCAGTATGACCTCTGGACTTCTGTTGCTTACACTTCTTGATATAAATCCCAGTAATCTATTTGCCTTATTACGTACGCTTAGGCATTGCTGTCTTGGTTTAAGGTTGCTGCTTACCATAACCCCCAAGTCCTTTTCGCAATCTGTATGGCTAAGTTCTACATTATTTAACTTATAAGTGCTAGGGTTATTGACACTCCCGAGCTTCAGAACCTTGCATTTATCTACATTGAACTGCATCTGCCACTTTTCTGACCAAGAGTAGAGTTTGTCTAAATCCTCCTGAAGTTCCGTAACATCTACGTTTGAATCAATTATCCTACCTATCTTCGTGTCATCGGCGAATTTGCTCATATCACTAGTAATTCCTTCATCAAGATCATTGATATATATTGTAAACAACAACTGGCCCAAGACCGATCCCTGTGGAACGCCGCTTGTTACTGATCCCCACTCGGATTTAACCCCATTTATGGACACTCTCTGCTTCCTGTCTGTGAGCCATGATTCGATCCACGAGAGCACCCTTCCCCCAATGCCATGAGCTGCTACTTTCTTCAACAGTCTTTGGTGCGGAACTCTATCAAATGCCTTACTAAAATCTAAGTAAATAATATCAAATTCTTTATCGTGGTCAACAGCCTCAAAAGCTTTACTGAAGAAAGTTAATAAATTAGTTAGACAAGAGTGGCCTCTTGTGAATCCATGCTGAGTATCATTAATCAAGCTATGCTTATTGAGATGGCTTCTTATAATCTGAGCTATAATTGACTCTAGTAATTTGCCTACAATTGAGGTCAGGCTTATTGGGCGGTAATTTGATGGTAACGACTTGTCCCCTGTTTTAAAAATAGGAATTACATTAGCCATCTTCCACATATCAGACACTACACCTGTTTGAAGAGATAAATTAAAAATATTAGTTAATGGTTCACAGACTTCCATTTTGCATTCCTTTAGAACCCTTGAAAAAACCTCATCAGGACTCGGCGACTTATTTTGCTTCAGTCTGTCTATCTGCTTCACAACCATTTCACTAGTGACTGTGATGTTACATAATTTATCTTCTTCTGGCCCATTATAAAAATTAATTACTGGAATATTATTAGTGCCTTCCTGTGTAAAAACCGAGAGAAAATAATTATTTAAAATCGAGCACATTTCATTCTCTTTGTCAGTAAGATGCCCATTGTACCAACATTGCATCATAACTGTACCAACATTGTACATACCATCACTGCACCAACAATGTACCATTCATTAGTACTAACCTTAGTCAGCAGTGAGACGCAGCTACATGAACACTGGAGTGGTGGTGAACACTGTTGTGGTGGTGAACACTGGAGTGGTGAACACTGGAGTGGTGGTGAACACTGGAGTGGTGGTGAACGCTGTTGTGGTGGTGAACAATGGAGTGGTGAACACTGGAGTGGTGGTGAACACTGGAGTGGTGAACACTGTTGTGGTGGTGAACACTGTTGTGGTGGTGAACACTGGAGTGGTGAACACTGGAGTGGTGGTGAACACTGTTGTGGTGGTGAACACTGTTGTGGTGGTGAACACTGGAGTGGTGAACACTGGAGTGGTGGTGAACACTGTTGTGGTGGTGAACGCTGTTGTGGTGGTGAACACTGTTGTGGTGGTGAACACTGTTGTGGTGGTGAACACTGTTGTGGTGAACACTGGAGTGGTGGTGAACACTGGAGTGGTGAACACTGTTGTGGTGGTGGTGAACACTGTTGTGGTGGTGGTGAACACTGTTGTGGTGGTGAACACTGTTGTGGTGGTGGTGAACACTGTTGTGGTGGTGGTGAACACTGTTGTGGTGGTGGTGAACACTGTTGTGGTGGTAGTGAACACTGTTGTGGTGGTGGTGAACACTGTTGTGGTGGTGGTGAACACTGTTGTGGTGGTGGTGAACACTGTTGTGGTGGTGGTGAACACTGTTGTGGTGGTGGTGAACACTGTTGAAGTGGAGAACACTTGTAGTGGTGGTGAAGAACGATGGAGTGGTGGTGAACACTGTTGTGGTGGTGGTGAACACTGAAGTGGTGAACACTGTTGTGGTGGTGGAGAACACTGTTGAAGTGGAGAACACTTGTAGTGGTGGTGAAGAACGATGGAGTGGTGGTGAACACTAGTGTGTTGTGGAGAACACTGACTGATAGTGTGTTTGTTGTTGTTGTTGTTGTTGTTGGGTTTATAAGGGCCACTGACAGCTTAAGCCGTATCGAGTCCAGTTTCTCGATGGTACGAGAAAAAATTGTTGCCCAAGGCTGGGTGATGAGAGAAAAGGAACAAAGTTCTTTTGTAAATAGAGATAGAAACTTGAAGTTTCCAATTAGATCTGGTGGACGCCCTTGCCAAGCCCCAACAGAGAGGGACGCTCACACTCCCACCTGAGTACAGTAACCGGCTTCCCACCAAAGACCGTTAAAAAACTTTCCGTAGAGCGGAAAAAAATGGAGCTGGCTAAAGTAAGCCGATGAATAGGTGCCCCTCCTGTCGAGTGCCCGGCGGGCTAAATAGATGAGGACAAGTGTCCCAGTGAGAACGGGGGAAATTTGTCACTGATACTCAGGCGAGAGAGAGACGGCCACACTCGACGAAGGCTGACGCAGAAGTCCACCACCTTCGCTCTTTCAATTCAAATTCAAAGTTTATTCTATATAAGGATTACAATGCTGAGTTTACAGAATTTGGTTATTGTGTGGTTTACATGTAGTAAAATAATAATTACAGAGTGTACCACTAGAACACCTAGCATGGCTAGGCATTTTGGGCAGATTTAAATTATGGAAAATTTTATAGGGTGATTACCTTTATGTACCAAAACATTACATGCTTACAAGTAAACTCTTTGGGAGACAACCATATTGTTTACCGAGTCCCCGTGTGACATGGAGAAAACTTAACCCCCCCCGGGCACGGAAAGGGGTTTCCTTCGCCTACTTTATCCAATCTATCGAGCCCTTATGGTTTGGGATACACCCACAAGTACGGTGCTATTTTAATTGGGGCCTGTTGATTTATATTTCTGAATGCGGGGGGTGGGGGGGTTACAAGGATATACCATCAAAAAAAAAAACACTTGTACATAACCCCCTTCCCAATTTTCCCTTGGTGGTACTTGATGTACTGGATCACCCAACCTTCCCAAATTACAACATCCCCTTGGCCAGTATCGTCGCTATCTAAAGGGGTTACTTAACTGGGGTTTTTTACTCTTTTTCCCCCCTTTTCACCATCCTTTTCGAGTCCGCACACCGCCCGTTCTTTTTCAGCAGGAGAGGTTCCGGGGTTTGTTCTGGTTTTAGAGTGTGCCCATAAGTCACTATCCTGGGTACGGAATCACGCGTTCATGGAGCAGGGCGTTATTTCCATCCGCATTCTTTAACTTAATGTTTTATACTGATTACTTTACCATTCAAAAGACGATTTAACGTCTCATAATTATTATACACTTTTAGAGGCACTCCATTAAGATTGAGGCCGATGAGTGGGATTAACCAGGGTTTTTCCCCCCGGGGACACACACCAGGGCCCCGCGCACCAGTCACACCCGTCAAAACCTTTATTCACTAATTTTACACCTTTTTTCGGTGGTCCCGAAATCACGTTCCCTCACGTTCACCAGGAAAAGTTACAAACACCCCTATTATGAAGTGGGGCCCTTTTAATCCTTGGGCCGCCGTGAACGCCAATTTCCGACCCGGTTTTCACAGCCTCCCACTCCTTCAAAAACTGCGCCCCCCTCGTGCCCCATTCGCCTTACCCCCAAAAATTCCCAGGTGCAGGGGGAACCCAGTTGGTTCCATTCAAAATCAAATACTTTTTTTTTTGACCCAAAGTTAACACATTAAAAATTTTGGCTATAGTTTTGGGAAAATTAAATAATTTTCCACATGCGGCCGGGGGAATCGTTGTTAGACGACTTAAATTGCGTCTTCCCCAGGGACGATTTCAGCCCTCCAGATTGCGGCCCGTTTTCCTAGTGGGTCTTACTACAAATTTTTTCTTTCATTTCCGGGCAGTGTCTTCAAAACACTCTTTTTACTTTCCCCTTTGATTTCCCTTGCAGGATTGAAATCATTTAATTTAAGGAATTAATTTATTAAGGTACGCAAAAATTTCCTGACCGACAAACCTTTTACGTTTGACAACACCTTGTGCATTTTGGGGAAATGAACTACCTTGCCCAGAGCCACAATGTTCGTGTTGTTCGTATCAATTACACAATGTCAAAATGGTTTTAATTTTTCTTCGGTTTACGCCCCTGGCGCCCAAAAATGTTCACGTGTGGTAAAAAATATTTTTTTAGCCACATCGGACCAATGATAATTACTTATTTAACTTTTTGAAATTATCATCAACAAGTCCGTTTTTTAAACCTCATCACTTCCCCCAGGATTTCTCTTTGAAAGGGGCAGCTTCAACCTTCGTCCCCATTAGGGGGAGAGGGAGTCAGGACCCGCGTCAGGGTGTCGTCATGTATGACAGAGGGCGGTTTTCCCGATTCTCGCCTCCCCAACCTGCACGGAATTCCCACAATTAATTCTCTTCGTATGCACCTTTTAAGACATCTTTTCCTGTACTATCATTCTTTTGTACGTCCTCCCGCCCAAGGGGGTCTGGGAGTAAAAATTTCCCGACCCCCCCTGCTGGGTCAAAAAAACGACACATCATCTTTTTAATTCCATCAAATGTTGAGACCCGCACAAAATTTTGGATTTTTGGATCATCAAACTTGGACAGGATCTCCTCTGCAAATTTCCCGGAACGCGTTGAATGTTCTGCAGACAAGTCCGAGCCACTTCGATGAACAGCCCTGAGTGTACAAGTAATAGAATACATACACCTTAAAGGGAAACCATCTGAAATACCTGTTAAAATGGGTTTTGGCCCCCATAGTCCACTCCGGTCACATCAAATGGGGTTTCCAACTGCACGCGTTTCCCTTTGGGGAATGGTTGGGGGACCTGGTACATGTAGGTTTGGATCCCCCCGGCGACAATTTTAACCGACTTGATAACCCCTTTTTACACTTTCCTTTGGAACCAGAAGGTTTTCCCCTACAGTTTAAGGATCCGTACCCCACCCTGCATACGTTTTTACCCGGATTTTACTGGAGAGAGTTTCGGGGGGCAACGCCCCGCGGCCGGTCTGTGACCGGCCCCCTGGGGCCCAAATTC